>OW052183.1:6625634-7862062 GCA_932526625.1 Rhingia campestris
GGATGGATGTTGTAGGCGATGTTGAGTAGACTTATGCTTCTGTAGTTGGCGCCGTCAGAGGGTCTCCTTTTTTGTGGATCAGGAGATCCTGAGGTTCCATTCTTCAGGCATACTTTCATCCGACCAGATTTGGCTCATGAGTTGATGGATGTTCATATCATCTCCGCCAGCTTTATAAAGCTCAGCGGGAAGGCCGTCATTTCCGGCGGCCTTATTAAGCTTGAGTTTAGATATTGCTATCCTCACTTCACTCAGGTCGGGTGGTTGGCAGTTTTCGCTGTCGTTGCCAATATTAAATGGTTCGTTCTGCCTGACAGCGGAATGTTGTTCGTCATCGTCGTTTAACAGTCTGCAGAAGTGGTTCTTCTATAGCCTCAGCATCGACAGTGTCTTAACTACGATATTTCCTTATTCATCCCGACAGGATTCTGTTCGAGCCTTGTATCCTTGGCTTTGACGTTTTACACTTTGATAAAACTTGCGAACATCGGTCCTGGAGTGGCACCCTCTATATACTCGATCGCGCGCTTTTCTTGCTCTTCCTCTTTCTGAAAAGCCGATGTTTTTCCCTTCTTCTTTGCCTATAGAGCTCAATGGCAGTTCTCGTCTTCACCTGCAGCTTAGCCTTTAAGGCCTCGTTATGGGCTGCGACCATCTGTCGGCATTCCTCATCAAACCAGGGGTTTCTTGCTGGTGGCCGAGAGAAACCTAGCACATCAGTTGCGGCTGATCTAATGCCTTGTTGGCATCGTTGCCATTGTTCTTCGACATTAGATGCTGGTGGTGTGTTGTGAATCGAGAGGTTAAGGGATACGCTTTGCGCGGATGTCTTTGCGGTCTCTGCTGATTGCAGTCTTTCGACATTTAATTTTTTCACAGTTCTTTTGGTTTGTTGTGGCGTGGTGGATATCCGCATCCTTACCTTGGCTGCAACAAGGTAGTGATCCGAGTCGATGTGAGCCCCTCGGAATGTTCGGACATCCAAAATACTGGATGCGTGCCTCTTGTCCATCGCAATGTGATCAATTTGGTTGACTGTTCGTTGATCTGGAGAACCCCATGTCCCCTTATGGATATCGAGGTGAGGAAATCGAAGTCAACTAGCCTAAGTCCGTTACCAGACGTGTTGTCGTGTAGGCTATATATTGGTTATAATTTGCTACATAAATTTAAGACTTCTCCGAAAAACTAGTTCTGTGCGACCAAGTTGATATTAAGCAGACGCTTAAGTCGCCCCACCATAACATAAGACTCGGCTGTACGGGTATATTAAATTGAGCAAATGTTTTTCATGTTTTTTTGTGTAAAGCAAGTCTTGCTTATTTTCATGATTGTCAAATAGTAAAATATTGATATTGTGGGTTTATGTGCACTATAAAAGCCGCACTTCTTTTCATTCAAATAGGTATATGGAACGCACAAAATGTAACAATCAAAAATAATCACATAGTTTAAAAGAATAAAAACCACCCCCACTTCCAATCGCTTCAACGCATTCTCGGGCCACTATAATCACTCAAAAGACCCATTACGCCCTCACGTCATAAATCGATCAGAAATACACTAGGGCACTATTGCAAAGGCTATTAATCAACCACTCCAAATAGTTACTCAGAATGTACCAAGCGTGTTTAAGAATGTCATTGGGTGGCTTGAACTAGTGTTATACAGTCAAAATCATACAACTTTGATTCTTTGGGATTTTGATGACTTTCATGCCAAAACATGCATTGAACCGACCAGGACCATTCAACTAAAATCTATCAAAAACGCCATCTACGAACGATAAAAGTGTACATAACACAAGAAAACCAAATCATTCATGACCAGGCACCCCCTATATACACCCGAACAACTATTTCCTTCTTCAAAATAATTCCATCTAAAGATAGATTGAGCTCCCAGTTCCTACAAATATTCCAAAACAAAAGAGTTCAACAGCGAACTGAGCACAAGCACATCATATATAAGAATGCTCCCATTAAAATCGACCGACCCCGGCAAATATGCGAAACACTCACATCATGCACAATACACACACACATACACATTCATAGATACACCACATCCCTACGCCAACGTCAGTAATAACTCAATAACTTATAAGGCCAAATATGTGTGTAAAAATGTTAAAGTCGTGACTTGCTTGGACTTTTCTAGCTGATACCAGCAATATGTTATTAATGCTGTTATAACACAACCTAAATGAAAACATTGACTCTCTTGATATATACAACAACAACCTACAACAATCAAACATAGAAAATATACCTGTCTAGGTTTGGCTGAGTTGAGTGCTGCTGACTGGTGCAGCTTGAGGGAGTAGTTCGGTACATTGCGATGAGTCCTCTGACAGAGCTCGCCGTATAGATGTAAACTAAATCTAAACGGGAGATTATTGTGTATACGAGAGTTGATGGTAAAAATTGTTTGCTTTTCGTTTGTTCTATTTTTGAAATGCGCGCACAAGCGCAAACACACCTTTTTACCGTCTTGGGCATACCCGCAAAGGGTATGTCTATGTCTAGGCATTGCCGCCGTACCGCCACCGAATACCACCCGGTAATCGATAATTGACTTTTCTTCTTACTCATTGTTTTGGCTCAGCGCTAGCGTTTCCAATTTTCCCGATGTGTCAGGCTCACTGGAGGAGAGCGTCTATGCCAGCTTATACTTGTAGTCATATGTTGCTGGTTTGTTTGCGTGGTGGGGCTGGGGTTATGCCCGCTGGAATGAGTCCATATTTGTGGACGAACGAGTATTGGAGTAGTTTGCAATAAAATTGATTATAGTTTCGGCAATTTGGTTGAGGTAATTAACAATGTCGTTAGTTCTGAGCCATTAATTGTGTGCGGTGGCGATTTGTTAATTATCCAACAGCGCGGTATGACCATAGTTGCGGGATGTAATTAAATGTTTGCTGCTGGTGAGGTAGAGTGCAACTCTGCATAGAGCGGTCTCTTTTCGATATCAATTAAGTGTTGTAAATATGTGAATTGTTTGCAAACGTTTAAGTTATTAACTTCCCTATTTGGTAGGTGGATAGTATTTTGGAATGTGGTGTGGTTTTGATTTTCTTTTATATTTGCCAACCTGTTATGAATATTAGTTGACATTGTAGTCCTACGCTGATTCACAATCAGGCAAAAAACCGCTTTGACGGGGGTGTACTTTCCAGCTGACCACAGAAAATGTTTTGGCTCCGGTTTAGATTTTACTATAGATACAGGGTTTTTGATAAGGACATCAGTCTCGTTAGTAATGCGACCAGCCACAGCCAACAAATCACTAACTTGAAAAGTCAATGTCCCTTGCCGGTTTCCTTTACAAATGGATCGCGTTAATATTTGACCGCAGGAGAACAGATTCAATTAAAAAAAGTAGTACCGGGAGATTTCAGCTGCCACCCGGTATGTTTTTTGAGTGTGAAGTCGAACGAGGATTTTAATCGCAACGCCATAACTGTCAAACCACCTGTCATACTAATATAGTGTGTTTGACTTTTTTATTATGTGTGAGTGTGAAAGAGGACCCGAATTTATAGATTCGATGCCGTTCTCTGCCCGTTCACTACTTGGACATTTTTGAGGAAATATCTTGGCCTACATCCATATAAGATCCAACTGGTGCAAGAATTTATACCAACGGACCATCAATTGCGTCGTGTATTCGGTGAATGGGCTGAGAATCAACTGGAAGTTGAACCAGATTTTTATCGTCAAATCAACTTCAGCGTTGAGGGTCATTTCTGGCTTGACGGGTATGTAAACAAGCAAAATTGTCATTGTGAGAGTGAGAACAATCATCATGAGACCCTTGAGGCTCCATAACATTCCGAAAAAATTCTTTTTGGTGCGATTTACATGCCAAAGGCGTCATCGGTCCATTTGTCTTTACATCCAAAAACGCAAACAGGCAAATGATACGTGTTTTTTTTATTCCTCTTGTCATTGGAAATCATTTGGAGGAGAAATGGTTCCAAAGAGACGGCGCAACATGTCATATATGGCGCGTGTAATCATGCATTTTTTTGAGCCAAACGTTTAGTGACCGAATCATCTCAAGAAATGGACCTGTAAAATGGCAACCTAGTTTGTGTGATTTGACACCTTTGGACTACTTTTTGTGGGGGTACGTCAAATCGCTGGTTTATGCTGACAAACCAGCAACGATTGATCACTTACAACAACGTTCGACGTACTATTGAAGAAATAAGACTGGGTATGCTCGAAAAAGTGGTGCACAATTGAACCAAAATCTTGGCCTTAAAAAGGCGCAGTCGCAGAGGCCATATGATAGAAATTATTTTAAAACATTAAATGGAATAAAATTTGTGAGCCAAAGCCAAAATTTTGTTCATAGTCATGTTTTATTTTAAATAAAGTTCTATGCTTTTAAAAAATCACCATATAATTTCAAGGTTATAATCCTTTTAGTAGAAAGTCGAATTAAACATATTTTAGTCTCTGCATATTCAGAATTTATTTGATACTAGCTGCCCGGCCCGGCTTCGCCCGGGTACTGTTTCGTTTTAGGGTCCGTAATAGTATTTTAGTGTTAGTAGTATTTATTTTCTCAAAGCTGACCTGAGAGATTTTCTCAATATTTTTTTCCGTAAGAACCTTGTACAGAGTTTTAGAAAACTACAAAAAAAAAATCAGCCAAATCGGTCAAGCCGTTTTCATGTTATGTCGTGACAACGGAAAACGGGTTTCATTTTTATATATATAGATTGAGATTCGAAGAAAATTAGAAATTTTTTTCGTGAGATAGAAAATAATGAATTTCCTTAAGTGCCCAAAATTCAATTCCAAAAACCCATCTGGACATTAAACCAAGAATTTCTTTTATCAATTTTTGTTTCGAAAATATCCAAATATATTAATTGGATATTTGGATTTGGAAGCGGCCAACAGATGGACTTAATACTAAAGTTTTAATTTTTCAATATTTAACCTTGTTAAACGTCAAACCCAAGGATACAAGGCTCGAACAGAATCCTGTCGAGATAAACAAGGAAATATCGTAGTTGAGACACAGTCGATGCAGAGGATATGGAAGAACCACTTCTGCAGACTGTTAAACGGCGATAACGAACAACATTCCGCTGTCAGGCAGAACGAACAATTTAATATTGGCAACGACAGCGTAAACTGCTAACCACCCGACCTTAAGTGAGGATAGCAATATCCAAACTCAAGCTTAATAAGGCCGCCGGAAATGACGTCATTCCCGCTAAGCTTTATAAATCTGGCGGAGATGACTTGGTAAGCAACATCCACCAACTCATAAGCCAAATCTGGTCGCATGAAAGCATGCCTGAAGAATGGAACCTCAGAATCGTTTGCCCGATCCACAAAAAGGGAGACCCTCTGAACTGCGCCAACTAAAGAGGCATAAGTTTGATCAACATCGCATTCAATATCCTATCTGCCGTAATATGTGAACGCCTGAAACCGTTTACCAACAACCTGATCGGGCCTTACCACTGTGGTTTTAGGCTAGGAAGGTCCACAATCGATCAAATTTTCACACTTCGGCAAATCATGGAAAAAACCCATAAAGTCCAAATCGATACCCACCACCTATTTATCGATTTCAAAGCCGCATACGACAGCATTTATAGAGACGAACTATACAGAGCCATGTCTAGTTTTGGTATACCGTCCAAACTCGTCCGTTTGTGCAGGCTGACGATGGAGAATTCTATCTGCAATATCAGGGTCGGAAACGACCTCACCGACTCATTGGATACCAAAAAGGATTTAGGCAAGGCGATGCGCTGTCATGTGCCTTTTTCAATTTGATTCTTGGAGGATTGTGCAAAACTCCCAAGCCAACACCAGAGGCACAATTTTCCAAAAATCGGTGGAACTACTAGCATACGCCAGCGATATTGACATCATTGGTAGGACTCAACGTGATGTCATAGCCACGTTTGGTAGTATAGAGAAGGAAGCGGCAAAAATGGGTTTCGCATTAAATGAGGGTAAGACTAAGTATATGCTGTCAACACGTAAGGACACACAACATCGACGAAGTGGACAGAACGTCACCATTGACAGATACATATAACTTTGAGGTAGTACGGGACTTTGACTACCTCGGCACCTCTATCAGCTCTGACAACAACATCTCGTCAATATATTGCAATACGAAGAATTACTCTTGCCAACCGCTGTTTCTTCGGGCTAAGAAGACAATTTAGTAGTAAAGCCCTCACTCGAACTGCTAAGGAGATCTTAGATAAGACCCTGAACATCCCAGTCCTGCCTTACGGCGCTGAAGCATGGACCTTATCAATAGCGGATGAAGAAATCCTCGGTCGATTCTACAGAGAAATTCTTCGAAAAATCGTCGGACCTGTTTGGGTTGACTGGCTATGAAGATGAAGATTCAACCAAGAACTATTCGAGCTGTATAGCGACATACCCCTGGTCAAAAAACTCCGCATTGGAGGTTTAAGATGGCTAGGACATGTAGAACGAATGGACAGCAATACTCCGGCTCACAGAGTCTTCGATTCCCAGCCAGACGTCGTACGCAGAAGAGGAAGTCCTCGCCTTAAGTGGCGCGCACAAGTAGAAACCGACCTCAACCAACTTGGAGTGCGCAACTGGAGTCAGTTTTGTTAACGACCGGGCTAATTGGAGAGGCATGTTGGTTGGGGCCCAGGTTCATCCCGGACTGTAGCGCGACTTAAGTAAGTAAGTTTATTGTTGTTGTAAATCATAAGATTTGTTTACGCACTCATATTTTGAGATAGTTTTCATGACCTCGTCGCATTTCAATGTATGTTGCATGTTACAGCTTAAGCTTGAGAAAATTAGTAAATTCGATGAAAAGGTTGAAGCATTGCTAAGCTTTAAACCAATACACGAATATGTTTGATAAGATGAATGAATTGTTGAAAAATATTACTGCAGGTTGTGCGATCAATCTCATTGAAAATTCACAAAGCCATAATTCAATGAAATGAAAGCAGTGATGGTAAGATGAGAACAGGTCTTTCATTTTCGAAAAGATTCTGCAAATTTGATGACCACACAATAAAAAACGACGTCCTGATTTCGGACTGCACCCAAATACCCAACATCTTTCCCATATATCTCTTTCTTAGTTTTCTATTCAAATGCATGCGATATAAAAGCATTATGGTCGTAAGCCATTGATGACTTAATAATTTATTTTATCGGCCCAAAACATCAAATTTTAAAATATTAGCGGATACATGTGTTAACTTTCAACATATAATGGCCAGCAGTTTGGTCAGTCAAAATCTCCCTACGTCATACATTTCACTTTGAGGTCGTAAATGGGCATTTAATTGAACCAGTTTCTTATTGTCATAAAAATTAATTTTGTTTCATTCATAAAATAATTAATTAAGGTTGGGTACAAAAACAAATATATTTAGATATACATTTTATGCAGAACATTTTGTTTTGCATATTATAACTGCATATCTTGTTAGCATTAACCTGCGTCAATAAATTGACATTTATTTGCTGTTAAATATTCTGTATGATTAATATTTTTCAATCAGATCACCGCGTTCTGCATCAATTAAAGAGAAACGATTCATAAAAACTTAAAGGCATTGATACGAAACAGGAGACTTGTCAGTGTATGTATGGAGTAGAAAGCACTTCGGACAAATGTCCTCCTCGGCTTTGCTAGCACACATGCATTACTTTTTCGAAATTTTCTATTGAAATTTTGTATAAATTTGACCGAATTTCATTGATGCAGCATTGTAACTTCTCTTTCAATGCACGGGTGGTCTTGAGCTTTGAACACCCCTTTAACTTAAACACAGAAAGAAATTATTAGATGTGTGGTGTTAAATCTCTTGATCTAGAGTGGCAAATTCCAAGGGAGAGAGAATAACTTTATTAAAGGTCTCATGCAATAATTGAATTGTTTCACGAAATGTCTGCATCGTCTTGTTGAAACCACATAGCATACACATCAGTCCCATCTATTATCATCTAGCCAAATCGAGCAACAATAGACAGTGCTCGACGACGTTGGTATCTGCACCTCGAATGTGAGAACATTAAACAGGAGAGGTGCATGCGACCACCTAGCGGAAGCCCTAAACTACTACAAAGAAGATATTAGATACTGCCATCCAGGAAATACGATGGGATGGGCTTGGCAAAAAGGGGATGAAAAACTGTGACATCTACTATGGACCGTGTTAAAGTGTGCAGAAACAGCGACTATTCGGATGCGGATTTGTTATAAGTGCCAGACTTAGGCAAGAAGTCTTCTGTTTTCAAGACATTAGCGAACGCATTGTAAGAATCCGCCTCAATGCCAAATTCGCAAACATAAGCCTTATATGCGCTCATGCTTCGACGGAGGAAAAAGATAATAAAACCTATGGGTGACTACCGAAGTACAAGGTTAGAATCGTGCTGGGAGATTTTAACGCAAAGGTAGGAAGAGAAGACATCTTTAGCAGTATTGTCGGAAAATATAGCCTACACGACAACACGTCTGGTAACGGACTTAGGCTAATTGCCACTATAGCCAGCACACAGTTTCTCCACCACGTTATCCATAAGGGGAAATGACGGTCTCCAGATCAACGAACAGTCAACCAAATTGATTGCATTGCGATAGACAAGAGGCACGCATCCAGTATTTTGGATGTCCGAACATTCCGAGGGGCTAACGTCGACTCGGACCACTACCTTGTTGTAGCCAATGTAAGGATGCGGACATCCACCACGCCACAAAAAAAAAAACAGAAATATTGTGAAAAAAATTAATGTCGAAAAACTGAAATCGCCAGAGACCGCCAAGACCTTCGCGCAACGCGTATCCCTTTATCTCTCGACTCACAACACACCAACGATGCGATCAAGCCATTAGATCAGCCGCAACTGATGTGCTAGGTTTCTCGCGGCCACCAGCAAGAAACCCCTGGTTTGATGAGGAATGCCGACAGATGCTAGCAGCCAAGAACGAGGCCTACAAGGCTAAGCTGCAGGTGCAGACGAGTGCTGCCATTGAGCTCTATAGGCAAAGAAGAAGGGAAGAACATCGGCTTTTTCAGAAAGAAGAAAAAAGAGCAAGAAAAGCGCGCGATCGAGGATATAGAGAGGTGCCACTCCAGGAACGATGTTCGCAAGTTTTACCAAAGTGTAAAACGTCAAAGCGAAGGATACAAGGCTCGAACAGAATACTCTCAAGATGAGCAAGGAAATATCATAGTTGAGACACAGGCGATGCTGAGGATATGGAAGAACCAATTCTGCAGACTTTTAAACGGCGATGAAGAACAACATTCCGCTGTCAGGCAGAACGAACCATTTAATATTGGCAATGACAGCGAACATTGCCAACCACCCGACCTAAGTGAAGTGAAGATAGCTATATCTAAACTCAAGCTTAATAAGGCCGCCGGAAATAACGGCCTTCCCGCTGAGCTTAATAAATCTGGCGGAGATGACTTGGTAAGTAACATCCACCAACTCATAAGCCAAATCTGGTCGGATGAAAGAATGCCTTTCAGACAGAACGTCACCATTGACAGATATAACATTGAGGTAGTACGGGACTTTGTCTACCTCGGCTCCGCTATTAACTCTGACAACAACATCTCGTCAGAAATCAAACGAAGAATTACTCTTGCCAACCGCTGTTTCTTCGGGCGGGAGAAGTAAAGCCCTCACTACTAAGGAGATCCTATATAAGACCCTGATCATCCCAGTCCTGCTCTACGGCGCTGAAGCATGGACCGTATCAAAAGCAGATGAAGAAATCCTTGGTCGATTGAGAGGAAAATTCTTCGAAAAATCTTCGGTCCTGTTTGCGTTGACGGGCTATGTAGACGAAGATTCAACCACGACCTATACGAGCTGTACGGCGACATACCCCTGGTCAAAAAACTCCGCATTGGACATTTGAGATGGCTAGGACATGTAGAACGAATGGACACCAATACTCCGGCTCGCAGAGTCTTCGATTCCCAGCCAGACGTCGGACGCAGTAGAGGAAGACCTCGCCTTAAGTGGCGCAAACAAGTAGAAACCAACCTCAATCTACTTGGAATGCGTAACGGGAGGCAGTTAGCTAAGGACCGGGGTAATTGAAGAGGCATGTTGGTTGAGGCCCAGGTTCATCCCGGACTGTAGCGCTACTTAAGTAAGTAAGTATTGCATATGCTTATACATTACAACAAAGGAGTCACAACTTCTTAACAAATGTCACTTGTATACACATCCTCGGAAACTTTATTGAAATCCTTACAGAGGATATATCATCACATATATTACCCACCCTGTGAATTTACCTAAAAGAGTTATTAAACTTTCAAAAAAATCAACTAAAGTAATTGGTTTTGGAAATTGGAATCCTTTAGAAGAAAATGGTTAGTTGAGCTCTCAACCAAATAGCCTTAACAAACCTTACGAAATAAGAATACTCAATTTTTTAGGAATACAAAATTTGCCTTAGGAGTTGATGTATGCTTCTTACCAAGTCATCCCCCACGGCTTTATAAAGCGCGTCTGGTACTCCTTATCTTCCCGTAGCCGTGTTAAATTTATGTTTAGAAAAAACCCTGACAAACGTTGAACAAAAAAAATAATAAATAAATAAATATGATTGTAGGTTTCAAAAATGTACGTTTTCGGAATTGTTTTGTTCGAAATTTTCGACTTGATTTTAAAAATTAGATTCACACTAATCAATGCGACCTACAGCATTATTCTGGAGCATACAACCCGCGCTTTGCATAATTAGTTCCCTACCAATTCCCAATTTAATATTTTTAAATAATCTATTGTCGAATATTCCATATACATTTTTAGTGGCAGTCTTGAAGGAAAATTAACTACTAATCTATATGTTAATATAAATGGGAGGAACTACTTAACCAGTAAGCCATAGATTAGGTTTTATACTGTTATCTCTTCATTCCCAAAGTATTTACATACAAATACCCCTATTACTGTTGTCTTTCCCGCTACCACTAAAACGAACAATTAAAATCGGAGTCATCTCAAATGGAGTCATAAAATTTAAATCCAATTAGCAGGGCGGGAATGAAATGTTTTCTGCAAACAGTGTGATACGTCCACAACCGGGTAAGTGCCGCCAAGCCGGCTTCATTTTCAAATCATCGGATACCGTTCATTCGCGTCAGTGGTCTTCAACACAGCGCACTACAAAACACTTGTACCTGAACTCACCACATCCATATATCCATATCCATCCATATATGCATGAGTCGGAATATAAATAAAACCGGAGCCGGATCTTGGCGGTCGGTGGTGCTCTCTTAACCACCATGTGCACAAACCGCACACAATGGGTGTATGGTGTATCTATTGGAATCAAATTTTATGCAAACGTATCATATGTTGTAGAAATTTCACATAGAAACCCAGAAGAACACACTCGAGGCGTATAGCAGCTCACTACCAACACGGTTGGCTGAGGCGCATGTGTGGCCGACCTCACGCTTCGCCGATAGACAAAGTGTTTATCTGTGTGTGCTTCAAATTGCATCCGACTATACCACGCGATATACATATAGGCCGGCATAGATTTTGAAAATTCGCTGGCGGGCGCGCGAGGGACAATGTTGGACAATGAGTGTCGATATTGTTTAGTTGTTGGGCAAAAGTGGTCTTAAGTGGTTTTTGGCGGTAATTAGGGTGGGGGAAATTATATGAATTATCCGAGATTTGCTTGTGCGCAGTGTACTGCGCTTAGATATTTGCGCGCGAATGTCTACAATTTGCAGGTGGAATAAATTATTATTTTCCCTCCACAGAGAGAAACGTTGTTCTAGGTTATTTCGCGTTGGACTCTCACGAGGGAGTCGGAATCAGAGATACTTGGTTCTTTATGGTTTGTGTAGTTTGGTAATGCTATGAATTATGACAAATAAAAGCGCAGAGACGTAATTGTCCCATTAAACTGTAAATGACAGTGAACCGTTTGCAACTTGTGAACAAATTACAAAAGAACTTTATTTACAAGAAAAAAAATGTTAAGGTTAGATCTGGGGTTAAGGTTGAAATGCGGATGTGGGATTTAGAATTCGATTGTGATACAATTGTTGGAACACTAGATCGAATAAATATTTTTTCTATATCGGGTGAATAAAAGGCTTTAATAGGATAAAAGAAGCCAACGGGTTTTTTTTTGGCATAATTTGCTAAGGTCCTCATTTAACTGGCTGCAAGAACTATCTTAACTGATCCTCAGTACAGGGCTCAGTGGCGCGATGGTTATTGCGATGAATTGCCGCGCTGAAGGTCTGGGTCCGATTCCCAGGCCCTCCTCTCGTGATGATCTGACAAATCATCCGAATAGTAAAGGGTGATCCATTTCGAGGTTCCCTACTTTTTTAAAGATAAAAACACAGAAAATTCAAATTTAATGGAGAATGTTTATTATCATTTGAAAGAACATTCTTTGGCATTTATTTTTTGAAGATTATGTCTATCAAATGTTGGCCGTTGCTTCGTCGCAGATGGTCCATCCGTTGAGTCCAATTTTCGATCACTCGTTCGAGCATTTCGACTGGTAACTGGCGAATGACACGCGTGATGTTTTCCTCCAAGGCCTGAATCGAAGCGGGTTTGTCGGCATAAGCTTTTGACTTTACATATCCCCACAGGAAAAAGTCTAACGGTGTGATATCACACGATCTTGGTGGCCAATCGACCGGCCCAAAACGTGAAATTATGTGCTCACCGAAATGTTCTCTCAATAAGTCCATTGATTGATGCGATGTGTGGGAAGTGGCGCCGTCTTGCTGAAACCAAATGTCGCCGAGATCACGGCCTTCAATTTCAGGCATCAAATAGTCGGTTATCATGGCACGATAACGGTCGCCATTGACGGTTACGTTCGCACCGGCATAATTTTTAAAAAAATATGGACCGATGATTCCACCGGCCCACAAACCACACCAAACCGTTGTTTTTTCTGGATGAAGTGGCAGTTCTTCAATCTCTTCAGGTTACTCTTCGTCCCAAATGCGGCAATTTTGTTTGTTTACATACCCATTGAGCCAGAAATGGGCCTCATCGCTAAACAAAATTTGCCTCGAAAACGTCGGATCTTCTTGGAACTTTTCAGGAGCTGTATTTTGTACGCTTTCAATTTAAGATCTTGACGTAAAATGCGCCAAGTCGTTCCATACGTCAGTCCGAGTTGCTGCGAACGGCGCCGAATCGACTCTCCACGGTCTTCGTGTACACTCTCAGCTACGGCCGCTATATTTTCTTCACAGCGTGCTGGACGTAGTCTATTCGGTCGAATATAATCCAATAATGAATGCTGGGTCTCAAAATGGGTGATGGTGTTGCGAATAGTACGCTCAGTAGGCCGATTATGTTGACCATAAGTTGAGCGAAGTGCACGAAACACATTCCTCACAGAACGTGAATTTTCATAATAAAGTTGAACAATTTGTAAACGTTGTTCACGCGTAAGTCTTTCCATTATGAAATGCCAAACAATACTAAACAAAAATAACATGACAGCATGACACGACTCACACGTGATCTGTCAAAAAAGGCTATTGAAAAAAGTATCTCTACTTGGATCGCCCGTTAGTTTCTAGTGATGTATAATTTTTCCTGGGTAAGCGAAAAAATTCTTATACTAGCGAACTTGGCCTTGGTTCAGATTATTACAATGAGTTCGCAATGTCTCTTCAGCATATGACTTATTGCGTTTAGCTGTTGTTTATGGCAAATCCGCAGTCTAATAGTCGCTTATTCTGCTTATTTTTAACGTTTTTCATCTTACTTTTGCGCGGGTGATAACGGGTGATTTTTTAGGCATAGTTTATTTAAAAATCGAATAAAACACTCAACTTTGCATCAAATATGCATTATAATCCATAAATAGGCCCTTGCCATTTACGTTTTAAAGACAACTTCATGTAAATGTTGTCCACGGCTCCGTTTCAAATGGTCCATTCGAAAGTTCCAATTTTGCGTCACTTTTTCGAGCATTTCGGACTGTATTCCACGAATTACGCGTGATATGTTATCCTGTAAGGCTTCAATCGTGTTCGGCTTGTCCACATAGACTAACGACTTTACATAACCCCACAAGAAATAATCAAGAGGCGTTAAATCGCATGATCTTGGCGGCCAACTCACAGGGCCGTTTCGAGAGATAAGCTGCTCACCAAATCTATCCTTCAACATATCCATTGTTTCACGAGCTGTGTGGCATGTGGCACAGTCTTAATGAAACCACATGTCAACCAAGTTGAACTCAGCCAACTGGGGCAAAAAAACAGTGGCGTATCATGGCTCTATATCGTTCGCCGTTGACCGTAAAGTCTCTTCCACGGTCGTCTTTGAAGAAAAATGGACCGATGATGCCACCATCCCATAAACCACTCCAAACTGTCATTTTTTCGGGATACATCGGTAATTATTGTATGGCATGTGGCTGTTCATCACTCCAGATGCGACGGTTTTTCTTATTTACGTATCCGTTGAGCCAGAAATGAGCAATTTTTCGATAAAACAGCGAATTTGCACATTTTTCACAGAGCACAAATTTTGATAATAAATTTCAATAATTTGCAATCGTTGCTCGTTTGTAAGTCTTTCCATGGCAGAGTATACTGAAAACTTTTCACTTTGACAGATGACATTTGGAAGCCATTAATAACCAGTGCTGCTAACCTGAAAAATTTAAATCTAAAAAAAAATCAGCCGTTAGCAATGTCTCCTTTTTATCTTCAACATTATCGTCAACAGTATTAGAAGGAATCTGACTTGGTAATGTTCAAAATATATAATTCCAACTAAATAGTGTTGTTGTACACAAGTTGTTGTTGTAATTTCAATCATTCAATGCATAATCAGAGATTTGTAAGGGGTCGCCCCCTTTTAGTTAGAATCGTTGTTTCTCCTACCTCACTACAACCATATAAATTTCAAGCCTCTTGGTGCGTTTAGTGACTATCCTAGTTCTCCAAAACTCAATTACCAAAGCGATATGTTGCCCGCCATTGCTTCGGTTCACAAAGTCCTCAATTCACAGCCAGATGTTCAATGTTGTAGGGGAAGATGTCGATTGAAAAATGTAGATTCGGAATTTATTTATTATATACTCAAGTCTGACGAACCTATAACTCTTGCAAAAGTGTATTGATTCTTGCAGATATATATTGACTCTGCATTACTTAAAAGTTCGGAATTTTGGACTGCTAGAAAATATACGGCGTACAATGTACGATTATCTAGGCTGACAAATGTCCATTTTTGATACATGATCTACTATTTAGGCAAAGGAACAGTGACCAATAATCACACATCTTGAAAGTGCACTAGGTGGTGTACCCACTTTAACTTTATATTAGGAATCCTACCTAACCACTTCATGTTGCATGCTATAACATAAAGCGAGCTAGAAAAAAAATAAAACAAGCACAACAGGATTTATTTAAAGGATAACACTTTCGTGGTTGCATTACATTGCATACACCTTACTAACAGGCTACATGGTGTAGCCTTTTCCCTAGCTAAACTAATTATTCAAAAATAAAATCTCTGGACTGCTCGCCATCTATGGAAATGAGTTATTTTTTTGTTGCTATTTTGGCTTATAATTCATGCAGATTTAACCGTTTCCATAAACATACACTAACCCCATAGATACTAATACCAGCGGTGATCACAACCCAACACGCTGGTTTGCCATACCAACCATTCATGCAACAAATCCAAGAATCCCAAGTCAAACATTTATTTCACAACTCTCTGTTTTACTCCACCACTTTATGTTTAATTTACATTTTACATGTTTTCGTTGTCTCAGAAAAAAAAACCTGCTTACACTACTTAAACCAGAGAATACAAAATAAAAAAAATATATATCACTTCACGCCTCAAAAACTGTTACCAATCAAAAGGCAGTCTAATGCGTAACACACCTGGTTTGTCTCCATTAAGTCTGAGCCATAAATGCATATCAATAAAAAGCAATTTACTGAATCGAACAGGTAAATCAATGACAACATTGCAAGTTATAGATGCGGGCGTACAAAAAACAAAAAATACTTTATTGACGCAGAGCTATTCAGGGTAGGGGAACCCACAATCTGAACCCTTGAACAGACACGCAGAACGAACCGATATACCAAACACAACATTTTGTCGGTTGCGTTTGTACGATGTCTTTGTTGTCCACAAGGTGATAAATTTAGTTTAGTCTTTGAGATGTTGAGCGCCGACATCGGATCTGATGTATGTGTAGGCGTTAAAACAGTAGCCTATTTTTTTTTTAAAGCGGCACATAAAATTCCGTTGAAAATGATTGATTAATGACTGCTTTGTTATGACATCGTATGTTTTGGAGGCGGACGTTGAGTTGGTGTTGTGGCTTTTTTTTGCCAAAAATGCGACATTGTTTGGATTTTTGGGGAAAATAGTAATTGGACATGAAATGAAATGTAAAAGTGATATGCCTTTTGTATGTGGAGTGATGGGCGATGGTTTGTTTTCGCATTTAAAATTGTTTAAAAAATTGTCTATATGAAAGAGTTGATGTCAAAACTGACATTCGGGATATACATATGGTGGATGAGGGGCGTTATAGGTTGTCTGTTACACAAGTATCAAGGTATGTTACTGGGTTCCTCTTCTCTTCCTCTTTTTTCCTCTTTGCTGACGAGGTTGTTTTCGGGTAGACGGATGATTACCCTTCTATTCTTTGCAGGGACCTAACTTTTTCTAATCGCAAATACATCCAACTATAATCTCTGATGTAGAACATGGCTGGAGCTCACCTTCAATTATACATCTGTAAGGTATTATGGCATTATTCTAATCGGCAGAGATTTGGCAAATGATCGAAAATATTTTAAAATCTTATAGAGAATTTTTTTCGACATATAAGGGTTTATTTTCTAATGAGACCGAAATATCAGTTACTTTTCGCTTAATACAGTTAAAGACTACCGAGATGCTAGCTTTTCAGCATTTTAACACCTCAGTGCAGATGATCTATACCCTAATCTGAACCAAGAATTTATGGTCACGGAGAATGTGTCTTGCTTAGGTAAAATAGCGCAATTGACTGTCATTCATGCTCAGTTATTTAGTTAAAAAAGATCGTCAACGGGAAATTCTTATAAGAGGTTTGCTAATTTTTTTTTAAATTATATAAAGAGCAGCACTGATTTGTTGAAATATATCTATTCCAAAAGGTTGAATGAGCTAAGCAATCCGTCTTTATTAAACTTAAAATTCAATCATTGTCGGACCTCTGTGTCTTATATCATTTGCAGGGCTCATGTTGATAGAAAGATAAAGCAAGATAAGTAAAAGCCAAGGTAACACATTATTTGACAACAATGGGAGAGAAATGAATTAAAAGAAACAGAAAACCAACACAACTACTCAAATCAAAAACTTTCTTAAATCTGTTACAAAGGCGAATGGAAAACAAAAATATCATCGACAACTGAGTACATCAATATATCCAAAGCGAAAAACCTGACATTCTGGCTCTAATAGAAATGTGGCTCTTAATTGCTAACCAAGTTGCTTAGCAAAGTGCGATGAACTGCCGCGCAGAAGGTCTGGGTTCGATTCCCAGCCGTAGCAACACCTTAATGATTTTTCACTGGCCCTCCTCTCGTAATGATCTGACAAATCGTCCGAGTAGTATCAACTGTCAAGAATAGCTTATCTCAACTTAGCCGTTCGGAGTCGGCATAAAACAGGACGTCCCGCCATCGTGCAAGAAGTACACACGCACACATGAATGGTTGTGAGAAAGCTAGGCCCTGGGTACTAACGAGCCTGTTGCGCCGAAAATTTGTAATTTGTTTTTTTGACTCTACAACGGTAATGCACTGGATCCAATGATATCCACGTACGCGAAACATTTTTGTAGACAACAGGATATCTCAAATCGTAGCTCAGTTCCCCGGTTCTATATGGCATCATGTGCGCTCGGTCGAGAATCCAGCCGACTGTGCCACTCGCGGTATGATGCCGAAACATTAAGCCCCCTTAGACTTGTGGTGGAACGGCCCCGATTTTCTTCGCGATGCGGTGATTACATTTTTCGGACTACCCAGCTTCAAGGATGTTCTTGTCGAAGAACGGATCGCTTGCCTAGCATCGGCAACAGAACCGAATGAATGGGATATTCGTATCTTCGGAAGGTTTTCGAACCTTAATCGTCTCTTTCGCGTCATATCTCGTTGTATTCGTTTTGCTCGAACTCTATCGAATCCTCGTGGCTGTATTCCAATGCATTTCTTATCACCTGAAAATATACGACTAGCTAAATACGCATTAGTCAAGCTTTCACAGAAATACACTTTTCAGAAAGAAATAGCTCTTTTACAACAACGGAAAGCCGTTTCAAGAAAGAGCAAGTATGCTTCTACGAGTCCATTTATTGATGATGGTGGTATTCTGCGGGTCGGAGGCAGGCTCGATAACCCGTTTGAACAGAAGCATCCGATCATTCTACGTAAGGATCATCCGCTAACCCGGTTAATAGTTAAGGATTGTCACCTAAACAACTTGCATGCTGGAATGCGGCTAATGACGTATCTGCTTTCAATAAACTATTATGTCATCGGTATCCATCACCTCATTAAACGATGCATTTATCAGTGCACAATATGCATGCGACACCGCGCAGTTCCTTGCCAGCAGCAAATGGATTCCTTGCCGAAGCAGAGATTGGAAGCTGGAGTTATATTTGGAAACACTGGCGTCGGTTACGCTGGCCCTTTCTTGATCCGTTCATGGAAAGGACGAGGTGCTAAGCAGCATAAGGCTTATGTTTCTGTTTTCGTGTGCATGGCTACAAAGGCTATGCACCTGGAACTCGTTTCGGATCTTTCATCGTATGCCTTTATAGCTGCATTGCGTCGCTTCCTTTCCCGACGGGGCAGGTGCCACTCTGTTTTCAGCGACAATGGCACCAATTTTGTTGGCGCAAATCAACAGCTTCGAGACTGGTCAAATCTATTAAACTCAGCGAACTTTCAAGAGAATGTTTCCAACGAGCCTACATCAAAGGGAATAAATTGGTGCTTCTCGCCCCCTCATGCACCTCATTTCGGGGTTTGTGGAAAGCTGCGTTTAAAACTATCAAGTTTCACCTTCGGCGTATACTAGGTCAAGCATCCCTAACATACGAAGAATTTTCGACTGTTTTATGCCAAATCGAAGCATGTGCTAACTCAAGGCCATTGTGCGCGCACTTTGAAGGTGGTGTGGACCCATTAACGCCGGCACATTTTCTTATTGCGCGACCACTTGCAACCGTACCAGATCCCAGCACCTTATCTACGAAAGCCTCGCTGCAAGATCGATGGCATTATCTTCAAAGGCCTGGAAATTTCGCCAAACCAAAATACTCGAAGTTCCTAAAAACGCGAACAAATAATCATTTGGCCTTCGTTTAGCAACAATCCGGCTCGAAGGACCAAATGTTTATTCGATCGCGTTTTTAAGAACTTCGAGTATTTTGGTTTGGCGAAATTTCCAGACTGAAACAAAACTTTTGTCTAAAATTCCGATTAAAAGACAAATGAAACGCGTGTTCCTTCTTTAAATTACAAAAACGGAATGCTTTATTATTGTACAAAATGAAAAGAAGATAGGAGGATAGAGAGAAGGAGACAACTTTGGCATTATTTTCCTGAAGGGAAACATTCAGTGGCCAAATGAAATTAGAGTGATCACACAAGGTGAACACTAGTGAAACATAGATCAATCTAGAATATCTTTACTAAACTGTTATCAAACTACAGGGATATTTCGATTTTAAGTATGCCTATATAATAAATTATACTACGGATGTAAAGCCTTGATGGAACTAGGCAACCTCAACATGTCAAAGGTGAAACATAAATGGATCATCTAGTGGTTTCATTTTAAATCATAGAGTACTTTGACGTCTCCTGCTCGAAATCTTAACAGAAAGTCAGTATCATACCTCCGCGGAATAAAATGAATCGCTTTACGCTTGAACAACGTTGGGAAATATTTAAAACTTATTTCCAAAATGAGTGCTGTGTAGCCCAAATAGTGCCTGCTGTACGCAATTTTGTGCAAAAAGTTCGTTAGACGGGTATGCTAGTGGACAACACTCAGAGAGTGTGAGACTCAATTCACGAACATCAACTCGCCATCGTTTTAAACAGATCAACATTTCACGCACTAGCCTGAGGAGAATTCTGTACAAAGATCTCAGATTATTCGCTTACAAGGTCCAATTGCCTGAGCCATTGAAGGCACACGACCATCCGCTCCGTTATAGCTTCGCAGTTTGGTCCTTAGAGCAGCTTGAATTGGACAACGATTTTAAGTGAAAAATCATCTTTTCTGACGAGGCGCATTTTCATCTTAGCGGCTATATTAAATGGCCGCACCTGTTGCTCGGAAAACCTGCACGTTATTTTCGAGAATCAACAGATTGTGGAGTGGTGACATCGTTGGACAGTTTTTCTTCGAAAATGCGGTTGGGAACAACGTCTTTTTATTTTACTGAATTGACATGAATCCTGGGTTCATGCAGGATAAGGCGCTATGGCACACAGCCCATTCCACAATCGATTTTTACGAACCAACTTCCCAAATCGTGTTATCAGCCGTCTTGGCGATGTCTATTGACTGCCTCGTAGCTGCAATTTGAACTCTTTGGACTTCTTTTTGTGGGGAACCATAAAGGACCAATGTTATGCCAACAATCAATTCAACCACTTTAGGCCAACTGCCGAAACCATCAACAAGTTCTTGGAATATTTGAGTGACAAGATGCGCTACTGCGAAGCCAGCCAAGACATCCACTTGAACGACGTTGTGTTTCAAATTAATTGGAATGCTCTCACTAATAATCCCATAACACTTGGAAAAAATATAATTTTGTTCATTTTATTGCATTTTTTGGCTTAACCGATATATCTCGAAAATTTTAGAATTAATATGCTGCATCTGCATTACGTTTGGTGAGACTGTCTTAAAATTTCACCAAAAAAGGATTCAGCCAACGTTCAGATCCAAACAACTATAGATTTTTCAGTAGGGAAATAAGAATTTTGTATTTTAAAACAAGCGCATCCTGAAACTATTTTTTATCTGTTAATATCAGAACGTCAGTCATGACATAGTTTACAAACGAGCAAGGTTTGAAAAATATTAAAAATTATCGCATAGGTAGACAATGATTTGATGGCATTCTTAGTCGATTTTTCGCTTTCGACAACAAAGTTTTCGAGATCTGATTTCACCTTCAAATAATTTACATTACTGTCTGACAGAGGATTAGAGAGTACTAGAGTCATGTTTTACAAAATCGTATTAAAGACGTTTGGTTTTAAAAGTTCAATGCCTGGATCCTAGGTTTTCTTGAATGTTCGTCTTATCTGCTACCCAGTATCTATCAAAATTAATATTTTTATTTGTGGAGCGTGCTTTCGTGGATTTTTGCTAGGGTTGAGTTAAACGTATTACCTTCCACTGAATAGCTGAACATAATATTACTAATACACCACGGCCTCTATGAGCTATGAAGCTTTGAGACGTGATAACAATTACTACAGATCTGCCAGGTATTTTCTCCCCTGAATTGGTAGAAAAAGCTGGGAGATTCCGTGTCCTCTCTTCTTTCTTAATATTATTATCAACTTTTGATGTAAAACCACATATTCTCTAGTTACACTGATAGTCGGTTGAACTTCATTGTGTGACAAAACACCGTCAGATTTTAATTGCTTATAACAACGAGACTAATATTGTGAAAATAATGGTTGAACACCAGGCGGATATATAATAGGCGTGATCTACTTACGGATCCCTCCGATATCACCGAGATCTCCGTAAGTCGAACACGATTCCTCACTTGACAAAGTGCTGCGATGTAAGGAAACGGTTTTTTGTATAGAAAATGTTTCACTCTGCTGAGAAGGTTGCTTCACTGAATGAAAATTCTCAGCAGTATCAGTATAAATCTCTAAAGTATCAGTATAAGTGGGATACTATTATAAGCTACATAGAGTACGTATCACAGATAAAACTTATATAGCACTTTCAGACATGGGCGGATATTGCGAAGGGGAATTTTCGTTGTACCAATGTGAACACTGGGGTATCAATATCAGTTGTTCGTTGTATGAGATGCGTACTCCTGTAGTTCTATACTTTTTGGTAGTATTTACGTTTTAGACGTGCTTTATTTTGCCTGTGACATCATCTCACTAATGTAGGAACATTCGCGTTACCACTACGTGCTAGCTTTGTGTTTTAAATTCGTGTAGGTGAAAACACATTCAGCTAGGACGATCATTGTTGTGAGGGTCTCGCAGAGCACTACTGCTGGGGGAATAACAAAATTTGCCAATATCAGGACAAAATAATTACAAATGTCAACTCAACTGGTAAATATTCTCGGAATTATAAAACAGCAAGTCAGGGGATAGCTCGAAATTTTTTCCTTCTACTGGCATCGAACGCTTCCCTTGATTTGCTACCACATATTTTTTTTCCAAAATATTTGATTTTGTTTGAAAATTGTGGATGCCAATAAAGGACATCATACGTTTAAATTTTATTGTGTATGACGTTTCAGTAAGAAAACAAAAAAACTGCCACAAAATATCATTAGCAGTCGAAAGGATTTTGTTTGTCATTACTTCCAGACACAGTGTCATTTTAATTAAAACCATAATTAACCTCTAAATCGCATCCCTTTGTAATAATAAAAATTCGCCAGAATAAAACGTAATAAGAACCGAATTACACCGACAACACGAAAGGATTAAGCACTAAACCCCATAAAACGAATAAACACTGCCCAACTTCCAAGAATTTACCACATCTCACAGTGCAGTGTTAAAAATTCAAAGTTAATCAAAATATTCGGAATGATTTTTCAATAAAATATGTGTATTTGCATCCTTTACCATTTTAACACCAATACTGCTTAAGAAACCAACAACAATAAAAAAAAGAATCTGGAATGCATCAAATTTCACTTTTTTATGCTCTCCCTTCTTTGGGCACGAATTTTTTTTTATTTTATTACCCTGGATATGCGTACGGGCAAAAACCAAAAAAAAACATTTTCCAATTTACTGCAATGTCATATTCATGTTGTATGATTGGACACACACGCCGAGGATACGCTTATACACATTCAAACATGACGAGCCAGGAAATTATGTATCTTTTGTGTTGCCCCATCTTCCTATATAATGCAGGTGAAATTTACTCCTTTACAGTATTATCTGACGAAAATAATAAAGATGACCACCTGGAATTGAGTTACCGTTGTGAATATATCTTTTTATGTTTGCGTTGTTTTATGGTTACAAAAACTGACTTTTTTTTTGCAGATTTGGTTTATTGTACCTTGGAAATGGTTTCCGAGGAAGAAGCTCACAATGAGATATAAAAATGGAGAAACAAAATTCACATCATACAAGTCTGGTAATTAGCGTAAATCTCTCAAGTGGATGTTAAATTCACAGCATGAAGGTTAACGACACAATTATGCTAAAGTTGGGAATTTATTTGTTTTGCTTTTTTTTTATGAAATTGTTGTGAGGAGTAAGATGAATCGGAACGAAATGTGTGTTCTTTGGATTGGAATTGAAATATTTGGCTGTTGAAATTGGGGATGATTTTATTAATATTTTAATGGGGTTTGCTGTGATGTTGTTAACGAGGAGTTATGGTACGAAAATTTGAAGTATTTAGCTTTCGCTGCTATTCTTAGTGTCAGGGATCAAAATCGTTTTTTAAAAAAAAATTCATAAACCCTAGTTATCTGTAGCGTGGTGTCGATACAAGTCGAGTGTCAACGATTAACATTCTGAAATGCATTTTACAATCAATCCGATAAAGTATTTATGTATTTCTGTCAGCATGCTCATGTTGTTTAAAAATGTGGATGCTTGTCTCGCCAGGGCTAGGGGGGCTTATGCTCTGACAAGAAGATTGTTTCATATCAGTCAACTTGATTCAAGGGTGAAAGTAATTTGCTACATGGCACTCATAAGGCCGATCATCGCTTACGGGTGTCCCGTGTGGTTCAATGTATCACCATCCTCCATGGAAAGGATACGGCTGTTTGAGAGGCGTTGTCTCCGATCCTGCTTAGGATTGTACCGAACGCCGGACTCCGAGTACATAAAATATTATCGCAACGAGGTTCTATACAATGGGGCTCAGTTGAATAGAGTTAACAATTTCCTAATTAAGGTGAATTGAAGGCACGTTGCAAGGGCGATGAGTAGCGACAACAGCCTGATCTTCGGGGCTTATCACCCCAATGAAATATACATATACGCTCGTGTCTGGCTTTATTCCACCAGAGGCATTTATTTATATAGACTCGTTAGGGTTAGTACAGGAGAGGAATGGTATCCCGGTTTTATACCACCGCTACAGTGACGCGCGTAACAAGCGGCTAATCCGCGAGGGTATATCGACAATGCTCCGGAGCTCCTCCAATTTAGCACTTCGGTATCGGATCGCGATAGGACCGATGCTGAAAAGAATCGATCGGAATTCTGGTGGCTACATGAGGAGGGTGATTCTGCACTTCCTCAGGACTTTGCGGACTTTTAGTCCACTCCTTAATTAAGCCTGTAAAATAAGGTACAAGGTCTGGGGCGGGGCATGTACACCATTTTAGCGTACAATATGGCTGAAAGCATGTTGCCTGGGGACCGAAAGACTCGATCAGGATGGCGACCCCTCGGGGCATATGCAACAAGTGTTCGCCACCCCGATTATAATTAAGTTAGGTGTAAGAAGTTAAGTAGTCTTAAGTAGCTTTGACAAGTCTTAAGTTAGTTTTAATCTAGATTAAGCTTTTTATATAAAAACAAAATAATGTCACTTCTCAAAGTTTTTTTTAATTTTTTTTTGAAAAAATAAAAATAAATATATAGATACACATAAAAATAAAAAAAACAAGATAAACTTAAGCCGAAAAGCACATAAAAACTGTTACATATAAGCTTAGAGCGCCCGCTAAGGGCCGATAAGTTAGGTTAAGAAAACATGTTATTTATAAGTTAAATTTAAGCATTTTTGTCTAGTGGTAAGTTAATATTTTAAGTAAATAAGAAAAATTAATTTAAAAGTTTAAGTTAAAAAGCATGCTCATGTTCAATGTTTATCAGCTTATGGCAATAAGCCGAAGCAAAGGCTTCCCATCGCAAATATATCACTCCACGTCCTGGGATAAAATTGAAATTCGTTTTGAAAAGGTGGTAATTCGACTCCATGAAAATATTTGTCTTTGAAGAACTTGACTAGATAAAGTTGAACACTCAAAAGACTAATGACAGATCAGATTGGAAGATTCGATTGAATTCCTGAACATTTTTTTTTATTTGGAAGAATGACAGTGACATGTTTCGTATTGAGCGAAATAGAAAAAAATGCTGTTGAGTTTGAAAAAGTTGTTCTCAAACATTTACGAATGAAAGGTTACCGAGGAATAAATTGACAATGCTGGTAAATGAAACTCGTAGTAAAACGTTATAACTTTATGTTTTATTAAGACTGCTACTCTGACAAAGGATGATCGAAGAGTAATAAAAATTCAAATATTGAGTTAACATAAAATGTTCTAGCTGTGTTTATGAAAAACAGCTGTTTGAAAATTGGGTCATTGGCCCTTATCAATTGTATTACTTGATATGCCTATGTAGTGGTGCAAAATTATATGAATACATTTTAACTTTATAATTTACAATACACATATCCAATGCTCTTCTTTCCTTAGAATTCTAAACAATTTTTTGTATGCCTAGTTGATAGAGTGAGAGGTCTGAGTTGTCTCACTTGCCAAGTAGTGTAACCCTTTAGACTGCGTTGTGGTTAGAAGAGCATCTCCCACACTGTCGCCTTAACCATCTTTTAATTTGACAGTTCGTGATTTTGTTCCGTCGGTGTGGTGTGGTGCTCGTGTTAATTATTTTAAATTAAATCATTGCTTGTGTTTTGGTTCCAAAGTGATTTGTGTATTGAGGCTAGTTTGCTGGTAATGTAGAATACACTTGGGATTCTTCACTGTGCATTCTAGCAACCAGCCCAATCCACAATCACATCGTCATCTAGAGTGCAGTGAATTCCATTGGCATATTGTTGGATATCCAACACACTTATTCTGATATGAACATTAGTATATCATCATGCTATACTTGATCGAACCCACATATTCCAACCATTTATTTACATAAAAGTAACTAGAACTGTCTATAAACGCAATTATATCGAGTGTCTCATAATACATGGAAAATTTTAAATTTGCGCCATTTAATAGTACTGTGTCGCTTAATGAGAAAATGAAAACAATGTGACAGCTGACAATTCGGAATTAGTAAAAATTGAGAGCTATATGAAAGAACAACGCATTTTCATTGTTGAGCAATATTTTAAAAAATAATAAAGGTTTGTCAGCTACAGGCGCAATTTGCTATTATGTATGGCCGTCATAGTGATTTAAAACCATCAACTGTGAAGGGAATAATTCAAAAATTCAGGGAGGGTAGATCAATTATTGAACTTAGACACTCCGGTTGTCCTGTCACAAGTTGTTCAACAGAAAACATAGAAGCAGTTCCCGAGAGTATTTCTGACAGAACAGTAACATCAATTCGGAACTGTAGTCAAGAATTAGGCATTTCGAGAAGCTATCTACAGCGAATTATCACGAAAGACTTGAAACTTCATGCAAACAAAGTTCAATTGATTCAAGAACTGAAGACTACAGCCCATGCCGCACGAAGAGAGTTCGTTCAATGGAATTTGGAACAACAACAAGCGGATTCCGATTTTTCAAACAAAATCATCTGCAGTGATGAAAACTCATTTTCATCATGATGGCTTCGTTAGTTGTGGAATTTTGGATTCAGAAAACCCAAGGGTTATTGTTGAAAAACAAATACATACACAACGCTTAGCTTTTTGTGGCGGATTTTGGCCTGAAGTCGTAATCGGACCATTCTTGTTCGAAAACGCTGCTAGTCAGGCAGATACAATTAATGGTGTTCGTTATCGTGACATGATAACACGGTTTTAAATGCCTAAGTTATAAGATATGGATGTTGCCAACATGTGGTTTCATCAAGAGGGTGCCACATGCCGGTCAACCGGAAAAACAATTCAATTACTGCATGAGTCATTTTTTTTTTTTTTTTTCGAAAAAACAAAACTTTATTAGGCGGGTGAAATTTGATTCGCCAATTCATTTAAAAACCAATTTGTTTAAAAAAAATCCTCAAAGAGAATCAACCTCTGTAACAATACAGATCGCGCTGTACCTTCTCCCATGCGGCCATTGGTACATTTTCTGACCTGTAACCATCTTGAGCCAAACGGTTGGAGTCAGGGAGTTCCACATAACGGTCTCGGTCGTATTTGGTGAATCACCACCTCTTTGAAACGTAGATCTTTTGCCTGCCTGGGAACTTGAACTTGCCACGACGCAAAATTTCAATGCCTTGAGCCTCGTAACGATCGATGGAGCGCACAGGCATTATTTGCTGTCCGATGTTAACACGGGCTACAGTACCTTGTGGTTTTCCGAAGGCAATTCTCATTCCAGTTTGGAGCCTATCAGCTCCAGCGCACGAAAACATCTTGTTGATGTGAATAACGTGGAATTGGTGGAGACTTATACGGATGTGGAATAGATTCTTGCCGCAATGTTTTATCAGGTATTTGTTGCAGCTAATATGTCCAGCTTCGAGGGCTTCACTGCTGAGCTGTTCATATTCGTCAAAGACCAAGTGACCGCACAGGAGTGCGAGTGGAGTCTGGGACACCACAGACAGAACCGAGATTTCGGGTACGGCTTATTTTTAAAATAACGATAACATCTTGCGGGACTGCGACCCATCTTTGGATCTACTGCTCAATGGCCTACAAGAAAAAAAAATCGTGTAAGCGGTCGGAATTGGCCATCCAGATCTTGCGATTTAACGCCATTGGACCTTTTTCTTTGGGGTTTTTTTTTTGAAGTCAAAGATCTATGCAAACAAGCCCATGACCACTAACGCCATGAAGGTAGAAATTGGGAATGAAAATCAGGCATATTTATACAAAACGGTTATAGAAAATTTAAAAAAAAGTACGTACATGCCGGTAGAGCCGTGGCGGCCATTCATCCGATGTGCTATTCCAAACATAACCCCAATCTGAATACTATAAAAAAATGTAAGCTTTCTAATTAAAAATCTGTATCTCTTTACACAATAAATTTAAAAAATATTTTACTATCAATGAATTTATAATGGTTGTTTTCCTAGACGTCGAGGGAGTCTTCTCCAACGTTAAATAGTATCAGCGACCTTATCTGTGATATAATCTACAAGATCCTAAACAGTAGAACTATCACCGAGAGATTTTACTGTAGCTCAGCTATGACAATACAATATCGGGAAACACCTCAAGGCTGTGTACTATGTCATCTTCTTTTGGCTGTGTACAGATAAGTACAGAAAAGATTGATGATCAGAGTCTCCAATCACGTGGTTGGAGATGTAGACAACATGTCAATACCTGCGTATGGTAAAGTTGACATTCGGAATTGACGTTTAACAGAAGGCCCAATTTTTTGTGACAAAAATATAAATTCGCAAACACAAATCAATGCAGAAGCTAGGTCTGAGATATGCCAGATATTTAATTTTTTTTTCAACTTCATCGACTGTGTAGTTTTTTTTATCAAATCATCAGGTATGTCATGTTATAGCTCGTAAAGTATCTGGTTGAATTTTTGTTTCCAAAGCCCAGCAACGTAAACGGAACCTAAGATTTTTCAAAAAATAGTCACTTAGTAGTATCAAATTTTAGTATGGTCTAGGCTTCGGCGCAGTAGGAGGATCAGCAACTTATATATTTGATATCTTAAGAAGTTCGCGTCAGGGCTCCATTAATGCCTTTGTACTCCGACAAAACAGCGGTTGGCAAAAGTATTTCTTCGTTTTATTTCTGACGAGATGTTGTCTTCAGAGTTAAGCCGCTTTTTATAGGCCGGCAGAAACGCCGTAATTTCGCCAGCTTTGTTGAGCTTACATTTAGATATTGCTATCCTCACTTCATTTAGGTCCTGTGGGTCGTAATTTTTGCTGTTGTTGTGGTCGTTTAAGCGCGTTGTCCCGTCTGAAATAGGGGGCTTGCTCACCATCGTTGGTTAACAGTCTGAGCGAGTGATTCTTCCATATTGTCCGCATTGACTCTCACACAACTTCTGTTTTTATGTGTTCACCTTGTATCCCTGGGTCTGACTTTCTTTTGGCGTATAAGATATTCGCATCCTCCCAATGGTCATAAGGAGCAAATAATCCGAGATGATCTAACCGGCTCGGAATGTTTGTTTGTGCACCAAAAATATTTTATTTTGCCTTTGAAAAGTGGACTCTTTTGTTCATTTTGTCTTCGAGGAATAGTTGAAACTATAAAGATATACGTTCTCTTCCAAATCATAGATTCAAGCAAAATGTTTTCTACGATTGCAATCTCATTCATTTGCTCCTATTGTTATCTTAAAGTAAAACACTTAAAGTCACGCTTAGCTGAGCATAAAATCATGACATTTAATTGCCCCATTCACGGTACACGGTGGAATCCTGAATCAATAAAATGCTCAACACTTCGATAATCACCTCTAATTGCTTAGATAAGTTGTGTGCATTAGATTCATTTGTGGTTTTTATTTCAATTTCTCAATGACGCTACCTCAGCCACAACCTACAACAAGTTCGTTTTTGCTTATCATTAAATCGCATCTATGCGTTAACATTATTCTCGCCTCTAATAGCTAATCTAAGTAAAGCATAAAAAAATGTTAAAACACAGAAGAACGCTTGGGGTAGATACTAATTAAAAATTTGTGCTAACTACATCGCGGGGGGCAGCGGGAAAAATATTATTTTCATCTAGGCGTGGATCGATCTATTGCAGTGCAACGGAAAAAACGCAATTAAATGGGTGCGCCATGAACTTAGCTGGCAACCGAATACGGATACCAATTGCAAATGATAATGTACGCTGGAAACCTTGGATTCGTGAGTACCCGGCCGCCTTTAAAATATCACCCGCAGCAATATACGGAGAGCCGGACGATCGACGCGACGTTAGCGGTTGCAACTATAACGGGCCTCGAAAAGCGATGGCGGTAGTTAATAGAACGCCTGCCACAATAATAGATAATAATTGTTAACAATTTGCAATTAGTAATTTGCTAGTTCTGTTCGATGGATTATTATTTTTTATGGTTGTCTTCTGTTTGGTGTGTCGGTACATTATTCTCTCACCCGATTCTTTGGCAAATTGTTATAGCGGGTAAGAATAGTTTTCCAATTTGCCGACAATTGAGCAAAATTTCGTGGGAAAATATTAAAACAAAAAATTGTTGCTTTAGATATTGTTAAGACGACCTAGATACGGTTGCTCATGATAGGCTATCATTCTTTGGGCTGCATTGTTAGCAACATTAGACTGTGTTGGCGTGGTTCTGATAAGGCGTGGTTTGCTGCCTCTGTGATTATCTATTGGAAATAGCAATTGGTTCAAGCTGCAAGTGTTTCCTTTTGAAATGTCAACGCTGTTATATACATTTATAGATCTATTAACTTTTTATTGCAATCGAATAATGTCTGTGCTTGTGAATTAACCTTCTCGAAGTAGACCGGGTAATAGTGCTTGGAATTGTTCAAAATGTGGAGACTGAGGGATGTCTCCACTTTGGCATTCTAGTCAATTTACCCTTTGATTATAGGAATGGTATACCTACATCCATGTCCATTGTTAATTATGTTCGTTCAGACTCCATTGATAAAGAGCGTAACAAATCATCACCAGCAGAACCTTTATAACACCCCTGGTCGGGTTTGGGGCAATAGACGACTATGGGATGAAATTAATCAAGTCAGTTCTAATATCCGTATATGAACAATGAACATACTGATACTCTTATCATCTTAAAACTGCCCGTCTAGACAGTTACTGGAGATCATTGATATTCAAAAAAAATCGAAGAATCATTTTTATCATACGTTTGGGAAGAACCATGAACAAAAATAAGAGCCACAACAACTGTCAAATCAGTTCGCTTTTTATATTCTCTTTTTCGTAAAACTCGGTGGCGACAAGTCGTGCTTTTGTTAATTATATAAAATTTTACTAATAAAGATACAAAATGGTGACCCCGACGCAGAAAATATATATATCCTACGCATATTCCCGACGCAGAAAATATACGTCTACCTTCCACGTAGTACCGAAAATGTTTAACATTTTTGAAAATCGCGAGAAGTTCACGATCGAATGTAGAGTACTTTCTTTCGGACAGGCTTAAACGTGTGGAAAAGGAACCCAATGGTTCCCAACAGGTATTATGGTATTGCTGGAGAACTCCTCCGATCGCTTCGTTAGAGGCGTCTACCATAATGCTTATTTGCGCTTGAGGTTTTAGGTGAAAAAGCATAGTGCGCTGCGATAGATCTCGCTTGAGAACTTGGAAAGCATCTTCACACACATCTGACCATGGAAAGATCGGTTTTGATTTTGTTTTGCCTTTTTTTTTGAAGTTTTAAAATTTCGTACAAAATTTTAGCTTTGGACGCCATACTTGGCATAAAACGATTATAAAAGTTAATCATGCCGAGGAAACGCTGAAGCTGTTTGATAGAGCAGGGACTAGGAAACTCGTTGATGGCTTTTACTCGATCTTGCGACGGAGTGATTCCCTGTTTGGAAATGTTATAACCCAAAAAAATTGAGTTTGCTTACTCCGAGTTCGCATTTTGCCGCATTAATGTTGAGTCCGTGCTCTTGCAATCTACGAAAGACTTTTCGCAATTGCTCTTTGTGTTCCTCGGTTGATTTACTTGACACCAGTATGTCATCCAGGTAGATAAAAATAAATGGAAGGTCGCCTAAAGTGCTGTTCATAAAACGTTGGAAAGTTTGCGCACCGTTGCGCACGCCGAAAGGCATTCCAAGAAATTCGAAAAGTCCGAAAGGTGTTACAACCGCGGTTTTATGAACGTCTTTCTCTGCGACTGGGATCTGATGGTTCGCACGTACCAAGTTAATCTTTGAATAGATTGAGCAACCGTCAAGGTTAGCAGAACAGTCTTGAGTGTTTGAAATCGGATGTTTGTCCAGTATAGTGGCTTGGTTTAACCATCTGTAGTCACCGCATGGTCTGACTTCAAGGGAATCCTTTTTTGGAACCATGTGAAGTGGTGAGGCCACATGTGACTTCGAAACGCGACAAATGCCTAAACTTAGGGCACTAGCTGAAGGAAGTAGTCCATTGGTTGTTATCCGGTGGACAACGTCATGTTTGACCGGTAACGTAAAGTCTTGGTGAAACTTTAAGCTCAGGAAACTCATCGACAATAGCGCCGAATTCGCTTGGAATAGAAAAAAGTTTAGTTGAACAGTTGTTTGAAGATTTGAAAAGACAGCTGACTCTAATGTTGGTTTCTTTATCCACAACCCTACGGCTGTGTAGGTCGACGATTAACTTGAACTTTTGCATAAAATCGGCTCCTATAATAGGGTGATCGATATCGGCTAAAACGAAAGTGAAATCGAAAGCGCGCCGAAGATTCAAGTTAACAGATAATCGTCGGCAACCATAGGTGTGGATTCTTCCACCATTTGCGGTAAGTAGGACGAAGTCGTTTGGTTGGTTGCTGTGCTGGCAAAGTTTATGAGGTATTATCGATATCTCTGATCCAGTGTCGATTAAAAATAGTAACTTGGAAAAGAGAATTTGTATCTTTATTAGGACAATTTTATTTTATTTTATTAACAAAGGCACGAATTGTCGGCAGCGATTTTTAAGAAAAAGAGAATATAAAAAGCGAACTGATTTGACAGTTCGAACTCGTTGTTTTTACGAGCACAACTAGCGCCAGTGGTATAAATTAATATTATTTGGTCAGGGGTGTTACATTCTCTGCCAAGTCAAAGAACCCTCCCACACTTCAGACTTTCTATTGTCCGATAGTTTGGTCGGCCTGTTAATCGGTATGAAGATATATGGAAGTGCGCACACTACAACAGTTTGATGGGGTACGCGATTACCTATAAACTGAAGCATTGACCAACTGCTAAACTGCAATATAGCCTGCACATTACCGATTTTTTACTTAGCGAACTGGGCCGATCGTTCGCTTTGCTCCAAACTATGGCGATGGATTTTTCGTGATGATATGTTATAAAAAGTCTGAGATGTGTATTCTCGTTCGTTATTGCTGGTCCAATTAATTTCAAAAGTTTCTTAATAAAAAAATATGTGAGAAGGCCACAATCCTCTGTGCGAATCGGTTACCCTATCCCATAACTTATCCCATCCTACCATGACTCCTTGTATTGGAGGCATATACATATCTTATAAACCAAATTTCATTATCCTGGCTTAAAGTGTAAGACATAAAAATCGGTGACGTACAGACGGACCAGCAAACACACATGGCTGTATCGAGTAATTCTGAGTCCATCCATATATATAGGGTGTTTTTTTTAGGTATAGAACTTGCGGTAGCGATAACTTTCAAACTAGCTGTCTAGTTTGTTTGATTGATTTGTTTTTCAGTATACTTTTGCAAATCACCATGGAAAAACATACACCCGAGCAACGTTTGCAAATCGTTGAAATTTATTTTTAAAATGTGCCCTTCGTTCGTCAAACATCTATCTGAGCAGCTAATACGCAATACTATCGATCGATTCATGACCAAATTTAATCTTTTTGATAAGATTCATCCAAATCGAGCCCGTACCGTGTCTATAGAAGGAGCCATTGCTGCTGTAGTCGTTAGTATGACAGAGGACCCGAATTTATCGATCCAACGCAGTTCTGTGCAGCTCGGTCTCTCCGTCCATTACTTGGAAAAATTTTGAAGAAAGATCGTGGCCTATATCCATATGAGATCCAACTGATGCAAGAATTAAAGGCAGTATACCTGGACCATCAATTGCGTCGTGAGTTTGGTAAATGGGCTGAGAATAAACTGGATGTTGAACCAGATTTTTATCGTCAAATCATCTTCAGCGATGAGGCTCATTTCTGACTTGACGGGTATGTAAACATGTGAGAGAGCACAATCCTCATGAGACTGCATTGAGATTTGAGATCATGAGACATTATATCCCGAAAAAAACACCATTTGGTGTGGAAGGCTTCATCGGCCCATTTGTCTTTAAATCCGAAACCGGTGCCAAAATTACTTTGAATGGCTAATGCTACGGGAAAATGAATCGTGATTTTTTTTTGCTCATGTCATTGCAAATCTTTTGGAGGAGAAATGATTCAAACAAAACGGCGTAACATGCCATACAGCCAGCACTTGCAATCATGACTTTGTTGAGCCAAATGTTTGGTGACCGAATCATCTCAAGAAATGGACCTGTGGCCAATTACATAGTTCGTGTGATTTGATACCTTTGGACTACTTTTTGTGGGGATACGTAAAATTTCTGGTCTATGCTGATACTAGCAACAATTGATATCTCAGAATGACGAAGTAATGCCAGGTTTGCTCGAAAAATTGTGAAAAATTTGACCAACAGTATGGCGTTCATAAGTCGCAGTCGCTGAGGACACATGACAGAACTTATTTTTAAATAATAAATGCCATACATTTTTTGTGAGTTTGTAAAGCCATTTCGGTCATACCATTGCATTAGTTGCTTTATTTTTTAAAAAAAGTTCTGTGCCTTAAAAAAACCCCTCACAATTTACGGTACATCTATCTTGATTATTTCTCTATGTTACAAAGTATGTATCCAAATTAATATAAAAATGGATATTACAGATAGTATTTGGATGGTGAACTAAAATTTTTGAAAATACCCTCCACATCCAGTGTAGTGGTAATGTGTTCGCCTGTTGGGTGGACTGATATCAATCCCAGCCAAAATCCATGAAACTTTTATTCAAAGAAATAAAAAATAAGTTTGGTAGTTACTCCTAAAAGTATATAGTAACTATATACCACTTGAAAGTTCTGTGAATATAACGAACACAACAAGCAGTGATTCCCCGAAGTTAGTTCGGACACTACCCATGGAGTAAGTCTCCACTACATTGAAAATCGTTCCTATAACTCTCTAAATGCTCGTACTGTTGTAAAACATTAAAAGGGTATTCATAACACCTTGAATGCGCTCAAAACAAATCGAGGAAAATACTTTTTTAACTATCTTTCGGATATATCCCTAATTCACCTTGGCCACAAGTGGTATGCTGTGTGTTGCAATAATACGCTCATGAAGGAAAAAGGACCAAATGGACATTAACGAGACTTAAAAATAAGATATTCTCACAAGTGGAACTCCAATATACATCGTTATGGGTGGATAAATATATTGCTCATGATAACGCATCGGCGTAATGCATTAAGTCAACAATTATTGACAGCTACGCGGCTAAATTATTGCGAAATCCAACGAACGCGATTGTATGCTTTTTTTTTTATTTTGTTCCGTAACAGATACCTCAAAGGACATCTGAGTTGCGATTGGAACTGACTTTAGTTTCGAAATTTGTTCCGAACGGATAACTCGTTTGGGCTGGATATCTGTACGTAATTTAGTTAAAAATTAAAATTTCCACCCAAAGCATTATTTATTTAAAAAAAATCAAGTTTATCAAAAGCGTCCATTATGTTCTTTAGCGTCCATAAAAAAGCTTTATTTGTAGTGACAAAATGTTTTAAAATCATCATCGTAAAAAATTGTATGAAACAAAAGAGTTCAACAACAAACTGATGAAGGATATTTCATGTGAGAGTTTGTATATTATTTTCTGTTTTAGAAATGATAGAGGTTTGTGTTATTAGATATGTGTTTCGGCAATTCGACACTAGGATTTTATGTATTTGTTCAGGCAGAACTTGTTTTAATTTGTATTTAAGGCATTTATACCACACCTTGTCAAAAACTTGCGACACGTCTAGATATACGGCTGAGCAAATTTTCTTTTCTTCGAAAGCTTTCACAATTACGTCAGTAATTTGATGTGATTGGTCAACCGTTGAATGTTTACTTCTAAACCAGAGTTGTATGAAAATAATTCAAAATTGTTTTGTGTAAAATTTCTAATAATCTAATCATTCTGAAAAAAGGAAAGCCAATTAAAAATGAGTCACGTAGATTTTTTTCATCCCAAAATTTCATAAATCTAATTTCCGTGAGAGTAATATTATGGCCAATACAACTCAGCAAACGCTGAAGTTATTGCAAACGAAGTTCGTAGATCACAATAACCTGCTAAGAGTAGATTTACTTACGAGATCATACTCCATTAACTTCTTAAGCCAAGGATTTGGGTTTTAAATGCAGCTTAACATTGATTGAACAAAACGTAATGACTCGAGAGCCACGCTATTGAGAGTCTAATCCTCTCCACCATCGACTGATAAATTGCGTTGGAGTACAAGTATTGTTCAAAACCATAATCACCCACCAAGCGATTACCATCAAAAACCTCTTCAAATACTCAATATAACTGCATCCTTTGGTGTGTCAAAATACAAGAAAATACCCGCACTAAGCACATCACAATAGAATCATCACTTCCCTGCATCCAGTAGCATACAAAACGAACATTACCAGCAACACAACCAATATCTCTCCATATCAGCTCACACAAATCAAACCCATCTCTCTCTATTATGTGAAAATAAGAAAGTACACACCACCGATTTGGCTTCCTTTTAATCCCCTTTCCAATCCTTGACAATTTTCTTCGTTTTTCTTGTCTACAATAAATGTCCAAAGCACACTTCACAAGATGCCTAATCTCACCATTCACCTCCTATATTACACATCAATTATTAATTGTATACACAGAAATAATTTATGTTCACTTTTCCGGATAGTGCGCGCGCCGATACTCATCTTGTAAAGTAAAACAGCTAACAAGATGCGCGCAGCCGTACCCGAACACAGCCATCCAGACAAAAAGACAGACAGACCCCAAAAAGCAACAAAAATGGAGGGAAAAAAACCCCCGAACAACAAAAATAAATAATAACAGTCACATAAAAGAGAAATAATAATAATTTTAATTAAACACATTCTTTTGCATCTGCGCACAATCGGCATATCGCCACACCAAGTGGTAGAGTCGGCAAAGGCGCACCATCGGCAACGCAACCGCTAACAAATTTTCACGCACATATAACATCTCATTACAGATCTTCGGTTTGTGTGATGTGTGTGCGTTATGGCTTTGTGTTGTTCGGTTTTCAAATCACGCAATCATCTCCTCCGACTTCTGCGGCGGATACATGCGGATGCGATTAGACATACAAGCCGTAGTTTCTGTATTGTTTGGCAGAGACAACAAAGCGATGGTTTGGTTTTTGCCATCACGTCGTTAAAACCGATACTTGTTGGATGGTGTGTTCCTTCGGCGTTTTTCCTCATTTTTTCCATTCCTCTGGGTAGTGGTGGGCTGCGAGCTTTTAATTCATCTTATTAGCTAAACCTACGATACGGCACGCAAACTTCGGCGGTTAATTGATAATGTCACAACTAATAAACAAGAAACCGAGATGCGGTGAACAAGTTGTACACGCACCGCGACGAGACTTTTCCACAACAGAAAGTTTTTCCCCATTCGGTGTTCGGTATGTGTGTGTGTTTACATGTAATGACCCGTTTTCAAGGGAAAGCGATGAATTCCCCCCGCAATTGCATCGAAATGCATTGAACTTATCAATAAATCTCACGACTGTACTGGATACGTTCGCACTCACAGAGCAGTGGAATAACACTTCTGAGGAAAATTAACCATGACTGGGAGCATGTGCCGTGCAGGCACGCACTCACGATGCCCACATAATGGATCTAGATACAATTTTTTTTGCAGGCAATTTTTACTTGAAAATGAAGCAGTGTGGTGCGTCGTCATTTAGAAGAATTCTAGATCAAGGTGAATAACGTATTTAATAAATGAGGCTTATGCCCGTAGAGACGGGGAGGGAGTCTAAGCAGGTTGCACATGCGCGTATTACATCATCACGCCATCGATATCACTGTGGGTAAGGTGGTGTGAGTGATGCATGTATTCTAAATGTTTATCGTTCTTCAATCTTTGTCTCTCGCGATAATTGAAACTTTATAGGTTACTAGATGAAATGTCAAAGTGATTTATCGAGGGATGACGAATGAGTGGACGGACATGCGTGCATGCATGACATCAACTGCGATTTGCTCTCCTATTATCTGACTGGAGTGGATGGCATTAACTTTGTTTACTATGCGGAGTGGAGATAATTGGCGAGTTGATGGAATGTCAATATGTGGATCGGCCTTGAGTATGATTACTTCCTTAGATTGGCGTGACAAACAGGAGAGTTCTATAGGTGACAACTACTGGAGTCTTACTTCCGTTTGCAATTATGTTGTTTATGTGTAAATGGCAAAGGCGAGGGTTAAACAAGTGTTGAAGCATTTTCTATATACAAAAGAGTTGAGCAGCAAACTGAAAGTATTATTTTACCTATAGACCAAGCAGTTTAAATGGGGATCGTATGTTTGACAAATAACCTTTGAAAAAGTGAATTAAGTTTTTAAAATATTGATGAATATTTAATTTGCTCTTTTGTATTATAAAAAGTTGCATTTTATGTAAAAAAAAAAAAGGTAAATTATGATTAAAAATAATTTTAGATTCACAATGTGGAATGAAAATGGGTTACTCCAATACATCTTTGAATTTCAGGTGTTTCTACTTAATGGAAATATTTGCCTGATTTCTGAAATTCTGTATATGTATTATGAACAATGAGGATATTACAATTTAAATCCGTGGGTATTGTTACCTTTCTCCTTATCCACCTGAAACTGGTAAGGGAGAGTAGTGCTGTAATTGTGAAAGTACCTCGGAGCCTTACGAATTACATTGCAAATAGCAACAATAAACATAAAGTCTAAAAGCCAAACAATCCAGGCACTGGCCTACAGAGGAAGATCTTGGCCTTTTGAAATGTTAGGAAGGAACTTCATCATCGGTGGTGATTTCAATCCAAAACATACTTGCTGAGATTCAAAACTAATGACTACAAAAGCCAGGAAGCTATACAAATCAAGGCGAAATGTTAACTTTGAAATTATTTCAACGGAATTACGATCTTATTGACCATCGACCCAACGATAATACCAGATGATATGAACTTCCATCTAGCAATAGGTATTAATAGAAAAGAAATTTAAAAGTAGTGAGGCTGAGGATCTCTCATCGGATGATGCACTTGTAACCCTAACTGTCAATAATTGTTCAATAGATCGGATGAAAAACAACAAAAAATCGACCTGGTTCAAATTAAGAGAACATATTGTAGGTTTCGTTACTTTAGAAATATCCTTCTCATAACAGAACATATTAACATTGAAAAACAAAAATTGACCACAGACAGCGGAAGATAATACACCGACTTTAAAAAAAAAAAAAACGATGATATTGAGATTCTCTAACTATGTTATTCAGACACTTTTTCAAAGTTCTTAACCGTTTTGCCAAAAGCAACGTTTTACTAAAAAGTGGGCGGGTTGAATAAAATTTTACAGTTATTCTGATTTCTCGGACAGATTATCTATCTATATATCAAATTTCTTCGCCTTAGCACAAAATGTAAGGCCCACAAATCGTTTAATAACAAACGGAAGGACGGCAAGATAGACAGGGCCAGCAATTCTGATACAACCCATATACTTATATATCCCTATGAGATAGAGTATAAAACAGGCTTCGATTGGCAAACGACAAAATATCCCGCTGATAAAAAAAAATCAAAGGAAAATCACCAAATGAAATAAAATCTTACAGCCCATTTCACTTCTTTCAATAATTTCAAAAACGTTTGAAAGGATATTACTCGGTCGCTTTTATCCCATTATTGATCAAAAACACCTCTTACTTGATCATCAATTTGGGTTTAGAAGTAAACATTCTACTGTTGACCAAGTACATCGAATTACTGATGTAATTGAGAGAGATTTCGAAGAAAAGAAAATTTGCTCAGTCATATTTCTTGACTTATCTCAAAGACCCTAAGTAAATGCTGAACAATTATAAAAAAATCCTCGTGTCGTATTTTCAGCATTGATTCTCTCGAGTGAAACTTGGAAACTAATACTCGGAATTCAAAGAAATAATGACAGGTGTACCGCAAGGAAACATCCTTAGACCACTCTTGTGCCTCCTATTTACACGCGGTAAACAAATGACACAAAGTTGACAAGTCTGCTAACGATAGATAAAAAAGGAATGGACAAAATCCTGGCAGATTCCACTTAATGTGAGCAAATCGTTACATGTAGATTTTTCATAAAAATGGACAAATTATTTGCCCTTATTTCTAAATACGGTTCGAGTCGCTTCTAAAAATAAAGCGAAATATCTCGGAGTGATACTCGATGCAAAATTAAAATTGAAGTCGCATGCATAAAAATTAGCTTGCATGCTAAGATCTTAAAAATTAATGCAGAGAACTGTACTGATTACTTGGAAAATATTCAAAAACTTAACCTTGATAACAAGGTGCTTTTCCACGAGCAAGTGCTAAAATCGGATTGAACATATGGTATACAGCTATAGGTTGGTTGTTCCAGTGAAACGAATTTAAATATTTTAAATTTTTTTTAAATAAAATGATGTTAAGATCATTCGTCAACGAGTCGTGGTCAACGAACAAAGATCTCCGAAGAAGTCCAGCGGTTAAAGATGAGTCGAAAAATGTTGCACGAAAATCATAAAAAAATGTTTAATAGGAAACATAAACACAATACTATTCCAATTTCTTGACGAAACAAATTTATTGCTTTGCTTCAAAGAACTAAACCTATTGGATTTAGCCCGATAATCAGAAACCGCGCTTTAAATTGCGAAAAATGCAGGAACTCTCAAAAGAAAGTTTCCAGCGATATATTTATATATACTCTGATACAAAATTTGCTAGATCAGTCGTATACTAAGTTGCAATACCTATATATACTAAAATGGTGGTGGCTTGAGGAGTAAAAATCGTCAATGAGCTAGTGTCTATCAAAGATTTCCACCAACCCGCGATAAAAAAAATTCAAAATTCCAAAACCAGATTTGGACATATGGGGTTGCACAAATATACAATCCAAACATTTCAAAATAAGGTCCTTCGCAAAATTAAACTAGTGACTTATAAATAATGAATTTCATCGGGATTTGCAGATTTACCACGTTACAGAAGAGATTAAAAGGCATGAAATGCGTCACCTCCAGCGTCTGCAGATCCATATTATTCCTGCGATAGACGACGTCTTAAATGTACGAAATAACGTTTTAGATTAAGAAGAACCAAACCACACGAACTTTTTTGACAAACCTGAGAGACTTTATTTAAATTGCAATACTTCCTCAAAACCGAAATAACGTTGAGAATAAAATCCTCTGTCGATCACTACTTGATTAGTCACGATCATGAAGGTGTTTTTAGTGTGGTAAGAGTCCACACTACATTGGGTTTAGAACCCCACTGTATCCTTCAAGATTTTCAATTTCATTAAGAAAAAAAATTTATAAAGGGTGATTTAATAAAATTCATTAAAAATATTAAGGGTGATCCAATAAGACCCTCATGACCATTTTTCAATAAAATTGAATTGATGAAAATCTTTATTTGAGGTGTTGGTTAGGTTATCATGCCATTTAATGTTTAAAGATCATTTGTTTTGTTTAATTTCGCCCACTCCTAAATGGTACATTTTGTGGGTCCAATTTTTGACCACTCTTTCAAGCATATTGGCAGATATTTAATGAACAACACGAGTTGTGTTGGCTTCTAAAGATTTAGTCGTTTCGGCATTATCGACTTAAGCAATAGATTTCACATATCCCCATAGAAAGCAATCCAATTGTGTCATAGCGATCTCCATTGGCAGAAACATGCGCGCTTTTTCCGAATTTTTGAAGAAATACGATTTAATGATGGCGCCTGCCCATAGAGAGTACATTTTTGGGGTTGCATTGTTAGCTGTTCGGTTGACTCTGGCTGTTCATCGGTCCCAATTCGGCCGATTTATTTATTTACGTATCCGTTTAAATAGAACTGATCTTCCTCGCTAAAAACAAATTTTCGATATAAAAATGGATCAATTTGAAACTATTCAGAGGCCCACAAACTAAAAATAAAACTTAAACCAAAGTCAATCGGCTTCAATTATTGAAGGAGCTGTATTTTATACGCTTTTAAACCAAGATCACGCTTCAAAATACACCACAACGGAACATACGAGATGCCCAAACCATGAGAAAAGCGACAAATTGAATGATCACGCATGTCAAATAGTGTAAAACTGGGTTGGAATCAAAATAATCTTTTTAAACGGTGCGCTCTAAAATTTGGTCGAAGATTACTATAACAATTTCTAACTGATCACTGATTTTAGAAATAATTATTAAGCGTTGTTCCGGCTAAACGTAAGTCTATTCATAATGAAATTGCAGAATAACGCTATTGAAGGAAATTATGTCCTTTTGGGTCACCCGTTAAATTCTATATCTACAGCATTTACTTTTTTCCAGTAGATATCATCCCTAACGCTTCTGAATAGGGATTTCTCGTTAGAGTCCACACTACATTGGGTTTCGAACCTACCTGTATATCCTTCGAGATTTTCAACTTCATTAACAAAAACCAAAAAAAAAAACATATGAGAAGGCTACAAACCGCTATGCGAATAGTTGAATAATCTATCTCATTCCGTCCTCAAACTAAAAATCCCCAAAAAGTGGGTGTAGCATTGTCAGAATATTTTGCTGAGACTGTTTATTAAAGTCGTTTATGGTTCTGCAAAAAAAAAAAAAAACGTTTTTCTCCTGCATATGCTATGGAGTAGGGGATACAAATGCTTTTTATAAGGATTTGCCTCTAAAAAGTGGGCGTGGATTAAAATGTCCTAAAGACGAAATATTCAATATTAGAATATTTTAAATTGGGTTGCACCCAATGTGTCCTTTGCCCAAAAGGCAGCTGGACCGGGTAAAGCCGAAACACAAAGCAAGCCTAAGGTTACTGAAAAAACACATGAAGCGAATATGGACCTGAAAAAGTTCCTGTTGTTACTTAACAGCACTAAAAGACTTCATCTATTCGATGTTTGCCGAGTCTAGTGTGCCATGAACAGGATGGGTACGCTGGATGAGGCAAACTTTAAAATTCTTGCTCTGAATGTTAATTCACTAGTCAGGGTAGAGAGAAGAACCGTCCTTTCAAATCTGTTAAAAAACAACTCCTAGATGTACTCTTGGTCAGCGAAACTAAGCTTAACCAGAGACACATATTGGGATACTATAATTACCATGTGGTAAGAAGAGACCGACCCCACTCCTCCCAAGGGGGTGGGGTCGCTGCCTTATTACGTAATGGCTTGCGCCATAACATTATATATAGTGGGGAAGTACGTAGGTTCCAGACGCTTGAAGCATGCATCGTATGAATTCCTCTTCATAGTCGCAGAATGTTGCAGAATGTGTGCGAATTTGCGTACGGATTTTTGAATAAGAGAAGCACCGTCAGCTCCGTATGTTCGTTATCTTGTGAAAAAAGTGAGAATATTGCTGCTGTGGCAGAAAGTGTGCGTGAAGCGCCATCAACATCAATTCACCGTCGTTCTCAACAATTGAACATTTCGGAGACATCATTGAGACGAATTTTGCATAAAGACCTTGGTATGACGCCATACAAAGTCCAATTGGTTCGGGAGTTGAAGCCAAGTGACCATCCAATGCGTTTTCGCTTCGCTAAGTGGGCCTGCGATCGACTTAGAGAAGATGCCGATTTTGCAAAAAAATCATCTTTTTAGATGAAGCTCATTTCGATCTTGGCGGGTATGCAAACAAGCAAAATTGTCGCATTTGGGGCACAGATAACCCGCACGCATACATTGAAAAGCCGATACACCCAAAACGAGTCACTGTTTGGTGCGGATTTTGGTCCAGAGACATAATTGGGCCATTTTTCTTCGAAAATGAGCAAGGAGTGGCCGTTACAGTCAATGGCGATCGTTATCGGGCCATGTTGAACGAATTTTTGTTCACAAAAATTGAAGAGGAGGATAATGGAAACATTTGGTTTCAACAGGACGGCGCTACGTGCCACACAGCCGAAGCTACACTAGATGTTTAGCGCCCTGTTTTTGAAGATCGCATTATCAGCCGCAGAGCTGATGTCGTTTGGCCACCTCAGAGCTGCGATTTGACACCGTTGGACTATTATTTGTGTGGTGCCGTAAAAGATAAGTGTTACGCCGACAAGCCAGAGACAATTGACGCTTTAAAGGACGATATTCGTGAAGCCATTGGTGAAATACAGCTGCACACAATCGATAATGTGCTTTGAAATTGGACCGATCGTGTAGGCTACTGCATGGCCAGCCGAGGCAGCCATTTGAAAGAAATATTTTCCATTATTAACCGGAAGGATTGTACTTTCAAATAAAAAAAGAAATTTGAGAAAAAATTCAGTAGTTTTTTTTTGTAGCATTTTCGAAAAAAAAGTTATTTGGCGGGCCCTTTACCATGTGGTAAGAAGAGAACGACCCCATTCCTCCTAAGGGAGTTGGGTCCCTGCCTTATTACGTAAAGGCTTGCGCCATAACATTATATATAGTGGGGAAGTACGTAGGTTCCAGGTGCTTGAAGCATGCATCGTATGAATTCATCTTCATAGTCGGAGATAACTATTACTTCTCGGCCGGTTTGGGTAATATAATTTCCAACACCAGAGGTCGACAACTTCAAATTCGGAGAAATTATAATATGATTCAGTACAAACTTGGTTTATACGCGACGGATATCCTATCTTATACTAGAGGAAATTTATTCTTGGACTTAGCCCTTATGGACTCCAGACTAGAACTGACAAACAAACACGCACGGAACTGTGTACGGGCATTCGAGTATGATAGTGACCACTTCGGACTCCCAGCAGTATTCAGGATCCCAAACGAGCTAACTCAGTTGGAGGAGTTTGACCAAATGCGGTCTTACGTTTATCGGAGGAAGAATTAGCTGCGCTTCGCCAGCGTTGTAGAGAGAGAATTAATTTTGAGCGAAATAAATCCGGCGACAAACAGAAACTTGAAGAACCACGAAATCTACCTACATTTAACTCAAATGAGTGAGGTTATCTCACGGTCAATGGTGCGAAGATAATTTCCTTCAAATGTTGCCCACTCTTAAATGGTCCATATAGATGGGTCAAATTTTCGAACACCGGTCATGTTGGCTTCCAAAGCTTCAATCGCTTCGGGTTTATCGACGCAAGCAAATCCTAATAGAAAGCAATCAAATGGTATCAAATCACAAGATCTTGGTGGTAATTTACATGACCATTTCTTGAGATTAACGTTTCCCTTAATAAAGCGATTGATTCGTTAGCTGGATGGCATATAGCGCTATCCTGTTAGAACCAGCGCTACACCAACATCTTAAATTTTCGGCAACAAAAATGTATTGATCATAGCAATCTCCGTTGGCAGAAACACGCCATTTTTTCGCATTTTTGACGAAATACGATCCAATGATGCCGCCTGCCCATAAACAGCACTAAAGAGTGCATTTTTGGGGTTGCATTGGTAGCTGTTCGATTGCCTCCGGCTGTTTATCGACCAAAATTCAGTAATTTTGTTTATGCACATATCCGTTAAACCAAAAATGAGCTTTCTCGCTTAGAACAGTTGACGTTGTTCCAAGCCACACAAACAGAAATTAAAATTCTTGAACGAGCTGTATTTTATACGCTTTTAAACATGTCTAAGCAATAACAGCATAGGTGGCCTTGGCGAAGTTACCCAAAGAACCAGTGGAGCCACGAGCCGAGGTGTAACAATTCTCAATACAATTATTCAATGCAATCCTACTCCACAATTAGTAAGCGTTGTTCCGGAGCGGTGTAAGTCTGTTCATGATGAAATGTGAATGCGTAAAATAAAAGATTGAAGAACCAATTGGATCACCCGTCACCCGTTAGATTCTATGTCAACATTTACTTTTTTTTTAAATATATAACATCCCTAACGCTTCTGAACAAGGATTTCTCTCAAATATTAAATTATTTTGCATAACAAAGTGATAGCTATGCCCATAAATAACTTCTGACAATGCTATTATATATACCATACCGGATGTCCACCGCGTAAATAAAAAATTAATCCAAAAACAATATAAAAGAAGCGCCTAATTTAAAAACCAACAAAAGACTTATAAACATTTCCATATATATTGGAAATATTTTTTTTATTAATTTTCTTTGTGTTTATGTCTTTGATTGTTGCCCGCATTGGCTTACGAATTGATTTGTCTTACCCCGTGAATAATTAATAAACAAAAACGATTAGGAACATAATGATTTAACAACTAAAAGAGCACACATTTTATCTATAAATAGCCAATAGAAACATCTTAGTACGGACATTGATTAAGTTCGCTGGTCAACTCTTTTGTATGATAAATTAATAAAACTACAAAAAATAAATTTTATCCGCTTCTAGCTAGGGAGGAGTTTCAGATGATATCACGGTTCAAAAAAAAAAAAAATACGATATGAAAAGTGTGTCTCAGCTTGATGTATGTTTTCATTAAGATGATTGAAAAGGTTTCGAAAAAAAGTTGAACTTTAAACAAAATGCCAAAGATATTCAAACAGAGTGTCACATAATTTGTTTGCACACCCTCTATATATCCAGACGATACATCAAGTCTACCACTACAACATGCCAATCTGTCAAATATAACTATCATAACATGCCATTTCGTCATCCTCCTTCGTCTCCACCTCTACTAGCCGACCGACCGCAAATAAACTTTTCTAATTAGTTTATCGTAAATTAAAATCAAAGCAGCAATTATCTACTCTTTTACTGCGCGCCATCATGCAACAAAAGAAACTCTCTGAACGGGGTAATCCAAACCCTCACACCACAACATGACATGGCGGTGGCGGAGCAGTGCAACGCGGCGTCTTGGCGGAGCATGCAAATGAATTTTGCTAGAGAAATTGTTTGCTCACTAGCATTACCAGGATGACAAAAGGTAATTATTGTTGCACGAAACCTAACCACGAAAAACAAACGGGCGCATATTTATCCTCCTCCTACTACAGGTCGGGCATTAATTGAGCCTCAATATGCCACGGATGTAAGCAGAAGACCGATAAGGTAACTTTGAAAACTAGAAGCCGGCGCTGTGTGCTCACTGGCAAATAGTTAAACAATAAACATTAATTTAACTGTTAACTACATCGAACACACTACTCACTTCATATGGTGCAGAGCATCACCAAAGAAACACCCATACACTTGCAAAAGATACTCATAGATACACAACACCGGATTCATCTAATGCAGCGATATAATTGCTAATTTATTGCATTTTACTTCAGCGGAATGTTATAATAATAGCTCGCGTTGTTGCAGTACAATGCTGCGCGCTGTTGTCTGCTCGCGAAACAGACAAAAAGCGGCACGAAAGGTGAAGACAAGCGAAACTCCCGCAGACGAGAGTTTGGGGTGAGGTGCACTGACTTTAACAATAATTAACTTTATGGGAGCACCATCAGCAAATTACAATTGTTTTGCGGATTTTATGTGTTCAGCTGTCATTAGAGGGGGTAGGGCGTACCACCGGCGCACACAAGACAGCAACAGCAACAACATTCAGTGAAATTCCTCATCAATAAGGCTATCCACCGATATAGGGGGGGGCATAGATACATCAGCGTGTGCAGACGCTCTGCGTCTAATAACTTTCTGCCATATTTGCGATATGCCTATGTTGCTATGCAATGATGCAAGTACACATACAAACGTTTTTTTTTAACGGTTATGGCGATGGCGTTGATCAATTGGATGCAGAAAATGGGCAGGGCACTTAATTAAGTGACAAGCTGTTGCGGTAATGGCTGGTATTGGTTTCTATTTCTAGGAGGAATTCTTTATCGATATAGTAGACGCAAGGAATGGGTAAATCATCTCGTTAGGTATTACATTAGGTATGATGACATAATCAGGCTTGGTTGGATAGAGCATTTTGCACCCTTTTGGGCTTGTCAAATTGATAATTTATAGGAATGAATGAATCATGTGATGTGTCCTTTTACAGGTGTATTGCAACATCATTTTTATGGACCTAGGTGGTAGGTAATAGACAGACTGTCATCGATCTTTATTGAGATGTATGAACGGTAGATACGTACATAAGATCAGATTAAAACGAGCAGTCACTGACACTTGATGGAGCGGGTTTTTAAAATAAGATATTCAGACTGACGAGTCAAGTTTTTTTTTCATTTGATAGATGGCAATATGACATTAATGACGAATAATTATTCCAAGCTTATGGCTGACATAGGGGAGTTTTATATTAAAACATATTTTCAAACGAAATATCTAGCGCCAATGGTCCACAAAGAGCCACAAACATAAATTCCTTATTCAGTTGTGTATAAGAAGTTAAATTTGTTTGACCATGGCATGATGATATTAGCATACAAGATCATATCAAACTTAATGGAAATACGTCTGACACCTTTCTGCAACAAATTTATCGGTGCGTACCATTGTGGCTTCTGGTCGGCCAGTACCACCATACACCAAATTTCCACATATAGGTAAATCCTAGACAAGAACAGTGAGTTTCAAGTGGATCCCCATCCTTAAGAATTTGCTTGTTGAAAACTCAATAACCATGATTATGCCAATACGTCTTTGCTCCTCCGAACTATTCCAAACATGCACCGGATTTCGGCAAGGAGACGCGCTATTATGTGACTTCTTCAATCTCGCACTGGAGCAGTTAGTACGCAGGCAGGTGTTAATACGGAAGGCACTATTTTCAACTGGTCCGTCCACCTGCTGGGCTATGCGGACGATATTGACATCATCGGTCGCTCCCAACATGCCGTGATAAAAGCTTTTTTTTTTTTAAAACACTATCAGATCTGTGTCGTAGCGAGCTTAATACAAGCATCATCTACGAGCAGAGATTTGCCACAGCATATAATATGCATCCACAGGCTCATCATTTAGTGCATTTGTTAGTGGGACATAACAGAACATAGAAGTTATTAAGTTTTACAACACTAACAAAATTAGTAAACGATGAAATTACAATTTAGCTATTTAACAATTTACATACACTAATTACGACTCTAGCATACAATTTCGCAGAGTATTTTTTAAACTACTTTTACTAACATGTAGTTCAACTACATCGTTATTTTTATTGTATACCCTACTCATACGACTAATGGCCTCATGCATACCATAGTTCTTTTTATGATTAGGTATATGTAATATATTTAATCTACGCAGGTTGTAGGAACCTCCCCGGGTATTAAAACCAATGGCACTTAAAAGATCAGAAGCATCAATTTGTCCTGATAATAATTGGTGTAAGAAAACCATGTCATTGTTAAGTCTACGTTGAGACAAAGGTAATAGTTGCAGCAGTTTAATTCGACACCTATACGGAGGCAAATTGTGTAGATCATCCCATGGAAGTCCTCTCAAAGCAAATCTTATGAATTTACGTTGGACTGATTCAATTCTATTCGAATGAACTACATAGAAGGGTGTCCAAACTTGTGAGGCATACTCCAAGTGAGGGCGAACTAGGCAATTATAGAGTGAAAGAGTGACATATGGGTCAGTAAACTCTTTTGACCACCTTTTTATAAATCCTAACATAGAGTTGGATTTATTGACGATAACGTTAATGTGTTTATTGAACTCCATTTTGGGATCAAAATAAACACCAAGATCTTTAAAGCTGTCTACACGACAGAGAGTGTGTCCAGATAGAGTATATTTAAAATTACATGGAGCGCGTTTTCGTGAAAATGACATATGCTGGCACTTTGTAGGGTTCAGATTCAAACCGTTTTTAAGACACCATATGGTAAAACTATTTAAATCGGCTTGTAGTGAAAGCGAATCGTTTAAATCTCCTACACATTTGAAAATTTTCATATCATCAGCATAAATCAATATTTTGCTATCTCGAATACAGGCTTTTACATCGTTAATTGCAAGTATAAATAAAATCGGTCCCAAATGACTTCCTTGAGGTACTCCAGATTGAGCAACAAAAGGGTTGGACTTGGAACCTCTAAATTTTACTTGGTATGTTCTCAATGAGAGATATGATTTAACCCAATTTATGAAACCTGGAGGGAATCCATACGCCTTAAGTTTAAAAATGATGGTGTGATGTGATAACTGGTTAAATGCTTTGGAGAAGTCAGTGTATATACAATCGACTTCTTTTTTATTTTCCAAACTATTGGAACAATGATGCATAAAAGTTAATAGATTTGTTACAGTGGATCGATGTTTAACAAAGCCATGCTGTTCTTCACAGATAATGTTTCGACACAGGAATACTAATTTATCACAAATAATATGTTCAAATAACTTAGGAATGCAAGATAGTTTAGAGATAGGTCTATAATTAGAGATATCTCCTCGCTCGCCTTTTTTAAAAACAGGTGTTATAAATGCACTTTTCCATTGGGTTGGGAATACTCCTGTGGCAAGGGAGCTTTCAAACATATACTTAAGGTATGGCAAAAGAGCATCTTTGCATTGCTTTACGACTATTGGTGGGATTCCATCGGGCCCCGCAGAACAATCATTGTTTAATGAAGATATATATTTGAGTAGTGTCTCATCGTCAAATGTAACATTGCTGAAACTAACTTGAGGACAGTCATTGAGATAACTGAAATAATCCTCGTCTAAGACTGGAGGGGTATCAATAAATGATTTACTGAAGCTCTCTGCGAATAAGTTTGACACAATTAGAGAGCTCGATGTTTTTGAATTATTGGAAGAGAAGTTGGCTGGGTATCCATCCGTTTTTCTCTTCGAATTGACAAATCCCCAAAAGCGTTTTGGGTCACTTTTAAGAGCGTTCTCCATATTGACTATATAGCCATTATATAAACTACTAGATATCGCAGAGAATTCATTAAAGTAATTCAAGTACTTATCATAGTCGTATTGATTCTGGCTTTTAACAAAATTATTCCAGGCCCGGTTTCGTCTGTTTCGAAGAGATTTAAGCTCTTTCGTGTACCATGGGTGCTGGACTTGGGCATTTTTAGAATACCTGACTGGGATAGTTTTATCCATGCAATCTTTTATTATAAAATAGAAATTTTTTACAGCTTCTTCTAAATTGGAGAAGCCGTCAATCTTCATATTAGAAATAATAATTTCTTCAGATAGCCTTTGAAAGTTTGCTTTCCGAAAGTCAAAAGAGTACGAACGATCGTACGAGTCAGCGTTTTCGTACAGATGTCCGCCTATGTCAATGAAAATATCTAGTGGAGGATGATTTTTATCTATGTTAGTAATGCTGGTACTAGATTCTAATACTGCAGTACTAACAGAGTCACGGAGATTGAAGAACAGGCGAAATCCGTTGGCCTTGAAGTAAATGAGGACAAGACTAAGTACATGCTATCAAAAAACAAACAAGCATCTGTCCAAAGCTTACAAGACAATGAACCATATCTGGTTACATATCCTGAAGAATCGCGACTCTAACCTTCGAGTTTCGTTCGCATTTCGAAAGATTTTACTATCAACTGGCATTTGCAGCCATAGAATATGTCTTTATGAAAATCAGATCTCAATTCAACTTGGAAACAAAAAGTATGTAAGTGTCTTTCGATAATTTTAAACATACTGTAACGCTTACCTATGTGTCTTTACACAAAGCATCTGCAATTATCACATAAGCTGTATAAGCTGTAAGCTGTAGATACTGTAACCTAAGTATCTTACACAGTTTAAAAAAGAGTTAAAGAGACCCTCGGCTGGTAAGTGAGTTGGTTCGCGCCATCTGATTAATTTATTTTTTATAAAGTAACTGAATTCTTAAAAACCTAAGTTTCTATCACAGTACAGGGTTTTTCAACAGGGACGCTACAAAAGTAGAGCGACAGGGACAGCAAACGACGCCATATTTCTTGCCGCTCTTTTGACATTTCTCTTCAGTAAAGTTTGCCATTTCATGATGGAAAGATATACGAGCCAATAACGTGTCGAAATTATTAAAATTTACTACCGAAATTCTAAATCAACGTTAAGAGCGCTACGTCCAATTTATGGTCGTCATAATCGTCCTAGCAGATCAACAATTGAGCGTCTAGTGGAAAAATTTGAATCCAGAGGCACAGTACAAAATGTCCCCGTGCCAGTGAGACAAAGAAGTGCCCGTAGTGTCGAGAATATTGCTGCCGCTGAGGCTTCAGTTGAAGAAAGCCCAAATGTGTCTCAAACACGTCGTTGTGGCGAATTTTGCGAAAAGATCTTGGCCTACATCCTAACAAGATTAAATTGACGCAAGACTTGAAGCCGCTTGACCACCAGAAGCGTCGTATGTTCGTGAATTGGGCTGAGCAACAACTTGAAAATGATTCGGATTTTCAACGAAAAATCATCTTCAACGATGAGGCTCATTTCTGGCTGAATGGCTTCGTCAATAAACAAAATATGCAGTATTAGTCAGGCAGCAATCTAAACGTACTCCATGAGTCATCATTGCATCCCGAAAAAATTACGGGTTGGTGTGGTTTATGGGCCGGCGGCATCATTGGGCCGTACTTCTTCCGTGATAATCAAGACCGGCACGTTACTGTGAATGGGTATCGCTACCGTACAATGATAAACGAATATTTTTGGCCCCAATTGGATGATATGGACTTGGAGGACATGTGGTTACAATAGGACGGCGCCACAAGCCACACAGCGAATGTCACAATCAATTTATTGGAAACCAAGTTTGAAGAACGTGTTATCTCACGAAATGGTCCAGTCGCTTGTCCGCCTCGGTCGTGCGATTTGACGCCGTTAGACTATTTCCTGTGGGGCTACGTCAAGTCTATGGTCTATGCCAACAAGCCAGCGACGATTGATGAACTTCTTACGAATATCGAACGTGAAATTTCAGCAGTATCGGCCGATTTATGCTTGAAAACCGTCGAAAATTGGGTTCAGCGTCTGGACTTCTGCAAGCGTGCCCGTGGTGGCCATGCAAAAGAATTCAAAGAAATTCCATACATAATGGCATCGAACGTAATTTCACGTTCACGGCAAGTCTGTTGGTGCCATTGGTTAACATTACTTTAGCAAACCAACTGTTATTTCGCCTCCCATCCGTACAACCAAAGAAAATCTATAGAATCATACAAAACATTGCTATATCAGTGCTTAGATACATTTTCAAATTTAAAAAAAATCGAGTGTGAGTTCACACGTGGTAGAAGTACTTCAAGTAACTTCAGTCCCATCGCCGTGAAAACCGGTTTTATACCAGTTGAACTCCTCTCGCGTGCGGGGACCTATTCCCCAAGTGGTCCACCATTTTAGTGATCAGACCAGAACCTATATTTTGTTGGATTTCATTTCCGTTACAATTTTCGTTTCATAAAATCAAATTCACCCCGTCCCAAGACCCAGAATAGGACAACTTGGTTTGTCTACATGGTTTGTCCATCCAAAAAATGAGATTTATCAGAAAAGATTATTTTGACACTTTGTGATCAATAAAAATCGTTTAATTTCATGGAATATGAACGTTCGATTCATGATAAGGATTTGTCAACACAATATCGTACATCTGACCATCGCGATTCCGATTAAAAGCCAACATCAGAAGGTCAAACAATGTCGATAACTTTTTCCAAAATGAGGCTTTAATCTGAGATCAAATGTTGGTTTTCAAGTCTTGAATTGTTAGGATAGGAACTCTATCGACGTATACGTTCAAAAGAGCTAAGAATGATAGCAATACCCTAGGGATAGTTCATAAATTGGTGCATGTCACACTTTCTCTTATCATATTTCATAAAACCCTGCTTAGAACAGTTGCTATCTGAAGAATTACAAACCATCCAAATAGTATCAATTATCAGAAAATGCTTTTCTCAACTCGCCCACTCGTATTCGACATAAAACAGTAGGTCCCGACATCGCATCAAACATTTTACATGCGCAGTTAAATGGTATATAAGAAAAAAAAAAGTCTTTTCCTGGTTATATGCTAGCCGTTGCACTAGCGATTTTTGTTGAATCCTGTCTACTGACACCGATTGAACTTTGATTGATTTTTCATCGTTTCCGTCCCATTCCTAACGGACATAACGTCATCAGCTCTACCGAGTTAGTTAGTATTCCTCTAAGAAATTTTTTTATCGAGTCAAAGGTTTACCAGATCCACCCCCGCAATATCAACGACACGTTGACACGATAAATCCAACACCGCAATCAAATAAAAAAAAAAATATCGAGATACACATTTCGGTGAATTGACACTAATGAACGTTTCATAAGATTGATCATTAATCATCAGCCGAGTACGGAGAGTTGAAGAGTTTTACATGATTGTGTGACAACACTGCCAACTCTTGAACCCATAAGGAAGACGAAGCGCACACAGACAACACACTGAATAGACGAAAACCGTTTACGAATGATATTTGACATCACAATGAGTGATGGAATACCACCATCTAGGGATGTTTGACAAGCGTTTGACTAGCCGTCGACCAAAGGTGGTCGATCTCAGAGGCCAAGTGTCTGTTTAGGTATCAATCATCGATAAATTTTAATGACTTCTCCTTTCAGATACTGGGAATGTTTTTTTTTTTCTGCCGCTAGAGAATTGGGATAATTAGCTGGAAATGCAGTTAAATTTTTGGTCAGCTTTTGAGATTAGCCATCTAGAGTGTGTGTGAGAAACCGCCTGAATTTTAGAATTTTAAAATAAATGTGAAGAAGCGACATATAAAGCCGTTTATTTCTTTTAAACGAAAGAGTTGAGCTGCGAACTGAGGGACTTTTTTTCGGATTATAGACTGTTTTAAGGAATATTCATTCCAATGGCAAGGTGAGGAAGTTTCAATAGAGTGTGATAAGTCTACTTGCACTACCTTAAGGAAAGTCTTATTAGTAAATTTGTATAGAAGCTGATAATTAGCAGCAATTCTACTCACACAAAGTGTAGAATTGGAACAGTTGCATAGTGGTTACTGCGTTAGACTCCCTCCCGAAAGTGACAACACATATGTGACAAAAATTGAAGAGTAACACTGTCATGAGAAAGTTCTCAATTTACCTTTCGAATTTGGCGATAAACAGGAGGTCCTCTTCTTCGTGGCAAAAAAAATAACTTCGCACACACAAATGAAGGGAGAAGATAGAATTGAGGTCCTGTATCGGCCAGATATTTCATTTCAACGAGTCGAAATTGTATAAATTTACTTCCATATTAAAGTTTTAGGTATAGAGTGTAATTCCAATTTGTTGGTCAACATAATAAAACAAGGTAGTTGACTTTTGACTTAAAATGCCACATTCATCAATGCATTCAACGCATTGTGCCTATGTCATAAAATTGAGAACGTTTTTGTGAACGGATATTTATTAAACATTTTCAAGGCTCAATTGCTGTGACAATTAAGGCAAGGTTATTAAAAGCTGATTATTGGGTCTTGGAATGGTTGAAAGTCGATCCGTTTATTAGCGTCAAATGTTGTTCATTGATTAGGCTTACTTCCATCTCAGTGTGCTTTCCATAGGCACATAGAGGAATAATTTTGATAGCCTTTTTGTAGTGCGTGGATCGAAGGCATAGTCGATCCTTGCATGTATATCTGTTAAATGTTTATGTATCACTGAATTTTTTGTGTTTAATGTTCAGTTAGGATGATGAAATTTGGTATATGAACTTTCTGTTCGAATTAAAGGAGAACAATTCAAAAAATTCGCAAACCCTCTCATATGCTTAATATAGAATTGTCATAGATAATGAAATATCTGACATTAAAACATAGCCTCTGCCTTCATTTGTATCTGCGGTGTTATTAGTTGTTCCACATGGAAGAGTACATCCTCTTTAAACTCCTGTAACATTCCATGTCTCGAAACACATTACCTACGTTAGGTTAGGTTAGGTTACGTTAGGTTAGATGGGCTGTTGACGCTCGAGTGAATCGTCAAGCTCGCATAGGCCGCCTACGTGGGCCCATAGCGATACCCTTCGAAGAAAGTACCCTGAAATAGAGAAAGAGGATACCTGGTTAAGTTCGCTAGTGATACTTATGCGGCACTGGTCTGTGTTGCTCCTTCAGGTTCAAAGAGGTAGTTGCTCCATCCTGGTCTGCTACAAAAGCGGACTATCAGCGCTATTGGGATAGTCGTTAGTTCTCTTAGGTCGTCGAAGTATAGGCTGCCCAGTATTTTTAAACGACTGCCACTGATCGCAGGGCAGTTCATAGTAGGTGTGAGACCTCTTCCTCGACGTCTGGGTCGCTGCATTTCCTGTAAAGTTGGTTCGCACCAGTCAGTTTTATCTTATTGGAGTGCTTACCCAACAGGTTGTGACCTGTTATCACTCTCACCGCTATAGAAATGGATGCTCTGTTCAAAGCTATTAGCTTGTTTGATTTGCTTCTTAACTCCGGCCAGAGAGATTTTGTGTGTATACAAGTGATTGTATTTTGCCGTCTTGTTATGGTTGCTTTTTGAGTGTGCTTGGTTATTACATGTTTTTCAGACGCTAGCGGGGGATTGACCCTTTTATCAGCTAGGGAAATGCAACTGGACGATCCTAGTCTAGCTAGCTCGTCTGCTTCTCATTTCCTATAATGTCATTATGTCCTGGCACCCAGATAATTTGGACTTCGTTCTGGTTACAAAGACCCTTTAGCTCTTCCCGGCAGCGTCCAACTACTCGTGATTTTCCTATATTGGGTGCCAGAGCTTTAATGGCCGCTTGACTATCCACGTAGAAGGAGATATTCTCATGTGATATTCGGCAACTCCGAGTATGGCCTGGAATACACTACACGAGTTTGCTAATCTCAGGGATGTAGCTAGCCCGATCTTTTCAGAGTAGACACCAGAGCCCACTCCGAATTCCATTTTAGATCCGTCGGTATAAATTGCTATTTCTATGTTAGACAACACATTGTTTGATGACCATTCGTCTCTGCTTGGTATTCTGATAGAGTAATTAATATCAAAGTCGTGGTATGGGATGATGTAGTCAGATGCTGCATCCTCAATATGCCATTGAGTTTAATATTGAGCTATGGCCGAAAGGCTTCATTAGTAGATTGCCCGTTTCTTTGAGTCTTGCTGCGCTTTTTGCTGCTTTGATTTGTCATTGATTTGTAAGTCAATTGGTGTTATGTTTAGGATTGTTTCTAACCCTACTGTGGGGCTAGTGCGCATGGCTCCTGTCGTGAGTAAGCATGCTGTCCTTTAAACTTTCGTTAGTTTGGTCATATGTTTTGAGCATTCCACCAGACCAAGCAACCGTATGTAATGATTGGCCTGACAATAGCTGTGTATAGCCATTTTGTGACTTTCGGGGATGGGCCCCATTTTTTGCCGCAGATTCTTTTGCAGCTATAGGGGGCAATATTTGCTTTCTTTACTCTTTCTTCAACGTTTATATTCCAGTTCAGTTTACTATCAAGTACCACCCCCAGATATTTCGCGCTTGCTGACAATGAGAGAGTCGAATCTTCCAAAGACGGTGACGGAAATGCTGGGATCGATCTCCTGTTAGTAAAGAGAACCAGTTCTGTTTTGTTTGGGTTTACACCCAGCCTGCAAGACTTTGCCCACCTGCTAAGTATATTGAGACTTCTTTGCATAATTTCACTCAGTGTCGGTGGGAATTTTCCGCACGCTATGAGGACTACGTCATCAGCGTATGCCACTGTTTTTATTGCAGTGATATCTAGCTTCTTAAGTGCTTCGTTGACTACTAATAGCCAGAGGAGTGGGGATAGTACGCCTCCCTGGGGGGTACCTTTTGACGTTGTGATCCTTTTGGTACAATCGCCTAGTGTTGACGAAATGATCCGTTTATTGAGCATGGTTAAGATCCAATTGCTAGAAACCATTCCTATTTCAGCTTTGGTAAGTGCCTCAGCAATTGCTTTTTAACATTGATGAAGGCTCCTTCTATATTTAGAAAGGCTGCTGACGTATATTCTTTGTAATGCAGTGAATTTTCTACTGTGCGAACTACTTCGTGTAGAGCCGTTTCATCGTTAATCGTTCCATCGTTTTCAGTAGGAAGGAGGACAGGATTATGGGTCTGAAATCCTTCGCTACGGTGTCTACCTACCTTCGGTATGAATATAACTTTAACTTCACGCCAAATTTGTGGTATGTGGTTTAGTTTTAGACATCCACGGAAGATGGTAAGCAGTGTTGGCATTATGTGATTAGCAGTTTTTTGTAGCATGATAGGGGTTATGCCGTCAGGGCCGGCTGATTTATGGGGCTTGAATGAATTAATGCCATATGCAATTTTTTCCTTGCACACTATCGTATTAATGAGGGAGTTGTCACCCATGTTGTCCGATGTGTGGTCTGTTTTTGTACTTGCGATGACATTTTCCTCTACAGTTTTACAGTTCGGAAAGTGTGTGCTTAAAAGAAGGTTCAGGGTTTCAGCAGTTGATTCTGTCCATTCATTTGCTGAATTTTTGAGAAAACCTGGGCTGCTTGCTTCTTTTGATAGTATCTTCCTCAATCTGGCAGATTTATTGTTTTCCTCAATACTACTTCGGAATACTTTCCAAGCCTTTCTTTTGGCCGTTCTGATCTCTTTTTTGAATTTGCAGAGGCTGGTTCTATAAGAGTGCCAGTCTGTTTCTACGTTTGACCTTTTTGCCACTTTGAAGAGTTCTCTCATTGCGCTGTGTTGGCTGTCCAGTTCACTAGACCACCAGTGGCTTTGTTTCTTTTTCTTTTTTGTATTTTTGCTTAGTGGGCACGCTTTTGTAAAAGCGTTCTTAAAAACTGTGACGAGTTCGTTGACGTTTGTGTCAACATCTGTTTGGTTTCGTGCGACACTACTAAAGGTGTGCTCGGAGACTTTGGAGATGAAGATGTCCCAGTTTTTCTTTCTGGGGTTACGAAACGGAGCGATGTTATCTAACGTTTCAAGTAATGAGAATTGTATAATTTTGTGATCTGAAAAGCTAGGTTGATTTGATACCCTCCAGTCTAAGACTGATAGGGTGACAGAGTTAGAGTTACGTTAGTTGCGACTATCCCTTATAAACACTGGACTCCATTCAAACAAAGACGAGTCCATAACACATCACCAATACCCCATTCCTCAGCAAGCACAAACATAATACCAGAATCCATAAATACACATGCTTCTGAGAATCACATCGAAAACATCCATTCATTCGGCCACCAACATAAATATTTCAATGCATTTTTTCTGCATAACCAAATCCCGAAATATTTCCATCATTTTGCTTGGCAGCACAATTTATTCCCATCTAGTGTCGCCGCTAATAAATCGAAAACCTAATACGATCCCGTTTACTCGTATAACATCCCATTACAACGACCGCACAACATTTTAGCACAGTCATTAAAATGTTCCAACATACTTCCCATTCTCGATAAATTGTACGCGCCCGGCACACTCTAGTATTACAACCACCGTGCGACCAACCACCCTGTAATTTCGTATCCCTCCTCTGTGTGACTGTGTGTGTTTGTAATTCAAGCCGAAAAATAATAAAATTTCCGCCACGCATCTAACGCTGAGTGAAAAGCCAAAAGGAAATTCGAGAACATCGACTTTGTGACAAGTCCAATGCCGACAAAAATGTTAACAGTGGGATAATTGTTGGGAATCGCTGCCATGAAAATGATTGTTTTGGCAAAATTTTCATTTTTTTTTATTAAAATGAAAAATAATAAAAAAAAAATTATTTTATCTGTTACAAAATGGTTTATATTACAATATTACTGAATATTTATTTAGTTTTGTAGTAAATTTCTATTTTTTCTTCACATGCATCTTCATAGAATATTTTTCGTTAAATTAAAAATTCAGCATTACGTTGCGATTTAAATTAATTCAGAATAGCTTGTGCCACTTTATCAGTGTTGTTTGTATGTATCTGACTATTAGGCCGTTTAATTTGCGTTCTGGTATTTGGAACTATTACAATTAGGAATGGTCGATAAATGCAAATTGCAGGCGTAGAAACATTTTTTTTACAGTGAATCATCATATTTCCAACGATAATGGGAATAAACAGTAAAAAGAGGCATAAAATGTACATCTAATGTGCAAGATAAAATCAGGGGAAATAGGGTGTGTAACAATCTAATTTTGAAATGGGTAAATATTTCTGATGGATTCAGTAGTCGAGTTCAAATCGAATTAAAATTAGGAACAACTTTGTGTCTGCCTCTGTGAGCGAACATATACGGTTTTGTTTTGCATATAAACAGTAATTTACCTTTACGGGATTACTACTACTCTTACACCGTGGACAATGAGCCTACATTTGGTGTAAGTCTTATCGGTGTAAACACATCGAACAAGGCCTAAATTGCGATTTTAAGATTTTTGACAACAATTTTCGAAAGCTACTGAAAAAAATAGGTTTTTCGATCCGACTAAGGGTATAATGCTTCATATACACGAGTGACATATATTTCAAATTAATGGCTGTTTGTCATTTTATAATGACAGCATCATTTACACGACGCGACATTAAATAGTGGCGAATTTAAAGCGTTGTCATTACTTTTTGACATTTATTTATGTTATAATGACAACGACAGTAAAACGAGTATTTACACTAATGACAGAATTTGAAATTGTCAAATAATGACAATCAAATATATCTGTCAACAATTTTTATTGGAGTTTGACATTTTACGATGATCTAATTTGTTTTGTCTTCAAACATATCAAAAAAACATATGAGAAGGCTACAATCCGTTGTGCGGATCGTTGAATACCCTATCCCATCCCAAATGCGGTCCAAAAATGCGGTCTATATGGTCATAAAGTATTGAAAATGACGTTATCACAACATATTCTTCAGAAGGTTTATCAAAATCTTTTACGATTCGACAAAAAACAAAGTCTTTATATTGCATATGCCTTGGGGTAGGACATACAAATGGTTTTTGTAGGAAAACGCCAGCAAAAAGTGGCCGTGGGTTAAAACGGTCTATTGACGAAATTTTCATATTAATACTACCAATGATTGTGCATCAAATTTTTTTTCGAAAATTTAAAATTTGATCAGAAAACGTTTTTTATTAAAAACGTGGCAAAATACTTTATATGAATGAAATATAGATATTCAGATTGTTCAGAAACATTTTCGAAATTCCTTGCGGTTTGGTCAAAAACTACGCTTTCTAAAAAGGGCGCGAGGCGGCTGATTTCAAAAATGTTTACACTTGTTCTGCTGGGAGCAACAAAGAGCTCGTATACCAAATTTTATCAATCTAGCTCAAAATTTAAGGCCCAAAAACTGGTGACGTACCGACGGACAGAAATGGCAAAATCGACTCAGCTAGCGATTCTGAGTCGATCCATATACTTTGAGGTATATGTAGCTTAATTATTTCTCTATGTTACAAACCATGTATCAAAACTAATATACCCCTATGGGATAGGGTATAAACAATACATATAGCATACATATGTGCAGTGCAGTGAAAATGGAATGCAAAATAGTAGCTGCAGCTTGTTTTGCTGTTGCATTAGAGGAGGAGGAGAAAGAAGCCTGGTATGCCGAACACGCCAAAAACCAAGGAAAGGAACAATCTCAATGGACCGTCCACTATTTTCAGGAGGAAGTGGTTTCTGTACAGAATTACACTGTCAACTTCGTAAAAATGATGCCGAATTTTTTTTAAAAATTTCTTGCGATTGTCTGCCGATGATTTTGACTTCTTTTTTTATATTAAAACTCAAATTTGTACTTATCAATCCATTTTCCAAAGCAGAAAAAGGTTAATGTCAAACACCTCACACAAAAGACGGCCATGCGACTTACTTTTTTTTTTCAATCGATGACAGTTTGTCATTTGAGAATTGAGAATGAAAAAGAAAATGTTTATTGATTTTTGGTAGCTTGTCACTAGGTACTTATGATGTAGTATTCACACAGCATTTATCCAATGTCATTACAATGCCAGCATGAAATGATACATACTTTTCGTCATTTTGCAATGACAAAAATTATGATAAATATAAGACCGATAACACAGCAATGACATTGCGTATCAAAAATGACGATTGTGTCCAGGCGTTCAGGCTTCCAGGCTTCACGAAAGCTATATGGGCGATGGTGTTGTTGTATTTTATACGTAAATTGTTTTTTAAGCTTATATAGGTTTGCAAAGGCGCAGGGACATAAGTCCCGAATTGATTTATCGGGACTAATTTCCCATTAGAGTGGGACATAAGTCCTGAATTTAGTGCGGGACTTATGTCCCACATAAATATTTTAGCAAATATACGCCTAGAGAGAAACTAAGAGGACCTCCCCATCTGCTTTGAAATTGCTCAATCATAACTTTAATTTTTTTAGGTGTATCCTCTTCTATACTCTCTTATAAATAATATTTTTTGGGACTTGAGTCCCATTTTCAACGGTCAAAACTCAGGACTAATGTCCCACTTTAGTGAGACGTAAGTCCGGAACTAAGTATACGCCGAAAAATCAATTCAGGACTTTTGTCTCGGGGACTTATGTCCCTGTGCCGTTTGCAAAAAGGGAGGCTGCGAGGATTTTTATACTTTGCCCCTTAATCCCGATTATTTTCCACGGAGTAAACGTAGCCATTGGGGCTGATCTTGGGAAAACACCATTCACGTCAATGCAAAAGATGTCTAATGAAGTATAGATGTCGTTAGTTTTGCAATTGGTCCTGTACGGTGTAAACAGAAATGTCTGAGACTAAAATATTTAGTGCCGGCCCAATTATAGTCCACGGTGTAAACGCAGATGATCAAATTAAAATAAAAAACTTTCATTTTTACTCCACTAATCGGATATGCGGCATACAATTTTCATCTGATTTTTAATTGATCCAACTCTAAAAGAGTGTTCGGTCAGAATCAATGTTAACATGACCTAGGTAGTACACATGAAGTGATTCGAATTCAACTTAATTTGGAGACTAGATGTAAATATATTTTAGGATGCAATAAACTGTATTGAGATATGAAAATTAAATTTGAGTTTTTGACAATATGTTTTCGAAAGCTACTTGATGCTTTTACATCAACTGGCAACTAGGTTTCGTATGTGGTTTAAAAAAAAGATGCATACAGATGCGTCGATTTAAATTTTAAATCAAACATCACAAATCACCTGTCAAGTTATTTTGTTCAAAACTGATATTTTTCCGAGAAAGAAATTAGTAGTATTGATAGATACTAAGTGAAATGTACCTACGTACTAGTAGGGAATGTATCAAAAATGGATTCGTTTTAACAATTTTCAACCAAATGACACCCGCGAATTGGTTTTCCAAAACCGAAAATTTATTGCAAAACTTAAGTTTTCGGTTCGTAGTGAAAATAGAGAGAACAGAAAGCACAGAAACTATGACGGAACCAGACGAGATTGAATCTTTCACCGCTTGACCATAGATAAAGCCAACATGGGTGACGTTAAATAAGGCCAAAGGTAATGAGACCAAATTTTAAATTTGGCTTTATTTCGTGTCACCGCTACCATGCAGTTAGCAATTCTTTTTTTATTTCCAAGTATGACTGGACATTACTATATTCTCTGAGTAAAATATCAATTAGGCAACCGGATGCCACTAGTGCAATCGTAAACCTGATATGTAAACGTTACGAGGTTGTGGTTTTAGCGCTGCAAAAGTATCTACAGGCTAAAAATAATCCTAAAGTATTCCTAAAACTCCGGGAAACCTGTAGTGTTGAACAGTCATAGAATCGGGCTGATATAATGCGTTATATAAAATAACAGCAAAATCCAAAAACGATATAAATATCACAATAAGGCCGCGTGCCTTTAAATTTTGAAACACTTTAAAATTACCTTACAACACTTGAGGTGTAATTAAGGATATTTTGATAAACTTGTTTAAAATGGAATGACCTGTTCCCTTTAAGTGCAGAACTGATAGCACTGAACTGAGCGATAACATAAAGTAAAGTCTGCATTTCAGTTATAGGGAATTTAAAATGCACGTACTTTTATATTCAGGTAATGCATTTACAAGCGCCCTTTAGTGCCTATGGTCTATGGTATTTTTTTTATTTTCTTTAAAGTCTTGTTTTGACATCAACTATCCATGCTTATACAAATATTTCTAGAAGTACTAATATAGCGCATTCAGATTGCGGCCTGTCGCCATAATACGATATTCCGATGCTATCGTATTATGGCGACAGGCGAAAATCTGAAAGCATTATTAGAACTTCTAGAAATATTTATGTATCATAATTAGAGTCGTTTTCCTACAAAAACCTTTGGTAAACCATACCCAATACCATATACAATTTAACGTTGTTTTTTGACGAACCATTTCAATGAACTGGAACTGGACAACGACGTTCGTATCTGCACCTGGAATGTGAGAACATTAAACAGGAGAGGTGCAGGCGAACAACTAGCGGAAGCCCTAAACTGCTACAAAGCAGACATTACTGCCATCCAGGAAATACGATGGGATGGGCCGGGCAAAAAGAGGATGAAAAACTGTGACATATACTACGGACCGTGTTATAGTGAGCAGAAACAGCGACTATTCGGATGCGGATTTGTTATAAGTGCCAGACTTAGGCAAGAAGTCTTATGTTTCCAAGATATTAGCGAACGCATAGTAACAATCCGCATCAAGGCCAAATTCGCCAACATAAGCCTTATATGCGCTCACGCTCCGACGGAAGAAAAAGATGATATAGCTAAGGATGGCTTCTACGAGCTCCTCGACAAAACCTATGAGCGACTACCGAAGTACGATGTTAAAATCGTGCTGGGAGATTTTAACGCAAAGGTAGGAAGAGAAGACATCTTTAGAAGTATTGTCGGAAAACATAGCCTACACGACAACACGTCTGGTAACGGACTTAGGCTAATTGATTTCGCTACGGAACGAAATGCCACTATAGCCAGCACACGGTTTCCTCACCTCGATATCCATAAGGGGACATGGCGGTCTCCAGATCAACGAACGGTCAACCAAATTGATCACATTGCGATAGATAAGAGGCACGCATCCAGTATTTTGGATGTCCGAACATTCCGGGGAGCTAACATCGACTCGGATCACTACCTTGTAGCATCCAAGGTAAGAATGCGGATATCCACCACGCCACAACAATCCAGAAATACTGTGAAAAAATTTAATGTCGGAAGACTGCAATCGCAAGAGACCGCCAAGACCTTCGCACAACGCGTATCCCTTAACCTCTCGATCAACACCATACCACCAGCATCGAATGTCGAAGAGCAATGGCAACGATGCCAACAGGCCATTAGATCAGCCGCAACTGATGTGCTAGGTTTCTCGCGCCCACCAGCAAGAAACCCCTGGTTTGATGAGGAATGCCGACAGATGCTCGCAGCCAAGAACGAGGCCTACAAGGCTAAGCTGCAGGTGAAGACGAGAGCTGCCATTGAGCTCTATAGGCAAAGAAGAAGGGAAGAACATCGGCTTTTCAGCAAGAAGAAAAAAGAGCAAGAAAAGCGCGCGATCGAGGATATAGAGAGGTGCCACTCCAGGAACGATGTTCGCAAGTTTTACCAAAGTGTAAAACGTCAAAGCCAAGGATACAAGGCTCGAACAGAATCCTGTCGAGATGAACAAGGAAATATTGTAGTTGAGACACAGTCAATGCTGAGGATATGGAAGAACCACTTCTGCAGACTGTTAAACGGCGATGACGAACAACATTCCGCTGTCAGGCAGAACGAACCATTCAATATTGGCAACGACAGCGAGAACTGCCAACCACCCGACCTGAGTGAAGTGAGGATAGCAATATCTAAACTCAAGCTTAATAAGGCTGCCGGAAATGACGGCCTTCCCGCTGAGCTCTATAAGGCCGGCGGAGATGACTTGGTAAGTAACATCCACCAACTCATAAGCCAAATCTGGTCGGATGAAAATATGCCTGAAGAATGGAACCTCAGCATCGTTTGCCCGATCCACAAAAGAGGAGACCCTCTGAACTGCGCCAACTACAGGGGCATAAGTCTCCTCAACATCGCCTACAAGATCCTATCTGCCGTAATATGTGAACGCCTGAAACCGTTTACCAACAACCTGATTGGCCCTTATCAGTGTGGTTTTAGGCCAGGAAAGTCCACAACCGATCAAATTTTCACACTTCGGCAGATCCTGGAAAAAACACAAGAAGTCCAAATCGATACCCACCACCTATTCATCGATTTCAAAGCCGCATATGACAGCATTTATAGAGACGAACTGTACAGAGCCATGTCTAGTTTTGGTATACCGCCCAAACTCGTCCGTTTGTGTAGGATGACGATAGAGAATTCTCGCTGCTCCATCAGGGTCGGAAACGACCTCACCGACACATTCGATACCAAAAAAGGATTTAGGCAAGGCGATGCGCTGTCATGTGACTTCTTTAATCTGATTCTTGAGAGAATTGTGCAAAACTCCAAAGCCAACACCAGAGGCACAATTTTCCAAAAGTCGGTGCAACTACTAGCATACGCTGACGATATTGACATCATTGGTAGGACTCAACGTGATGTCATAGCCACGTTTGCTAGTATAGAGAAGGAAGCGGCGAAAATGGGTTTAGCAGTAAATGAGGGCAAGACTAAGTATATGCTGTCAACACGAAAGGACACACAACATCGACGAATTGGACCAAACGTCACTATTGACAGATATAATTTTGAGGTAGTACGGGACTTTGTCTACCTCGGCTCCGCTATTAACTCTGACAACAACATCTCGTCAGAAATTAAACGAAGAATTACTCTTGCCAACCGCTGTTTCTTCGGGCTAAGAAGGCAATTTAGTAGTAAAGCCCTCACTCGAACTACTAAGGAGACCCTATATAAGACCCTGATCATCCCAGTCCTGCTCTACGGCGCTGAAGCATGGACCGTATCAAAAGCGGATGAAGAAATCCTTGGTAGATTCGAGAGGAAAATTCTTCGAAAAATCTTCGGTCCCGTTTGCGTTGACGGGCTATGGAGACGAAGATTCAACCAAGAACTATACGAGCTGTACAGCGACATGCCCCTGGTCAAAAAACTCCGCATTGGACGTTTAAGATGGCTAGGACATGTAGAACGAATGGACACCAATACTCCGGCTCGTAGAGTCTTCGATTCCCAGCCAGACGTCGGACGCAGTAGAGGAAGACCTCGCCTTAAGTGGCGCGCACAAGTAGAAACCGACCTCAACCAACTTGGAGTGCGCAACTGGAGGCAGTTAGCTAAGGACCGGGCTAATTGGAGAGGCATGTTGGTTGAGGCCCAGGTTCATTCCGGACTGTAGCGCCACTTAAGTAAGTAAGTAAGTATTTCAATGAACTTTCTGAACAATTTATCGTTCTATATTTCAACAATTTATGCCTATATTTGATCCTCATAAAGCTTTAAGCAAGCTAGTCCACTTTTTAAGATTTTAGTTTTAATGATGTTTCTAGGAGCTGGATAAAAATTGCTGGACTTAAGTATTATGCTGTTGTTTGTTCTTCTCTAATACGTCTATTCTTCTAAAAAAAAAGGAAAGGCTTTTTACAGTCTTTATATGGATTATATGGATGCAATATTTTTCTCGCACATTGCAAATCATATATATTAGGAAGGTAATGCCCTCCATTCCCCATGCACTGTATAAGCCGATTTTTGGCAGCATAGCAGCGGTTATATTATATATTCGGCCTTCAACTCTTGTAAGGTCCATGGATGGTTGTCGTAAATGTCGGATTTAAAAAAATCGTAAGGGGCTAAATCGGGCGATCAAAATCGAGCCTTATCGATATCCGCGCCCCGGAAAGTGTTCCATAAAATAGCCATCAGTGCGCTTGAATTGTATGCCAAATTGAAACCAAGTGTTCTCTAAGTCCAATTCATTAAGTCGTTGAAAAAAAATTCCCCTAACATGTTCAAATGCCGGTATGAATTTAATTTCTTCAAAAAATTCAAGGACCAAAAATCTTAGCTACGGAATGTGCTCACGATATTGTGACAAGGTGAATGCAAAGGCCTCTGATGCATTTTTCAAGAATTGGGTGAAGCCTTATAGCGCATGTTTTATTTGTATTCACTCAAGTGCAACAGGGCATCATAACTGAAAAAGATAAGCACCTCACATGCGTTCCCCGAGAATTGTAGTCGCATTTTTAGAGTTCCTGCACAATCGCCAACTTCTACGGATTTCAATGAATGTCATCGTGAAGAATTTACTTTACCGAGCGATCGAAAAGTACATAAGCAGACGTATGTTTCCTTGAAGACTCCCGTGCAGATTGATTACAATATCTTGAAAATGGCTCTCATAGATGCTCCAGAAATTGGTTACCTTAAAACAGAGACGATTGTCTAGAGACTTTATGATGCTACATAGCTTGAGATTTCAATTGAGTAAAGTCTACCATCGTATATGTCCTCAGATGAAGAAGAGACTAAAGCTCCATAGATATACAAGGTAAAAGAACCACATGCGAACCTAAATAAGCTAGAAATAAGGTCCCTAATTAAACTAAGGCACCGACCCTAACTTCATAAACAGAATTAGGCAAGAAGTGTAAGGCATTACGCTTGTCTCTCATAACGTAATCGACCTGATTAGGAACTGGAGAGTCTCTAACGAGCACTGCTTCTCAGACCACAGATACATCCAATTCACTTTGGACAACACTCTCCCAGACCCGAAGGTTTTTGGAAACCCAAGAAAAATAAGTGGTCATTATACAGAGATATTTTAGCCAATAAACATATCTCGAAAACCTTAGTACAACCGAGTAAAAAGACAGAATTGGATAGCCTGGTGGGAGTGCTCTCACGTGCCCTGAACGATGGAAGATCATCAGCCTGACTTATTAGACGGCCTCGTTGGACCTCGGCACTCTCAGGAAAAAATGTAGGCACCTGTTTAACAAAGCCAAGGGCTCCTAAAAGACACTAGACTGGGACTAATATAAGTCGTCTCTCAAAACCTACAAAATCGTGTTGAGAAAGGAAAAAAGAGCATCCTGGTGCACCTTGTGTACTAGAAGAATTATCGGAGGCTTCTAGACACCGTAAAATACTCTCCACCATTCCATATCTAGCAACCTACTTAAACCGGACGGTCAATGGACATTGGACAACCTCCAGTATGGACACCATTGATCTATTTCTGGACACCCACTTTCCAGGAAGCTCCTCTTAACCCATTGGTGCTGAACCAGAGATGCTCAGAAATTTTTTTCCATTTTTTCTGATGGCCCGTGTCCTAGGGGTATCTGATGACTTCTGCCCCTACGGGTTGAGGTTTGCGTTTTGGGTTAACCTATCTACTCAATCAAGGAAAAAGCATAGAAGGGGAATGATTTTACCGTTGACGATGATGAATAACGAAAAAAGGACAACTCCGTCCGTATCTGTAAATGGTATGTTTGAACTCTTATCAGAAAAAAATAAAGAGAAACAACTTAGTAAGCCCTAAGCTTCTGCAATGTGATGGACCGGGTAAAAGAAGGATGACAACCTTTGGCATCTACTACGTTCCGTGTGAGCAGAAACAGGGACTATTCGGATGGTCTCCCGAAATCAAAGGAAGAAAAACTCTCGCAAAATTGCTGTTTATTCATTCTAAGAAGGCAAGAAAGACTCTCCATTAAGGGGATGCACAAGGAAAAACCGCCTCAACCAACTGGCTAAAGGTCGAGTTAATCGGAGAGACATGTTGGTTGTGTCCTGGGTTTACTACATACTATAGCGCTACATAAGAATAAGAAATTTAAATTTTTACATAGTTAGAAATATTTATACGTCTGTTAAACAAAATAAATAACTCATCACGTATGAAATCGTTTGCATTCTCCGAAAAAAAATATTTCATGAAGCTTTTGTTTGTCCTATTAACTTCCATTGTTGGTCTTAAAAAGCCACTACCCCATCCACTGTAACCTTTTCGACTGCCACCTAACCATTGTCAATGAAGACGACGTCGACGACGACAACAACGACTGCTGCGACACGACATCAATCCCACATGCTCAAGATCTAGAACGATTTCTAGAAATGCAGTCGCCATGGTATTTGGAACTACCACGAGGTCCACTTCCGTGTTTGCAACAAAAAGCACGAGCAAAAAAAAAAAAAAACGCGAACAGAAACGAAAATTAATAGCTCACTGGCCAGAAGCAAGAGGAAATGGCCATCTCGCCATTTCTGCCGCCACCACACATTTTAAATTGTTGTATCTCTTGTGTGTTGCACGCCGGCATTAAAGCGTGTATAGTGCAACGCGCGCGCGCGCAGCAGCACCACCAACAGACACACACAGAGAATGCGGCTGCTGCTGCCGCTGCAACAGGAGAGGATTAGATCGATCCACCTTCTGTGATTCCATTTCGTTGAATTTATTTATTCTTCGCGATTTTCTTCGTGTTTCTCGGGTTTTCTTTTTTTTTTCATGCGCCGAGGATGGAAAGTGGATAGGGTGTGTGAGGGTACTTCGATTTCAATACATAACTCACTATAACTGCGGTCCAGAGCGACTAACGACGCATATAAGCGACCGCCTATGACGATGCCATGTTGGCTAGGATAGCTAGAGAGTTGAGATAGATACGTTCGGGTGGAGGTACTGCTGCTGGCGAATTTTTTCATATAACGAACTAGTTGGACCAGTTTATATTTGAATCGGCCGGCATGGGATTGATGATGGGGAGTCGTCGTTGTGGAGGAAGGGGATGTCGACGTGATAGTTTGAGTATATTTCATTGAATTTTGCGATTTTTTTTGTTTAGTTGCCTGCGATATTATATTGCTGAATATTGTTCGGTTGTCGGAGTTATGATGCACCTTGCTTTTGGTTTCAAAAATCTACGTTTGCAGGTCTTCAAAGTTGGAATGATTTTAAATTGGACCTGATTACGAATAATCGAGTTGTTCCCGAATAGTCGGCTATGTGTATGAAATGTAATGCTAGGTTAGATCAGGTCATCATATTAGCTGTCGTCAGAATTGTATGGTCAAACTAAAAACAATAAGGATGTTGCGAAGGTAGTAAGCTCGCTATTGATATAACCAGAATAGTAAGACGCTAACTTCAACTTAGCCATTGGATTTGACATAATGGTGCTGAATTTAAGTGCCCGATGCTAGATATCTTTATTATTCATCAAACGCCTGGGAATCGGAACAAACAAATGTTTCAATCCTTGTTGAAGACAGGTCCAACATCCAAAAAAAATTAAGAGGCTGTGTAACAACATTCTAAAAACTGTTCATGTTTGAAAATTTTTCATTTTCAGGCCTCGGAAGAAAGATTGCCTACTGAGGTTACCGTTCTAATCATTTCGGACAGATCTTCAGTCGAAATTGATCGCACATTATTGCGCAGTGGTATAATGCGTTGTCTATAATTTTTGACAGCTACGCGTTGTTTTTCTTCCGAAGTTGTCACTTGAAAGCAAACCTTCCGATAGCAACAGATTTTCTTTTCGTTTCGTTCGTCCGTCCAAACGGACATTTCGATAAGTCTGATTATTTGAGCCATTTTAATGTCCGAGTAGGTATTTCCGTAAATTGAATAATTTAAGAAAAACTGTATACGCACCATTGGGGATAATATCAATTACCAGTAAATACTACCAAAAAAACCGAATTCTAAATCTGTAACACTGCCTCCAACGCTGTAGGGATTAGGGATACTAATCAAGTATATGGGTTTGAGATAGAAGATTAAGCCACGCATAGGACATACGAAGTTCAGGCTTCATATTATTATATATGTTTGTTCGTTAATAAAAGACGGTTTAATTAACCTACATATATATTTTATTGAACAACTGGTACTTGTTGTCTGGTCGATAGTCGGCAAGAGAAGAAGGAGTGTCCATCATTCCACACTGAATATCGCCAGCAACATTGATCCAGTTCCATTCTGTTTACATTGATAGAGATGTGTGTATAAGGAAAGATATTAATTCTAGTACAATGTGGCTTACAAAATTATTTCAAGATACTTCAATTTAATATATAACACATATAAACACGGTTCGATAATTTTTGACGAAACTACAATTAGAAGAAAATCAGAAATTTCTGAAGAAAAACATTTTGTTCAGATTTTTTCTCTGTTTCAACTTCTTCGAGTTTCTCAAGCGGCCCTTATTACTTTCTATTCATAGGAGTTTAAGCGGAGGTATTTTACGAAACAACACACACGTTTTTTTTCTCAATATTCCACCTCTAACAAACATCCAAACGTAGGTAACAAAAAATCAAAAGAAGCTTCTCAAATTATCTTTTCGGAATCGGCTTTAAACTTGAGATCCCCTTTTAGGACAAAAATATATGACACTGAAATGAATGGAGAAGCTTGGTTTGACGATCAGAATAAGCCGTTAATGCCATATATTTCCTTTTAATGTTGATGCCAATATATCAACCAAACTGGCATTAAAGGTTGCACTGTAAAATAAGAATTAGAGATCTCACCTTAACCTTGTCAAACTTAACCTAACCTAAGCTTATTGACATATTTGTATTCCTTAATAACATGCTCTGTACCATTCTTATTGTTAAAAAATAAAGATCCTCTACTGAGAGAAGACGTGTGCCAAATTTAGCCCTTGGTTTTATGTAATAAGTATTACAGATCGACATAAAGTTCAGACCACCATAAGTACGCCTACTACAAAAATATCAGTCTTTTAATATCGCATATACAAATTTATCGGTCTGGATCGTTTATTCAGCCATACTAACACCTAAATCCTTTTAACTGGTCATACTCTTGCGATGACCTGACAAATCATCCTTCAGTATCAATTGTAAAGAAAAGCTTATCTCAACTCCACCTATCGGATTCGGGATAAAACAAAAGGTCCCGCCATCATGCAAGAAGTGCACACGCACACGAGAATAGATTTTAGTCGGACTATGTCCGACTGTCTATGATGGGTGCCATTAAAATAAGGCTAGTTATCGTCAAGATCGGTTATGACCTAAGCGAAACCATTTATGATAAGACATTGCTTGAGATGAGGTGTTGCGTTTTGATGTACCTGCGCTACAATCATTCATAAGCTGATCCTGCTACTTGTTTACTTCGAAGATATTGACATCAGACCCCAACTAACAATTATTCTTCTATAAGGTAAAAATATCTGATTCCCACAAGCAATTATTTGTATAGGCCTTATGTAGTACCTTTGCGCAGAGGTTGAGCATTTTGGTAGTCGATTGTTTGGGTAGAAGCTTGTTTAAGATATTATGCAGGAAAATTCACAAGCATAACCGAAATTATGATGGCGTAACTTCTGTAAGGTTGTTTTTAAGCTTCCGGAGATGTGTTAAGATGTTTCGTTTGAACTTCGCACGAAGTTAATACGAAGCATAGCATGTATAGAGCTTACGAATGAAGGCTTAAAAAAGCTAAGGTTAAAAGATTGGGAAAAAGGTGAAAAGATCGGGACAAGGTGTAAAGATTGGAAAAAGGTGAAAATATCGGGAACCTACCAGAGAATGAGTCAACACGATTCAAGTACTGCATTGTATTTACTCGTCTTTCATGTTCGAGAGTACAGCCTAGTGGATAGCGTGTTGGACTACCGTGCAAGAGAACGGGAGTTCGAATCCCAGTAAGATGAGAGTTTTTGTATAATTGCATTGAATTTCATAGTTTTATATTAATTATAAGAGATTGAAAATGAAATTTATAAAAGTAAATAATAAAAAATAATGTTATTTTTCAACTTCGATAAGGCTTGCAAATATTTTCGGAATGACTTTTTGCGTAGCCTTTAATTTGCTTCCGTATGGCCTTCTATAAGCAAACGAAGTTATTTCGTTTAGGCTTATTAGAAGTATTTAAGGAAGTCTTATAGAAGTAAATAGCTTACTAAAAGTGCACCAAATGTTTTTCCATAAGACTTCCTACATGTAATATTGCTGGAGGGGAAATAGCTTTGATAGTGCTTTATCGAAGCGAAATTGTTAGTTGGGACTTTCTAAAAATAAAGTCGGTGCAGCCCAGAGCCTTACGTATTCTGCCAATATCACAGTCGAAAAATCTTTGCTGAATATAAAATTGAAGGAATATAAGGGATAATCAAGGGAAGTCCGTCAGTTTGTCTTTATGTCGTCGAGTTCATGTTGTACATTAACTTTTATCGGAAAGTTTTTGGTTATTCCGTGCAGATACGAGTAAATGTTAAATAGTTGGAAAGAAGAAAGCAACCAACACAGGTATGATACTCCAGGCATGCATAAAAGGGCTACATAAAGTTATATGGACTGTTGGCACTCAGCTTGCATAGACCTTTGAGCGCATAAATCAGAGTGTTAATGGGTATCCTCGGAATTGCATTACATTTGTGACCAGTATCTGCGTGTGGCTTACAAAAACCTGCACTTCGTACAACACCCTCAGCATGGACATTCTTTTACACCATCTACCCCTTGATATTTTTGGCCAACAAAATCGCACCTAACTCAGCCATTCGACTTAAAGCCATCCAACAGTGGTCAAATATGCAAACTGTCAACAATTCTAAACGAAAATACAAATAATATTTCTGAAAACACCGATTACACCCTTACCAGGTTAAATTTTGATCCCAGGCAGATAGTTAAGAACCTACAAAATGACTCGATCCATGTTGTACCGACGGCTCCAAAACAAATGACTGAGTGGGTACTAGTGTCTTCTCTGACAGGATAAACCGCAGCCTATATTTCCGTCTTCTTAATCATTGCAACGTGTTTCATTGCGATAAAAGAAGCCTTAACCTGGCTGAAAAAGAAAGTGCTATCTACCAAAGATATTACCATTTTTTCGGACAGCCAATCGGACTTCAAATCACTGGAATCAGTCTCATCTAACTCAAAACAGATTGTAGCTCACCTCTTGAAGAGATGGCAGAGCAGTTCAACATTCACATCTGCATGGGCTTTGTGACATTCCAGGGAAATGAAAGGCTAATGAACTCGCCAGACATGAAACTAAATTACCATCTTTCGTTCCCGACAGGGGTGCACTTGGTATTCCTATCGCTTCATGCAAAAGCATACTAGCGCAGCATGCTGACAGTAAATCAAATTTCAGATGGAATCTAGGCACGACGTGTTAAATAACCAAATAAATTTGGCCAAAACTGGATTAGATTCGAACGAGTTTTGTAGGACATGTACTTCATCTTCTTTGTAACTGCCCGTCCCTATCAAACAAAAGGAAGTTTCATCTTGAAGCTTACTTCTTTCAAAATATCTGCGATTTGACAAACACGGAAGTTTTCTTGCAGGTAACAAGGAGAATGAGCAAGATCCTCGTCGTAACACAATGGCCTAATAAATGGTCGAGGTGTGCTAGCGAATCGCTGACAGCCATTTAGATAGATAGATTGATTTCTTTATTTCGTATTAACATATCTTTTAACATAATTTAGTAATCGCACAGCATAAGGTACAGAGATATGATACATTTATATCTTTCTCACTTTTATCACCTACTAATTGGGCCCGTTAGTGTTCAAGGTCTGGCCTTTGCTCATAACCATTTATTATTCGAGATTTGACGCACGTCCCTAGAGTGAAAATGGTTATACAAGTTGAGATATTTTTAATGAGTAAGAGTGAGGTATCCGATTCTAAGGTTATGAAATATTTGGAGAAGTCATTGTTCATGCAAAAACTTTTAACAAACATATGGACGGTTTTTTTTCCATGAAAGTGTCTTTTGAAAGCGAACCTGCGAACATATACTGCGTTTTGAAATTTTATTTTTGGTACGCTGGGGTTTGATGCGCCGCATGCAGCTTCTGCTTAGAGGAATGTAAAAAAGTGGGAGGAATTCGATACAGAGATATGATACATTTATATCTTTCTTCTGAAAAATGATTTCAACAGTATAGATACGTTATATATTGACATTTATGAACATACATAGGTTTTGAAGGAAAATACGATGAAAAACCTTCAATATAAGCAAAAAAATAATTAAATAAATAAACACAAACAAAAAATAATAAATAAATAAATAAACAAATAAATAATAGTTTAAATAGCTTTAGTTGTTATTTGTAATAGGGCATTGACTAGGCGATTTTCAGCAAAAGCGCAGGAATTGATAAACTTATTTGTATGTTTTAATATTTTTAAAAAATCAGTTCAACACCCGCTTTTTTGTGAAGGTAAAAAGTGGGATAATCCCACGTTAACATAAGTTTTAGAACTTTGTTTTGAGCTACTTCCAGTTTTTTCAAGTGACATTTAGCAGATTTTGTCCATACTGGACAGCCGTAGAGAAGTATTGCTTGAAAAATAACTTTCATTCTTATTTTTTTATTTGGTACAGATAATGAAGATTTTCTATTAATGAATGGATAAAGCATTTTCATTGCGATTTTTACTTTATTAACATTCTGTCTGATATGTTCCTGAAATGTCAGTTTACTGTCAAGGTAAATACCAAGGTATTTAACGGGATTTTTAAACTCCAGATTAACTCCATTTACACGTAACATAGAAGAAGGAAGAAAACAAGGTTTTCTTTTTCGAGTGAAAAAGATTGCCTGCAATTTGTCTTCATTTAGCTTAATTTTCCATTTAGTGAAGTACTCTTGCAAGATTTCCATCGCATTTTAAAGATTGTTCTCAATATTTAGAGCAAGCTCATGAGATGAAAATACAGCCGTATCATCAGCAAAAATAGCTGCTTTGCACCCGGTAACTCAGGAAAATCGGAAGTGTACAGGTTGTAAAGTATATGCCCCAAGACTGAGCCCTGAGGTACTCCTGACTTATATTGTACTAAATTAGACACACCACTGTTGACATGCACTTCAAAACATCGATCAGACATAAAACTTGGAACTATATTGCACAGATAAGGTTGGTCATTTTGAAGATCAGACCATTATGCCAAACTGAGTCGAAAGCCTTTTCTATATCGACTAAAATCATGCCAGTTGACTTTCCTACTAACCGATTACTTCTTACATGATTGCAAACCCTCATTACTTGATGGGAAGTGCTATGGAAGCGCCTAAGCCCAAATTGTTCATCAGGAAGAATTTGGTTATCTTCAGTAAATTTAATGATTTTTCTTTAACAATCCTCTAATAAATATTGCTCAAGCTACTAAGTAGACTGATTGATTGGAAATGATTGATTGGAAACTATTTAGATCATCTGGGGGTTTAAAAAAAAATACAAATTTTTGGCGCAACAGGCTCGTTAGTACCCAGGGCCTAGCTTTCTCACAACCATTCATGTGTGCGTGTGTACTTCTTGCACGATGGCGGGACCTCCTGTTTTATGCCGACTCCGAACGGCTAAGTTGAGATAAGCTATTCTTGACAATTTATACTACTCGGACGATTTGTCAGATCATTACGAGAGGAGGGCCAGTGAAAAATCATTTAGGTGTTGCTACAGCTGGGAATCGAACCCAGACCTTCTGCGCGGCAGTTCATCGCACTAACCATCGCGCCACTGAGCCATCTGGGGGTTTGCCTGCCTTTAATATCGGTGTCACTTTTGCAAGCTTCCTCTTAAGTGGAAAATACTGCAATTTTAGACAGGCGTTCATAACATATATCAACATTTTGATACCGGCTTTAGGTAGCTCCTTGATGTAGAGATTTCTAATAAGATCTAGCCCTCCAGCTTTTCAAGTTACTTAAGAAGAACTCGATATCATCTTCACATACATAGGTATCTACCGGGAAATCGATTTCTAAAGATGCGAGCGTTTGAATCGCGCTATCTACCAATGAAATTGTATGCATATCACTCAAATTTTGCGAAATGTTATGATCAGACCTACTGCTCTTCATGGATAAAAAGGATGAGTATTACGGATTCAATTAGATCCGCGCCAAGCGTAGGTCTAAAAACACTCTTGATCTCTAAGAAAATCGGGTTAATAAATGCTTGAGTGTTTCGAATGCAGTCTTTTGGAGAACTAACTTCTTCTTCCACTTTACGTTGACAGGCTTTTGAGGAGTAGATTTAACGAAAGATCTTAAAAGCTGGACAATAGCATCGACCTAGATCTAAATCTACACAATCCGTGCCTGAGATAGGTAAACCAAATAAAAATAAACGGTCAGATCCACAGTCTTCGATTTCCACATTGAAGGTCAACGAAATATGAATATTCCCAGACCTATGTAGCGCACAAACAGAAAACGATTTTAACCAATTTGTTGTGAATGCAATGAGTTAAGGACAGGCAAATCGTTGAAAAATGAAGGTCTAATATGTCAAATTGTGGTAATATTAATTTTTTCATATTTTAATATGAAAGAGTTCAACTGCGAACTGAGATATCCTGTAACACTAAACCGTAGTTTCTGGGGCAACCGATAAGTACTAGTACCGATGTCTAAAATACATCATTGGAAATATGTTTCTGTTTCTTTTATTTTCTTACATTTAAGCCTACATTTTCTTTCAATATAGTGCTCCTCTGGTACTAGAGACAACATTGCGCTTTCCTACCGTCATGTCTAAATTTTTCAGTGTTTTTGTTCCAGGGCACATTTTGCCAAAACACGATTTGTTCTTTACTTTTATTTTACTAACCTAGTAAAACTATGGCGTAGGATCACGCTGGTTAGTGATGTGAACTACCACTCAGAATCTTCGGGTTCGACTCTTAACCTACACCAAATTTTGTTTTCTCCCTTTGTATTGAAATTACAACCAATTCATGTCGAATCGATTGTCATAAAAAAAGTATCTTCACTAGGTCCCGCTATCGTGCAAGAACTATACACACGCACACATGAATGGATGTTAAAAAATGCCAAGCCCGGTATCCCAACTAGTATTTCGCCCCAAATTTCTTTTGTTTTTATCTGAATGCTACACATATATCTGTGACATAAGTAAAATATGACGATGACGACCATATGACGATGATCATCATATCTAACTAACATAACGCCTCTTACCCGATGATCCTAAATAGTCATTAAGACTTAACATCTAACACTAATTGCCATTTAGCAAATTAAATCAAAATATAGGAAACCGTTGATCGCAGTTGCATAAATCACCGATCGTTCTACAAATGAATTCAATCAAGGTCCATTCATTTTATTCTATCCAAACTATTAATGAGCGTATGACAGCCTTCAAAATTAGTCTTTAAAATACAAACCATGGCTAAACCAAATCCTCATTGATTTAAACTCTGTCCGCTCCAGTTAATCGAAAACATTTGTTCGATAATATGGAAATTCAAATTAATCGATAAAAACAAATTTTATCAACACCAATAACTCTCATCAAATGGTGATAATAATTTTTAAAGTTTTAAAAAACCTCCAATATCACCATTGACGTCAGTGATCAGTATTCATTCGTCGCTTAGTCAGCTAATTAAGGTTTAATATCCTTTTGGGCCGTCAATATTCAAATATTCAAAAACTTATTAAAGATAAATAAAAAATCCATATATGCAAATTGTTTATTTTTATTTTTAGTTCGTGGATTTATCTCGAAGTAATTAACCAGACATAGGCATATAGGGAAGCATCAAATCAAAGGTTTCCGTGTAGATTAGAGTCATGTGATTAAAAATTATCGATCAATTAATTTACAGTTTAAATGGTAAATGATCCATTTCTGGTGAATAAGGTTTTGGCACAGGTTTTGAATAATTCGGATTTGTTTTTAAGCTAACTGTAGTCTTCAAAAATGAAAAATTAAATAAATTAGAATGTTGCAGTTTTGCTGGTATTTGAAATATAAATTTTATCTAGAGCGGTTAATGCGAAATATTTGTGTTTGTGGATCTGATTGAATTAATAAAAAGTCGATAAACTATTTAGTGGCTTTTATCACCTACTAATTGGGCCCGTTAGTGTTCAAGGTCTGGCCTTTGCTCATAACCATTTATTATTCGAGATTTGACGCACGTCCCTAGAGTGAAAATGGTTATACAAGTTGAGATATAATGAGTAAGAGTGAGGTATCCGATTCTATGGTTATGACATATTTGGAGAAGTCATTGTTCATGCACAAACTTTTAACAAACATATGGACGGTTTTTTTCCATGAAAGTGTCTTTTGAAAGCGAACCTGCGAACATATACTGCGTTTTGAAATTTTATTTTTGGTACGCTGGGGTTTGATGCGCCGCATTCAGCTTCTGCTTAGAGGAATGTAAAAAAGTGGGAGGAATTCGATCAGAGAACCCTTTTTTTTTGTGGAACTACGTCTGGCAACGGACTTAGCCTAATGGACATCACCGCGTAACGGATAATGGAATACGAATAAGAAAAACGCCCGAAAGGACGCAGTGTTGACTGAGTTCTAAAATGCTGGGTGTAAAGCTGCTGTCAAGCTATTTAGAGTGGGAACCTACTTTTTAGAAAGTGAAATAAAAAGGAACAAGAAAGGAGTTTGATCGAGGATATAGAGAGGTTAAAATCCTGTAATGATGTATACTAGATATAGCTGCAGCTGAAGCCTTACAGGCAGGAATGCAAAGTTAAACAAGATGGGGATAAGATGAAGTCACCCGCGGTTTTAGGAATATGGAAGACCCTCTTCTGCAGACTGTAGCGATGGGTTCTACAAACAAGATGTTTTTGTTTGAAACAACGAAAAAAAGAGAATAAAATAAGGGTACTTCCTACGAACTATAGTAGACCAGAACTATTAGACACGTTAACACGGCCAAAAAAGGCTTATTTGCCGTTTTATTGAGACTCTTGTAAGGTTTAATGGACCAAGACTGTTGAAAACCAAGAAATGTCCAAGAAGACAGCCTTATGGGGACTCTTGTAAGATTTTATGTCAGAAATGAGCAAATTGGACGAAGACTGTAGCAAAACCAAGAAATGTCCCAAAAGGCAGCCATGAGGGGACTCTTGTAAGGTTTTATGTCAGAACAGTGCAAATTGAACCAAGACTGTGGATAACGAAGAAATTTCCAAAAAGATAGCCGTGTGGGGACTCTTGTAAGGTTTTGTGTCAGAAATGTGCAAATTGGACCAAGACTGTAGCAAATCCAATAAATGTCCAAAAAGACAGCCATATGGGGACTCTTTTAAGGTTTTATTTTAGAAATGTGCAAATTGGACCAAGACCGTAGCAAAACCAAGAAATGTCCAAAAAGACTGGGACTCTTGTAAGGTTTTATGTCAGAAATGTGCAAATTGGACCAAGACTGTAGCAAAACCAAGAAATGTCCCAAAAGACAGCCATGAGGGGACTCTTGTAAGGTTTTGTGTCAGAAAAGTGGAAATTGGACGAATACTGTGGAAAACCAAGAAATGTCCAAAAAGACAGCCATGTGGGGACTCTTTTATAGTTTTGTGTCAGAAATGTGCAAATTGGACCAATACTGTAGCTAAACCAAGAAATGTCCAAAAAGACAGCCATATGGGAACTCTTGTAAGGTTTTATGTCAGAAATGTGAAAATTGGACAAAGACTTTGGAAAACCAAGAAATGTCCAAAAAGACAGCCATATGGGGACTCTTTTAAGGTTTTGTGTCAGAACGGTGCAAATTAGACCAAGACTGTGGATAACCAAGAAATGTCCAAAACGACAGCTATATGGGGACTCTTGTAAGGTTTTATGGCAGAAATGTGCAAGTTGGACCAAGACTGTAGCTAAACCAAGAAATGTCCAAAAAGACAGCCATATGGGAACTCTTGTAAGGTTTTATGTCAGAAATGTGAAAATTGGACAAAGACTTTGGAAAACCAAGAAATGTCCAAAAGGACAGCCATATGGGGACTCTTTTAAGGTTTTGTGTCAGAAAAGTGAAAATTAGACGAATACTGTGGAAAACCAAGAAATGTCCAAAAAGACAGCCATGTGGGGACTCTTGTAAGGTTTTATGTCAGAAATGTGCAAATTGGACCAAGACTGTAGCAAAACCAAAAAATGTCCAAAAAGACAGCCATATGGGGACTCTTGTAAGGTTTTATGTCAGAACAGTGCAAATTGAACTCAGACTGTGGAAAACCAAGAAATGTCCAAAAAGACAGCCATATGGGGTCTCTTGAAAGGTTTTATGTCAGAAATGTGCAAATTGGACCAAGACTGTAGCTAAACCAAGAAATGTCCAAAAAGACAGCCATATGGGGACTCTTGTAAGGTTTTGTGTCAGAAATGTGCAAATTGGACCAAGACCGTAGCAAAACCAAGAAATGTCCAAAAAGACAGCCATATGGGGACTCTTGTAAGGTTTTATGTCAGAAAAGTGCAAATTGGACGAAGACTGTAGAAAACCAAGAAATGTCCAAAAAGACAGCCATATGGGAACTCTTGAATGGTTTTATGTCAGAAAAGTGCAAATTGGACCAAGACTGTGGAAAACCACGATATGTCCAAAGCAACAGCCATGTGGGGACTATTGTAAGGTTTTATGTCAGAAATGTTCAAATTGGACGAAGACTGTGGAAAACCAAGAAATGTCCAAAAAGACAGCCATATGGGGACTGTTGTGAGGTTTTATGTCATAAAAGTGCAAATTGGACGAAGGCTGTGGAAAATCAAGAAATGTCCAAAACGACAGCCATATGGGGACTCTTGCAAGGTTTTATGTCAGAACAGTGCAAATTGGACCAAGACTGTGGATAACCAAGAAATGTCCAAAACAGCAGCCATGTAGGGACTATTGTAAGGTTTTATGTCAGAAATGTTCAAATTGGACGAAGACTATGGAAAACCAAGAAATGTCCAAAAAGACAGCCATATGGGGACTGTTGTGAGGTTTTATGTCATAAAAGTGCAAATTGGACGAAGGCTGTGGAAAATTAAGAAATGTCCAAAACAACAGCCATATGGGGACTATTGTAAGGTTTTATGTCAGAACAGTGCAAATTGAACCAAGACTGGATAACCAAGAAATGTCCAAAACGACAGCCATGTGGGGACTGTGGAAAACCAAGAAATGTCCAAAAAGGACAGCCATATGGGGACTGTTGTGAGGTTTTGTGTCAGAAAAGTGCAAATTGGACGAAGACTGTAGAAAACCAAGAAAAGTCCAAAACGACAGCCATATGGAAACTCTTGTACGGTTTAACGTCAGAAAAGTGCAAATTGGACCAAGACTGTGGATAACCAAGAAATGTCCAAAAAGACAGCCATATGGGGACTGTTGTGAGGTTTTATGTCAGAAATGTTCAAATTGGACGAAGACTGTAGAAAACCAAAAAAAGTCCAAAACGACAGCCATATGGGGTCTCTTTTAAGGTTTTGTTTCAGAAATGTGCAAATAGAACCAAGACTGTGGATAACCAAGAAATTTCCAAAAAGATAGCCGTGTGGGGACTCTTGTAAGGTTTTGTGTCAGAAATGTGCAAATTGGACCAAGAAATGTCCAAAAGACAGACTCTTGTAAGATTTTATTGCAGAAATGTGCAAATTGGACAAAGACTGTGGAAAATCAAGAAATGTCCAAAACGACAGCCATATGGGGACTCTTGTAAGGTTTTATGTCAGAACGGTGCAAATTGGACCAAGACTGTGGATAACCAAGAAATGTCCAAAACAACAGCCATATGGGGACTCTTGTATGGTTTTGTGTCAGAAAAGTGCAAATTGGACCAAGACCGTAGCAAAACCAAGAAATTTCCAAAAAGACTGCCATATGGGGACTCTTGTAAGGTTTTATGTCAGAACAGTGCAAATTGAACCAAGACTGTGGATAACCAAGAAATTTCCAAAAAGATAGCCGGGTGGGGACTCTTGTAAGGTTTTGTGTCAGAAATGTGCAAATTGGACCAAGACTGTAGCAAATCCAAGAAATGTCCAAAAAGACAGCCATATGGGGACTCTTGTAAGGTTTTATCTCAGAACAGTGCAAATTGATCAAAGACTGTGGATAACCAAGATATATCCTAAAGACAGCCATGTGGGGACACTTGTAAGGTTATGTGTCAGAAAAGTGAAAATTGGACGAATGCTGTGGAAAACCAAGAAATGTCCAAAACGACAGCCATATGGGGACTCTTGTAAGGTTTTATCTCAGAACAGTGCAAATTGATCAAAGACTGTGGATAACCAAGATATATCCTAAAGACAGCCATGTGGGGACACTTGTAAGGTTATGTGTCAGAAAAGTGAAAATTGGACGAATACTGTGGAAAACCAAGAAATGTCCAAAAAGACAGCCATGTGGGGACTCTTTTAAGGTTTTGTGTCAGAAATGTGCAAATACAACCAAGACTGTGGATAACCAAGAAATTTCCAAAAAGATAGCCGTGTGGGGACTCTTGTAAGGTTTTGTGTCAGAAATGTGCAAATTGGACCAAGAAATGTCCAAAAAGACAGCCATATGGGGTGTCTTGTAAGGTTTTATGTCAGAAATGTGCAAATTGGACCAAGACTTTAGCAAATCCAAGAAATGTCCAAAACGACAGCCATATGGGGACTCTTGTAAGGTTTTATGTCAGAAAAGTGCAAATTGGACGAAGACTGTAGAAAACCAAGAAATGTCCAAAACGACAGCCATATGGGGACTCTTGCAAGGTTTTATGTCAGAACAGTGCAAATTGGACCAAGACTGTGGATAACCAAGAAATGTCCAAAACAGCAGCCATGTAGGGACTATTGTAAGGTTTTATGTCAGAAATGTTCAAATTGGACGAAGACTATGGAAAACCAAGAAATGTCCAAAAAGACAGCCATATGGGGACTGTTGTGAGGTTTTATGTCATAAAAGTGCAAATTGGACGAAGGCTGTGGAAAATTAAGAAATGTCCAAAACAACAGCCATATGGGGACTATTGTAAGGTTTTATGTCAGAACAGTGCAAATTGAACCAAGACATATGGGGTGTCTTGTAAGGTTTTATGTCAGAAATGTGCAAATTGGACCAAGACTTTAGCAAATCCAAGAAATGTCCAAAACGACAGCCATATGGGGACTCTTGTAAGGTTTTATGTCAGAAAAGTGCAAATTGGACGAAGACTGTAGAAAACCAAGAAATGTCCAAAAAGACAGCCATATGGGAACTCTTGAATGGTTTTATGTCAGAAAAGTGCAAATTGGACCAAGACTGTGGAAAACCACGATATGTCCAAAGCAACAGCCATGTGGGGACTATTGTAAGGTTTTATGTCAGAAATGTTCAAATTGGACGAAGACTGTGGAAAACCAAGAAATGTCCAAAAAGACAGCCATATGGGGACTGTTGTGAGGTTTTATGTCATAAAAGTGCAAATTGGACGAAGGCTGTGGAAAATCAAGAAATGTCCAAAACGACAGCCATATGGGGACTCTTGCAAGGTTTTATGTCAGAACAGTGCAAATTGGACCAAGACTGTGGATAACCAAGAAATGTCCAAAACAGCAGCCATGTAGGGACTATTGTAAGGTTTTATGTCAGAAATGATCAAATTGGACGAAGACTATGGAAAACCAAGAAATGTCCAAAAAGACAGCCATATGGGAACTCTTGTAAGGTTTTATGTCAGAAATGTGAAAATTGGACAAAGACTTTGGAACACCAAGAAATATCCAAAAAGACAGCCATATGGGAACTCTTCTAAGGTTTTACGTCAGAAAAGTGCAAATTGGACCAAGTCTGTAGAAAACCAAGAAATGTCAAAAAGACAGCCATATGGGGACTCTTGGACGAAGACTGTAGAAAACCAAGAAATGTCCAAAAAGACAGCCATATGGGAACTCTTCAAAGGTTTTATGTCAGAAAAGTGCAAATTGGACCAGGACTGTGGAAAACCAATCAATGTCCAAAAAGATAGCCATATGGGGACTCTTGTAAGGTTTTATATCAGAACAGTGCAAATTGAACCAAGACTGTGGATAACCAAGAAATGTCCAAAAGACAGCCATGTGGGGACACTTGTGAGGTTTTGTGTCAGAAAAGTGAAAATTGGACGAATACTGTGGAAAACCAAGAAATGTCCAAAAAGACAGCCATGTGGGGACTCTTTTAAGGTTTTGTGTCAGAAATGTGCAAATAGAACCAAGACTGTGGATAACCAAGAAATTTCCAAAAAGATAGCCATATGGGGACTCTTGTAAGGTTTTATGTCAGAAATGTGCAAATTGGACGAAGACTGTAGAAAACCAAGAAATGTCCAAGAAGACAGCCATATGGGAACTCTTGTAAGGTTTTATGTCAGAAAAGTGCAAATTGGACCAAGAAATGTCCAAAACGACAGCCATATGGGGACTCTTGTAAGGTTTTTTGTCAGAATACTGCAAATTGGACCAAGAGTGGAAATCCAAGAAATGTGCAAAAATACAGCCAAAAAGTTCTTAAAACGTCATGGATACAAGACAAATTTTGCAAAGGCGACGGTGAATACTTCGGAGTCACGAACCAGTCAATACTACCAAAGGCATATAACTCATCATTAGAGTGTGCTAGAGTGTGGTTTTAAGTCAAAAAAGTGGCACAAGCTATTAGAAAGCCCAAAAAAATCCTCATCAATACAAAACAATTCTCGCAAAAGCGTCTGCGAAGGACTCGTACTCATTAACCAGTCTTACATGAGAAAGAAGTCCAACAAGTCGAGTGGAGAAAGGAATAAACCACACAAACTCGTCAGCTAAAGTTCTTTTTTTCATATTTCCATCACTATGGTGCTCATTCCGATGGAACACAGCACAAAGCTTGCAAAGTGGTAAAGCAGTGAAAAATAATTTAAAAAAAAAACAAATTCTTGGAGCACCACGCTCATTAGTACCCAGGGCCTAGCTTTTTCTAATAACCATTTGAATTTGCGGGTCAACTTTTTGCACAATGGCGGGACCTGCTGTTTTATGCCAACTTCAATCCCCATGGGGCTAAATTCCAAAAAAATGGCAGTAGACCCCACGGGGTTATTTCCTTTTCGGAGTGGAAATAGGTCCCTGAACTGTTAATGCCTTTTGCTTGTGGGGCTTATTTCCTTTACATATATCCATACCCACACCCAAATCCAAACGTGGTCCCAAGCGGTCCCAAGGATACTCCCAACATTTGAATAAAATGAAAATTTTAAATGGCAATAACAGCGGCGGGTGTTAATGCTTTATGATGGCGGGGCTTATTTCCATTAAATAAAGGTAAAAAGCCAGAGGGGGATATTTCCTTTTTTGGGAATTTAGCCCGATTCCGCGGGGGTTATTGCACTGCACCAATTTATACTACTCGGATGATGTCAGATCATCACGAGAGGAGGGATAGTAAAAAATCGTTTATGTGTTACTACGGCTAGGAATCGGAACCAGACCTTCTGCGCGGCGGCTCATCGCACTAACAATCGCACCACTGAGACGGTCAATGGAAAAAAAGTGAAAAAAAACTTAGGTATCCTTAATTTCGGGACATCGCTGGACAAAGAGCTAAATGAATGCCACGAATAGTAACATCCAAGCCAAGGGAGATGAATGTGGGCAAGAACTTTTGCATTGCGGTAGATTTCAGATCTGCCAACACCTGAAATTCGAAACGGGGTTGCTGAATGTTTATCAGAAAAAACACCTGAAATTCGAAATGGGGTTGCTGAATGTTGATCAAAAAAAACACCTGAAATTCGAAACGGGGTTGCTGAATGTTGATCAGAAAACATTAAGTTCCGTTTTTTTAATAAAGATGACCAGAACCAGATCAGACCTGCTGCTCTTCATGGATAAAAAGGATGAGTATTACGGATTCGATTAGATCCGCACCAAGCGTAGGTCTAAAAACACTCTTGATCTCTAAGAAAATCGGGTTAATAAATGTTTGAATGTTTCGAATGCAGTCTTTTGGAGAACTAACTTCTTCTTCCACTTTATGTTGACAGGCTTTTGAGGAGTAGATTTAACGAAAGATCTTAAAAGCTGGACAATAGCATCGACCTAGATCTAAATCTACACAATCCGTGCCTTAGATAGGTAAACCAAATAAAAATAAACGGTCAGATCCACAGTATTCGATTTCCACATTGAAGGTCAACGAAATATGAATATTCCCAGACCTAGATGTAGCGCACAAACAGAAAACGATTTTAACCAATTTGTTGTGAAGGTAGTGAGTTAGGGGCAGGCTGATTGTTGGTTGAGGTCCAGATTCATTCGGACTGTACATTATATGAAGAAGGAAGGTCTTATATGTCAAATTGTGGTAATATTCATTTTTTTCATATTTCGATATGAAAGAGTTCAACTGCGAACTGAGATATCCTGTAACACTAAACCGTAGTTTCTGGGGCAACCGATAAGTATTAAAACCGATGTTTAAAATACATCATTGGAAATAGGTTTATGTTTCTTTTATTTTCTTACATTAAAGACTACATTTTCTTTCAATATAGTGCTTCTCAGGTACTAGAGACAACATTGCGCTTTCCTACCGTCATCCTCTATTACCATTAAGTTAGCATCACACCGGTGATCAACTGTTCTCCTTGCTGATTAAATCACTCAATTTATGTCTCTTCCCGTTGCTAAGCCATTAAGATTCCTGTCATTACAAGTTGCTCAAAAAAGGAATTCAATTACCAGCCATACATCAGAGAAGGCGCTTTACGCTGACCAGCTCATAAACCGACCATACCATAAGGAAACAATTTGCATTTTAGTTCAAGAATGTTCCATTTCCATCAGTGACAGTAATCAATCATTCTGATCGCAGTGAGTCAGTTCAGCCTCGGTTCCATCGAGAAGACTTTCCCCCATGGAATTCCAGCTTCTTCCACTTTGGCCATTTAACGAGAGTATACGAGCCAAAATAAAACCGATACAAGAGTAGCAATAAAAAATTGAAAGTATCTGCATCCACATAACATCGTTAAGTCATTATCTAGAAATGATTCCAAAAACCAGCATCCTCCAACTGGATTTTTGAGTGGCTCGTGCATGTGTGTGTGTGTGTGGAAATAAAGTCACCATCAGCATCACGTAAAGGAGACCTCCTTCGTAACGACAAAGATAAACTATTTCTTTTGACGTTACTATATCTATACACCGTACTTTATCATCACCATAGCCACCACCGTCATTTCCCGTTGCTATCCATGTGCCGTCTTCGTGCCGATACTGTGCCGACCTAGGCGCACAACTGGTACTGTAGCAGATTGCATTTCATTGTCACAGGAATTACTTACGAATTCCATTAAGCCGTAATTTGTATGAAACCGTGCTTGCTGGGGTGACCACTGCGATGAGGAGGACGACGCAGGCTAAAATATCCAATTTGCTGCCACCGAGTGGTGAGAATAAAAATAGACCAACTTGCAAAGAGATCATCAAGGAGATCCAAGCGGACGTATGGCCAAAGAAAAAAACAACGATAAAGACACTCACAGATAGGAATGAGAAAAAAAATGCAGAGTACGGGCGCAAGCTTGCCACACATCCATGGAGAAGAAGAAGAAGAAATCTATGTCAATGGGCCAATGTAGGTTGTCGCCATCAGGAAAACTAGAGAAGGAAACGCAGAGGATGTTGTGCGCTCGTGGACAGGGACACTAAGTAGCAGTCAACAGCACCAGCACACAGGCTACAACAACTAAAACAGGTTGAAAGGTATTAAGTTCGATTTTATTTGAATCGTCACAATTGTAAATGGACTGTTCTTTCAACAGTTTTACACTAGTCGTACTACTGTGCGCGCTCTGTTCCAGTTATAGAGTGTTGTGTGTCGCTAAGATATGGATATACACGAACGTAACAACCAGTTGAACTAGTTGGTAGCCACTGTTGGAACTCTTGGCAGCAGCGGAATTCCATCGAGGTGTCGTTAGAGTTCTTCTTCTTCTTCTTGGGTCCCGCGAAGACGAGGAAAGGGTGCGATGTGCTTTTTAAGTGAACGCATTTGTTATGCACATGGTCCCCGGGGAGTGAGCGATTGGGGTATCAAGATCTCCTCTGTTCCAAAAACAAAGTAGGCGATGAATGCGAGGTCGTTTCCCTATACTTATGATAAATTAGTTGAATTTAAATACAATTTTGGGGAACATTTCGTCGAGATTAACGCTCATGGCAAACGGAAGTCACTTGTTATTTGCTGTTGATGGGTATCCATTACGTCGCATTTGTTTGTTTTTGTTGAGATAAAAAGTGAATTATAAATGGAATAGGAATCATTTTTTAAGTCAAATTTGAAATACGTATACCAATGACAAATTGGCCGAGGCCTATTGTTTCAAGGTGTTGACATGGGTTTGAGTGGAGACCGACGGAGTTAGTTATCATTTTTAATTCATTGACTGGAAATCGAGAGGTGTAGATGGAAGATTTGTGAATTAATTAAATGAAGGATGGTTGGCGTCGCTTTTGATTGTGTCATGAAAAAGTAGATACAAGCTAAATTGACCCCAATTTTGTAAACACCGAATTACATCTTTCACAATTCTTATCACACATCTTCAACTAAAGCCAATAATGAGTTGCCTTGATATTTCAAGCTTGAAGAATACTGAGATATACATACACCCCTATCGAGGTACCCATTCGGAAAATATGTTTTACCGAGGTATCCATTCCTATTAGCATTTCGAAAGATCTTCCGACGAAATGTAACGCACATATCGCACATCAACGATATGCGATAAGTCGACAATTTTTGACAGCTATGCGTTGATTTTTTTCCGATGTTGTCCGACGAAGAATTGCTTCGGAATCAAACGAAAGCAGTTGCATGACTATTTATTTTGTTCCGCAATGGATACCACGTTCCGATTGGAACTGACTTCGGCGATTATTCCGACGGATATCTCGATAGGTGATAAAGGGTCTTCCAATAGGGACTTCCGAACTATGACAGTTGATAGCGGCCATTTTGCAGAAGCTGCATCTGTTTAATTGACCATGGACGGAGGACGGTCGGGCAGTTCAATCAAATTGGGTGATCTGTTCGGGAAACATTCCACGAGCTTTTCACCCATTTTACAGTCTCTTTAATCGTACTACCGAGATTCCATTGGTTTAGTAAACGATAAACCAACACCCGTACGTCGACAAAAAGCAAGATCTGACAACGCATCACCATCAGTGAGAGTGTGCAGAATCCGAGGCACCCACACAAAATTCAACAGACCCAGCAGATGAAGGTAAACGACCATAGACAAGGACGAGTGTTCGCTGAATCGAGTCTGGAGCAGTTGAAAACCAACCCCAATTTTCATCGAAAATCAGTTTTAGCAATAAGGTCCATTTCTGGAAGGCTGCATTGATATCATTGTTAGGACTTAGGAAAGCAGCAAAAATAGGTTTAGCAGCAAATGAGGGTAAGACTAAGTATATGCTGCTATCACGCAAGAACACACAAAAACAACGAATTGGACAGAACGTCGCCATTGACAGATATAACGTTGAGGTAGTACGGGACTTTGTCTACCTCGGCTCCGCTATTAACTCTGACAACAACATCTCGTCAGAAATCAAACGAAGAATTACTCTTGCCAACCGCTGTTTCTTCGGGCTAAGAAGGCAATTTAGTAGTAAAGCCCTCACTCGAACTACTAAGGAGATCCTATATAAGACCCTGATCATCCCAGTCCTGCTCTACGGCGCTGAAGCATGGACCGTATCAAAAGCGGATGAAGAAATCCTTGGTCGATTCGAGAGAAAAATTCTTCGGAAAATCTTCGATCCCGTTTGCGTTGACGGGCTATGGAGACGAAGATTCAACCACGAAGTATACGAGCTGTACAGCGACATACCCCTAGTCAATAAACTCCGCATTGGACGTTTAAGATGGCTAGGGCATGTAGAAAGAATGGAAACCACTACTCCGGCTCGCAGAGTCTTCGATTCCCAGCCAGACGTCGGACGCAGTAGAGGAAGGCCTCGCCTTAATTGAGGCGCACAAGTAGAAACCGACCTCAACCAACTTGAAGTGCGCAACTGGAGGCAGTTGGCTAAGGACCGGGCTAATTGGAGAGGCATGTTGGTTAACGCCAGGTTCATTCCGTAAATTTGTGCCACTTAAGAAGTCGCTGGCCAGGTCATCGGCTAGCACTATAAGTCGATGATTACCAATTTATTTTGGCCTGAATATGATGATATGGACACCATCAACATGTGGTTTCAACAAGAAGGCGCTATGTGCCACACAGCTCATGCCACATTGGAAATTCTCCTCTGTTCACTCACCTACCACAGACACCAACAATCAGAGGTGCCCGTATCGCGACATCATCAAGGAGGTAGCCGAAACCACTGTAGGGTACCAGCCACCCCCGAGAAAGAGCCCGTGGTATGATGATGAATGCGTGTACAAGAAAAAGATGACAGAAGATGCACACAAGAAAGTGCTGCAGCGCAAAACAGGGGCAGCGAGAGAAGAGTATCGAGCCAGAAGAATGGAGGAAAAGAAGACCCTACGTAGAAAGAAGAGAGCCTACGCAGCCTCCTAGCTCAAGGAGATCGAAGAGTCGCGCGATCATAACAACATCCGGAGGTTTTATAAAAAAGCCAAGCAACTGGCTGCTGGCTACTAAACCGGAACGCAGGCTCTTCGAGACAGCGAAGAAAACCTAGCCACCGAAGCGCAGGGCATAGTAGATGTGTTTAAGCAGCATTTCCACCAGCTGCTAAATGGGCATCACGTAGAGAGAGTGATAGGGCAAGAAGAGAACCCAAGTCCAGTCAACACTTCCTAGTAAAGAAGAAGTTGGCCTAGCTATAAAAAAGCTTAAGAACAACAAGGCCGCAGGTTCTGATGACTTACCAGCGGAACTTTTTAAATACGGTGGTAATATTTTGGTAGGGAGCATGCAACAAATCATCAACCAAGTATGGGTGGAGGAAAACATACCTGATGACAGGACTATCAGCTCCATATGCCCCATCTACAAAAGAAGACGAATCTATGTCTTGCAAGAACTATCGAGGCATATCCCTGCTTAATGTCGCATACAAGATCCTATCCAACGTACTGTGCGAACGTCTAAAACTGTTCTGCAACACACTAATCGGCACGTAGCAGTGTGGCTTCCGGCCCACTGAGGTAAATCCTGGAAAAGACCAACGAATTTCAAGTCGAAACTCACCACCTATTCATCGACGTTAAAGCCGCGTATGATAGTATACATCGTCAGGAGCTTTATATGGCGATGGCCGAATTCAGAATCCCGGCAAAACTGATTTAGCTGGAAAACACGCGATGCAACGTGTAGTTTGGAAGTAGCTCCTCCGAACTATTCCAAACATGCACCGGATTTCGGCAAGAAGACGCGCTCTCATGTGACTTATTCAATCTCGTACTGGAGCAGATAGTGCGCAGGGAAGGTGTTAAAACGGATGGCACTATTTTCAACAGGTCCGTCCAGCTGATGGGCTATGCGGACGATATTGACATCATCGGTCGCTCCCAACGTGCCGTGATAAAATCGCGAACGGTGATTGAAGAACAGATGAAATCCGTTGGCCTTGATGTAAATGAGGACAAGACTAAGTACTGTCCACCGCCTAGAATACAACGTCATAGCAGCAATTTCGAGGTACATAAACTCCACGAATGACACTCAAGTGGAGATCCGTCGAAGAATTACCCTAGGAAACCGTTGCTACTTCGGTTTGGCGAAACAACTTGGTTCAAAACTCCTAACTCGAAGGATGAAATGTGAGCTCTTCAAAACCTTTATCCTGCCAGTTCTGCTTTATTTTATGGTGCCGATTGCTTTCCGATAAGCAAGAAGGGAGATCTCATACTGGACTCCTTCGAAATAAAAATACTTCGGCGGATTTTTGGTCCTGTGCACGAGGAGGGCGAATGGAGGAGTAGATACAACCGCGAACTCTATGAGCTGTACCAAGATGTGGATGTAGTCCAAAAAGCCAGAACACGTCGACTACATTGGCCCGGCCACATCGAGCGAATGGACAATAATGGTCCAGATAAGAGAATCTTCGAATTTCAGCCCCCAGGTAAGACAAGGCAAGAAAGACCGAACTTCCGTTTCAAAGACCAAGCCATCGAGGATGCCAGAGCGCTTGGTCTAGACAACTGGAAGCAGCGAGCCCGGGATCGTAGAGGATGGAAAGCTGCAATGTCTCAGGCAGAGACTCTTCAAGGGTCGGGAGCCTGATAAGTAAGTAATTAAGTAAGTTCTACCGAAACAGCTCAACGTATGGTACATGCACACATCTCCGGAAGCTTAAAAACAACCTTACAGAAGTTAAGCCATCATAATTTCGGTTATGCTTGTGAATTTTCCTGCATAACTTCTTAAACAAGGTTCTACCCAAACAATCGACTCCCAAAATGCTCAACCTCCACGCACAAGTACAAGGTGGCGCAAAAGTAATCCTCCTATCAGAAAATGCTATAAATTTTGCGATTGGCCCCTAATGTCAGTTCCGTTTTGAAATTTGTGTAGTAAACACATGCGAAATACACGTTAATAAACAATGTTACGCTACAGTTCTCCAGAACGCGGAATATTGGTGACTATTTATTTGAGCAATAATCGGTCGGTGACTTTGGCACAACGTGAATTTCGTCGCAGATTTCCTAGCCGTCTAACGCCTACTGGTGAAATACTGCGACGTTTAGCCGCTCGCCTCGAAGAGACTGGCACAACGCGAGATGTTGCCAGGCGTGGCAGACCCCGGAGTAGCCGTTCTGCAGAGAATATTGCTGCTGTAGCCGAAGATGTCATGGAAGCGCCGTCGACATCGACCAGACGACGTGCCACGCAAATGGGTATCAGTCAACGGTCTTTACAGCGAATTTTGGTACATGATTTGAAGATTTTTCCGTATAAAGTCCAGACGGTGCATCAGCTGTTAGCTGCTGACCGCCAATCGCGTCTAACATACGCTCAAGCCATCCTTAATCACCACCAAGAGGAAGATGATTTTTCATCAAAAATAATCATGAGTGATGAGGCCCATTTCCATCTTAGCGGGTACGTAAATAGGCAAAATTAACCCTTCTGGGGCACTGAAAATCCGCGTGTAACCCACGAAGAGCCATTACACCCGCTCAAAGTCACTGTATGGTGTGCTGTTTTCGTTGGAGGAGTCATCGGACCTTTTTTCTTCGAAGACGTCGCGGGCCAAACGGTTACTGTGAATAGTGAGCGCTACAGAGCAATGATCAACGAGTTCTTTTTGCCGCAACTTGATAAATTGGGAATGGAAAACATGTGGTTCCAACAGGACGGTGCAACGGCACACACTGCACGTGCCACAACCGATATGCTGAAGGATGCATTTCCCGGGCGCCTAATCTCCCGTTTTGGCGATTTGCACTGGCAAGCAAGATCGCCTGATTTGACCGCTCCAGACTTCTTTTTGTGCGGCTTTTTGAAGTCGCGGGTTTATGTCAACAAGCCTCAGACACTTGCAGCTCTTAAAGACAATATTCGTCAAGAATGTGAGGACCTATCGCCGGAAGTTTTGGCCAAAGTGATGGAAAATGCCATAAAAAGGGCTCAAATGACAATCAACTGTGGCGGCGGCCATTTACATGACATCATATTCTCGACTTAATGTAAAAAAAATTAAAAGACCAAACAAAAATAATCCAGAAGAAGAATCAAAGTTTTTCATTTTTTTTTTAAATTACAGCCAAAAAACATCGGAAGGTTATTTTTGCGCCACCTTGTACTATATAAGGCCTATACAAATAATTGCTTGTGGAAATTAAATGTTTGTGTCTTATAGAAGAATAATTGTAAGTTGTGAATATAAGCGTATATTTGGATTGCATAGGTTCTTAGGACTTTGAATAGGACTGCGTTGGTATAGGTTCAGTGCACATGTCATTAAAATAAACCTACTTGGGTTACACATAAAACAGATTCTCAAGAAAAGGCAAATTTCTTCGTAATCCCTGTTTTACCCATTTTTTAACTCTTCTTCACAAATCTTCGCTGAATTTGGTTCAACTTTCTCTACGATTCCAATGAAATAAAGTTTCATTTCGAGGTGGAATATATTCCGTTTTTTTTCTTTTAGACTTCACAAAACCTTAGTTCAACAAAATGATTTTGCATATACACCTACTAACGTCCATTCTTCTGACGCAACACTAAGACTTTATATTCTAAAATAGCAGACAAAATGTCTGCAATTTTAAAAATACAAAGCATTCAAATTAATCCATAAACTAATTTAAATATAACACATGTTTTCATATTTTAACATTTCTCGAACAACCCAACGACCTTCCCAAATAACGTCTTTCCCTCCTAAATCGAATTCACAGTTCCGGCATAATATCTCGCAGCATATAACTACAAGCTCTAGATCCATGTTTTATATCGTTTACTGTTTTAGATTAACTCTATCACCATCAAACCTACCAACAGCGAATACAAAAGACATCGAATGCAAACTAATACGATTTACAGTTAGAGCCACAATGCCCCAATAAAACGATTTGCATTTAAAATAAAATTCCAATGACACTCTGTGATCACACTGTATCTCATAAAAAATAGAACAATAAGATAGATGTATTTAAGCAATTTATTAGGCCCCTTGCAAATGTGAATGACTGTTGTTGAGTGAAACTCGAACAATAGAACAACATTAACATCTGCCACTCTTGGTTTTGCTTCTTCATTATTCATGCGTCATTGGGAATAGCTAAGTCGTCTTCACACTTCTAGTTATACCGCCTTCAGTCAGTTCTTGAAAATTATTCGACACTTTTAATTTGTAGCCCATAAAAATCAGCTGAAGCACGTACACTGAACCTCGTTAACATAGGTAACACTCAGCCAGTGATATCTTATCCCAGCGAAGAACCAAAAAAAAAGATTTCCACATGTTAACATGTTAAACAGTAGCTCACAACAGTGGGTTTGGGTAGCGGCCGGTGATTTATGGTAATCGAAGAATCGGTGGGCGTGAGCCCCAACAAATGACAGGTACCCGACGGGGCTCACATATAAAAGCCTAGGATGAGTGTTTTGGGTGATGAATGCGCAACCAAACCAACACGGTTCCATCCGATAACAAATCACTGAATATCCAATCTCTGAACTTATCGCTGGACCTAATCTGAAATCAATTAGCAAATTGTCCCCATTAGGAGCATAAATAATGGGCGTATTAACTCGCATGTACTGCGGGAGCCCAAGCTGTGTGCCCGGCACGATGCGTAGGCGGCGTTAGCTGGTGGGCAATTTAAATGCTAATGGAATGGGTTTGCGTTTTCTTCGCTTTGCTATTATAAAGTATTTTTGCTCATTAGTTAGGTACGGGTGATTCATTTAATGGTGAGATTCAGTGTGAGAGCGTAGATGCGGTGGAATTTTCCTTTAACATCCAGCGATGAGTTGGTGAGGTAAATTGGTAAATTGCAGATACTTTCTTTAATGAAGTATTTCTTCTTTGAAGAAAATAGATAATGTTTGGTGAATTGAAATTTAAGAATGTTTACATAGATTAGGTTCATTAAGGATACATTAGTAGACTGATTTGAAGAGATTATATGGGATTAGATTAGGCTAGGTACAGGTACACATTAAGTCGGTAATTAGTTTATGAAATTCATGTAACTTTTGAGTGTGCTGGGATTTAATGAAAGTGTTTTTATATTACGGGGAATTTAAGAAATGGGCGGCTAATTTTATTCAGTGAATATAAATAGAGTGTGGGATCGGCATTATAAATGATTCGAGAAATCAATCAGCGAATTATTCGTGGGATATACTCTTGAGAAATTAGCTGTGGAATGTGTCTGATAAAAAAAATATGTCAAAGTATTTTGCTTGTTGATTTACAATACAATAACTTGGGCCTTAGTTGAAATGACAATATTTAATGCCCACTTCATAATAAAGTCTGACAATGAGCATAAAACTCCTCATTTGCTGTCTAAAGTCGACGTAAAACAGAAGGTGTCATTCTTTGTGGCATAAATGAAGCTTCAGACGCACAAATAAATGGAAGAGCTAAGTTTAAGGGTCTGTATGGGCAGTTTAAGACAGAAATTTCATTTCAAGTACAACAACTTCTGTGAAAATAAAACTCGTTGATGTTGCTCCTGAACCGACTGTAATCTCCAACACTCAACATGCATACTGCAATGGAAATTTGGTTAAAACAGCGCTTTTTGATCATGCATTCGAGTGAGTATGCATCATCGAAAACCCATTAGGAGCAAAAGAATATATTACGGTTGTTCTTCCTGGTATAGAAAGAGCATTTAACAATGTCAAAGCGCAAGCAATCAATAATACACTTTCGGATTTAGATGTTTATGACATAAATCACCACAGTGCTTAAATCAGCTAATTAAGGGCAGCAATACTGGTGTCTCATCGGCACGTAGATCTGCCCCCACAAGGGGCACCACGTCTCCTCTTCTCTGCAACCTAGTGTTCAACGAGCTACTAGTATGAGAAGGATGCAAGGTGATTGCCTACGCAGATGACGTGGTATTAGCTGCATCAGAGATATACCTTTATACCCCTAAAGAACTACAAAAAAGTCTCTCTGTGCTCTCTAAATGGCACGGCAGAACTGGACTCAGCGCGAACCCTAAAAAACAGATTTGGTCCTATTTAGCAGGAAACTTAATCTAAGCTTAATGGTATCAGTCTTAAATTCGCAGAATCAGCCAAGTATAACTGGGTCTGGTTTTGGACAAGAAACTGAACTGGAAATCCAATATCCAAGAACGAGTAAAGAAATCCACGGTAACCTTCTACATTTGTAAAAAAGACAACCGGAAAGAAACGGAGAATGCAACCATATACCTCTCTTTGGCTTTACGTGTATGGTGCTTTAATCTAGTGAACGCCTCTAGAAATAGCCTCCAACCGCAACCTGCTAGGTAAAGTTCAAAGATCAGCTTGCATATGCATTAACTGAAGTCTAAGGACAACTCCCTCTGCAGCCCTAAATGCTATCCTACATCTAGCGCCCCTAGATATGTACCGCAAACAGACCGCAGTTTATGCAACTGTGAGACTGAGAGCCTCGTTAAAATGGGCACCAAATCAAGGTTAACATACAAAGATATTGAATCACCATAACATTCCAGAAAACACCGACCATATCACTACCCAACTCAGTTTTGGGCATAACTGCAAGTCAACCATTCCCAGTCGCCTTGAATGGGGGTCGGATATTATCGGAGACAATAACGACAATAACTCGATTTACATCTACACGGTTGGGTCTAAAACAGAATCCGGAGTGAATAGAGGTGTTTGCTCCGAGATGCTTAGCCGCAGCATATAATTTCGTTATCCCGATCGTTGTAGCGATTTCCAGTCGGAAATCATGGCAACTAAAAAAGCCTTGTCCTGGCTGAGGAGCAATATGATATCCGCGAAGAATATTAACATCTTCAGTGAAAACCAATCAAAATCCCTGTGATCCATCTCTTCTAAATCGAAATCAGCCCACGAATGCCGACTATCTCTTAATGAGATGGCTGAGCACTATATCATTCACTGAGTACCGGTCCACAGAGATATACCAGGGAACTGTAAGATGGATGAGCTTGTCAGACAGGGCGCTATCCTTGATATTCTACCGCCAGTGGATATGTTAGGTATGCCCCTCGCTGCTTGTAAATCACAAATCAAACTGAGTGCGATCAAGAAAGCGTGTCAAATATGCAGGCATCTCTGGCCAAACTATAACATGAAGCACAGATCAAACATCAGCACCATAATTGTTGTCCTTACAAGATACTGCCCTCTAGGCTTACAAATACAAATGCAAAAATACTAGGCCTTTAGCAAATATTTCTGTAGAATCTTTTTGGACGAAGAAGATGAGGAATGTATTCTTGATCTTGTCCAGCTTTCTCAAAAAAAAAGAAAATTCTATCTAGGAGCTTTGAGGTGAGCTAGCTAATATTAATGTCTCCGCTTTATAGTCAGAAGATCAGGAAAGTCGACAGTTCGACGTGGTACCACAACGAACCATTTCTTGTCCTGACTACGCTCGAGTTAAGGGTTTATACCATCGATTTTGACAGCAGGGGTAATCATGCAACGAGCTAAGTTTTCAATGATAGGATATTACTCAGGCGCTTACACACCATTATTGATCAGAAAAAGGCGTTTCTGATCAATAATGGGGTGTAAGTTAGTTTAACCTGATAATCAATTTGGGTTTAGAAGTAAACATTTGACTGTGGACCAAGTACATCGAATTACCGATGTAATTGAGAAGGCTTTCGAAGAAAAGAAAATTTCCACAGCTGTATTTCTTGACGTGTCGCAAGCTTTTGACAAGGTTTGGCATAGAGGCCTTCAAAACAAATTAAGACATGTTCTGCCTGAAAAATTATTTAAAATCCTCGTGTCGTATCTTGAGCATAGACTCTTCCGTGTGAAACTTGAAAACGAATATTCAGAGTTCAAAGAAATAATGGCAGGAGTACCCCAAGGAAGCGTCCTTGGACCACTCTTGTACCTCCTATTTACACGTGATATCCCACAAACGAACGATACAATAGTTGCAACGTTTGCTGACGATACTGCTTACTAGCAGTTGGCACAACAATAGAGGAAACAAATATCAAATTACAAAACGCTCTTAATGAGTTTAATGAATGGACAAAATCCTGGCGGATTACACTTAACGAGAGCAAATCGATTCATGTAGATTTTTCGTATAAACGGACAAACAATTTGCCTGAATTTCTAAATACGGTTCAAGTCCCGTTTGCAAATGAAGCGAAATATCTTGGGATGACACTCAACGCAAAATTAAAATGGAATTCGCATGTGAAAAAGAAATGCGAAGAACTTAAAAATAAATACATAGAACTGTACTCGTGCTCGGAAAATATTCAAAGCTTAACCTTGATAACAAGCTGCTATTATACAAGCAAGTGCTAAAACCGTTTTTTTTTTAAATAGGGTATACAACTATGGGGCTGTACCAGTGAAACGAATTTTAAGATTTTACAAACTTTAAAAACAAAACGTTAATTTCATTCTTGAATGCGCCGTGGTACATAGGGAACGAGGATCTACGCAGAGATCTGGGTAATTCCGCGGTTAAAGATGAAACGAAAAAATTTGCACAAAGACATAAAAAACAATTATAAGGACACATTAACACAACGTTCCTCCAAATTCTTGACGAAACAAATTTATTGCGGCGTCTTCAAAGAACTAAGCGCTTGGATTTGGCCCGATTATAACAAACCGCGCTATAAGTTGCTGAAAAGCAGGAACTCTCAAAGGAAAGTTACCTGCCAAACATTTCATTATTCGGGACTAAAAAAATTGCTAGATAAGTCGCATACTTAAGGCATGTTTTTTTTCTAAATCTATACAGGCTTATTTACACATGAGAAAAAAAAAAACGTTAATCGGTGATCTGGCATCACTGATACTGAAACACGTGTCCGCCAACAGATGGCAGTTTGGGGTTTTAATTTCTGCTGTGTCATTTATTTTTTTTGTAAATATAAACAAAATTTTTTTCACTAGTGGAATTAGTGAACTACACTTATTGTAATGTTTTGATTTTAGATTCAAAGCAAATATAAAAATAATTTCACATCAAATTATTTTATAAAACATTGATTTTGCACCTATTTCGCAGCGTAATACTTACTGGTTGTGGTATCAGCTGCTATATTTTGCAGTTTTATAATTTTCGACGACCGTTTTCGATAACAAATGAAAAAATAGGTTTGGTAGCACATTTTCTATCCAGGCTAAGGGCGTAAGACTGGATAATTATCCAGGTTTCGCGAAATCTTTATAGGCTAAGGATCTTGTTGTATTTTACACGTAAATTGTTTGCTAAGCCTATATAGATTTGGAGTGAAAAAAAAGTTGCAATACGTCATATACAAAAAGAGTGGTGGTTTTAGTGAGTAAAAATCTCACACTACTTTAGGCACGTGCTCATCGTGTCTATGAAGACTTCAACCAGCCCACGGAAAAAAAAATCGGAATTTTTAATCAGACATCATTGAAATGTATTTTACTAATTTCGAATTCATTAGTTATATTTTGATAAGAAATATTTTCTACAACATGTCCACAATTGTTTTTTGATGTTCAGAACCTCTAGTTATAAGTTAAAAATTACATCGTGAACATGCTTTTTGTTTCGTGGTACAGCCCCTGGACTCATATCTCAAAAAAAAATAAAGTAAGACCATGGACTTATTTCGTGCACTGTTAGTTGATAGAAACATTTAAAGTTTATTATGTCAAGACTCGGCATTATTTTGGCAGCTATTATCTAAGAAACTCATATTTTTTTACAAACAAATTTGAAATAGTAAATGCTTACCTTATTGTTATAAAAAATATCCGACTGCAATCTGTAAAAAAAAAAAATTTTTTAAATTAATTTTCATGATTTCAAGAAAATCGTCGAAAAATGAGAAAATTTCATTTACACCTTCATTCAATCAAAAAGAAAATCCTTGGACAATCGATTTGTATAAATTTTTGACAAAATTGTTATAGCGTTCTTTTTTATGCCTACTGGTTACTTTTTTTCCATTGTATGATAGGTACACCGATAATATTTAGGATACAAAACAAATGCATACAGTTTGTGCAACTATGGTTATTAGAATTATAAGTCATGAATTTGATAAACATCAGTGAAGGCGTTGATGAGATACAATAAACCAATTTTTCATAAAAAGCCAAAACGAAACCCCTAGCTGCAAACATTAATTATAACTCAGACATTACATTTTATTCAAGTAAACAATAACGCTAAGGTGATATTAAAAATATTTCCAATTTTTAAGTTATTGGATGATCAGAGCCGTTCTAAAGAAATTTTTATTATGAGAATCTTTCAATGGGAGGTGACTTTAGTTTGGGCGAGAAAAGCCAATTGCAGTATATTAACCTTCTGTTTCAAATTTGAAAAAAACAATCGTCCAGCCATTTGGTCTCCAGTTGCGTGCACGAACCTACAGAGCAGAATTGTGAGACTCAATTATCCGGATTTTCCAAAAATTCATCATCTTAAAGTTGGTTTAACAGATTTATAAAAATGGATGCTTGGGATACGGAGAAAAGAATTTGGATAGTGCAACGGTACCATGCTTTGCAGTCCGTCATTTCCGTCCAAAGGGAATTCAGGCGGGAGTTTGGCGGTAATCCCCCGAGTAGATGGACCATTATGAGGTTTGTAAATATGTTTGCCGAATATGGAAGCATCGCACGAAGACCGTACCATCGAGATGCCAATGTTCGGGTTAAGGATACAATCGCAGCAGTAGCATCTGCAATACAGGCCAATCCGAGCGTTTCGACACGAAACTTATCGGGGCAAATTGGAGTTAGTAGACGGTCATTACAACGGATACCTCATGACGATTTAAACTTGTTTCCGTACAAAGTCCAAATTACTAGCAAGTTAAACCCTCAGGATTTGCCTGTTCACCTGGAATTTTGCCAAAAAATGATATCAATGGCCGAAGAAGACAACACATTGATCAATTGTTTGTTCATGTCTGATGAGGCCCATTTTGATCTTAACGGCAATGTAAACAAGCAAAATTGCCGTATATGGAAAGAGTCTAATCCAGAAACGCGCCATGAGACGGAACTGCACCCAGAACGAGTCACTGTCTGGTGCGCAGTTTCATCAAGGTGTATTGTCGGGCCGTACTTCTTTGAAGAAAACGGTGTAACCGTTACTGTCAATGGGGACCGTTATTTAAAGATGTTGAAGGAGTTTTTTTTACCCAGAACTGTGCCGAAGACGTATACCATTCAACAGCTTTTGGTTTCAGCAAGATGGAGCAACTGCACATATAGCCAGACCAGTTATGGCGGAGCTAAACAAAAAATTCGCAAACAAATTAATTTCTAGGAACTCCACTCTTCGCTGGCCCCCAAGGTCACCTGACCTGACTGCACCAGACTTCTTTTTATGGGGTTATGTCAAGCAAGAGGTGTATAAAACGAAGCCCAGGAATTTAACTGAATTAAAGCAGTCCATAACGACAATAATTGAGGCGATCCCAGCTTCAACTCTTCAGGCCGCAATGAATAATTTTTTGATCAGGTGCCGCATATGCGTGGGAGAGCGTGGAGGTCATTTGCGATCTATAATCTTTAAAAACAACTAACTATTTAAAATAAAATTTAATTTTCTAACCAATAAAAAAAAATAAATGAAATACATCGATTAAAAAAAAAGTTATTTGAATTTCTTATTGTAGCACAATTGGTGCGCCACCCTGTCGTACGTCAGATATTCACTTGTGAAATGTACAAGGTGGGTTCGCTCGAACACCTTTCCATGAAATGGCGCCTGTTTCTACTAGTAACCTACTAGTTTTCAAAAACTGAAAATGTATAGAAAAACTTCAGTTTTTTTTAGAGGTTTCGAGTATTTCTGCGAGAAATCAGTTATCTGTTCGGTGTGAAAGCAGTATTAGCCATACCAAGCTAGTAAGGAAACTTTTCGACTGAAGACTATTAAATGCAAACTATTTTTTAAAATTTAACGAAAACATGTAAAGAAATCAAAGCTCAAGTTAATTCAAGTTTAAAACAGGAAATTTTTGGTACAGGCTCGTTAGTACCTAGAGCCGAGCTTTCTCACAACAATTCGTGTGTGCATGTGTAATTCTTGCACGAAGCCGGGACCTTCTGTTTTATTCCAAAGTGTAACGGCTAAGTTGAGATAAGCTTTTTTTGACTATTGACACTACTAGGAGGAGGACCAGTGAAAAATCATTTAGGTGTTGCTACGGCTGGGAATCGAACCCAAGCCTTCTGCGCGGCATTTTATCGCACTAACCATCGCGCAACTGAGTACGTCAGTTGCACTGACTATCAAAAAAAAAAGCACAAGTTTATTTAGTATCGAAATCGCCAAAACAAAAATTTAGGAAAATTTGGATATGGCTCCCTATGACGTTCTTGTACGTCACCTTAAAGGAGGCTAGACACACGCAGGCATAACTGTGCATGTTCAGACCGCCTCTTGTTCAATTTTACCGGACCACCATTGCGTATTCACACGCTCCCGTACATGTGAGGCTTTTAAGTTCGTCGTTAGACACTTTAAACGAAAACCGTCTGCGCTCATTTAAATGTCACTATGAACTGACGGACTAATGCTACACACACGCCGCTTCTACTAATCACAGGACAGAACAGGCAAAACTATTGAAATTTCGATTTTTCTTCAACCGCCTGTTCAGGCCAAAATAACTGACAACTTTATCATACAAACGTTCAGGTATGACTGCACAGTCGGCCTGAACTGGTATTGCCTGCATGTGTGTAACCGCCTTAAACCTTGCGCAACTTCTCACATTCTTAAATTTTTTTCATCTCTTTACTATAAAACACTAAAATTTATCAAAAATGCAAATTTTAGGCTTCTATACCTACATTGTTCTTAAATCTTTCAAAGCAAATCATGACTTGGCAGACAAAAAAAGTAAACTTGCAACATTTTGTCAAAACCCAATACTTTGGTTTTAAGCCATAAAAACTAAATAAGCAGTTAATGGCAATTGCTAAGTTGCTAAGTGTGTTAAACTATAACTTATCTAAATTTCCTGCTAACTATTTTTTTCACTGATTTTTAGTTTAAGGTAATTTTCACTGTCGGGTTTATAAAACTCCATATATAGATTTCGTTATGCTCCACCTACTTTTAAGCATAAGGTTGCTGATAATTCATAGTCTCTATCAAATTTACTAAGCTATCGAGTCTATAAATCCTAGGTATTTAAACGACATAACCACAAATATATGGCTGGATACAAATAAGGCCACAACAAAAAGACCTGCCATTTATTTTATGTTTTTACTTTTTTTTATTTATTTATAATATTCTTAAGTAAAACTCTTTCAGTATAATATTATCGACAAGCGACCTTGTGGTTAATTTTAAACTCCAGCCCGATTACAGTAATCTTCCACATTCCTCTGAAACAATCGGTTAAATTAATGCAAATCACTGATTGAATTCCTTCCACCAATCTATTTTTATAGACCAGTTCTGCATAAATTTTGTGCCTCACTACAACAGCTCACCACACCTGCACAATCAACGCTGGTCAAAATAGTTCTACAAAAAAAAACCGTCAAATGTTTACACTGATTAATTACAAATTAATTGAACTATCGATTCGCCCTATTGCTGGTCATATATGAATTTCGTTGTTTTTGTTGTAAATAATAGCCATCGGCATTGGCCTAAAAGTCGAATGCGCAGGGTACACCTATTAATGCGTCACAAAATATTAATTGCTGCGCGGCTCAGCAATAACACAACAAAAACTACTAATTAACATCAGCGCTTGGAGCACGAAGCAACATCATCGTTAACGCAAGATACGCATAAATCTATTGCAGAACGCAACACAAGCAACGCGTAGCTACCACACTTGACAGTACCACAGTAGTCAAGTAGAACGATAACGTGAAACGATTCATAATTTCTAATTGCATATCTGAGGCGCTGCAAGAGGATAACGCCTTCACACGCATATTTCATCTAGACTATAGCCAAACGTTGTATCTCGATAGATATGAAGGAGAGCCGTAAAGCAGAAGAAAAACTCGACACAGACCAACGTCAAGTACTTAAGAGATCACCGGCTAGAGATAAAAACTAATTTGACTACAAAATTACCATGCGTGCTTTGAATCATAACTAAAAATCTCCTCCGCCAACGAAAGCCACTGAAAACTTGAAACACTTGAGCAACGCCAACAGTCCAACAACAACAGCAAGCAGTGAACGAGCCGACCAAGAGCGTATACCTATGACTGACTGAAAGATCTAGAGCTTCGATATAAGTTTCAACTTTTGAAGTTGTACCAGCTAACCGCACGACAAGGAGAAATAGAAGGAGGATGTATATGTAATATATCTATGTGCGATTTACAACCACCCCCTCATCTGTGGATTAGTAATATTTTGTAGCATGCTTGTCGCGCAGTTTTGATTTTTCTTCGAAGCGAAAACAACAACGATACCATGTAACGTGTACAGCGATGATCTATCGATACACGACACTGCGCAGCAGGTGAGATTGGCGAATTAGATTAGTTACGGATTTTATTGTAATTAAAAGCAATTTGATTACCAAAAAGAAGCAGACACAAAGAATTATATCTTGCAGATACACAAGTATCTGCTCACGCACTGTGGCGAGGCGAGGTGCGATAAGTCATTCGCAATGTATTTTGTGTTCTAAATAAATCTTCTCCTTCGATAACTGTGAGTCAGGTCTTTTTCTCCGGTCTTCATTGGCATTTTATTACCAATTTGCTTACCAAATGTTGCAAAACCAAGCGCACAGAGGTGAAATACTTAAATACTGTTTATTTGTTGAATTGGATTTCAATAGAAGTTAAATGGAGCAAAGCGATTTGTATAGCCATGGGGTAGATGTAGGGGGTAGGCAAGCTTTTATATGTGATAGGAATTTGGAATTATGTTTTATTTTCTAGAGTGATCTTTACTTTGATTCGAAATGACAAATATAATGAGATACACGCATGAGAGAAACAGATTTTAAAAAATTCATTGACTTCTGAAGTGTAGTCTATAATTGTTGTTGTGATGGAGATTTGTTGAGTGCAGGTAAACTCATGAAATACACACACAAAGTAGTGAGTTCAATATCGCGATTGGGATTGCCTCTGTTGTTGGTGCTCATGCTTTTTGTTAGTTTAAGTCGATTTTGTAATCTGATTGAGTGTCATAATGTTCTCAGTTTGGTGTTGAACTCTTTTGTTTGCAATGGCGAAAGTATTTCGATATCGGGGGAAATAAAACGGGTATAGTAGGTTATGATAATGTATAGATCATTAGTAATGGCTCCATTTCTGGCGTATTTTTGAGACTATTCACGGTTTTTCGAAAAGTAAGAACTGGAGTAGTGAGTAAGGTTATGATAACCTATGTCTGTGCCTATGCCTAAATAATAAGTGCTACCTTGAAATGCGAATCAAGTAATGGCAAAAATGAAAAAAACGTAGGAAATAGCCAAACAGAACTCCGTTGGACCAAATTTCTTTAAAATTAAATCCAACTAGACAATGTTTCCTCAGACAAAATATAAATCTCCAAATCTTCACCTTCTTTTTTTGTGTACATCAAGTAATATGTGCACTGTGATTTTTGTTTTCAAATATTAGTTGTTAGAATCTTAATAGGTTAAAAGTATATTTTTTGTAAATGGTAAAATATTTTTTAAAAATTTATTTTTATTCCAAACATGAAATTCCGGCGATTAAATCGCATGATTCACATATTGGGTTATATGTTTGAGCTCTAGAGATTCTCCTTTGTAAATTTTGCAGATGGGGATTTCAATCTAGCGGTTTGGTCTTTAGGAAAATATACCGGACCCCAAAAATTATCATTTAAATAAAAGAAAATTATTTTACATACCCTACTAGTAAACGTCAATACAAAGTTTATCTGGTTATGATTGATATTGAAAACGACTAAATTTCTACTGGCAATTCTTGGAATTTTATTACTATTAGCTCTATGTCGACTTCGAGGCCGAAGTTTTCGCTAAAGAATGGCGATAAAGCGTTTAGTTTCAAAACAAGCCATGAGAAACCTTTTCAACCATGTACTACATTTTGACAAGGAGATACATCAAGATCTTTCTTCATTCTAGTACTGGATCGATACGGAAAATACCATTTTCAAAAATTCATTTTTCTTCAGCTGCTGGGATCATCAGACGAAATTGAAAGCAATCGTCGCTTGAAAGGCAATCAAATTTGGCGATTTTGAGAAAAGTACACAGACCGATTCCCAAAAACTACATTTTTTCTATCAGACCGTCATAAATATAACTCCTAAACTGACAGCGTGAGGGCGTTTTGCTTTTAAGGAAGGAAACATCCTTATTGTTTGTAAAACATTTCATATATTCTTAAAAAAGAAGACTGCCTTGTCGTTATTATTTATTATCTTTATTATCTATAAATTTTTTTCTATATAAAAGGTGGCGCAAAAGTAATCCTCCTATCAGAAAATGCTATAAATTTGGCGATTGGCCCCTAATGTCTGTTCTGTTTTGACATTTGTGCAGTAAACACATGCGAAATACACGTTAATAAACAATGTTACGCTACACTGCTCCAGAACGCGGAATATTGGTGACTATTTATTTGAGAAATAATTTTTTAAATTACAGCCAAAAAACATCGGAAGGTTATTTTTGCGCCACCTTGTATATTAAAAATTAAAGAATCGTAAACTATGCATTTGATCATGTGATGATCTTTCGCAAAGGTGTTGTGCATGAGCCCACGAAGGTTTCTGAGTTGTCACGACCAATTTTCGACAAACATTGCCACTGCCATGAACGAATGATGACATTTCGAGTTGTGGGTAACATAAGAATTTATGTTAGTTGTGAAATTCTTGTCCGGCCCACATTGAACAGACGAATAGATTTGTGCATTTTATTGTGAGTAAAATTAATTTAGATCAATAATTCCATCAAATTCAATTTTTTTTACTTTCCGTGAGCTGATTTTATTTATTCTCTACAATGAACTCACGAAGATTGTCGAATGTGTATGTGAAGGATCTGACTATAGATTTACGTTCCGAACGCATTTTCTGTGCATTTTTTTTTTTTCAGATTTCATCGTGAGTGGAATTAAAATCGATTTCAACAATTCTCGAATGCTGATTCAATGATTTTCCTAAACGAATTGGTGATCACCGTCAATGTTAACATTTCCATCCGTGCGTGAACAGCCGGTTCAATTGGATTGGATTCATTGTGAGATTTGGTTTGACATCTAATAAATTCAAACGCATTTTCCATGTCGTTCCCGTACAATTATGCCTCCAAAGCGACAAGCATTACGAGCCTCAGAATCAGACGAGCAACAAACATTACGGCTGGAAAATCTTCGAGTTCATGTCGCTGATGCCGGTTCATCTGAATCATCTGAACAACAAGAAGTGAAGTTTCAAACTGATCGAATACGTACTACTCAGGCCCTTTCGTCTGAGATAACTGAACAGCGGGAAAGAAAGCTGCAAAATATTCGAATAAGCACGGCTCGATCAAGACGAACGCCCTAATTTTAATCTTGGTCCATTCCATTATGACAAAGACTCAAAATGAATTCAATATTTGCGTAGTGTTTTACCTTCAAATTTATTTTAGTTGGTGGCGTTGCAATGCACCCAGGGTACAGCTAGTTTCTTTAATAAAATTGAACTTTTTTTGTTAATAGTAAACATTACTGCTTTCATTTCAAAACACAATTTTTCAAACATTTTCCAATATTGTTTTGTAAATTAGTAGTTATTTTGATGCAAAGTGACATACCTTCATTTTAAAAAAAAAGGCTTTTTAAGGCACTTTAATATCCCACTTGAAAGAAGGAAAAAAATATTTTGTTACTCTACAACTTTTTGGTATTCACTAAAATTCAAAACTTAAATGATTTTTTTATGTAATAAAAATCCTCAAAAAGCTTTTCTAAAAATTCATGATTTTTGACTTATGTCAGTTTGATTTTCAAGCAATGTTCTCCCTCAATGTGTGATTTTGAACGTATTTACGGCAATAGATTGAGTTTATGTTGGTAAAAAAACAATTCTACTTGGAATATTTTATCCTATCGAACGCGATTGTTACCTTCATTTATTTTTTTCCCCAACGGATACCTCGAAAGCAAGAAGTTTCCACTGGAACTGACTTTCGTTTCGAAAATTCTTCCGAGCAGATATCTCGATAGGGCTGAATATCTGCCTACAGGTTTAAACGAGGGTCGATGAATGTATTGGTTCAGATCAATATCTAATATCAGCCTTCCAGTTTAGTACAATAACCAAATTGTTCAATTGAAACAGTGACTGCTTGCTCACCTACTAGCAACTGATACTTCCTTTATTTTAGCGACCCCTGCATGAACATGACATGAACGTTTGTAATAAAAAGCCAATAGCCGAAAACCACTAACCATCAGATGCTTGGTAAAAATGTGTTTTAAGGTTGATCTCTTTCTATATAGATGTCCCGACGTATTTGTTAAGCAATTATGTTAAGGATTTATGATAACCAAAGAAAGAGAGAGGCCTTATATCTAATATTTTCGAACTTTTCCTGGTAGTTACATATTCCATTTCCCTATATTTAAGTGTAAAACGAAAGTGAATATCCTTCTCTAACTTTATTCAAAGAGATCTTTCATCATGTAGCTGGCCTATAGCTTATTTCGTATCCTCGTAGAATTATTAACAATATAAGACGTGGCCAATAGTATAGCATAGATATCCGCTTGGTTTGAACATGTATTAAGTTATCGAAGTTAAATTCATTTGCAAATATAAAGACAAAAGGCGTTAGACAGCATAAGTAAGTCCTGAATATGTTTGATTTCCGGAGATAGTTTCAAATTGAACGCCTTAAGAACTCAAAAGTTCTACTCCAGTCAAACCAGTTTACTTCTATTTTCTCCAAATTGGAACATGTAGTTGGATTTAAGAGAATTTGCTAAAAGCTCCTATTAACGAAATTAGCGCATAAATTTCAGCATGAATGTCAGAGTCACTGATGCCCGTTTGCTGATACTCTCCCAAAACACTTAAGTTGAACTTAAACCCCTAAGTTATACTATTTGCTAACCAAAAATGTGTCACATAGCATAGTATTAACAAAAGAATTTACCATCAAGAAGATGCTACTTACTGGGTATTCGCACTACACGTCTGTTATAAAATAGGCTCATCTGAGTACCCCGACTAAGGTTCTACTTATAAACAATTCAAGCGATTCCTATATATATCGTATTGTCAAGCTGAGTTACACATATTTCGGTGATGCACAGCGCGTGTACGCTTTTTCGTAAGTGAGCAAAAGTGAACATAACTGAACGAATCGAAGCGAAAAGCTATTATGGTCGTACAATACAAATTGCATGTGTTCGCACAGTTACGAAAGTGGTCATCCGCAACCATCTACTATTATAGTTCAGCCTTTAGGCTCCAAGCTAAAAGGTTAGGTTATGTCAAAGTGGTTTCAAGAGTTCGCTGAAAGGTCAGATCAGATTTGGTTCATTGTGAAACTTCATTGCTTTTTTACGGCAGAAAGACCCATCGATTTTGGCAGCTGTCAGACGTAACGTACGGGGTACTGTATTGTTATCCGCGTCAGATTGGTTTTCTTACATTTAACAAGGAGCATGCACAAGATAGACGTGATATCACAATGGTCCAAAAACTAGTCTAGGTGTGGTGGCGAATCGTTGACAGCCACTCTAACCTAACCGTACCTACCCCCGACAGATGAAATATTCCAGCTTCACCGAGTTGTTTGTCTTGTCATGTGAAATGTCCTATATGAGATAACGATAGCATTAGCGTGTCTATACCCTATCCCATGGGGTACATTAGTTGTGACTTTAAGTTTGTAACAAAGAGAAATAATTTCGATGGTTACACATTGCAGATCGACTCAGAATCGCTAGCTGAGTCGATTGATCTTTGTATGTCTGTCTGTCTGTACGTCCATCCTTCTGTCAAGGATTTTTGGGACTTAATTTTCAGCTAGAATGATGAAATTTGGTATTCTCTGTTCGATGAAGCACAACAAGTTTAATCAAAATCCATACCCAATACCACACTCACTTTTTCAGAAAAACGGTGGTTTTGGGCAAACTATTGCAATTTTGAAAAACTGTCTTAGCAAGATATTTAGACATTCTTAATACCTTTATTTCGTCTATATAAAGTATTTTGCCAAAACAAATGTTTCTCGGAAAAAAATTGAGGGTAACTTTCGATGAAAATATTTCGATAATATTGATACGATCCGAACATTCCGAAAAAAATGAAAACTATTATTCCGTTATAATAATTGCTACGATTTTTACAAAACTACAGCCAAAGAACATCGGCTGACAACTTTTGCCCCACTATGTAGGACGTTAGCAAGTACATTTAAATACTGACGAGACTGTTATTAAGAAAACTCTAAAACTTCTTGAATGACGGGTTCAATAGATTTTCCAAAAGCCTGCAATACAAATTATAATTCTAAAGTTTTTGTCAACACAAATAAATTTGCATCTAGCCAACCCGGCATTCAAAAATTTGCTATCCCTACAGAGTCAAGTTATCAACTAACCTATTTAACTCGATGTACGTTATAATCCTCAACCATGTATATCTAACCCTAAAGCAATATATTTCCATATATATTTTCACCTATTTCCATCTTTCCAGATTAAAACTTGTGACGTCTAAAACGATAACAAGTTTCCCTGCAATAAAATCGGCATTTAAATTGCATGATTGTCAGACTTGTTTTCAGAAGAAAAAAAAAAACAATTATAATAAACTAGACCTGATTTTAAGCATCCCTCGTTTTTCACATGTCTATACATAGCAACAGAAGCAAAGTCGACTAAGGAGCATGCTAATTTTTCATCTAAAAAGCCGATTCGCAAAAAAAATCCAACGACACCCGTTCCGATGGTAATAAACCTGACAGTCCATATATCTTTTCATGTGATTTCACATAAAATGATTTTATAAATCAACGAATGATAAAATTAATTATTTAAGATACCTAAAACAAATTCGCATGTCTATGATTAATGATGAATCAACCTAAATTTAGTCACATTAACGGACAGCAGAGTCATTAGCCGGGCATTTGTCTATGCTGTGTTGGAGATTCGCTAACAAATTCAAGACGCCCCCACAAACATTTTTTTTATTATGAAACTGATTTATTGAAATATGTAAAAATAAATCGCACGATGGTTTGAATGTTTTCCGGGAAATATAATTCAAAAAGGAGAACAAGCAAGTTAAGGTGAACGACTGTGGCGTACAAAACTTTTTCGTTTTGGTTCACTCTTGGTTCACTCTTGGTTTTTTGTTAAAGTTTTTATGATCCATTAATGTCAAAATGTCCGTCTATACATTTTATTATGGTAAAGTTTTAAGAACGAGCAAGTAAGGAGAACGAAATGCCACAATAGCCAGCACACTGTTTCCTCAACTCGATATCCATCAGGGGACATGGCGGTCTCCAGATCAACGAACAGTCAACCAAATTGATCATATTGCGATAGACAAGAGGCACGCATCCAGTATTTTGGACCTCCGAACATTCCGAGGAGATAACATCGACTCGGACCACTACCTTGTTGTAGCCAAGGTAAGGATGCGGATATCCACCACGCTACAAAAAAACAGAAATACTGTGAAAAAAATTAATGTCGAAAGACTGTAATCGCCAGAGACCGCAAAGACCTTCGCGCAACGCGTATCCCTTAACCTCTAGACTCACAACACACCACCAGCATCTAATGTCGAAGAACAATGGCAACGATGCCAACAAGCCATTAGATCAGCCGCAACTGATGTGCTAGGTTTCTCGCGGCCAACAGCAAGAAACCCCTGGTTTGATGAGGAATGCCGACAGATGCTCGCAGCCAAGAACGAGGCCTACAAGGCTAAGCTGCAGGTGAAGACGAGAGCTGCTATAGGCAAAGAAGAAGGGAAGAACATCGGCTTTTAAGAAAGAAGAAAAAAGAGCAATAAAAGCGCGCGATCGAGGATATAGAGAGGTGCCACTCCAGGAACGATGTTCGCAAGTTTTCCCAAAGTGTAAAACGTCAAAGCCAATGATACAAGGCTCGAATAGAATTCTGTCGAGATGAACAGGGAATATCGTAGTTGAGACACAGTCGATGCTGAGGATATGGAAGAACCACTTCTGCAGACTGTTAAACGGCGATGACGAACAACATTCCGCTGTCAGGCAGAACGAACCATTTAATATTGGCAAAGGCAGCGAAAACTGCAAACCACCCGACCTTAGTGAAGTGAGGATAGCAATATATAAACTCAAGCTTAATAAGGCCGCCGGAAATGACGGCCTTCCCGCTGAGCTTTATAAAGCTGGCGGAGATGACTTGGTAAGTAACATCCACCAACTCATAAGCCAAATCTGGTCGGATGAAAGCATGCCTGGAACCTCAGCATCGTTTGCCCTATCCACAAAAAAGGAGACCCTCTGAACTGCCCAACTACAGAGGCATAAGTCTCCTCAACATCGCCTAGAAGATCCTATCTGCCTTAATGTGAACGCCTGAAACCGTTTCCCAGCAACCTGATTGGCCCTTATCAGTGTGGTTTTAGGCCAGGTAAGTCCACAACCGATCAAATTTTCACACTTCGGCAGATCCTGGAAAAAACTCAAGAAGTCCAAATCGATACCCACCACCTATTTATCGATTTAAAAGCCGCATACGACAGCATTTATAGAGACGAACTATACAGAGCCATGTCTAGTTTTGGTATACCGCCCGAACTCGTCAGATTGTGTAGGATGACGATGGAGAATTCTCGCTGCACCATCAGGGTCGGAAACGACGTCACCGCCACATTCGATACCAAAAAAGGATTTAGGCAAGACGATGCACTGTCTTGTGACTTTTTCAATTTGATTCTTGAGAGGATTGTGCAAAACTCCCGAGCCAATACCAGAGGCACAATTCTCCAAAAATCAGTGCAACTACTAGCATACGCCAACGATATTGACATCATTGGTAGGAATCAACGTGATGTCATAGCCACGTTTGCTAGTATAGAGAAGGAAGCGGCAAAAATGGGTTTAGCAGTAAATGAGGGTAAAAGCACAAAAGGACACACAACATCGACGAATTGGACAAAATGTCACCATTGACAGATATAACATTGAGGTAGTACGGGACTTTGTCTACCTCGCCACCGATATTAACTCTGACAACAACATCTCGTCAGAAATCAAACAAAGTATTACTCTTGCCAATCGCTGTTTCTTCGGGCTAAGAAGGCAATTTAGTAGTAAAGCCCTCACTCGAACTACTATAAGGAGATCCTCTATAAGACCCTGATCATCCCAGTCCTGCTCTACGGCGCTAAAGCATGGGTCGTATCAAAAGTGGATGAAGAAATCCTTGGTCGATTCGAGAGAAAAATTCTTCGGAAAATCTTCGGTCCCGTTTGCGTTAACGGGCTATATACGAGCTGTACAGGGACATCAAAAAACTCCGCATTGGACATAGACACCAATACTCCGGCTCGCAGAGTCATCGATTCCCATCCAGACGTCGGACGCAGTAGAGGAAGACCTCGCCTTAAGTGGCGCGCACAAGTGGAAACCGACCTCAACCAACTTGGAGTGCGCAACTGGAGGCAGTTGGTTGAGGCCCAGGTTCATTCCGGACTGTAGCGCCACTTAAATGAAAAATGAAATGAAATGAATGAACCTCGGATATTCGCAGACCAAGTTGCACAACCGTTCCATCGCCCGTCCGTTTGGAGTTAATTCACTTTTTGATTGATATTCAACACCGAGTGATGATCAATAACAGTTCACCCAATCTCATAACACAAACCTAATCCTCTCACTTAGCCACTCCTTTTAACAACATCGACTTTAAGGACCTAGAACTATATTTCCTTTCAATTATTCCAAATCACCCCAAAGCCACTTCACCCTAGCAGCCTAGCTGCAAACAATTAATAACTCGCAAATGCACAAATCCGCGCTAAACATGCACAAAGCTCGTAAATGAAGTCAGTTTAGCTCTGTCACCCGTACCTACTTCTTTCATGACTCACTATTCGGATTTCGATTTTCTTCTCCGCATTTCTAAGACGGCAGCGGCTTATGCTACCGTATATCTGACTGATCTGACAATGCGTGTCCGGTTGTGCCATTTAATGCTATCCCCCTAAGATGTCATAGATATTATGTGCCCGGCGTCTTGAAGGCGATTAGCACAGACGCTGCTAATGGCGATTTTTTAATCACTTATTCAAAGGATTTATGACACTCTTTAGTGGTTAATCTCTAATCGATTGGCAAAGTATCGCGCGGCAAACATAAAAAGATACAGAATGAATTAATCTGACTTTCCCCACATATGTATACGTGCACGTTAGATATGAACAGGAGTAATACATACAACACGGTACGGTAGCCCTTTGGCTAGCAGCTTTTCAGGTGATTGATTTTATTCCTCGCACTCGCATAGTGTCCATCAACTTGGGTTCCATCATTACTGTCCATCCTGGTGTACGACAACTCATAAATAGATACATCAATCTAGTGCTGCGCATTCTGGCGGAATAGTGAACTCTTTTTTGTCGTCTCTGTGTGTGTGTGTGTGTTTGTGTTGGGCTGTTGTTCTTGTGGCGCTGTTGACGGTTGGTCGATTGGCATCGTGCTACGGCCGGTCCGAGTTGTATTTACGTATCTATTGCGAAAGTGTGTCTCTTGGTTTGGTATTTGTGGTCATTAAAATCGCTGAAATTCCTTAGGGGCATCACTGGTGCGCCACAAACTGTAAGCGGGGCCGATGATGGTAGTCAGTCGCTCTCTCCCTTGTGGGGATGGATGGCGATGTGGTGCGGTGCGACTGGCTCTTATGTTAGTTATAGCGGAACACTACCATCATCATTAATACCAGAGTGAATGAATACATATAGGGGGAGAGGGTAGGATACAAAAAAAACGTTTTTTTCAATTGCGAGCGGCGTTGATTGTAATCGATCGATAGTTGGTTGTTAAGTTTTTTTTCTTTTTTTTTGTATTAAACTGTTACACTCGATCATTATGATCAGAATTTTTTTTTCAGTTTAGTTGTTATAATTTAAGAGAACACATAAGATGTGTTTCGCTGAGGTTTTCATTCATTGGAATAAATTGGCGCCAAAGAACTTGTGTTGCAACATGGATACCGATGTAAGGATTATCTGATCGGTGATCATGGATTGTTTAACCATTTTTGAGCGTGTTTCACAAGGAAGGCATAGCAAATAAACAGGTGGTGGAACTTAAGCAGGAAGTCGTTTAAATGACGAAGACTGCATGTTTTTAATTAGCTTGTGCAGTTCGGAATGACCAGAATTTCATCACCGATTAGAACCTAAGTAGGTTTTAATTTGATAAGAATTTTCAGGTTTCTATTGCAAAAAGTATTCGATTTCAATTTATACCAACAGCTTCAAGACTAATGAAGGCGTGAGTTAAGCTGTTTTTTTTTTTGAACTCGCTAAGTATTTAGTTTGTCTTACGTCTTCTCATCGTTAAAGGCTGTGAGAGGAATTCATGACTATCAAAGTAGTTTTTTCTTGGATGAAAGATTATTTTATATCTGCCGAGAATATCATCTTCTCAGAAAATCTGCGCTTGATTAACAAAATCAGTCTCATCAAAATCAAAAGTAGCTCTCCCTGTTTTATCAGAAGCTCTCGAGGTTTTCAAATGAGTAGGTAAGATAACCTCCTATTCGGACAATAAGCAGGAATGCGGAGCCATTTTGTTGGTCCTGTATGTGAGAATGGATAATGGAGAAGATAAAACCCCGAACTTTTTCAGCTGACCAAGATGTGGATGTAATTCAAAAGGTAAAATCACGTAGACTACGTTGGCTAGGCCACATCAAGCGAATAAACAATAATGTGGTTTAAGGATCAAGCGATCACAGGTGTCAGACCGCTTGGACAAAATAAATGGCAACAACATGAAGAGGATCGGAGAGGATGAAAAGCTGACTTGTCTCAGGCAAATAACCTCATCGGATCGGGAGCCCCTTTAAAAGTTGTAGTATTAGGTAAGAAAACCCCAAAGTTCAACATAATAACACAACAGTTTAAATCTAGATACGTCTGCTGGCGAACTTTATGACCTAAAAGACAACAAGAGGATAGCTTGCTGTACATTGTACCTTGTCCCTTCACAATCAACACTCATATCACAAAAAAGCCAGCAAAATCAACTAAAGACAATAAGTCCCTTCTGATGCTTCCGCGCAGCGCCACAGAAAAGACACCCGTCAAGGAGCTACAACGAAAAGTCAGAGCATATCAGAAAGAGTGATGAATGAGAATAAGGAAAACCCAGGAACACGCACCCTTATATCTCATTAAAATCAAAGACTCATGAGAATGGAACACTTCTGACGAATCCCCAAGAAATCCTAGCAATTGAGAACTGGCTTCAATGCTGTAAATCAAGATTCCTAAATGTTTTCAAAGAGCATTGTAAAAAGCTATATCTACATCCATTCAATAAGGAATGAGTTCCGTTAGCTATTACAGTGCAACAACGTCGATACGTTGGTATTATTGAATCGTCATCCCCTTATAGCTAAGGGATGCCCAATGACTTGAATATAAGCTACGGTTACCCAATCTCTAAAATAGGCAAACCTATGTGTAGCTGAAAACTATAACGTCATATTCTTGAATGTAAGATCCGTTCTAACTAACGAATTGTGAAAGTCAGAAGACTAGATATCGGCAACACTATTATCGGCTGCGGAAGAGGCCAATTTTTTTTGAGGATCATTTAATCGAATTCAAGGTCGCGTATGGTAGCACCCAACACATGTGGCTATAAGAGGTGATAATCGAATTTGGATTGGGAAGCGCCCATAACACCCCAGAGCTATATCCTTTGACAGCAGTGGTTTTAACATCACAAGGTGCAGAGAACTTTTGATGGCATTTCAGCTAAGTAGACGTAGTCGATGGACGGTTAGAGGTACCATAATCAAACATAATTTCCACTTGAACGTTGGAAAATTCCATACATTCAAACGTCCACAACGTAATTAAAAAAAAAACAACGGTCGGTGTTCCTATGAGAGAAACTCCATGAAATGGTTGAGGACTTTGGAGAGTTAAAGGTAAGGTTGTGAATACCTGCAATAGTAGCTGGAATGGTAGTCAAATCGGGAGAATTTCCCGCTACCTAGTAACAAACGAAAATACTTTTCTCGAAGACTGATTCAGAAAAACGTTTTGCTGAATCTCAGTGCTGATCAGTCTGGAAAATCACAGACTTTTCAAAAGATGGATATCTACAAAAGGCTACTAGTATTGCGTTGGATACTTTAATGTTTGAAGATCCAGATTCGGAAGTGAAAGAATTATTGGTTTAATGAGCATCTATTAGATCTCAGATGAATAATCTTTATTTTCGGAGCAACTACTACATTTTGGTAAGATCACACTATAGATCACAAAATGTGGGAAAGCATTCCGCAGGATGAAATTAGGTAGCATACAACTATTAACCAGCAAATGTGGTAACCCCGAGTTGGATAAGACACCAGGTAATTTAATAAGAGAACCCACACGACCTGTCAGAAAAACCGATCGCACAAATAATTGGATGTAGCAATAGGCTATATACCAGTGACGTGGGGTTACATTTTTCCGAAGGGAAAACAAAGTGTATTTTGAGTTGCAAAGTGCGTTTTTAACCAGGAATTCGACATCTTATGGAACAACAAACCGAAAAACAGAAAACAACCTCATTTTTGAGTTTTCGAACTTCGAACCGACACTAGAAGAAGACCAGTCGTAAATGTAGCCTTGCATCGCGCTGCTATGCTGTCAACTTAGTATAACCTAAGTACAGGTGGGCCAAAAGAGATCACCCTATTGGAAGATGCTTTTATTTTTGCAAATGGCCGCCAATGTCAAATCTGTTTTGACATTTGTGGACTAGACAGATGTAGAATACAAGTGAACAAGCCATGGAGCGATACACTCCCCAAAAACGCGGAAAATCGTGCCTATTTTTTTGCGTAACAAATTGTCGGTAGTGTTGGCGCAGCAAGAATTCCGTCTCCGATTCCCCGGCCGTCAGACACCGACTGCGAAAACACTGATCCATTTGGCCACCAACCTTGAAGAGTATGGGACCACACGAGACGTTGCCAAGAGTGGTCGGCCCCGCAGTCCCCGTTGTGCCGAGAATATCGCCGCTGTTGCCGAGAATGTCGAGCTGTTACCGGAAACATCGACCAAACACCGTGCCATCAGCCGGTCGTCCCTAAGGCGAACTTTGGTCAAAGACTTGCGGATGTCCCCGTACAAAGTCCAGTCCGTGCATCAGCTGCTACCTGTCGATTGCCAAAAACGTGTAACCTACACCCAAGTCATCCTCAATCTTGAGGATGAAGTGGACGTTTTTTTGACCAAAATCATAATGAGCGATGAGGCTCAATTCCACCTCAGCGGGTACGTGAACAAGCTAAATTATCGCTTCTGGGGCACCGAAAATTCACGAGTAATGCACGAGAAGCCATTACACCCGCAAAGTTACAGCATGGTGCGCTTTTCACGCTGCAGGAGTCATCGGGCCATTTTATTTCGAGAACGCCGCTGGCCAAACGACAACAGTGGACGGTGCGCGAGTTACGTATGCCATTCCATTGGTAATATAATAACATACATCATGTAAGCTAAGCTTGAGCATAGCATGACTGTACATGTGCAGTGCATACAAACCTTCAAGAACGCTGATGTTGTTCACAATGCAGCAAATACGCATAAACAAAAGTGTTTATGCGTTTAAGCAATGGTACACATGCTATTTATCCATCTATGCTCCAATATAGTAAACAGCAAAACAACAACAGATTGCTGCCCGATCTCTGCTGCTAACGGAATGCCCATATGATGCTACTAAGAAAACGACAAGCTGCTGGGTACATAAAAGAGTGGTCGACTCTGCTAGAGGACACAGTTGAAATTCAAATATCGTTCGAGTTGGACTTAGTTCTAAGTGATTCATTTGAAATTTGAAAAATTGATTAGTTTTACTGTAAAAAATAAATAAAATTAAGTACGTTATGCAATAATAAACGAAAACTGATAGTGTTTTTTATTATATCGTAACTGGCGCAGTCGAATTTTAATGCTTTAATAACTAGTGCTGAAAAGTGAATAATTCGAGTAGCTTCTAAAAGCATACTAGACTGAGAAAGCAGAATCGCACATTTCAAGTGAACATTGAAATGGTAGAAACAAATCTTTTGGCGAAAAACGGATCTACGAAAAATTGAAGAAACTTGGCAGACAACGAATCCACGGAAGATAAAAGCAGATTGGCAGAACCCTATTACTTCTCTCCTTGTGTGGCTTTGCAGGGTAAGTCCCATTTTTGTGAATTTATTAGTCGGTTTCCTATGCCTTTCTCCAAAAAACAAAAGTGTGAAAAATACAAAGTGTCTTGCTCATCAATTGAAAAGAAACGTTTAAATAGTAATTTAGAAAATATTGTTAGGGGCTTTTCAAGAGAAACTTGTTCTGATTTTGACGTAGGTCATACTTCCGGCTTTTTAATAACCAATAACAACATTTCTGAGGAAAATACGTGTCGCGTAATGCCTGATAACAATTTAATAGCAATGGATGTTTTTAATTCGCTCAGGATTCCTGATGCTGTAAAGGATATACCAACTTTTGACGGTAATCCTAGGTTGTTGCACGATTTTCTCAGCAATGTTGAAGAAATTTTGAGTTTTTTGCCTCACAGCTCTGCAGGTTATTCGAAAATCATAATTCGGGCAATTCGCAATAAAATCATAGGACAAGCCAACGAGGTACTGAATATGTACGGAACATCGATAAATTGGGAAGAAATTAAGCATAATTTAATAGTTCACTATGCAGATAAGCGAAACGAAACAAGTTTAATAAGAGACCTTCACCAGCTCAGGCAAAATCAAGGATCAGTCGACCTTTTCTATTCTAAAATAATAGACATTTTGTCCGCGATGATAAACCATGTAAACGTACATGAGAACAATAAAAGCGTTATCGTAGCTAAGCAAACATTATACGAAGAAATGTGCCTTAACACATTTCTTTCTGGACTTAGGGAGCCATTAGGATCAACGGTTAGAGCAATGAGACCTACAAAGCTATCGGATGCATTAAATTTTTGTCTCCAAGAGCAAAACTGTTTATATTTTCGAGACGCAAACTATATGCAACAATCATCTTTGCAGAGAACGACTATAGGGAATAGAGCCATAAGCAATAATTACCAAAATAGACCGATAAGTAACAATATTCAACCACAAATTAGGCAAACAAATTTTAACCCTCAAACATTTTCCAGACAATATCCCTCTCCCAATTATAATACACCTTACAACCCTTATCCATATATTAGTAACCAACAAACTCATATTAATAATATACAACCTACTAACTACAAGCAATATCCAAATAACAATAACAACCAGAGCTATTCCTATACCATGAACCCTCGTGCCAATCTTAGACCCCCACCTGTAGAACCAATGGATGTATCTAGCGGAAACACTAATAGAATTTCTGCTCAAAGCAACAATTTTTCACGTAATCAAAGACAAACCAACGTCTATAACATGGAAGGTACTGAGCTTAACAATGAAACTCATACAATAATTGAACCCCAAACATACTACCAAAATTTGGATTATCCAGTCCAACCTAACTCTTCTGTAATTCATAATTCACAGAATGATTACCAAAATCAAATTACACAAAGTGAAATAGACGATACAAATTTTCTCTTACTAGCCTCGGAGAATCAATAGGTTACATCGATATCAATAATTATAATTCTAACTTACTACCATATATTACAATAGAAAGCTTAAACGGATGTAAACTCAAATTTTTAATCGATACTGGAAGTAACAAATCGTTTCTAAGCCCAGGTATTCTGAATGAAACTAAAATAGAAACAATTGACCCTATTGAAATAAAAACAATTTTCAATAGCCAATTAATAAATCAAAAAGTAAATTTGAATGGACTAAGGGAATTTAAAACAGATAGAACAATTTCGTTTCTACTTTTTAAATTTCACGACTATTTTGATGGGTTAATTGGAACTGACATTTTAAAAGACCAAGAGTTCAAAATAGACCTAAAGAACTCCATTTTAGAAAATAAAACAATTAAGTTACAACTTGAATTTAAGCCTAATCTAGTATCGCAAACATATTCTGTCCCAGAGTTTAGTAAAATTGTAAGTCGACTCCCTGTTGATGTTGAGTTTGGTAGTGTTTACATTAAACCTACATTAATAAAAAATGGTCTCACTATTCCCGAAGGTATATATCATGCTCATAGATGGTATTCTTATGTGGAAGTCATAAACTTTACTGATAGACCACAGATATTTAACTTAGAACAACCAATTAAGTCGCAACTTATAAGTCCAAAAAATGTTGTTGAGATCCATAATATATCAGTCAGTAATTCTTACAATTTAGGGAGCTCAAATATTTGTGATTTAATCCGAACTGACCATTTAAATTCGGAAGAACAAATAGCAATTAAACGCCTTTGTCAAAAATACAATGATATTTTCTTTATTGAAGGTGAACATCTAACATTCTCTAGTCAAGTTAAACATCATATTAAGACAAAGGACGACATCCCTATTTACACAAAATCGTATCGCCAACCTCAAATCCTTCAAAAGGAAATTCAATCCCAAATTTCAAAGATGCTCGAGGAAGGCATAATACGTCCCAGTTTTTCGCCTTGGTCCTCTCCGATTTGGATAGTGCCGAAGAAGAAGGACCCTAGTGGCAAAGAAAAATGGCGGCTGGTGGTTGACTACCGAAAATTAAACGAAAAAACAGTGGACGACAAGTATCCAATTCCGAATATTTCAGATATATTGGACAAACTAGGTAGGTCAATGTATTTTAGTACATTGGATCTGGCGTCAGGTTTTCACCAAATTCAAGTCTCCGATAAGGACATTCCAAAGACAGCTTTCTCTGTAAACCATGGTCATTTTGAATTCGTACGAATGCCTTTCGGGTTAAAAAATGCACCATCCACTTTTCAAAGAGTGATGGACAGCGTTTTACATGATTTACAGGGACAAATATGCTTAGTTTATATGGATGATATTATAATATATTCAACTTCGCTCCAGCAACACATTGAGAATTTGGAAAGTGTCTTTAAGAAACTCCAGGACGCTAATCTTAAGATCCAAATAAATAAATCTGAATTTATGCACAGAGAAGTATCTTTTCTCGGACACTTAATAACATCCGATGGTGTAAAGCCAAACCCGGAAAAGATACACGCTATTAAACAATTTCCTATCCCAAAAACTTCAAAGCAGATAAAGTCTTTCTTAGGTCTTTTGGGATACTATCGGAAATTTATTAAAGATTTTGCTAATATGACTAAGCCGATGACCGAATGTCTTCGAAAAGGTAAAAGCATAACTCTGGACTCCGAATACATCAGCTGTTTTGAGACATGTAAAAATATATTATGCAACGATCCGATTCTGCAGTATCCCGATTTCAATAAGCCATTCAACATTACAACGGATGCAAGTAATGTTGCTATCGGCGCAGTGCTATCTCAAGGTCCAGTTGGGTCGGATAAACCGGTTTGCTACGCAAGTCGTACCTTATCCAAATCCGAACAAAATTATAGCACCATTGAAAGAGAGTTATTGGCCGTAGTTTGGGCAGTCAAATATTTTCGCCCATACCTCTTTGGCAGACAATTTCAGATAATTACGGATCATAAGCCCCTAACATGGCTATTCTCATTGAAAGAACCAAACTCAAAATTGCTACGCTACCGTTTGTATCTGGAAGAGTTTAATTACACCATTGTATACAGAAAGGGAAAGTCAATTTCAAACGCTGACGCACTATCACGTGTAGAGATTTATGCAAATGAAAATAATGAATTGCAGGAAGAGATCCCTGATTTAATGTCCATTTACAACAACTTTGATGAAGATGATAATATAGATACCATCCATTCAGCTCAGGAGAATTTAGATGATGGAATTCCGATTTCAGAAAGAGCTATTAATGAGTTCTCCAACCAGATTGTTCTAGTGGAAAACCCATGTTGCACAAAGCTTCAGTCGAATTTAAAAATTCTGTTCAAAAGAAAGAAAAGGTATCGCATTGAATCAAATAATATTTCTGAAGAAAATGTTTTGACTGAAATAATTAAAAACTTTATTAACACCAAAAGAGTCACTGCTATTTTAGCCGATGACAAAACATTTAGGGTATTTCAGTTAGTTTACTCAAAGTATTTTAATAACGCTCGATTAAAATTGGTGAGATGCAATACTCTATTACAAGACGTAATAGATGCTGACGAACAAGAAAGTGTAGTTCGGAAATATCATCAAAATTCAAATCACCGTGGAATTAATGAAACGTTCGAACATCTTAAAAGGAAGGTATATTTCCCAAATATGAAAACTGTCATTACACGGGTGATAAACAACTGTCAGATATGCCAAGTAAATAAATATGAACGAATAGGAAAAGCTTTAAAATATGAATTGACTGAAACACCTTCAAAACCATTTCAAATAGTACATATCGATATTTATTCTGTTCACAAGGCAAACTTCTTAACCATAATAGATAAATTTACCAAATTCGCCTGTGTATATTTATTGGTGTCCAGAAATAGTATTAACATAATAAAGTCATTGAAACACTTTTTCTCACACCACGGACTTCCAAACAAAATAATTACCGATAATGGTAGCGAGTTTATGTCTACACTCTTTAAGGACTTTTTAAATATATACGAAATAGAACATCATGCAATATGTGCTAAGAGTTCCAATGGAAACTCACCGGTAGAACGATTTCATTCTACTCTTACAGAGTTAGTAAGAATTATAAAATCAGAATATAAAGCTAAATTAATGTCAGAAGTAGTCGATGAAGCTGTTATTACATATAATAGCTCCATTCATTCTACAACTAAAATGTCCCCGTTTGAACTTTTAAATGGTCATATAGACAAAAACACCATCTTCCCATTGATGAAAAATATACAAACAACACAAGATTATATTAAAGAACATGCAAAAAACTATGAATTTTTAAGGAATTTAGCATATAAAAGAAGTTTGAATTGTAAAAAGAATATAATTGATAAGCGTAATAAGACTAGGGAAAAACCACCTGATTTTAAAACGGGTGAAAAAGTTTTTGAACAAGACGACAGGAGAAATAAGCTAGCAGCTAGGTTTATTGAACATAAGGTAGTCGAAAATAAAAAAATTACTGTCAACACAGACAAACGAAAAGTACACAAGCAAAAAATTCGAAATAGACGTAGATTTTCGGATGGCACCTGAGGAGAGAGAGGCAAACAACAAATATTTTACTGAAACTTGGTGTAACGTTGATACAGAATTGGTTTATTTTGAAAAATTACGTACGGATAGTTTTTATGTACAAAAAAAAATATATTTTTGAAAACAGCATACTTTGTATTTTTCCTCTTTCTTTTCCCTTCCTTTTCCTTTCTAAATAAAACTGACAAAATAATTGACACAATGTGGGACGAATCTTGTTGAGCCATTTAAGGGATAGGACGAGGTAAACAACACCATGACGAAATCTTCAAACGTGGCCTTCAGTACCATCAGTCCACACCGGGGCGGGAGGAGTTACGTATGCCATTCCATTGGTAATATAATAACATACATCATGTAAGCTAAGCTTGAGCATAGCATGACTGTACATGTGCAGTGCATACAAACCTTCAAGAACGCTGATGTTGTTCACAATGCAGCAAATACGCATAAACAAAAGTGTTTATGCGTTTAAGCAATGGTACACATGCTATTTATCCATCTATGCTCCAATATAGTAAACAGCAAAACAACAACAGATTGCTGCCCGATCTCTGCTGCTAACGGAATGCCCATATGATGCTACTAAGAAAACGACAAGCTGCTGGGTACATAAAAGAGTGGTCGACTCTGCTAGAGGACACAGTTGAAATTCAAATATCGTTCGAGTTGGACTTAGTTCTAAGTGATTCATTTGAAATTTGAAAAATTGATTAGTTTTACTGTAAAAAATAAATAAAATTAAGTACGTTATGCAATAATAAACGAAAACTGATAGTGTTTTTTATTATATCGTAACTCGCGCTATAGGGTCATATTAACCGAGTCTTTCCTCCCGCGTTTGGACGAATTAGGATTGGAGGACATGTGGTTCTAACAGGACGGAGCAACGGCACACACTGCGCGTACCACAACCGATATTCTAAAGGGCCAAACATGATGTCTTCTTTTAGTCCCCTTGTATATGCTGTCAATACGAAGGGACACACAACATCGACGAATTGGATAGAACGTCACCATTGACAGATACACCTTTGATGTAGGACGGGTCTTTGTCTACCTCGGCTCTGCTATTAACTCTGACAACAACATCTCGTCAGAAATTAAACGAAGAATTACTCTTGCCAACCGCTGTTTCTTTTGGCTAAGAAGGCAATTAAGTAGTAAAGCCCTCACTCGAACTACTAGGGAGATCCTATATAAGACCCTGATCACCCCAGTCCTGCTCTATGGCGCTGAAGCATGTATCAAAAGCGGATGAAGAAATCCTTGGTCGATTCGAGAGAAAAATTCTTCGAAAATTTTTGGTCCCGTTTACGTTGACGGGCTTTGGAGACGAAGATTCAACCAAGAACTATACGAGTTGTGCAGCTACATACACACAGTCGCGGTCCTAAAGGTCCGCATTGGACATTTAGGATGGCTTGGGCATGTAGAACGAATGGGTACCATTACTCCGGCTCGCAGAGTCTTTGATTCCCAGTCAGAAGTTGGGGGTAGTAGAGGGAGACCTCGCCATACACATAGTCGCGGTCCTGAAGGTCCGCATTGGACCTTTAGGATGGCTTGGGCATGTAGAACGAATAGGTACCATTACTCCGGCTCGCAGAGTCTTTGATTCCCAGTCAGACGTTGGGCGCAGTAGAGGAAGACCTCGCGCACAAGTAGAAACCGACCTCAACCAACTTGCAGTGCGCAGCTGAATGTGGTTAGCTAAGGACTGGGCGAATTGGAGAGGCATGTTGGTTCATCCCGGACTGTAGCGCCACTAAAGTAAGTAAGTAATCGCGCTGCTTTCGAATACGATTCCGCAATCATAGATATTCGCTGCGTTTATATCGGTTTACTGTCTGTCGTATGCCAGCATTGCAATCCATTGAAGTTTCAATGGGAAACCCCCTGCTTATGATGCGCTGATGGCAAGGTGAAATTGCCCGTTTTGACTCATCTGCCAGAGCCATTGTATTCGTTTCTCTATGGAAATACAATCCAATTAAATTGCATTTTTAGCAAATGCACAAAAATAGAACGGATGTTTTTAAATGACGTCATTTGGAGCCGAAGTTGTTGATCAACCCGTGTACATTCGGAGTTATAAGGTAATGTGGGACCCCATTCTTCTCATTTTTTCTCGAAATTGCAAATGTGAAGAAGCCAATAACTTTATAACGGCAAACATAATGCACGGAATCAAAGATAGTAAAATTCCTTCCTTGTCCATGGTTGAGAGCTCGTTTAGCAAGTAAGCAAGCTTTTGTTTTAATCTTCCTCTAACTAAAATTTGCTGTTAAATTTAAAACTCATTTGAATCCCAAAAACACCTCCACTGCAATTTGTTGGTAATCTTATAGATTTACTGAACCGACCTGTCAGGTGTAGCTAAATTCCTAGCTCCCACTGTAATCCACATGTTCAAACACATTTAACCTTCACAACGATTAACCTAATTCAGTCGATCAAGTAAATATCGTGAATACACTTTAACAGAGTACCCCCTGCCCGATTCGATAAACCACTTGATAAATCTTTTAATTTCGACTTTAACACTTCAATATAATCAGCAATTTACCCGCGAGTCTAAGTGGCTTCATTACTCTTCGTCAAAACAAAGCTGCTAAAGAGGTAGATAGAAACAGATACTCACATGCCCCATCATATCTACGAGACGTATCTAAGCGTATGGTTTTAATTACACTCTAATCAGATGTCGATGGTTTTGATGCCAAAGGGACTGTTGTATCTATTTTCGTCATCGGTTTGTTGTAGTTTTTTTTTTAATTGAAGATGAAACTGAGTTTCGTGTATTTTCATTTTTATTTCATCGCCAATTACCGCGCGCATCTCTCAAGAAATCAAAAAATATACCCGATAGCGCTTTAATCAATCAATATAAAGTATAAATCACTCAAGTCAGTTTGCACAGTCTTCTTCAGCCAATGTAGCGTCACATTGGAAGCTTTAATTTTTGTTTTTTGTGTGCTCACTATTAAACGCGCTTAATTATAGACCACGGCTGTGGATTATTCACTCAGCAAGCCGTAATTTGTTGGACCTTTTTATTTCTTCATCAGGCATACGGATAATTAGAGTTTTGGTGACCGCTTTAAAATTTTTTTGTTGTTGTTTTGCAGGAACGAAGGTGCCTACCTGTCAATTAAATGGTTTATATGTGTGATGACAATTTATGCGGCATTCAATGCGCTACCGGCTATTTGACGAACTACAATATCCATCGGCATTCCTTCACGCATTTGGGTGCCGACTGCCACCACCGGCTTGGCGTCATCAAGATAAGACTTTATCGCGCCGGATTTATGGCACGAAGGCATCAAACAATGTGTCTCACGGATTGTAATTTATGTGCATTTGCGAAAAAAAATGTTATCGATATTTTTTGGGTGGAGTTGGAAAATTTATCGATTGCGAATTTTGATTTATGCCTTTGGTTAGGAGGGAAAGTGATTTCTGTTATCATAGCTTGGACCTTTGATCTGGAATTTCTTGGGTTTTTGCATTGTTTTGGACGGTTAAATTGGTGTTCAAATTATTCGGATGTGAGATGAAATATTTATTCCTGTGCTTAAGGATAGTGATGCGATTATATGAGGACACAAGCGTTCTCACTCTAGCCTCTCACTATCAACTCCTACTCTAACCTCCACGCTGGTGACTGGTGGGTGCCTAGTACCTCGAGTCGAAGTCCTCGACTGGAGATGGAAGGTCGTTAGTGGCAGCAAACGAGAGAGGTTGGAGGAGTGTCCTCTCACTAAGGCACTCACTCTCAGGCGGCAGCGGAGGAATTCCCTAGATGGAGTCAACGGTGGCGCCTACAGCTCCAGTTTGATCGAACGAAATCCCTATATGCGCTGCTTCGACATATTTGAACACCAGGTCTATAGGTAGTGATTTCCAATACTGAGCCAGGGTATTGGAAAAGAGTTGGTGGCGGAGGAGCCCTCAATGGGTCAACGGCAGCGCTCATACCCCAAAAAAGGAGACCGTCTGAACTGCGCCAACTACAGAGGCATAAGTCTATTCAACATCGCTTACAAGATCCTATCTGCCGTAATATGTGAACGCTTGAAACCGTTTACCAACAACCTGATCGGCCCTTATCGGTGTGGTTTTAGGCCAGGAAAGTCCACAATCGATCAAATTTTCACACTTCGGCAGATCCTGGAAAAAACCCAATAAGTCCAAATCGATACCCACCACCTATTTACCGATTTCAAAGCCGCATACGACAGCATTTATAGAGACGAACTATACGGAGCCATGTCTAGATTTGGTATACCGCCCAAACTCGTCCGTTTGTGTAGGATGACGATGGAGAATTCTCGCTGCACCATCAGGGTCGGAAACGACCTCACCGACACATTCGATACCAAAAAAGGAATTAGGCAAGGAGATGCGCTGTCATGCGATTTCTTTAATTTGATTCTTGTGAGGATTGTGCAAAACTCGCCAAAAATCGGTGCAACCACTAGCATTCGCCGACGATATTGACATCATTGGTAGGACTCAACGTGATGTCATAGCCACGTTTGCTAGTATAGAGAAGGAAGCGGCACAAATGGGTTTAGCAGTAAATGAGGTTAAGACTAAGTATATGCTGTCAACACGACACCATTGACAGATATAACATTGAGGTTGTACGGGACTTTGTCTACCTCGGCTCCGCTATTAACTCTGACAGCAACATCTCGTCAGAAATCAAACGAAGAATTACTCTTGCCAATCGCTGTTTCTTCGGGCTAAGAAGGCAATTCAGTAGTAAAGCCCTCACTCGAACTACTAAGGAGATCCTTTATAAGACCCTGATCATCCCAGTCCTGCTCTACGGCGCTGAAGCATGGACCGTATCAAAAGCGGATGAAGAAATCCTTGGTCGATTCGAGAGAAAAATCCTTCGAAAAATCGTCGGTCCCGTTTGCGTTGACGGGCTATGGAGACGAAGATTCAACCACGAACTATACGAGCTGTACAGCGACATACCCCTAGTCAAAAAAACTCCGCATTGGACGTTTAAGATGGCTAGGACAGGTAGAAAGAATGGACACCAATACTCCGGCTCCCAGAGTCTTCGATTCCCAGCCAGACGTCGGACGCAGTAGAGGAAGACCTCGCCTTAAGTGGCGCGCACAAGTAGGAACCGACCTCAACCAACTTGGAGTGCGCAACTGGAGGCAGTTAGCTAAGGACCGGGCTAATTGGAGAGGCATGTTGGTTGACGCCCAGGTTCATCCCGGACTGTAGCGCCACTTGAGTAGGTAAGTAAGTAAGAGATGAAATATTTGCAAATCTAACCCATAACAGAACACGTGTTTCCCATCTCCCATCAAAGGCGACTTTAGGTGGCTGATAGAGGAATCCTCTACAGATATGCGGGGTAGGTGGGTGTCTTCTATCAACAAACCTCTTCAGACTGCAGCGGACTAATTCGGACAGCGGACAGTGGCGTCTATAATCGCAGTTAGGATGGTCAAAGAGAACAACCTCTTTGAGCTAATCCGACATATTCGGACAACAGGTCATCTACGAATCTAAAGGATTACTGCGATAGCCCCGTGTCGTTGGGGTATCTTATAAATTGGATCTGGCCCTCCTCCTTATGCCTAGGGAAAGCAACCCACTCATGTAAAAAATTGTTATTACGAAGCAACCAATAACCTCGAAAAGGACTGATTTTTGTTGATGAGAAAACGACGTTCATCTGGAATGTGAGAACATTTAACAGAAGAGGTGCAGCCAAACAACTATCGCAAGCCCTAAGCTGCTTCAAAGCAGACATCACTGCCATCTAGGAAATACAATGAGATGGGCCTGGCAAAAAGTGTGACATCTACTACGTACCTTGTTATAGTGAGCAGAAACAGCGACTATTGTATGTGGATTTGTTTTAAGTGCCAGACCTAGCAAGAAGTCTTATATTCTAAAGACATTAGCAACTGCATTGTAACAATGCGCATCAAGGCAAACTTCACCAACATAAGCCTTATGCCTTGCAGGCAGCAAGTCTTTTTGGTCTTTCGTCAAACGAATAAAAGGTTGTACTTCATCAACAATCCCATCGCTTGTCTACAACGATAGAAATATCACGGACTCCCAAGAAAAAGCAAATCTGCTAGCTTCACTATTCGCAGCTAATTCCAACTTACCAGACAGCTCTTCTTCACCACCATCACTGAATCCGGTTCATTATTCTTTAGGGCAAATATTTTTTCGAACCCGTTCAGTTGCTAGAGTCCTAAAAGATCTCAAAGAAAATAAAGTTTCAGGTCCAGATGGAATTCCTCCCCTTGTGCTGAAGAGGTGTTCTTCCACTATGGCCAAACCTCTACGCAAACTCTTCCACTTGTCGTACTCTGCAGGAGTATTTCCAGATAGGTGGAAACTTGGGCATGTTCAGCCAATTCCAAAAAAGGGCAATAAAACCTCCCCTTCAAACTACCGACCCATAGCTCTAACGTCAGTACTCTCTAAGGTCATGGAGAGTACAGTCAATTACCACCTCATGAGCTATCTAGAAAAAAATCATCTCATTAGTGACCGTCAGTATGGTTTTCGTCAACAACGTTCCACAGGTGATCTTATGGTCTATCTACGCGAAAAAAGGAATCGTTGCATTCACCAATGCTCTGGATATCTCAAAAGCCTTTGATAGTCTCATTAGTGACCGTCAGTATGGTTTTCATCAACAACGTTCCACAGGTGATCTTATGGTCTATCTAAGCGAAAAATGGAATCGTTGCATTCACCAATGCTCTGGATATCTCAAAAGCCTTTGATAGAGTGTGGCATAGCGCTCTTGTTAATAAGCTTAGGTCCTTCGGTGTCGGTAACACTTTAATAATTTGGATTACGAGTTTTTTTTAAGTAACCGATCAATACAAGTTGTATTAGATGGGTCAACTTCCACCCCCTTTTCAACAAACGCTGGAGTACCCCAAGGCTCTGTCCTCTCACCAACTCTGTTTTTAATTTTTATTAACGACCTTCTCTCTCTGACTTGTAATCCTATCCATTCGTTCGCGGATGACAGTACTCTTGACTTCATTTACTCTCTCACGACTCCGCGACAAGAACCCCACGTCGTCGAGTCACAACGCCAGCGAATGTCAACTGAACTCAACTCCGACATTGATCCAATTATCAATTGGGATACCAACAACCGGGTTGAGTTTAATGCGTCAAAAACTCAGTGCTGCCTCCTATCTCTGAAACGGGATACAAATGTAGCTAAACTTAAAATGGAAGGAGTTGAAGTTGAGGAATCCAATGGCTTGTCTGTGCTTGGCATGTACATTAGCCCAGACCATCGTTGGAACCAGCAAGTTATAGATGCTGCAAAAGGTGGTGCTAGATGCCTAGGATTTCTCAAACGATGCAAACGGTTTTTCACTCCATCGGATTTAGCTAATACCTATAAAGCCTACATTCGTCCAAAACTCGAATATAACACGCACATCTGGGCGGCTGCTCCTGCAACTTGCTTGAGCCTACTTGACCGAGTCCAACGTCAAGGTATCAAACTTATTGACAACCAATCAGTTTGTAGCGAAATTCATTCGCTTGAACACCGGCGGAATGTTGGATACCATGCGCTTCTTTACCGTTACTTTCACCATAAATGTTCCGACGAAATATATAGTTGTATCCTGCCTGTCTGTCTGTTTGATAGAAATACTCGTGCGGCTTCTTCCGCACACCCATATTGCATAGAGCCTGTTTTCGGGCGCACAGATCATTTCTTAACCACACTTCACGATTATGGAATAGCTTGCCTTCTTCAATTTTTCCAGATGACTATACAATCTACAAAGATTCAAAATTAACGCGCATCGTCACCTTACTCTTTTCCCACCTACTCCTAATCTCTAACTACCTACAAACCATTTTCCTGCCTTCCATCACTGGGTTTTACAACCTTCAAGGACTAAGTCCTAAGTGTTGAAAAATATTTAAAAAATAATATAGCCTCACACGCTGACGGAGGAAAAAGAGGAAATAGCGAAAGACTTCTTCTACGAGCTACTTTACAAAACCTATGAGCGACAGAACGAACCATTTAATATTAGCAACGACAGCGAAATCTTCAAACCACCCTTCCTAATTACGGTAGCGAGGATAGAAATATCTAAACTTAAGCTTAAGAAGGCTACAGGAAATGACAACCTTCTTGCCGATTTCTATAAAGCCGTTGGGATGATAACATTCACTAACTGATAAGCCAAATTTGGTCGGATGAAAGTATACCTGAAGGATAGAACCTCAGCATCGTTTTCAAATCCACAAAAAAGAGAGCCTCTGAACTGCGCCAACTACAGAGGTTTATGTATTCTCAATATCGTCTATAATATTTTATCTGTCGCAATATTTGAAGGTCAGAAAGCTTTTACCGATAGCCTGGTTGGTCATTATCAGTGAGGTTATTGGCCATGAAAGTCCACAACTGGTCTAATATTGAAAATTTGGCAGATTCTGGAAAATAAAACCATGTAGAGGGAATGGACACCAATAATACGGCTCGCAAAGTCAGACATCGGACGCAGAAGAAGTTGCCGCGCTCAATTTTTAGAAGCAGTAAGCTTAGGCCCAGGTTCATTGCGGACTGTAGTGCCACTTAGGTATGTAAGTAGGTAATTGAAACCTTTAGCTGGGAACGAAAACCCAGTCTATGCAAAGCTACAGTGCTTTACAAAAATGGTTTTCGAGTGCTATGGCAACGTAATATTTAATTAAATTACTATTGGTTACATGCATCAGAATTTAGAAAAAAGCACAAATTTAGACTACAACCCATTGAGAAAATAACAGTCTGCTAAATTATTTTTATTTTACGAAGGAACTTCACCTATATGCTTGATTTTAGTAGATGCTTTAACGCAAGACGTAAGGCTTGCAATGGTATCATTACGATGATTTGTCAAATCACGCCGATTCAGGCCCAGTGGACACTAAGTATGGGTGTTTGTCCAGTACAACAATTCCTTAGAAGTTCAACATGGAACAACATGCTGTTATTCATAAAATCGTTTTTGAAGTCCAATAGGTATTGATTTTGACAATCAAGAAACCCGTAAATCTCAGTTTGCACATGAACTCTTTCGTTTAATTTATTGAATATGCCTGCAAATTATGAACCGTTCGGTTGAAAGGGTAACACCTTGACAATAATACATCCAAGTGGCCATCAAGTATTCACAGAGAATAGAATCTGAACCCAGTGGTTATTATTTGTAAAGGCAGACGTCCAATCTCTCCAAACCACCAGACTTTATAAAAATAAAACTTAACATTAAAGAAAGTTTACCGAGTTTACTACACCTATCAATACCCCCATTTTTTGAAACCAAACTCACCGACAAGGAAGACACTCACAATTCACTTAAAACCTACATCCTAGCACAAGTCCATTAATCAAATCCACTTGACTACACCACAAGAGCTGCCAGATAAATACCATATTCATTACCAAACAATTCAGTACGTTAGTGCAGATACCCGTAACTGCCCATCAAATTGACCATCACAAAAATAATTTAGTAAGAGCTTCCCCCACGTACCTATCCCCGCTTGCACGAACGCGCCCCATGCATTTACATTAATTTATCGCAATAATTGGTGCTAATAACCTTTCTTTGCATACTTCAAATACTCCCGACACAGACCAATGCCGTCAATCAAATTAGAAATTACTTGTCACCCGTATATCAGACACGGCGGGTTGTTAGAGAGTAAAACGGCCCCAGACCCCGTTGAACCCAAACAGTTAACACCCCATTGTGAAAATGTCGATAATGGGCGTTAAATGCCTCAAAGTGTTAAATCCCAACCTATGACACTGACGACGGCCGGCCGGCGTCTATGCAAATGCACTTATGAGCACAATAAGTGACTTGATGGAGGTGATAGTTGGTTGGATCGCCTCAAAAGACCGCCTTAAATGAGTTGCAAGAATGGTCACAAATTTATGACACCAACCCGGATATAAAATCCGAATCAGATGATTAGCAAAGAATTTCACAAACACATGCACCTATGCAGTTGTCGAAGAGCTATTCCCCGGCCAAAGATCAAACATAATCTGCAATCTATCAATACCATGGTCAGTTGAGACACCGACATTTGGGCGTAGAGCTGGGGAAAATGCATGTCGAACATGAAAAATGCATGCCAGTTGACTTCTGTCTTTGTGTGTTTGGAAAATCGAAACCCTGCGGCCAACATGTAACACAGACCCCAAGGAACAACAGCCGCCGAGAGAGAGAGAAGAAACCTCCGCAGTTAATTTTCTTGTCAAATTGTGACAACTCAAGACGCACGTACATATGCAAACGCACATATAATGTGTTGGGTGTCTCTACCATGGGTGTACCTCCAACACCTGGACCCAAGGAAGACGACGATTACGTGGTGCTCAACAAAAGAATTTCATCGCAACTTTTAAGTGAAAACTTTTGTGTTATGCGATTCTTTTAGCTCGCACTGGCCCAACGAGGAACGAGGTGTTGGTAAACAAACTGTATCTTGGCCGTAATCTTGTTGCGGTCACATAAACAACTGCACGGGATATTGAATTGGATATTGAGTGTTTTTTTTCTTTGCGTTTCTGTTCCTTAACACGGAATATTTTCACACACGAAATTGGTCTGAATGGACATGCGAAGTATGGACGAAGAACCCCACAGCGTCCAGTAGCAGCTTTGAGGTGATTTTTATTTTTGCCATATTTGTTCACAAAACATTGTTTTTTCTTTTATTAATTATTTTGTTTAGATAGACATATTGCAAGCAGGCGAAATATTCTTATCCGCAATCGTTCTTGTTGCGTACTTGTTATACAAATTACTCATGGTACATGTAATTGGTGGGTTTATGGTGTGTTAAAGGTGGTGTGGTTTGCATATACCCCCCATGGGGGATATTTATTAACATAAATATATGTTTTTGTATATGTGTGTGTGTTTGTTTTTTTTGGGATATTTTGTTTCCTCTTTGGCAACGCACCACGACACTTATTTGTTGTTTGTACGCTTAGAGTGACGAAGAGTGTGCAACGATGGTCGTCGAGATTGTTATGTAATTTCACTACAAGCAACAACAACAAAAAAAAAACGAGAAAAAATATGTTTGCCTGCGTGAAGTTTTAAATTACGTTCGAACGGGGCGAAATGTGTAATTATTATTGTTGGCAATTTATCAAGAAAATCCAAAAAAAAACATCTCAGAGATGGATACAGCACAATGCAAAAAAAAAAACTAAAGAGATGGAAGTTGATGTGACCCGGAATGGGGAGAGTTTCGATTCTCTTGCAAGTTAAGTGGATAATTGGTAATTTATTAAATTTTGGTTTTTGGTGGGAAATTGCGTTAACATCATTGGTGGACATGGTTATGGGTAGTTCCCTGCTAATAAGGAGGCATGTTCAATATGTTAACAAGTGACATTCAATTTTTGACATCACTTTTTTAATTAGTTTTTATTTTCGCATGTAGGGGAATCTTAAGGAATTTATTTTCACAGTCATTTTAGGTCACAGGGATGTCAATTGGTTTCTATAGACCGGTTTATTTGCAGGATTCAGGGAACTCTTCCACTTTAGTGCATCCTTGCTGATCGGTTTGTTAGAATTGCAATGTGAACTAAATTTAAACAAAATTTCTAAAATTAAACAAAATTTCAAAATACCATATAAAAGAGTTGAGTAGAAAACTAGAAATGTTGTTGTTTATCATTATGAATGTGCGTATCTGCGATTGGTCTAAAATGACATACGACGCAAAAAGAGACATTTATTCAGAAAGTATATATGCTTAATTTACTTAACGGGCTCCCGACACGTTGAGTGTCTCTGCTTGAGACAAGGCTCTGGATGGAAGAGGATGTAAGGCTTTCTCGTCCATCCTGAGCACGTTGCTGCCAGTTATTTAGTCTAATCGGCCTGGAATCGACGATAGCTTGATACAAAAACTGGTGGTTTGTTCTTCCTGAAGCCTGGGATTCGAAGATTCTCTTGGTATTATTGTTCATTCGCTTGATGTGCCGAGCCAATGTGTAGTGTTTATACATTTTGCAGTACATCCACATCTAGGTAGGTACACCTCATAAAGTTCGCGGCTGTACTTCTCCTCCATTTGCCTTCCTCGCATACAGGACCAGAAATTCTACGAAGAATTTTTCTTTCAATCTTACATTCCTAAACGGGCTTTTAAACCGAAAAGGGTTTTAGATAAGCCAGTCTTCCATCCTCTTGGCTCCTGAGCACCTTGCTGCCAGTTATTCAGTCCAAGCGGTCTGGCATCCGCGATCGAAGGTGCCTTATACCAAAGAGTATAGAACTACATAGAGTGCGCATCTCATACAACGAAAATTTACTATGTGGGGTACTGATATTGATACCCCAGTGTGCACATTGCCATGCCAGCATCAAGCAACAGCATAGCAGATGCATACGAACGACGAAAGTTCCCCGTCGCACTTACAGCTTCAACATTTTTAGCTGTGCTATGTACTCTATAGCTATATACCTCTTTGCTAATACATATTTACTCCGCCTTCCTTCCTATTGTCCACCACTTATTGCACAGCTGTAAAGTAGGACTGGTAGGATTAGGATCCGGTAGGGTAAACTTTTGGACTTTCGGGTTAAGAGTTCCGATCGCATTTGTTTCGCAAAACCGAAAAAGTATCGGTTTTCTAGAGACAGTCTTCGTCGTATCTTCAAAGAGGTGTCATTTGTAGGCTTGATGTTGACTCCGAGGTAGATGAGCTCTGTAACTGCCTCATAATTGTAGCTGTCAGTTAGTCGATGAACTTTTTAATTGGTGCTGCCAACAGTGACATATTTTCCAAGGTTGGACGTCGACAGTACTTTGTTTGTTAATAGCATTCACTAAATCTTGCCCTCGTTAAATACAAGACCAACGCGTTTCGCCTATTCTTCAACTGCTGTAAATGCTTCTTTTTTACAACGGCACGATGGGGGCGACCATCATCTGTCGATATCATCTGCGTACACCCAGTAGCTGGACGAATTTGTTGAAGATAGTGATTTCCACATTTACTGATGCCCTATGCACTATCTGTTCCAGCACGAGATTGAAGAAATCGAATGATAGCCAGTCTCCTTGTCGGAATCCGGTACATGTTTGGCAATGTTCAGACGATCTGTTTACAAGCTATCTCCAGTGTTAGGTGACACCACTGTTTTAGTTTTGATAACATCCCTAATTCCGTCAATGCTATATAAAGCTCCAGGCGATGGATGCTATCATACGCAGCCTTGAAGTCGATGAACAGAAGGAGTGTCTCAAAATTCATTGGTCTTTTCAAGGATTTGCCTTAGTGCGACAACTTGGACTACGGTCGATATGGCGGGCCTGAAGTAACACTGATACGTTCCGATAAGTCTGTTACAGAGAGGCTCAATGCGTTCACACAATGCGTTCGATAGGATTCTATATCCTACATTTAGAGGGGGTATTCCTTCGTAGTTGGCGCAACACATGCGATCGCCTTTTTGTTGTTGATGGGAGATTTTTTTTTTTCGGTTGCGCCTGGAGGTGAGGAATCTTAAAAGGATACCAATGGTCCGTGCCATAGGTTATGCCCGATTCATATATTTTCTGGCCAGGCAATTTGTGTCAGTCAATATATGCCTACGGGCTAAATCTTCCCCCTCAGAGAGACACAATGAGAACCGGCTGCCAGCACATACTAATACCGTCATAACATGCGGGTCTTCCTTATGGCGCTATGGCAGATAGTCTTGTTCTTTATTGCAATGAACATGAATATGAGGACGAAGCTTGCTAGCAAAGTTTGTTGCTGCGTTACTCACGGTAGCAGTTCCTGGATCTCTGTGAATATCACTATTCCTTATATACCATGGAGAATTTACGACTGGTCTTAGCGTTTTAAAATGTTTGCAGTATGGCAATATTGCTTGATTTGGTATAGTCCCCAAAGCTGTATACCGTATGTCCAAGAAGTTTTTAGCACTTGCTTATACAGAAGCAGCTTGTTGTACAGTCTTAGCTTCGAGTATCTAATGAGTCGCCAATTCATTTCTCTAAGTGGGGTGCGACCCATTCTCGTTTTTTTAGCATGTGGCTTCCACTTAAGTTTTGCATCTAGTGTCACTCCTAGATATTTTGCCTCGTTTGCGCATGGTAATTGTCCCGAGTTGTTTATCTCTTTGTACGGAAATTGACTTGGTTTCGTTAGGAGCAATTCGCCAGGTCTATGTCCACTCGCCCGTTGGAGTTTTCCCATTGATGATTCGACTGACTCATCCATCGCGGGAATAGCCGTATAGTCTGCAAATGGTCTCTTCATCTTGTTGTATACATCGCTTGTGTAGAACAGGAATAGGATTGGACCGAGAACGCTTTCTTGCGCAACACCATACCGACCTGGATTTCCTTGAATTCTGAGTATTCAGTATCATGCCTAACACGAAAGAGTCTGTTTTCAAGATAGGATTCCAGTATTTTATATAATTTTTCGATAGGATTGTCCTTAGCTTACGCCTTAGACCTTCGTGCCATACCTTGCCGAAAACTTGCTTAATGCTTCGAGAAAAGCGCCAGAGTAAATCTTTTTCCATTTGAAAGCTTTTTCAATTTCATGTGTTATGCGATACACTTGATCGATTGCGGAATGTTTGACACGGCCAATTGGTGACCTGAGATCAAGCGTCTTTCTTCAATTACTGGTTGCAATCGTTTTAATATGATTTTCTTGAAATTTATCATCAGAAGCGAAATGGGTATAAGATTTCTTGCAGTTTAGGAACCTAATGACTTTGATGACTTTCAATTGCCTTGCGACATATAAGAGTCTCAGAGAAGCATTTAAAATGTAAAGAAACCTAACTAATGCTTTTTTCGGTAGCTCATTGAAAATTTCGCCAGTGATTAAATTATATCGTAAAGCTTTGTTATTTTTCAACTATCTCATTGTCATTCAAAGCTCGGACAATGGCGGCTTTTACTTTATAGATGACGGGTGCCATTTTAGCATTCGTTTTTCAGTTTAAAGGTTGTCCATCGAATGGCTTGAACGTTTCTTCTAGGTGCTCGGCAAATAAATACGCTTTCTATTTTACTCCTTTTGCCTATCAGCCATTCGCTTCTCCTTTTCCTTTCTTGGTGACGAGTTTCCTTATGGATATCAAGGCTTTCCATAGTGAGTAGTTTGAACTCTTATCAGCAGTTAATCCCTCGATTTCTCGCGATTTCTTAAATTCTGTGCTCATTCTTGATTTTTTTTTTTTCAAATATGGTTCAGATAAGTTTTATCAGGAGGTCTTCGGGATCGCTGCCATCTCTTGCGCACTCTCCTCGTTTCTCACATGAGATGGGATATATGGAGCTGATATTCCAGTCATCGGGTATGCCCTTATCCATTCAGACTTTGTGGATGGTTTGGTATATGCACACTTCTATAACAACACTTCCGTATTTGAAGAGTTCTGCTGGTCATCCATAAGCTTCCGGATACCTCGTTGTTCTTTAGTTTTTGATGGCTGCACTAACCTCTTCAATACTGGGAGGAAGCGTTTTATCTTCGTTGACTGGAGATGGAATGGTTTCTTGCCCTTTCACTCGCTCGACATTATGTTGGAAATGCTGCCTCAATACATCTACAATTTCCTGAGCGTCATTGACTAGGTTGCCTGATATTATTATTTTATAAAACTCCGATCCTGCCTTGAAGGCAGCTGCCAGTTTTGTGTTTTTTTTTTCTTTTTGTAGGATTGGTGCATGTTCTTCTTGTCGCAAGACCCTTCGATTTTCCTAAGCTGGGGGGCTGCGTGTTATTTTTTTCCTATGCACGATTTTCTTCTCTTCCCTTCTTCTGTTTTGCTACTTTGTGGTATGTTTTGTGTCATAGCACCTTAATATCTGCCTCTTCTGTCACCTCTTTTTGGAAATTGCAAATATCATCACACCACGGGGATTCTTACGGGGGTAGCTGCTAGCCTATGGTTGTTTCTGCTACTTCTTTGAGACAGGACATAAAAATTGACGTAAAACTAAAAGACCCACAAAGAGACAAACCCCAGATAGGACATATGGTCACCAGCCAAACAGAACACCAATACAAAAGTCAGACAGAACGAAAGCACATAAGACACATCAAGTCATACGGAAATTACGTCACATTCGTTCTAGTCAACTATGACTTTGAGAAAATGATGTGGTTAGTGAGATTGAGGGATGTAGTCTATTTATTGATAGGAAACAATTAAAATTTTTCCAAACAATGAAAATTCGGCTTTCCTTTTTAAAAATGTTACCCCCCCGCCACTGTCCTCTATATTTTTGTCAAAAAACACCCGCTTTTGTAAAAAAAAAAACGCGAATATTTCAAACAATCACAGGTGATGTAAAGATAGTGAAACTATCCACCTCAACCGACTGCAGTTTTTTTCTTTGTCAAAACCAAATACCAGAACAAAGTTAGCTCCAACAAAGTCAAATAACTTTGCGAATCACCGGGCATATTGTGTGCACTAAACTCCAAACAATTGTGAACACTTGGTTAATTTTCATTTTACGCAATAAATAAACCGATAAACAACAAACAAACCAAACAGCAAAAAATGAATGAAAATAATAACAAAAAGCGGGACACAAAGACTTGAGAGCGGAAAAAGCATTTTTTTTTTGTTCACCCAATGGACACAGATCAAAACACAAAAGCTGGACAGACAAAAAGATGAAACACATGCCGGCCGACTCAAGCCAGTAAAAAAGAGACGACCTGAAGTTAGAGCGTTTCGAAACAGTCTACTTTTTTCAACACACACTCTTGTGGCCTCCTCTTTACAGCTCGTTTTGTTATTATCTACCTTCCATCTCGGAACTTGAACAGCATGCGCTGAAATTAAATTTATTATCATTATCTATCGGGGGAATTAATAATTGTAGCACTTTAGTCGGGAGGTGGTGATACAATCAAATTAATTGGTAATGTTGTGGCCCATAACACGCTGGGGGGGAGGCGGGCAACACGCAGAAGAATGGTTCTTTGGGTGACGATGAATCGACTTCGTGCTGCCACCTTAGGGGGTCTTCTACATAACTCCTCAGTCAGTGCTATTCCAGTGAAATGATGATGGAACTGCCTCGAGTGCAGCGCACTCTCCGCCGAATGGATTGACATAAATGACATGCTTCAGAAGTGATCGAGAATGTGGCCAAGTGACATTCAAAATTTGGGTATAAGCGTGATTTCTTCGACTGAAGAGGCTCTCTCGGGCACATGATCTGTGTGTGTCTGTACTTATCGAGGGGTTCCTTGGTCGAACAAATATTTAGAAAATCTATGTTTCTGGGGGGGTTATACAAGAGTGTTTTGGTTCAATGACTGGAATTGGTTATTTGGGTGTTAATTGCGAAATTGATTGAAGGAATTGTGTTAGAGAGGAGAATTCATTTGACGTCGAAATCAGGTTGGACTGGGGTGCATGCGATTGAAATCAAATTGTGTAATCGGTGTTAAATTAGACGACGATCAAGTCGACGATAGCAGAGAGGCCGGCGGCATTCGTTGCTTTGATCTAGCAGCAGCACTTATTGGTGCCGTTTAGTCGATGAGCTTGTTTGATTCACTTGGTATTACTTGTGTGTGCAAAGAGTTAATTGAAAAAAATTAGGTTTTACGAAATAATTCGACACCTATGAGGTAGGTACGAGTAGACGATTGTTGTGTAAGTGGTTTTACAGAGAGACAAAGTAATGTTTCTGAAATGGCTAGGAATGCCGATCAATGTTGGCAGTCTATTTGAACAGGTTACGAGCAGTTGTCATATGTAATAGACAAGATTAATTGAAGCAATTTTTTTTAAAATGATATATTTGGGTGTACATACAATGTTAAGAACTTTTTTAAGGTCTGAAGTATGTATGTCAACCTAGACAAGTCATAGTTCACTTGTAATACCCAATTGTTGAATGCAAATATGGTGAGTTAAAGCTGCTTACTTCCTCTTCTACCCCATCTCCAAACATGATATGCCAACAAATTCACTAATCGAGCTAGATGTCCTGTAGTGACCTCTATCTTCAAGTGCTGGAATTAACCTTAAATTGAAAACTTAGTTTACAACAAAGTCCGTTCTCAAAAGATGAGAAAACGATTGATTGCCATTTTACTTTGGTTGTTTATTTACAACCATCAAGTTGACTGAATTTCAGCAAAATTTTGTGACAAATCGAATTTTTACATTAGGAAGGCAGTTTTTGAAAAAGAGTACTTGCTAGAGGAGGCGTTTAAATGGTAGGCAATGCAATTATTGATATCATGAGTATTCTCTTAGCTAATGCCTACCATTTCCGAAGCTCAGCCTTCTTGTAGCGACCGCTGAGTGCCTAATACGTTGACCGTAGCTAGGGTTCAAATCCCTGTGCAAAGTCTTGTCGGCAAAAGATGAGAGCTGTTGAAAAACTTGTACATACACTTGGACACATATTCCATTCTATGACGGCAGCGGAAGAATTCCAAAGATGGAGAGGATGATGGCGTCCCAGTTAGGATGGACAGTGAATAACCTATTTGAGCTGAACCGACATATTCGGACAACAGGTCATCTAGGAATCTCAAGGGTTATTCAGGCTCCTTCCACAGAGATGATGGCGGATGAGCCAAAAGGCCTACTGGAGTGCTCAAATCTGGGAATGGAAACTGATGGGCCCGTCTCCTAATAAGTTGGAACTGACCCTTCAGTTAGTTATGAGAGGGAAAACAGCCTCGGGTAGGCGATTCACTCAAATACCAACCAGTACAGGAAGGACCACGGACCGGTTGCTACTCAAAAACTTGAATCTGTCCTCAAGAGTTACGCAGGGCAGACATTACAGCGATTCTGGAAATACGTTGGGCAGGATCAGGTATACGAAAACGAAAAACATGAAACATTTATTACAGCTACCACCCAAGGCTGCAAATATTAGGATGCAGATTCGTTGTGGGGAGCTAACGTAGGTCAAAAGTAATCGACCGAATAGTGATGGCATGGCTGTGATCTGCATCAGAGCAACGTTCTATAAATATAAAATTCAAGGAGGAATTTTTTGAACTCCTAGATGGAGCTTACGGAGCCTTTCCGGAATACGATGAAAATTGTTCTAGTGGGCTTTAATGCGAAAATCGGTAGGGAAAACATCTTCAGCGGTTTAGTTGGAAAGCAACACCTCCACGAAAGGACAACAGATAATGACTTCTGACTAAAAAAATTCGGGGCTTAGTATCCAATCTACAGGATATCAAGCACTAGGTTTCCACGACTTCGAATCTAAAAAGCAACATGGCGATCTATAAATGGTCGTACCGCCAACCAAATCGACCATGTACTCATAAATGCTAATCAAGCATCCAACATTCTGGATATTTGAGGGGCAAACGTCGAATCTGACCATTTTTTCATTGCAACTGAATTCAGAGCCTGCCTGTCCAACGAGAAGAAGCTACGAAAGGGGCAAAAAAAAGAAACCTCACGTTGGGCGCCTTAGTGAGCCAGATATTGCCAGAGTCTACAAAAAAACTGAGTGGGAGACACTACCCGCGGTGACCTCATCTTCCATCAAGTTATCAACCAGTGGATACAGTGTTGCAATATCACCAAAAAAGTAGCCGAAACCACCATAGGCTACTAGCCACCACCGAAAAAATATTCGTGGTACGATGATGTTTGCAAGTACTAGAATAGGTGATGACAGATGAGGCACATATCAAGGCGGGATAAACCAAAACATGCGCCACATGCGGGTAGAGTATCGAACCAGACGAATGGAAGCTCAGGTGAATCAAAGAGTCTTCTGGCAAGAAGAACATCCGTTAATTTTACAAAACAATCCAAACAACTAGCAGCTGGCTTCGAAGTAGGAACGCAGGCTTTTTGAAAAAACAATGGCAATCTAGTCACCGATGCACACGAATTTTTTTATGTATTCCGGCAGCATTTCCAGCAGCTGCTTAATGGACATCCCGTCGAAAGAGTGACGCAAGAAACCTGCCAACCATCCTGACAATTTGCTCATAGATGCTAGACACGCATCCAAAATTCTGGATGCATACTCATTCAGATCGCAAACGTCGACTCTGAGCATTTTCTCCTCGCAGCCAAATTCAGAACCCGACTGTCCAACGAGAAGAAGTTAACGAAGAGGTAACACTTCCTCCCTGTTTTGAATAAGTTAGAGCCGCCGCGCCGTCAAAGAACTGAAGAACAACAATGCAGCCGGCTCTGATGGATTATCAGCAAAACTCTTCAAATATGGAGGTGCATACACCGAGCCATCCGCAAAGTCTGTATAGTTAAGAGTATGCCTGGAATACCAGCTCCATATTTCCCATCTATAAAAAAGTCGATCCATGTCTTGCACCAATTACCGAGGCATATACTTGATAAATGTCGCATATAAGATCCTCTCCAACGTATTGTATGAACCCTTTCTGCAACCCACTTTTCGACACGCACCAGTGTGGTTCTGGGATCAAAACTTTTAACCCGATGGCCCAAATGTTTACTCTATCGGACTCTAATCCTATCAGTCCTAATTTATGCCGCCGTGTGCTGGACAATAAGCAGGAAAGCGGAGCATTTCCAAAAGGAAAATTCTTTGTCGAATTGTTGGTCCTGTATGCGATGAAGGCAAATGGAGGATCAGATAATACTGCGAACTTTATGAACTGTACCAAGATTGTGAATGTAGTACAAAAGGTAAAACATATTGGCTCGTCAGTTACGTCCCCAGTGTCTTAGAGAATGAAATGCTGACTTGCCTATGCAGAGACCCTCGGTCGGGAGCCCGTTAAGTAAGTAAGTACTTGTGTAAGGAAGTAGGAGCATTTTTACAGACTATCATTTCGGTAAAAGCCTGTTCAATACCTTTTCAGGTAAATTCACATACTTTATAGAAGTTTTCGATCGATGGGGTGTACAAGCTACAACTATTTTGTTTTTAAACCATTAAACTACCACCACTGCGGTAGACGTTATCTGACGCCAATCCACTATGTTCTTTGGCAATAAGCTCATCACTTTAGGCAATTTAGAAAACAACATTGTGTGGTGAAACCCAGACAAAATTATGCGATATAGGTTTCAAAAATTGACAAGAATTTGTTTATGGCGCAGAGGTTTTGATTTGATGATATCAGGATTTGAAGTCAGAAAGAAACAGGTTGAGTAAAGTTAATACGAATGCTAAACATATCCGCTTGACTTAATGCGTCTTCCGAGCGTTTCAACTACAGTCATCAAATTCGTGTTTTGATGTTTTTATTTTTTTAGTTGAAACAATCATCTAAATTCATGAGCGATCGCAAATATCGAACGTCTTCTCGTATGAAAAATATTGAAAGAAAAAAATCGGACAGTTTTGTCTAGTTAATTGTAATCATGGAAAAATACCATTGAGGTCAAAGATAACTGATGGGTCACAATCCGTCAACTATGCACCAAAGAGTTGTAGAATTGTTTTCACTATGGCTAGCCGCATTCCTGGAATCACTTCCTTTCTCAATTCTACTCAGACAACATTTATGAAAAATTAAAATAATTTAACTTTCACATGTGCTGCAGCTGTATAGGTCGCTTTCAATCAAATCAAATGGATATGGCGTACTCACCTTGGCAGCACGCGTTGGATGTACCCCTTACATACGCATACATTCATCTATCATCGCAAAATATTCATTTCGATGTTACTCATGAAATCACTGCGCAAGAATTCATAGAGTTTATATAGCACCACTAATATATGCTAATTTGTTAGTCCATTCACAGTAATCTATTTCGATGTGTAACCTTTTAGGTGTAATGATGATAAATGAGTTTTATCTCCAAAGTTCACTTATTCACTTTTCGTTTTCAGCTTACTTACAAAATATTCGAAAACACTCAGTATTTCTACCCAATCCATTCTCAACACGAAATCCTCGTTGACACCGTCTATTAATTTACGCTAAATAATCAATATGTCACGCGTCAAAAATGTTAACAGCCAATCTCCATATCCATGGAATGGGCCAGCCAACCCCAAATACCAATCTGCATTCTGCAAGCGGTCATCAATAACCAATAGACTTCAACCTGTCTTGTGTTAAGTAATTTCACTGCTTAAGGGGGGTAATTATATTTATGACAGCTCTATAAAGTACGTAAGTTGGCTTCGTTATGTCTCCTCCCCCCACCCCTCTCTTGGGTACATAAATTAGTTGTTTCTTTAATTTTGAGTACCACCAAGAGCTTAGATATAAAAGACTGGCCAAACCAGATAATGAACTAATTTGTTTTGAATACTAATGTTGCCGGACATAAGGCTGGGCATATTTGATTTGCAGCCGACAACCATACCACTGTCAACCCCATCAATTATATTTAAACAAATGTATTAAATAAATTAATTAGCCATATGATTGATATGAATAATGTAACCCTAAGGCGTGCCATTTTTATTTCTCCATATTTTAGTGGGTCTCTATGGCATTTGTCATGAATTATAATAACAAATCACGGTAAAAATTTTTCATGCCAAATCATAATCATTGTTCCGCAATTTAATTACAGTAATTACATTGCCTTGAACTGTTAATGAATTATTTATAATTTTATTTTATTTTTTTTTTTTTTTTTGCAAAAAAATCAAACTGTCATAACATTAACATGTTAAATAAAAAACTAAAATCACACAAAATCACTAAACAAAATTAACAAGAATTATTCAGTGAATTGATTAGTCGTTTTGTTTTAATCCTTATTAACTGGTTTTTTACGCATTTGCAAACCGAAATGAACGCCTTTAGATAACTTTGTAAAGCCCGACAGTAACATAGACAGCTCGTGCGTAAATGCATTTGGTCTTAAATTTACGACTGGTCTAGGCTAATGGAGAATGAAATTTGAATATGAATGAGATGAGAGTTGAAGTGTGACAAAATATTTTAATTTGAAAGCCTATTTCTGTGGCAAGAATATAACAACAGCTTTCATATGGAAACAAAAGAGTTGATATACGAACTGATGTCATTTTTTTAACAGTGGAGGTGCTGAATCACCTTAATGTAAGAATTTTTCTTGATGACTTAGTTTAAATAACATAACCAGTTTATAAAAAGTTAGGATTCAGTTATTGCTATCATTAAAAATCATCATTTGAATATAAAACAAGATGGAACTGAAATTTTAATTGAGAAGTTTATTATAGCAATCATTGGGGAATTTTGTCAATCAAACCATCACTGTGAGAAAACTACCAATCTTGAGGTTATTGGCGATAATTATAAATTATAATAAATGAAGAAGTGAACACACATTATTGAAACGAATGTTTGAAACACATTCGGGAGTTATGAACATTTTGGGCGTCATGATAATTTTACTTCCGAATAATAAATTTTGATCATTGAAAAACATAATTTTTTTTCGGAAACTAAAATGAAAAAATTAAAATATTTTTGGATAATCTTGATTAAGAATTCATAAGCTTTGTTTTAACAACTATTAACCAATTATTCAATTTACTACAAAGCCGCAAAAAAGCTGCTTTGTAGCTTTTATCTCCTGCAAGGAGATATTCGGCCCTTCGGAGCGGAAAAGTCTCCGATTTTGTACGATTCGGAGGATTTGCTTCGAGATATTCTTCTCCGGAATAATTCTCCGGCATTTTGTAACGGAATTGCATGCCTTAAACTACAGACCCATTGCTTTAGTATCCATTAGTTAAGAAGTTATCCCCCATTCCGGCGCTAGGTTTCCCTAACTTGAGAGTAATTTATACAGTGAAGGAAAAATGTCTCTGCATGCAAACAAAAGAGTTCACCTACGAACTGATAACATTCTCAAAAACACAGCTGTAACTGTATGTCCCACTTGACTTGTAAATCAAAATCTTTTTATCAAAAGTTATTGGTTTTCTCTTTTCGCATAATAATCCATGCCATCCAACCCCTGCGCATACATTGAAATATTTCCCCTGTCAGTGGTCTTAATTGCGTGATGATTGTTTCGTTTGTTTTTTCCTGTTGTACCTCTAAATGCATTAAGCGGTGTGTACGCCTGTTAGTTAGTGGCTTCTCACAGTTGAGAGCCGCCTCAAAGTGCAAGCAAATTGTGAGGAATTTATAATCAATTTCAAGAGGAATTTTAATGCTCTAATGCAGCCTTTCATAAAATGTCATGTGTGCGGCATTTGTGTGTGAACGCAAAACTCCATACATAGACTAGAACACAGAAGTGATTCATTTTCTAATTAATGTACATTAATTAAATAATTGCAAAAACTACCGCCGAATACCGGTTTGACGGTACGAAGATAATTGCACTAGATGGGAAGATAGTTTTTTTTTTTTTTTTTGCCAGCCTAAATTACACTCAAAGGCAGGGGACACCAGTTTCGGTACCATTCAAAGCCATCGCGGAGATCAAATTAGCAAATTCACATGCGGAATTCCTTATTTAAATTTATTTACGAAATTTTATTCTTATACTTAACTAACAAAAAAAAAATTATGCTATTGGTGCGTTGAATATTTACCTCCGAAAGAACACAACATATTGAGTGGTTATAAATATTGATCGGAATTAATTGATTTTTCATATGGAACTGGATTTATTAAGTTGATGTTTATCTTATCAGGTGTGATTAACATATACACGGGCTATTGAGCTGGGATTAACTATGCAGTTGGGGCGGCTACGTGGAGTTTGATTAAACAGAATTCATCAACAGCAAACAGCTGGATACTTCATCGAGCATTCAGAGATTATAGTAGATAAATTCAAAGAATTCATGAGTTGACATTTTTATGGTATAAAGTTGTTATAGGAGTTAATTTAGATTTCCATTTAACAAAAAAAAAATGGTTTACTATTACTTGGATTCAGATCATACGTCTTTAATTGAAGAATAACATGATTAATGTCAAAATGATGTTGTATGTCCTTTTGTTGCACGATTGACATGTAAGATAATAGAGCAATAACCACCGATAGCCGGTACCGACTGTATGCGTCAAGTCATGTCTGCAATACACCGGTGACGATGGAAAAACCCGGGGGATTGCTGATGTGGTTTTAGCTGGAATTGTAAGAAAATGCGACCACATTATTGCGTTACCAGAGATAAAACATAACCGGCGACTAATATCAAAGATGCCAACACAAGCAGCGCGGTTTTTATCGACATTGTTACATGAATGAGATACTATCAACAGCTGCTCTTTCCAAGTTATAATTATGCTGTGGAAAAATTATTTTAAAGACGTATAAGAATGCACGTTTTGCGATCTTGTACATTTATGTAATATTTCTAGAGAAAAGCGGTCTGAGGGAATAGGTAGCCAACAAGAGAAGGCAGTGGGTATGTTGATATTACTTGAACGTAAGTGATCTTAGAGGTCGTGACAGTAGCTGTCAATAACCATTTGATAAGCTATTTTGGCTATGGTGCACAAAAGTTGACCTCAATAAGGTCCTATGTCAGCGTTTTCTATATGCTACTCGCAGGTGGAGCCCCCCGGATGATTCCAGATGTTTTATCTGCTTTTGAGTTGTTCGCGTTCGTTATAAGATGAACTTTGTGCAAATCTTGTCGATCATTTAATTTTTTATAATTTGCACGTACTTTAAGAGTTATAAATTTTATTGTTATGTTTTTGAATAGAGCGGGCGGTAATCAAATTGGGGATATAAGAACCAAATAAGAACCGATCCAAATCAGTTTTAAATGACTGTAAGCTGTATTGGTAAGAGGAAACATAGTTCGGTAGAGCGTTTCACATTTGTGTTCTGTTTAGGTACAAGCCTCTGTATTTCAGTTATTGTCCAAAGATAAGCTTAAGGGTAAACTAATGTGCATTCAAGTAGTAAAGAGATTTGTGGCTGAACTGTTGAATGAACGGAATAAAAGCGGGTATCGCAATAAAAAAAAACAAAGCAGGAGATATTTCTACAATGTTCGAGCGTCATCAAGAAGTTCGCAATGTTTATGTCTCCTAAAATTTGTTTTGCATGCGTTTAATTCGAATCCTTCTAGATTGGATTTAAACGTTGAATGCTCTTCACTAAAAATCAAACCGAATGTGGACGTTGAATTCAAGGTTGGTGCGTATTATCCCTTTATATATTGTGGCCAGGTAATGAAGGGTGAACTATTTCTTAAATCTTTGAAATAAAAAAATATTGCAAATTAAAAATCGATTGGCTTCGGTACTCAATTCGGTCCCGATGACACAGGAAGACAGTTAGAAATGTTTGCCATTACCAGCAGCTTGTCCCAACTTTTCGAAGAACTAACTTTGAAAATATATTTAATCTAATCACACTTCAGATTCAGACTACTGCAATTTCCCAATCTCTGCTCCATTAGGATTCTCAGAAATACTTTAATTACAGCGATCTATGCAGAATTAATATTGATGCCAAGGCAAGAAGACCATCAACAAGATTTATGGAAACGCCAAGGAACTAACTGGGAATATCTGCTTGACTTTTATGGTTTTCTTTCTGGGGAAGACCTTTGTTTTAGGCAAAGTGTTGACAATACTTGTGCACAGTCAGTAGTTGGGATTATTCTTTTGGGTATAGAACAACTCGTTCTTCACTCTTTAAAAAAACAGGATTCAACCAACCATGGTTCCATAAGCAATACGTTGAAGTTTTAACCAGCAAAAAATAAAGCATTTAAACAATGGCACGCACCAAAACATAGCCAACATAGGCCTTCGGACTTTATGGTCAGGATTAAACTCTGAAAAAACGAAGCAACTAACGATATGATGTACCCTCAAAAATGGATGAAGAAAAATGTCGGTGCAGTGCAATAACCCCCACGGAAGTAAGCCCCGCTGCGGCAAATTCGCGAAATAGCCCCACCATAAAAAAAACATTAACACCCTCGGCTGTTATTGTAATTTAAAATTGGCATTCTATTCAAAACTATCAAAAAAGCAAATTATAAACAATTTTGGGAAAAAAGTTACAACAAAGAAATTTTGAATACACCCAACCCCACACGCAACCCAAATCCAACAGTTGGCCTAAGCAGGGGGTTCATACTTTGCATTCATCCGAGTTCGAGTTTGGGTGTATGCAAAGTCTAATTATGAGTGGGGGAGCATTAACCCCATTGGGCTTAACTCCGCCGGGATTATTCCACTGCACCAAAATTTCGATCTCGAAAAATAAGACTGGACATGATGGAATTCCTACCATCAACAGTGTTTCTGCTGCAAAACTGCTCGAGTCCAACCGATTCCTGTAAAAGGATTCCTCAAAACTGCAGACCGATTGCTTTACCATCCATGCGTTCGAATGTAATGGAAAAAAAACAAATAACACCGAGATTATTGATATGGATATGGAAATGATAATGGAGGCAAGCATGCAGCGTAAGGCAAATGTTTTCCGAAAGAAACGTTCAAGAGATCTGCTAAGCTATGTTACGCATTTATGGACATCGGTGATGGAATGAAATGATATATTTAAAGATGTTGCTCTGAATATTTCCATACATTTCGATTGAGTTTGCGATACTAGCATTATAATCCTGTGGATGAAAAACTTTGTTTTAGACAGATCTGTGGAGTTTCCTCATCACTGGAGTGCCATAAGGATAAACTCTCTGGCCCACTCTATTTCTGCTGCTCATAAATCACCTTTTGGGGACAACGAAGTAGCTACCCAACTAACAATTTCGCTTCGATGAAGCACTATTCGAACTCGCGTTCTCTCGCACGGAAGTCCAGCCCGCTATCCACTAGGCTGTACTCTGGACCTTGAAAGACAAGTAAGTACAACCAAAGATTATGAATTCTATACAGATGACGCACTCCATATAAGAAAAATTGTTCTATGGCGGGTCGTGCTGGCGCAGCCTTTTTTTTTTCGTTCTTGTTTTTCATGTTTTTTCATGCACACCACCCGATCTGTTAACCTTAGTTTTTTTAAGCCTTCATTCGTACGCTCTATACATGCTATGCTTCGGATTAAATTCGAAGTTATACCCAATCATCATAACTTATGGTACATGTACATTGTACACACATCTCCGGAAGCTTAAAAACAACCTTACAGAAGTTACGCCATCATATTTTCGGTTATGCTTGTGAATTTTCCTGCATAATCGGCCCTATCGAGGTATGTATCCTTCGCAGCGGAAAATGCTTCGATTTTGTACGATTCGGAGGATTTTTGCTTCGAGGTATTCCTCCGAAAAGCTGCCCGGAATGTTTCTCCGAAATTTTGTAACACATCCAGGCGAATTGCGTTGAGGTGCATTTATTGTTCAATTTTTGACATCTATAAGTGCCATTTTTTTTTCGATGTCCTCTGACACAAATTCTTCGCGGAATTTATTTACGAATTGTAGTGTAGTGAAGTGAAGCCGTCGCATTTGTGTAGAATTTTTTTCTGATGACACATATCTCGAATGGAATTTGAACCTCCGACGAAGTATGTGTTGAGGAAAATCGTCCGCTCCGACGGATACCTCGATAGGGCTGAATGTCTTAAACAAGCTCCTACCCAAACAATCGACTACCAAAATGTTCAACCTCCGCGCACAAGTACTATATATGGCCTATAAAAATAATTGCTTGTGAAAATCATATAGTGGTTGTGGCTTATAGAAGAATAATTGTTAGTTGGGTAATGACAGATTACATGCCTATTAGTGTTTTTGCTGCGCACCAGAAGAGATGGGGGCAATCTACTGAAGACTTATACAAAGGGGTCAGGAAAATCTAGTTCAATTTATGCAGAGTACGACATTTACAAGAAAGAACAAGTCCACAGTTCCGCAAATTGAAATGGAGAATGGAGTTGTCAAATCAGAAGAATACACTGCCAGACAACCGATTAGCGCCCCTATATGCTTCTTGTCAAAATATCAGTCAATCAGTAAATCAAATATGTAAATCGTTTAAAATTTATTTGTTGCCAATGGATGTTTTTAACATTGTTTGCAAAAAGAAATGACCGAGGCGGTACCTACTAACTTAATTGATAAACATTTAATAAATTTAATAAGAACAAATTCACCTTTTGAGAACCCCCACTTAAAAAATCGAATAACATAACAAAATGGGTCCAGTATACCCCCAAATTATTTTGTTATTTTAATTGCATTAATTTATAACTTAATTATGAAAAAAAAAATTACTTTGTTGTGCTACCAATGTTAACTATGACCTCGTTCATCCTGTTGGGTAAGGAGTCATACAATTTATTTATGCAACAAGTGAAATAGGCTCCCAGGCACTTCTTATTCATTCAATGAGTTCCGATTGAGTTATGTATTGCCACCCAGACTCTTATACTTTGCATGCTAACCATCCCCAAACATTTTCTATAATGTTAAGGTCAGATGAAGTAAAAGCACGTTTTGGCGCTGTATGGATAGGGGCCGTTATACAGCTGAAAGTTTCATTTCAAGGGCCAAAAAATATCCATACCACTAGTGAGAAATTGAAACTCAATGGTGTCATAGTATGTTAAAGCTCTCCATACTATGACACCACGATCTACATAATGCTCTTCATTTCAAAAATCATGAAAGTAGTAAACATAGCCATGGGGAAAAATACTAGGCAGCCTATACTTCGACGACCTTAGAGACCTAACGACTATCCCAATAGCGCTGATAGTCCGCTTTTGTAGCAGATCAGGATGGAGCAACTACCTCTTTGAGGCTAAAGGAGCAACACAGACCAGCACCACATAAGTTTCACTAGCAAACTTAACCAGGTATCCTCTTTCTCTATTTCAGTGTACTTTCTTCGAAGGGTATCGCTATGGGCCCACGTAGGCCTATGCGAACTTGACGACTTACTCGAGCGTCAACAGCCCATCTAACCTATCGTAACCTAACTTAGCCATGGGGACCATCCGAATTAAATTTTGCATCATCTGAAAAGACTACATTCTGGAACTTCTTCCAGGTCAAAACCAAGCTTTACAAAAAAATCGAGCCGTTGAGTATATCGAAGTTGGTTAATAGTTTTTTTTTTTAATTTTAGACGCGTCAAATGTTTAGTAAAGGGTTTTTCAACAGGGACGCTACAAAAGTAGAGTGACAGGGACAGCAAACGACGCCATATTTCTTGCCGCTCTTTTGACATTTCTCTTCAGTAAGGTTTGCCATTTCATGATGGAAAGATATACGAGCCAACAACGAGTCGAAATTCGGAGTCAGTGGCCTCAGCGTTAAGAGCGCTACGTCCAATTTATGGTCGTCATAATCGTCCTAGCAGATCAACAATTGAGCGTCTAGTGGAAAAATTTGAATCCACAGGCACAGTACAAAATGTTCCCGTGCCAGTGAGACAAAGAAGTGCCCGTAGCATCGAGAATATTGCTGCCGCTGAGGCTTCAGTTAAAGAAAGCCCAAATGTGTCTCTCACACGTCGTTGTGGCGAATTTTGCGAAAAGATCTTGTCCTACATCCTTACAAGACTAAATTGACGCAAGAGCTAAAGCCGCTTGATCACCAGAAGCGTCGTATGTTCGTGAATTAGGCTGAGCAACAACTTGAAAATGATTCGTATTTTCATCGAAAAATCATCTTCAGTGATGAGGCTCATTTCTGGCGGAATGGCTTCGCCAATAAACAAAATATGCGGTATTGGTCAGGCAGCAATCCACACGTACTCCATGAGTCATCATTGCATCCCGAAAAAATTACGGTTTGGTGTGGTTTATGGGCCGGCAGCGTCATTGGGCCGTACTTCTTCCGTGATGCTCAAGACCGGCACGTTACTGTGAATGGGAATCGCTACCGTTCAATGATAACCGAATAGTTTTGACCCCAATTGGATGATATGGACTTGGAGGACATGTGGTTCTAAAAGGACGGTACCACAAACCACACAGCGAATGTCACAATCATTTTATTGGAAACCAAGTTTGGAGAACGTGTTATCTCACGAAATGGTCCAGTCGCTTGGCCGCCTCGGTCGTGCGATATACCTCCGTTAGACTATTTCCTGTGGGGCTACGTCAAGTCTATGGTCTATGCCAACAAGCCAGCGACGATTGATGAACTTCGTACGATTATCGAACGTGAAATTGCAGCAGTATCGGCCGACCGTCGAAAATTGGGTTCAGCGTCTGGACTTCTGCAAGCGTGCCCGTGGTGGCCATGCAAAAGGAATCGAGTTCCATACATAATGGCATCGACTACTTTCAAAGAATTTCATTGATATCCAAAACCGTTTTTGTTTTATTTAAAAAAAAACTTTTGTAGCGCTCTTATTGAAAACCCGATATTGGAAATAATTATTAGCACAGTCCGTACAAATTTGTTGCGCCGGTTTTTTTTTTAATTTTGGTGGTAGAGTCATACCACCTTTTCACTGAATATGTGCGGCCTTCCTTATTCTCTCCATAGTTATGCTCATTGTGTAAGAATGAGGAAATTACTTTTTGATATGTAAAGGGTAAGCAGGCCACACTCACTATAAACCTTTATTTTGGACTTTTCGGATTCATTTAACGATTTTTCTATTTCCATACTTACTCCAATTTTTTTATTAATCGACGTTTTTCTAACATTTCGCTTTTTTTAAATGCTTCGAAACTTAAAAAATATTAAAAATTTCAAAGATATTAAATATGCCCCATAAATCAAACATAAATAATACTATTCTGAGCCCATTTTCAAAACACACCAGAGAAGCCAATGAAAAGAACTCCCTGCACCACAAAAGTCACAGTTGTGATCAGACACACATTAACTCCAAACAGACATTGCCCCAAAAAAAAACCTCAAATCACATTCCTCATCTTCCGACCTTCCTCACTTTCCTAATAAAACGCACCTCACTAACCCCCCTCCTAATTGACCCATCAAACATGACGAACAAAAGGCCACCAAATAATCCACTTCATAAAAAAAACATAAACAACCAAAAGTAAACCATCCGATGAACGGACAAACTGTCAAAAGAAAGTGACAGCGGTTGTTGAAAAAAAAAATAAAAGAATTACCATATCCAAGATACTATCTCATATCGAACGCGCGAAATAATGTTTTTAAATTTCATGTAAAAAGAAACTCCAATCGAGACTCTTAGACCTTACGGTTTCTGGTCAATTTCAGCCTCTTCTTCCAAGCCCATGAATATTAATGTCTAACGAACTTTACATTTCTGTTATAATTCTTTCGAAAATGAAGACCCACAAGATTGTTTATATGGTACAAGGCAATGAGTGTCGTTCCCGAAGATAATGTATTATTCGGAGTTTTCAGTTCACCGTTTCGTTTATTAGCATTTCATCCGTAAATCTAAATTAAGATGGGTAGATATTAATACTAAATCTATCTTTCACGTATTCATTCTTCTTTCGTTTTCATTTGGATTTTTAGGATGATCCGGTTTTGTTCTATTACAAAAATACACTTTTTTTACTTAATCGGCTACCGGCACTTTGAGAATCTCTGACTGAGGCAAGGCAGTCTTCCATTCTCTTCGGTCCTGGTCACGTTTTATTCAGTCATTCATTTATTTAGTCTTCGGCATCTGCGATCGCTTGATCCTTAAGGTGTGTGTCCAATTGAGAGTAAAAGTGAAGAGTGTCGCTCTCAATCTATGGTCGAGAGCAATCTAGCAATTGGACATAGTCATGGCTCATGATCATGAAAGAAACTCAAAGAGAATGCCTTCTTACGAAGCTTTTGGATCCTTTGCTGAGCGATGGGCACCCCAAATTGTTGAAATTGCAAATTTGCAAAGAACAAAAGTAATAAATTAAGTACATTTTATTGTACTAAATAATATTTGAAATCTACTACAATTGAAAATCGAATATTAGTTGCACACATAATTTGCAGATCTCTTATCTATTGCCAATGTCAACCTTAATTCATGACGATTATATTTCGAATGGGCATAGGTATTGCAATTTTCTTAAGAATAATTAAATTGTGAACAAATAAATTTCGAGAAAATAAAAATAAAAACTCTGAAATGCGCCAACCACAGAGGAATAAGTCTCCTCAACATCGCCTACAAGATTCTATCTGACGGAATATGTGAACTCCTGAAACCGTTTACCAATAACCTGATCGGCTGCCATCGATGTTTTTAGGCCATGAAATTCCACAACTGATCAAATCTTCAAACTTCAGCAGATCCTAAAATAACGCTAGATGTCCAAATCTGTCCGTCTGTGTTGATTAAGGAGAATTCTCGCTGCTTCATCAGGGTCGCAAACGACCTCACCGACACATTCGATACCAAAAAAGGATTTAGGCAAGGCGATGCGCTGTCATGTGACTTCTTCAATTTGATTCTTGAGAGGATTGTGCAAAACTCCCGAGCCAACACCAGAGGCACAATTTTCCAAAAATCGGTGCAACTACTAGCATACGTCGACGATATTGACATCATTGGTAGGACTCAACATGATGTCACAGTCATGTTTGCTAGTATAGAGAAAAAAACGGCAAAAATGGGTTTAGCAGTATAAGCGAGTAAGACTAAGTATATGCTGTCAACATGAAAAGACACACAACATCGACGAATTGGACTGAACGTCACCATTGCCAGATATAACATTGAGGTAGTACGAGGCTTTGTTTAACTCGGCTGCGCTAAAGGAAGAATTACTCTTGTCAACCGCTGTTTCTCGGACTAAGAAGGCAATTCAGTAGAAAAGCCCTCACTCGAACTACTAAGGAGATCCTATATAAGACCCTGATCATCCCAGTTCTGCTCTACGGCGCTGAAGCATGGACCGTATCAAAAGCGGATGAAGAAATCTATGGTCGATTCGAGAGAAAAATTCTTCGAAAAATCTTCGGTCCCGTTTGCGTTGACGGGCTATGGAGACGAAGGTTCAACCAAGAACTATACGAGCTGTACAGCGACATACCCCTGGTCAAGAAACTGCGCATTGGAGGTTTAAGATTAGGACATGTAAAACAAATGGACACCGATACTCCGGCTCGCAGAGTCTTCGATTCCCAGCCAGACGTCGGACGCAATAGAGGAAGACCTCGCTTTAAGTGGCGCGCACAAGTAAAAACCGACCTCAACCAACTTGGAGTGCGTAACTGGAGGCAGTTAGCTGAGGACCGGCTAAATGGAGAGGCAGGTTGGTTGAGGCCCAGGTTAATTCCGCACTGTTAGTAAGTGAGGAATGAGAATCACCCACATGAGGAACTGTAGACTTTTCCAATTGGATGCTGAATAGTTTAAATATTTTCATGACGTTCATGTGTAAATAGAAAAAAAAGTTTATCTGGCTTAACAGATAAATTATCGACTTTGCTAAGGATTTTTTTTTTAACAAAGCTACTTGCTCGAAAGCGTTTATTCAACAAACCGGTGGAAAACTGAAGTACCCAGCCTTTTTCTGGTAGATTTCAACCAGCTAACCACTGATGGGTTGAAGAAATGCGCAGGTGTAAGTAGTCCTTAGTAAAAAAAAAGCTAGGTAATAGCCAGCGGATGAGAATCTGAAAATCCGGGATAATATATGAACAAACACAACTCTGTGTAGATGGGAGATACATTTTTAAAACACTCGGGCCGCAATATTTTGGAGGGACCGATGCATTTCTGCTCGATGGAAATGTAGGTAGCTACTACCAAATATTTTGAATTCTATACTGATGACGCACTCCATATAAGACAATTGTTCTATGGCGGGTCGTGCTGGCACAGCCCGCCATATGTTTTTGTTCTTTTTTTATGTCTTTTCATGCTGTGCCAGCACGACCCGCCATAGAACAATTTTTCTTATATGTTGTGCGTCATTTGTATAGAATTCATAATCTTTGGTGCTACCTACCTACAAGGATAACAATACAAAATATTTCTTTGCAATATGTCCCTGTAATTCAGAAGATTTCATGTGTAAAAGATTCAATAGACTTACCATCAATTATAAGCACCATCGACATACACAAATTCCCATTATTGTTAGATGATTCCTCACTGGCCGCGTTAATGAAATAAAAACAAAATACACCCGATAATCGCCTCCAAATAAACCAACGCGACACTCCGAAAACTCTTCAAACTTGCACATTCCACAACATTTAATTTCCAATTCCACAAATAGTAGCCATTAACAGGCCAAACATTTTTTTTTTTTGCGAAAATCGACACATTTTCCCTATTTTTAATTTTTCAAACAACTCGGACGTCTTGACAATTTTCGCTCGGCAAAATATGAATTCGATTTTTTGTTTTCGAACGAAGTAAAAACTAAAAATTCCCGACACGCGACACCAAAAATTGTCACTTTCATTCAAGATCACACATGATAGAGACGTGCAAGATGCAACCCGATATTTTGTTCTGGAACCAGGAAGTTTTTACTGGTTTTCTTCACCCCTCATTGGTGCGTATGTGTTGGTGATTTTGTGTAGTAAATGTGTACATAAATCAAATAAGTAGCCTACACACATTCTCACAAATGATGTGCAAGCTTTCACAGACGTTGACGTCACACATCCATCGCACCAACAGGTAACGAAATGACACGCACTTGTCACTTGAATACAATATGGTGCACGGACCAATAATAATTCTCCCAGTCCCAGCCTCCCTATTGTTTTTTTGCCTAGACTTTGACGTTTGCCATTTCGGTTTTGTTCTCGTTTTGGGATTAAAGTGTCGTGGAAGTTCGTGAGTTTGTTTTGCTTAGTGCGGGAGTTGGAATATTTACGATATTTGTGAAATTAGATTTGCCTTGTGTTTATTGTTGTCTATGGAAAAAAATAGTTCATCATAGTGAAGCTGAAAGAAAATGTGTGCAAAATATTGTGCGGAAAGTGTAAAGCTGGGTTCAATGGCGCTCAAAATGGATTCCATTTCAATTGTTAGTGATGTGACTTTTTTCAATACAGTGATAGTGATAAGATTTTTAATCGATATAGATAACATGGGGCAGAAAAAAATGATTAACACCACATAGTTGGTAGTTTCGTCGAGAATTTGCTTAAATGTAAGTGAAACAACATTTAGGCCGTGTGGCAATTGCGTTAAAATATTATCTATTGGCTAATTTTTGACGTTTATGAAGAGGTGAATAAAATTTTAGCTTTTTGCTGTGTCAATTGTGTTAAATGTTTTTTTATTAATTTCCCACATAAACTATAAATTTTCTTTTTGAACATTTTATGACAATTAAAAGGACCGATCATTTTTGAACGGAGATATGATAATAAAAACGATTAGCAGTAATAAATATCGGTGTTTAACCTTTGCTGTTAGCTATATGCTATTTGTATACATAATTAATGAACAGATATCGTACGTTGTTCATGTTAAAATAATGTAATTATTATATACATGTATAACAAAACAAATTCAGGGATAAAATCTCACAGCTCAATGTTCAAAAAGTAAATATTATTTTATTTCATATAATATATAATATAATAATCTATATATATAAAAATGGATCTTGGTTTGTTCGGATGCTTAAAACTCGAAAACGACTGGACCAAATTGGATACTTCCTTCTGCGGATTTGTTCGTAATTGCTCCGCGAAGGTTTAGGAAAAAAAAAAAAAAAAAAGGTGGCGCTGTAGGCGGTCATTCCATTTGATAATGGCAAAACAACGTTTGACGGGCCAGCTTGTATAATATATTTATTAAATCTTAATTTATAATACTATTATTTCTATTGACATCATTTCTAAATAAGGTAGATTTCCCACCGTACTTGAACATTAGTTTTAACAGTTTACCACAAAAAAAAATAGAAAAAAAATATTTATGCCATCCTCAAAAATAGTGACAAAATTAGTAAACTTGTTATTTTGTGCGAAAATTGTGGAGTTTATAACTTCGAGGAGCGGAAACGTCGACTAGAAATCCGAGCATTTGTGATTAAATTAATTTTTTTAAATTTTTATATATTGAACGCCAGCGTTTAACTTTGCATAGAAGTGACTACATTAACTTTGCATAGAAGTAACTATTCGAAAGCGTTGAGCTAATTTAACTCCACCAGCAACAGCATTATTCAAGCCGAAGTATCGACCTGTATCGCAGCCTTTTGCGATTCTAATCCTAAATAGTTCGAAAGCATTGTAAAGGGGAAAGGCTAGGTCATGTGCTATTAATTCAACTTTGTTAACTTATTATGTATTTGAGAGCTTTGAGGAACCATTACAATTTGATGTACCGTACACTGGATTTGCAAAACTTCTAGCAAAACTTTCATTTCATTCTTCAATGCTTAAATGGTTTCATAATTATTAAACTAACAGAAAGCAACATCTTGTAGAATTGATGTATTATTCGGTGTCCCGCATGGTAGTCATTTAGGACCATTTTTCATTTAAATGTCGTTCACGATTTTTTTTTAAGTTTTGTAGTTCTAACATTTGCGGATAATTTAAAATTATATTTTCATATAAGTAATATAAGAGATTGTATCTGTTTTCAGTCTGCCAAAAGATGTGAACATAAAGACTTGCAAACCTTAATTTTCAGAAATAAAGCATTACCAATAGATTTTATAAGTAATAGTTTAGACCCACTGCATTTTATATATTTGAAAAAGGTTATAATTTATTATTACATATTATTATTATTCCTAACATTTAATATTTGAAATTAACAATATTAAATATTAAGAATAATGCTTTTGGATTTTCTAATATTGTCTTGTTTTCTTTTGAAAAATGATAAATTGTAAATATCCTTCAATTCAATAGCATTCTACATATTTTTTTTGTCACATATAAGAACACTTTTCCAACTTTTTTACTCGTAATAGATTTCACCAATCTACTGGATAACAAATTTGCTACCAAACTAATAAATTAGTTTCGTTTCATTATTATTATTGATTTTATTTCTACAAGGTGGCGCAAAAATAACCTTCTTTTTTGGCTGTTATTTAAAAAAAAAGAAAAACTTTGATTCTCACCAATATTCCGCGTTCTGGAGCAGTGTAGCGTAACATTGTTAATTAACGTGTATTTCGCATGTGTTGAGTGCACAAATGTCAAAACAGAACTGACATTAGGGGCCAATCGCAAAATTTATAGCATTTTCTGATAGGAGGATTACTTTTGCGCCACCTTGTATATCTGTTTTGCATTAATCATCGTCTCGAGTTAAATTCTAAAACTGTTAATATTTCACTGAAAAACTGTCTTAAATAAGGTGGTGTTACTGCGGTTGTAATAAAAAAATTTTTTTATATGAAATGACTTATATGAAATTACTTAAATGACTTTTCATTCTAAATATCTGTGACCTTATATATATCTTTGGTATTTTATGTTCAAAGTAATATTTAAAGATATAAATATGAAAGACACATACGTTGGGTACAATAATTCTGTCTGTCAGAAGAATCAAAATAAATTATATAGCACTTAAAACCGTTTTTATTTACTTTTCGTATGTGCTACTTGCAATAAATATGTATTGATTTAAAAAAGGAAATTTCTATTTGCCGTGATAGTTATTATAAAAACGAATTCAATCAAGCTGAAGGGAATATAAAAATGAATGGCAAATTGTAAACAGTATACTTAACAAATCTCAGTGCAAAAAACAACCATCTGCTGTAAATGTTAATGACTGCATGGTTTCAGATAAAGTTTGAATTGCTAATGCATTCAATGACTATTTTTCAACGATATCACTTATTCCACAAGTGACTTCTAGTCATTCAAACTGTGCACTTTATAGTCCCTCTAGTAGTGAACCTTCTCAAAGCCAAAGTTTTGTATTTGAGCCTATAACAAGCTTAGAGATTCTTAAAATAATTGGCACTTTAAAAAGCTCAAATTCTTCTGGTTATGATGGTATTTGTAATGTTTATTTAAAAAATATAGCTTGTTTTATAATTGACGTCTTGGCATATATCTTTAACAAAAGTATTTTTTCTGGAGTATTCCCTGATGCACTTAAATGTGCCAACATTCTACCACTTTTTAAGAAAGGCGCAACTAGTGAACTAAGTAACTATAGGCCTATATCACTCTTACCCTCAATAAGTAAGATTTTTGAAAAAGCCGTAAAAAGTAGAATGGTGAGTTTTTAACTAGAACAAGTTTTCTTAGTGAGGTTCAGTTTGGATTTCAATGTAATAAATCAACCGAAGATGCCTTGTTACATTTCTGTTCTCAACTTTTTGTTAGCCTGGATAGAAAAAAGAATACAGCCGCATTATTTGTTGACATATCAAAAGCCTTTGACATGGTTAACCACGAAAAATTGATTGGCAAACTTGAAAGCGCTGGGTTTCGAGGTTTCATATGTGATTGGTTTAGATCTTACTTAAAAGATAGAACCCAAAGAGTGAAATTTGGAGATATCAGAAATGATATAAAGCCAATAGATTTGGGAGTTCCACAAGGTTCGGTTTTGGGACCAATCCTTTTCTTGGTTTACATCAACTCGTTGTTCAGCTTGTCCTTTAAAGGTTTATTGACAGCTTTTGCAGATGATGTGGGCTTTACTTATGGTACAGATAGCTGTCTTAATCTTATATCTGATATAAATTGGGATCTCAGCTTGTTAAGAGTCTGGTTTGCAAAGCACAAATTGATGATAAGTTCTAAGACTAAGGCAATGTTTTTTTAATTTGTCTGGGCAAAAGATTATTGATGGTGATCTCTTTTTCCATGCTACTGAGTGTCAAAAATTTAAACTTTTTAAGTGCACCTGTAATTCTGTGGTTACATCTTCAACTTTCACTGATTCAACGAACTGCAATGATAAATGTTTTAAGATAGAAATTGTTAAAGAATTCAAATATTTCGGATTAATCATTGATTATAGAATGAGATTTTATTACCATACAGAAAGTCTTAGACAGTATTTCCGATGTATTCTTAGAAATGTATACTATTTGCGTAAAGTTTGCTCTTCTCAGCTACTATTTAAGATATATTATGGCATTTTTCAATAGAGCCTCTATTAGTATTGCAAAAAAGTGTTCTGAAGAAAATATGTGGCAAACCACGCCTATATCCTAGTTTTCCAATATTTAGGGATTTGAAAATTCTATCAGTACGGCATATTGTATAAAGTTCTAAACATTTTCTTTAGAAGATCTGGTAATCTTAACTTTAGAATAATTGATAACTATAGTCTACGTGGTAACTTTTTGAACCGAGTGTCTATACCGGTTTTTCGAACAACTGCATTTCGTAATTTTTATAGTGTTTCTTCGTGTCGTATATTTAATAAACTTCCTCAATCCATCAGAATGCATACGTCTTATTCGTTATTTATTAAACATGTAAAATACTGGCACCTTAGTCTTGATAATGAGAGTATCGAATTCTTTGTTAATGGCTGATGTTTTTCATGAAATGTTTACTTTAAACTTCCAATTTAACTCTTTTTTATATAGATTATGTTAATTAATAATATTTTAACTTTTTTAATATTTTTTTTTTAAGGGTCACCCCACCCATTTCTAATTGTTTATCTCAATTTTTTTTTGCTGAGAGTGGCAACAACTCTATTTTTTATAAAAATATTTTTTTCACTTCAATAAAATAATTAATAAAATGTAGATGAATATTAATATCAATAAAATGTATAAAAGCTGTCCATATTCATATTAAAAATATTAATGAATGTTACATACTTATGTTTATTATTTTTAATTTATTTTTTTCCTGAATAAAAAAAAGTAAAACTATTTTTTTTACAACTAAAAGAAAACGCACCGCAATCAACCAAATATCTCATTCCAATCTGATTAACTTGAAACTGAAAATCAAAATCCATAATGCAAACAAAATTCATATTTAGTTAAGTCTGACATAATCTAACAAACGAACTGGACGCATGACACGATTTCTAAATGAAAATGTCATAGTCACACAGAATCGCAATAGAATAGCATTCGTTAGGCTGATGAGAAAAATTGATTATGACGGTTGCTATTGTTTATACGTTTCGATTCATTTGGCAGCAATTTGACCAGGTGGAGCACTCCAATGTGGGGTAAGGTTATGGTCGTGCCATTACAAATTGACATGTTGTTGCATTTTGGAAAATAATTGTGTTACTGTTTGACTGGGTTTTTGGAATAGGAGTGGGGAATTTCTTTAGATATTTTACAAAAATTAAAAGCAAAATTAACTTTAATTTATCTGTGATACACAACATGTTGAACACACTTTTGCGTATGGATAAAGTTAGGTAGTAAAATTTATTTTTAAAGGTGTGGGCCATATTGAGCCAATTTTTCTTTATTGTTTTTTTTGGAGAACATTAATAAAAGTGATTCATTGCCTTCATGGTTTGCATTGAATATAATATCGCTAAGAAAAAATGGCACTTAACGATTTTCCGATTCATAAATTGTGTTAAAAATAAATAAGATTATGAGTAAAATGAACTTACATTATTTGTATTGCTAATAATCTTTTTATTATTTGCGCAAACTTAAGGGGTTATGATTATATGGTTTGTGACAATGCAGGATTTTATTAAATTGAGGATAAGGAGAAATGAGGTACATTGGTTTTGAATGAATTTAAGCAAGTGGAAGGAAATTAAAAAAAGGAAAATCACGCCAATTTGTTTTTTATTTGAGCATTGCTTGTTAAATTAACAATAAAACAAAGCAAGGCAGGAGATTTTCAACAATGTTCGCGCGAAACTAAGGAGAGTGCTTTCCTATGCCTCCTTTAACTTTTTTCGAACGCTTGTGAATCCTATCTTTGAGGTGCAGTGTTGTTTGGTTCACTCGACTAGACGTTAGCGTTGAAATTAAATTTGGGGCATATAAACATTTTATATATCGTCCCCATTACGAATCTTACATAGATTTAGGAAACCTAGACATTTAGATTAACATTAAGATTTAGTTTTAATTAACTTTGAATATGTAGTCAAACGTAAGTAAGTACTTACACATATATCGAACATTGAAAGCTTTTCGGTTTTTTTCAACGTAAGTACATGCATAATGGGTGCAGATTTTGGTTTCGCTTTTATGACAGTTGGCTATATCGGATTTGATGATGCTGGTAAGATCAGAATTTAACGACCTTAACATATTTTGTCATTCTAATCTGAGATACGTGGATCAGAAAACGAACATGAAATATCGTAGTTGAGACACCGTCGTCGATGCTGAGGATATGGAAGAACCAATTCTGCAGACAGTTAAACGGCGATGACGAACAACATTCCGCTGTCAGATCGAAAGAACCATTTAATATTGGCAAAGACAGCAAAAACTGCCAACCAACCGACCAAAGTGCAGTGAGGATACCTATATCTAAACTCAAGCTTAATAAGGCCGCAGGAAATGACGGCCTTCCCACTGAGCTTTATAAAGCTGGCGGAGATGACTTGGTTAGTAACATCCACCAACTCATAAGCCAAATCTGGTCGGTTGAAAGCATGCCTGAAGAATGGAACCTCAGCATCGTTTGCCCGATCCACAAAAAAAAGAAGACCCTCTGAACTGCGCCAACTACAGAGGCATAAGTCTACTCAACATCGCCTACAAGATCCTATCTGCCGTAATATGTGAACGCCTGAAACCGTTTGCCAACAACCTGATCAGCCTTTATCAGTGTGGTTTTAGGCCAGGAAAGTCCGCAATCGATCAAATTTTCACACTTCGGCAGATCCTGGGAAAAACCCAAGAAGTCCAAATCGATACCCACCACCTATTTGTCGATTTCAAAGCAGCATATAGAGACGAACTATACAGAACCATGCCTTGTTTTGGTATACCGTCCAAACTCGTCCGTTTGTGTAGGATGATGATGGAGAATTCTCACTGCACAATCAGGGTCGGAAACGACCTCACCGACACATTCGATACCAAAAATGGATTTAGGCAAGGCGATGCGCTGTCATCGGACTTCTTCAATTTGATTCTTGAGAGGATTGTGCAAAACTGCGAGCCAACACCAGAGGCACAATTCTCCAAAAATCGGTGGAGCTACTAGCATACGCCGATGATATTGACATCATTGGTAGGAATCAACGTGATGTCATAGCCACGTTTGCTAAAATGGGTTTAGCAGTAAATGAGGGTAAGACTAAGTATATGCTGTCAACACGAAAGGACACACAACATCGACGAATTGGACAGAACGTCACCATTGACAAATATAACTTTGAGGTAGTACGGGACTTTGTCTACCTCGGCCCCGCTATTAACTCTGACAACAACATCTCGTCAGAAATCAAACGAAGAATTACTCTTGCCATTCGCTGTTTCTTCGGGCTAAGAAGGCAACTTAGTTGTAAAGCCCTTACCTGAACTACTAAGGAGATCCTATCATGATCATCCCAGTCCTGCTCTACGGCGCTGAAGCATGGACCGTATCAAAAACGGATGAAGAAATCCTTGGTCGATTCGAGAGAAAAATTCTTCTGAAAATCTTCGGTCCCGTTTGCGTTGACGGGCTATGGAGACGAAGATTCAACCACGAACTATACGAGCTACACAGCGACATACACTTAATCAAAAAACTCCGCATTGGACGTTTAAGATGGCTAGGACATGTAGAACGAATGGACCCCAATACTCCGGCTCGCAAAGTCGTCGATTCCCAGCCAGACCCGGACGCAGTAGAGGAAGACCTCGCCTTAAGTGGCGCGCACAAGTAGAAACCGACCTTAACCAACTTGGAATGCGCAACTGGAGGCAGTTAGCTAAGGACCGGGCTAATTGGAGAGGCATGTTGGTTGAGGCCCAGGTCCATCCCGGACTGCAGCGCCATTTAATCTTAATCACTCCAGGAGAATATCCCATAGTCATCTCTGGAATATACTAAACCATATCAGATACACTTAATAAAATCCCTAGTGGAATATGATTCAAATAATATATTAACCTTGTAGAGTCCAAAAGATATTTCTTAATAATACCGGTATGAACAGATTTACTCATTATCCAGTCAAACAACATACCCAGATTCTTAAAGGATTTGACATTCTCAATTTTAAGTCATTTACTAGAAGATAAACCAGACTCAAAAAACCCCTGCAAGCTTGAATCTAAAAGACAGATATCTTTACTATGTTTGAATTTGTTGCAGTCTGCACAGTGAAATAAAAAATTCCCATAATTTACTTTATTATTTTGTGTTTTATCACTTATAACCAATTTGTGCATTTTAAACCAATGGCTTGAGATTTCTAGGTCATGATTTATGTCAACTGTAAGGTTTAAAGAAGAATCAATGTCGTCAGCCAACGCACTTACTTTGACACATTCAGCCCTACCGAAGTATCCGTAAGAGCGGACAATTATTTTCCGCAACGTCGGAGGTTCAAATTCCATTCGAGGTATCTGTCATCGGAAAAAAATGCTTTACAAATGCGACGACTACATTTCACTAAAATTCGTGAATAAATTCCACTTAGCTGTCAAAAATTGAAAGAAAAATGCTCCTAAACGCACTTCAACTCAATTCGCCGGGATGCGTTACAAAATGTCGGAGAAATATTCCGAACAGCTTTTCTGAAGAATACCTCGAAGCATAAAATCCTTCGAATCGTACAAAATCGGTGAATTTTCCGCTCCGACGGATACCTCGATAGAGCTGATTAATTTTGTAGAAAAAACCGAGTTAATAAAAAAGTAGAGGACCAAGCACAGAACCTTGTGAAACCATTGATTTTGACTGATTGCACTGCATTAGATGATGAATTGTTTTCGCAACACGCAAACTCTAGATAATACGAATCCCCAAAGACGACAAACAGTGCGAACAGAAAAAGTTTTTGCGTTGTGAAGTGCAGTGTTGAGCAGAATCCGAATGAGTCGATTCGCAATCGTGTTCAGCAATTAGAGCTATGCCCATTCACTTGTGGAAGATTTTACGGATTAATTTTAGCTTAAAGCCTTAAAAGATCCAGCTTATGCAAGAGTTGAAACCACGTAGGTACCTCATTGATCCTCATTTTCAACGCAAATTTTTTTTCTCCGGTGAGGCCAATTGTTGGTCCAATGGATTTATAATCAAGCAAAATTGACGAAATTGGAGTGGAGAAACCCCAGAAGCCTTTGTCGAGACCCCCTTACAACCATTAAAACTCACCGTTTGCTGTGCTTTGTGGCATAGTAGAGTCATCGTCTACTATTTCTTTGACGACGACGATGCCGGCCAGAATGTTACCGTCAATGGATAGCGCTAAAGAAAACATGATTTCTGACTTTTAAGTTCTTAAGTTAAATGGCATTGACGTGACAGAGCTGTGGTTCTAACAAGATGGCGCAACATGCCAGACTGCGAACAACAATATCAATTTATTGTGGGAAACATTTGCGGAGAGCATAATTTCGCGTAATGGAACTGTGAACTAGCCTTTACGATCCTGTGATCTCGCGCCTTTAGATTACTATTATTGGGGGTATATGAAGTCACTAGTCTATGACGATAAAACAGAGATGTTGGACGATTTGGAAGTCAGCATTCGCCGTGTTATTTTATACGGCCTCAGTTGCTCGATAAAGTTGTAGAAAATTGGACTGTATGATTACGCTTCATTCGAGCTAGCACTGACTATCGAGGGGTTATTCAGTTGAAATATGTTATATTATAAAAACAAACTAAACAGTTGCATATACAAAAGTCATCACAACTATCTAACACCACTTTAGTACCAATAAAATCAAATAGTCACATTAAAATAATCAGCTAAATCATTGGAAATGTAATCTTTTATGTCCAGTTCTCAGTGCTGAGTTAACCCAGAGTTAAATAGCCCCTGAATAGAGAGTTAACTCTGAAGCAGTTTTTTAGTGCAGGATTAAGTTTGACTCCGTGTGTGGTGATTTTATTTGGTAGCACTCATGATTTATCGATTTTGCTGTCAAAAAGTTGTCAAAATATATAGAATTTGCCACAGCTCCGTTGTCAGCTAATAAAAATGCTTTTGTCGCGATCTTACAAGCCTTTTTCTTCTTAAAATAATTTAACTCAATTTTTTAAACAATTCCGATTCGCTGAGATATGAATTTGAATCCATCACACACGTATTAGTTTCTACAAATTATATAAAATAAAATGGAATTGAAAATAATTGTTCGCTTGGTATTTTATCATCTGTCAAAAACATCTGATCATTTAATCCCAGGGTTAACTCACCAAATTTGCTCGAAGTTAACTCTGGATTTAAAATTACTGAAAAAATACTTTATCGAGTTAACTCGAGTATATTCCCGAAATTGGAATGATCTCGCACTGAAAAAAATGGGCCTAAGAGTTTATATTTGTTGGATTTCAATTGATTTATTCTTATCGATTTCATTGTTTTTTCGAATTGCCTTTGAACAACACAAAACACCGCTTTTGAAATATTTTACTTATTTGTTTGTATACTCAGATTAATGGAATATTTAATTTTCTTTTTGTACAATTTGCTCTTATCTATAATTTTATTAATCGGCTCAAAAGTAATCCACGTAAATCATTGTCGACGGGTTTCAAGACCTACCTACATTCACATGGAAGTTTTTGGTTGATTTGGTTTGGTTTTACGAAACAAATTCTGCTGACTCGAAAGTTTTATGATTGCTATTCGCTAAAGTGCCCTAATCCTACCACTCCTACTGTACGAAGATGTTCATGTAATGGGTCTTTAAAACAAGGATGCCCAATTTTGAAATATATGTTTACGACTTTCACGGGTAACATTTGGTGCTTGTGTATATCGACTGAACTGGCATGGACCCAAATCCAACAATTCTTCTTGAGACTCATATTCATTCAAAAATGCGATTTTTTTTGGCGAAATTTGTACAGCAATCAGCATAATGTTTCAGATATCAATCAGCAAACACCCGCCGTTGTCTACGATCATTTAAGAAGGTAAACGATCTTCAGTTGAATTTTTTACTTGTCCAAACCCAAGGCCCAACGCAATGACGCAGATGATTTTTTTTTTTTCAAATTAGGACAAATCAGCAAAATGTTTTAGAAACCAATCAGCATACACCTGCTGTTCTTTGCAGTCGCTTATGGATGTGTTAGTGGATTTTTATGAGTACAGACCCAGGGCCCAACGCAAATTTCCTCAAGTTGAAGTCGCAGAGAGCCCAAGAAATTGACTGTCTCGAAAACTCTCACAAAGTAGCGATGATAGCAGTTGATTCAAATTCGGTTAAGAAACGTCGAATAGCCGACTTGACAGGACGGTTGTGCAGATGTTAAAAAATATGTTAGTGTGTCGAAAATGTTTCGAAGAGGTATTAAATTGCATAATAAATTTTGATGATTTGCAGTCATTGCCCATCGATATAACCCTCCATCTAGATTTGTCATACACTTCCGAAAAATTAACAACAAATTTAACATTGGTCTCTTTTGAAAGATAATTTATTTTTGCCGTTCTTTGTCCTCGTTTAAAATAATTGGATACCCCGAAATACATAAACAGCACTGATTATAATTTAAACATGAATATTTTGTTGAATAAAGTTGAACAAGCTGAAATAGAAAGATTGATATAAATTCTCAAGTAAGCTCGACCAAATGCTACATTTTCGATGAGTTATCACAATCCAAAGCGATTCGACTTCAAGTTAATAAAACTGTCCCTAATATACGAGAAGGACTTCGTATTTAAATTAGTTTTTCATTGTACACTAAAAAAAAACATATTCTTGTATAAAATACACCTTTCATGTAATAAAATTAAAACCTCCAATCAATTCATAAACCATATAAAAGTCATCACCTAACTACAAAATAAATTCATTCCATTTATATAAAAATCAAAATGCAAATAAATCTCAACAGATTACTAATTTAAGTCACACAACAACATCCAATGACATTATGCAATCCTCACTAAAGAAGAAAAATGATTTTGCTTCTTGCGCGCAATTACCAATAGATAGAAATAATTGATCCTATCGATCTTGAAAAGATGTCCATGTCCAACACTAAATACTCGGCACTCCAAATAATTTATGATCCCAACATCGATTAACCAATCTATATACCAGACGACAATTTACGATCGACTTCAATATGGATTGCGTTTGTCAACATTCATTAAAGTCTGCATTAATCTAAAGCACTGAGTCCACCACCGCGCTTCTATTTGACCAACACTACTCACCCCAAATCACAGCAAGGAGACCACTTGTAGCAGCATTCCACGTTCTAAAAAAATAAATTCACTCGCGAATTCGATTTAATTTTTATTTTTTCTTCACCTTAAGCTGCTTCTCTTTCAATTCTTAATACCAATTCGATTTGGATTTCAATACAGAAAAAAAAAATTCGATCAATTAATTAATGATTGTATAGTATATTTGCAAACATTCCTCTCTTTGAGTTTTTTTTTTATTCCATCTGTGTGTATGTTTACTGCTGTGTTTTTATTTGCTTCTTCAGAGAAAACTGCGTGCGTGATTAATAGCCACGCTGATGTTTTTAATCCATTAATATGCAAATTAAGCAGTTACTAGCATAACAAAAAAATAGACTAAAACAAGAAGGCTAGAAACAGGATTTCGTTTAGAGAAGAAAACAAAATACAACAACACTTAACCGAGCACATGCACAGGTCACACTTTTAATTAATTTTTTTTGTTATTTTTATTATTTAACATCAAACACTCTGATCGATTCACTTCTTTGGGGATACACACTCGAAAACACTTGTTTTAAGAACACACACGCATAAGATATATTTATCTGCGGCAATGATATATACTCGTAGATACTCTAAATACAGATATATTGAAATATATATTTTTTTTAGAATTAAGGCCGCTTGAATAAATTAACATTGAATTGCGGGACGGGGAATTATACAAAATATTATGTGACAAGAAAACTTGTCCACGTTACAGTTATAAGCTGATTTTCATATTTAGTTTCGCTGACAACGAACTGTCTCGTAAATAATTTCGCAGCAATTACTGCACCTTCGAAAAAAAAAATGGTTTTCTTCCGGGAAGTTTTCCAATGCAGACCGCACAACTCTAGCTAGGTGTAGTAAACAAACTGTATGACGATTTGACACTTTTGGTTCACTAATTTGTTGCTTCGATTCTCCGAAACCGTATCAAATCTACAGCATCAATCAAGCACAATAAAAAAAAACACCTTTCGAGAGGGTGTCAAAAAACCGCACCACAAAAAAAAATTAGTAAAACCCAATGCGAACGAGAAACCACGGTTTAGCAAGCAAAAAAAAAACCACACACACAACAAATAATAACAACAACCCACAGCGCACAATCAATCCGGTAAGAAAGACGTACATAGACTGCGAGAGGATATGCCAGGTGAGCTTATGCTAAGGCACCAACCTCTAGAAGACCGACTGACCGAGTAATACAGTACTGGTTGTGAGCTGTTAGTTGGTGGTACTGGTGCTGGTGCTGTTGTGCTGCCTTAGCTCTTGGCATCGTGATCATCATCAACCACAGCATTTGCAGTGCACACGCTACGACAACGACATCGACGACGACGACGAACCCAAACCACAACAACACATCCGAGGAGTAGAGTACTCGTTCATATCGTGCCTGCAGAGTAGTGCTCCTGCATAAGACTCTGGTGTACACCAAGCTGAGCTGTACCTCTTGAAAGGTTGCTGTACTCTTGGAGTGTTGTTGCTTCTTCTTCGTCATTGTCGTCGTCTTGGGTTCGCCTGTATTGGATTTTGCGGTTCTCTTCCAATGAGAAAAACCATCCAAAGCAAAGGCAGTGGCTTTGCCATTCAACCAATAAAAAGACCACTGCACAGTTGAAGCTGCCAACAGAAATAGTTACCACTGGAAGGTTTGTTGTGGACGTGTAATGGTGCTGGAAAGTGCAAAAGAGTTCTGGCATGTAAGAGAAATATTTTCGCTTGCAGTTTTACAAATAGAACCGTTTTTCTCTTTTGCAAATATTATGTACGGTCATCCCCCGATCTGGTGCATGTATGGAGAGTTGAGAGAGTTTTCGCAAATGGGAAGGGGAACATGGTTTATGGGAAGACGTAAGCCCAGTTCGCAAGTCAACTCTTTCGTATTGAATTGCAGTAGAAAATGGAAATGTTGCATTTGACGTTTTGAGCTTGTGACTTTTTATTTTTCATGTTTGGAGGATAATCAGCAGAATAGACAAATTAATTGATGACTTCTGTAGTGGACCCCGATACAACCCATTGAGACTAACAGATTGGGTCCATGGTGTCCTTCTTTTATGCAGTCTTCCCATTGTACAAGATTCAGTTTGATATGGATTTGGAATTGGTTAAGGGACTTTTTTTTCACAATCATTCATTTTTAAACAATATTGCTGGACCTCCAGTTTAATTCCGAATCCGATTGCCTAATTTGGGATAAGTTCTTCTTGACTGTTGATACTATCATTGGGAAAGAAGGGTCTCTGACAAAATTATGTTAGTGTTGCACGACTGAGATTAAGAACCACTAGATAGTAAGGCCCACTACGAAAGTAAGTAAAATAATCTTACAAATTTACATGACTTAACCGTTTCCTCATGAGCTAGGGCCTTTCATTCCATGATTCCATCTGCAAAATGACGCCAAAGAGGGCTTGTGGCTATGGTTGGGAATCGAATCCTGTCTTTTTACCACCTTTGGTAGGCGATCATATTTTTGATTCAGGAGCTCCAGCAGCATAACTTAGCGATGTCATTTTTTTCCGTAAAAAAAAAACTTTGTGATGCGGATTGTCATGATTTTTTTTTATTTTAGGAAGACTTAGGATGCTTATGTTACGAAGCAACCAATAGCCTCGGAAAGGACTGATATTATTGTTGACGACCATGTTAAACGAAAAACGGACAACGACGTTCGTATCTGCATCTGGAATGTGAGAACATTAAACAGGAGAGGTGCTGGCGAACAACTAGCGGAAGCCCTTAACTGCTACAAAGCAGACATTACTGCCATCCAGGAAATACGATGGGATGGGCCGGGCAAAAAGAGGATGAAAAACTGTGACATCTACTATAGACCGTAATATAGTGAGCAGAAACAGCGACTATTCGGATGCGGATTTGTTATAAGTGCCAGACTTAGGCAAGAAGTCTTATGTTTCCAAGACATTAGCGAAGGCATTGTAACAATCCGCATCAAGGCCAAATTCGCCAACATAAGCCTTATATGCGCTCATATCCGACGGAGGAAAAAGATGATATAACTAAGGACTGATTCTACGAACTCCTCGACAAAACCTATGAGCGACTACCAAAGTACAATGTTAAAATCGTGCTGGGAGACTTTAACGCAAAGGTAGGAAGAGAAGACATCTTTAGTAGTACTATCAGAAAATATAGCCTACACGACAACACGTCTGGTAACGGAATTAGGCTAATTGACTTCGCTACGGAACAAAATGCCACTAAAGCCAGCACTCGGTTTCCTCACCTCGATAACCATAAGGGGACATTGCGGTCTCCAGATCAACGAACAGTCAACCAAATTGATCACATTGCGATAGACTACTACCTTGTTATAGCCAAGGCAAGGCTGCGGATATCCGCCACAAAAAAACCAGAAATACTGTAAAAAAAATTAATGTCGAAAGACTGCAATCGGCAGAGACCGCCAAGACCTTTGCGCAACGCGAATCCCTCGACTCACAACACACCACCATCTAATGTCGAAGGACAATGGCAACGATGCCAACAAGCTATTAGATCAGCCGCAACTGATGTGCTAGGCTTCCCCTGGTTTGATGAGGAATGCCGACAGATGCTCGCAGCCAAGAACTAGGCCTACAAGGCTAAGCTGCAGGTGAAGACGAGACCTGCCATTGAGCTCTATAGGCAAAGAAGAAGGGAAGAACATCGGCTTTTCAGAAAGAAGAAAAAAGACCAAGAAAAACGCGCGATCGAGTATATAGAGAGCTGCCACTCCAGGAACGATGTTCGTAAGTTTAACCAAAGTGTAAAACGTCAAAGCTAAGGATACAAGGATCGAACAGAATCCTGTCGAGATGAACAAGGAAATATCGTAGTTGAGACACAGTCGATGCTGAGGATATGGAAGAACCACTTCTGCAGACTGTTAAACGGCGATGACGAACAACATGTCGCTGTCAGGCAGAACGAACCATTTAATATTGACAACGACAGCGAAAACTGCCAACCACCCGACCTAAGTGAAGTGAGGATAGCAATATCTAAACTTAAGCTTAATAAGGCCGCCGGAAATGACGGCCTTCCCGCTGAGCTTTATAAAGATGGTGGAGATGGCTTGGAAGGTAACATCCACCAACTCATAAGCCAAATCTGGTCGGATGAAAGCATGCCTGAAGAATGGAATCTCAGCATCGATTGCCCGATCCACAAAAAATGAGACCCTCTGAACTGCGCCACCTACAGAGGCATAAGTCTTCTCAACATCGCCTACAAGATCCTATCTGCCGTAATATGTGAACGCCTGAAACCGTTTACCAACAACCTGATCGGCCCTTATCAGTGTGGTTTTAGGCCAGGAAGGTCCACAACCGATCAAATTTTCACACTTCGGCAGATCCTAGAAAAAACCCAAGAAGTCTAAATCGATACCCACCACCTATTTATCGATTTCAAAACCGCATACGACAGCATTTATAGAGACGAACTATACAGAGCCATGTCTTGCCTTGGTATATCGCCCAAACTAGTCCCTTTTTGTAGGATGACGATGGAGAATTCTCGCTGCACCATCAGACCTCACCGCCACATTCGATACCACAAAAGGATGTAGGCAAGGCGATGCGCTGTGACGTGATTTCTTTAATTTGATTCTTGAGAGGATTGTGCAAAACTCCCGAGCCAATACCAGAGGCACAATTTTCCAAAAATCGGTGCAACTACTAGCATACGCCGACGATATTGACATCATTGGTAGGACTCAACGTGATGTCATAGCCACGTTTGCTAGTATAGAGAATAATAACACGAAAGGACACACAACATCCACGAATTGGACAGAACTTCAACATTGACACATATAACTTTGAGGTAGTACGGGACTTTGTCTACCTCCGCTCCGCTAATAACTCTGACAACAACATCTCGTCAGAAATCAAACGAAGAATTACTCTTGCCAATCGCCGTTTCTTCGGGCTAAGAAGGCAATTTAGTAGTAAAGCCCTCACTCGAACTACTAAGGAGATCCTATATAAGACCCTGATCATCCCAATCCTACTCTACGGCGCTGAAGCATGGACCGTATCAAAAGCGGATGAAGAAATCCTTGGTTGATTCAAGAGAATTTTTTTTCCAAAAATCGTTCGTCCCGTTTGCGTTGACGGGCTATGGAGACGAAGATTCAACCACGAACTATACGAGCTGTACAGCGAAATACCCCTAGTCAAAAAAAAACTCCGCATTGGACGGGCTAATTGGAGAGGCATATTGGTTGAAGCCCAGGTTCATCCCGTAGCGTCATTTAAGTAAATAAGTAAGTACACAAGGTGTTGTTGCATGACGCATCAGTAATAGAGCATCATAGCTTTATTTCCATAAGCTTAGTGAGTGAGGTGTGTTGCTTAAGGGCCAGGTTCCTTCCGCCACTAAGTTACTCAAATTAATTGGATTACCTGGAAGTTAAATTTTACCAGCAACCTAATATTCGTCAGAGCAAAGAAAAATATTCATACATTTATGCAATCACGGCTTCTTTTATTAATTATTTACAAGTTATTCCAAATTAACGACCCCTATACGTATTCCATTTAAATCTCAAAATTTCCCCTATAAAACAAAACATGGCCACAAGAAAGCTGACTCCCATTGCCACCCAAATCAGCCGAAAGTCCTGAACTGTTAGCGGCACGTAGCTCGCCTTAAATGGAAAAACCAAACGCTCAATCTCTCCAATAGCAATGAGTTCGTTAAACGCCCTGCGTTTCCAAAATTCAATCAACCCCGATGAGTACGTCTCCAGAATCAAAAAGTTCAAGATCTCCTTGTAAATTGAGTTCTCATTGATGGGAAATGCCATCGGCATTGATGTCAAAAAGCACATATCCTTCGAAAAGCGAAACATAAGTCGACCAGAAAGCCTCTGCTGCTCTTGGAGAATAATCCACTTGGGACTATTCACCATGTAGGTGAAGCTGGTGTTGAAGCTGTCTCTGAACTTAACATATTTAGCGAAATCATCTTCAAAGAGGAAAAGGTCCTTGTATTTCTGCTTGAAACGTGGTTCCAGCTCTGTAAGAAAAGTAAACTCTGAACTCAAGCCAAAGACTTTTTTACCAGACTCCAGGAGATCATCAAACGTTGCAATCTTCTTCTCACTTGGGGGGCTGGTGATGTAGGTTTGTAGGAATGCATTATACAACGTGACCAGCATGATTCCTGTCAAACAGACTATTAAGTAGATGATCTTTATGGTGTAAGATGCACGTGGAATTTGTATGAATGATTGTCCAAAACAGCCACGAAAACAACTATCCTGGAAGAAGTAATTCATAAATGATGTCCTACGGCCTAAAAGGTACACCGATGTCTCCAACACTGCTGATGACATCACAATGATACCAATTATCGTGAAAAGTGTCAGGCTATCAAAGAAATTGAAAAATATCTCATAGGTTGGTATACTGGGTTCAATGGGAAGCATTGCACACCAGTCGAAACTCTCGTATGGATACGAACACCAGTCCAATGGATCTAGAAACACTGTCGCTGCTGATATTTCCACAGTCCCATTATACACGAGATCCGCCAGCTTTCGGGCAGCTAGAGCTTTGTTGGTTTTTGGTGAACTTAAAACGGCATTGTGCTTCTTCGCCAAAGCCACAAAAACGTGTCCAGCATAGCCAGCTATTTTGTCGTTTTCTGTTATTATCATCTTCGGTTCAGAACCTCCGAATAAAACTGGCAATTCACGGCCTTTAAGATTTCGCATGCGATTTGGAAAGTACCCATGTATTGGTGGTTTATTTATCCAGAGTTTTTGCTCAATTTTAAAAGTCGGCATATTGGTATATCTGAAGTAGGCTGAAGTTTTCGAAAAGTCCTGAAATAGTGCCAATACATTTATCATGTGATTCTCCCAGCAAAAGTTGAATAAATCCTTCAATATTAGCTCATCCTTTGAAGGGTAGTCGAGTAGAAAAATCGTCTTCGATGACCTTATGTGGTGGAGACTTTCTAAGAGTTGACGTAGGGTGTCTTCATCCGCCATTGATTCAAGGTGAACAATTGCAAGGAGGTCACTGTTGTAGACATCTTTGACAAAAAACGAACTGTTGTCGGAGATTGAAATTACCGGGATGTCAAGTTCGACGTAAATGTCTTTGACTAAGTCTCCATTAAATGTCTCGCTAGATTTTTTCAAAATTAAGATGCTTCGAAACTGCTCTTGTTTGTGAATATCCTTTATAAAACTAACAAGTTTGTAGGCCGGAGTTATGTTGGTATTGGTAGATAAAATAGTAGCTGCAGCTGCAACAAATGCGAGCGGAAGTAGTGCAAGCATCTTCAGAGTTTGGGGGACTTTTGAAGTTGTCAGAAGGAGTTAGCTACTTTATATAGAACTCTTAGGCACTGTTATCTTTGTATTCAATCGAAGAACCGTTTAACATAATTTGTCTTGATTAGAGGGTGCATTCCCTGTAATAAAATCAATTTGAACAAAAAATTGCTATGGGGGCTGTAACACCTTTCATGAGTAATTTTGGTGTTTGCTTGCATTTAATATTAATAACGGTAAACGAATTTTGTGTACTTTATACGCATAATTGGCGTTGCAAGCAATCAATAAACCAAACTAAGCAGTTTGTATGATGGGGGTTTATTTATAATTTCACCAGATGGCGACACAAATCGTTGACCTATGTCAGTATCTGATTCAGGACATAAAGTCATGAACGTTTTATGCACTATGGGTAAAATAAGGGTGGGTCTGTGCTTATTCCCTGAAGAAATATCAGCAATTTTCGCCGGATTATGGGTCACTGCAGCTTTTCCATGTTGAAAGCTTCAGCATGAGTTATTGGTGCCCATGTGCGCATTTAACTTGAAAAAATAACAACTTGCAATGGACTATAACTCATGCTAACTTTGTTACTTATGTGGTGCTACGATCCGATATTAACATGGAAATCAACCAACATGCCCCACCAGTTAGCCCGGTCCTTAGCAAACTGTCTCCAGTTGCGCACTTCAAGTTATATGAGATCGGTTTCTAGTTCAAACGGGTGGTTAAATTTTAAGGGCCGATGTTGAATGTGAACCACACCTAAAAGTCAAGTTTTTTTTCTGCATTTGACATTTCTCAATTTCAGACTAATTCAATTTGAACCATGGAAAGATCGAGCGCGCGTTAAAGTTATTCAGGATTATTATGAAAATGGGCGTTCAAATCAAAATGCATATCGTGCACTTCGTGATTTTTTCGGTCAATTTAATCGTCCAAATGTGCATACAATCGGAAAAATCGTGAAAATTTTGAGCAAACCGGGCCTGTAGGAGATGTGAAAACACCAGTGCTTGAAAATATTGCTGCTGTTCGCGATAGTGTAGCTGAAGAGCCGTCCACCTCAACTCGTCATCGTGCCCAACAATTGCACCTCTCACGCTCGTCGCTAACAAGGTGCAATTGACTCAAGAACTAAAGCCTCTTGACCATTTCAAGTGTCATCAATGGTCAGAATGGTGGCCAGAAATGGCAACAGTGGATGATCAATTTTCGAAAAAAATTATCTTCAGTGATGAGGCACATTTTCACCTCAGTGGATTCGTCAATAAGCAGAATTGCCGCATTTGGGTGAATGATAATCAAAGAGTGATTGCCGAAAAACAAATGCACCCACAAAGAGTGTTTATGGACTGGCGGCATCATCGGGCCGTATTCTTTTCCAAAATGAGCAAACCATTCACAGGCAGTTACTGTGAATGGTGTTCGCTATCATGGGATGATAACGAAATCCAACGCAGTACTTGATACTTGTATCGTGTTGACTCAATCTCCGGTACGTTCCCGAACTTTTCACCTTTTTTCCAATCTTTACACCTTGTCCCGATCTTTTAATCTTAGCTTTTTTAAGCCTTCATTCGTAAGCTCGAAAAATGCTTTGCTTCGGATTAACTTCGTGCGAAGTTCTACCGAAACATCTTAATTTATGGTACATTTACAATTGTACACACATCTCAGGAAGCTTAAAAAAACCCTTACAGATGTTACGCCATCATAATTTCGGTTATGCTTGTGAATTTTCCTGCACAATGTCTTAAACAAGCTTCTACCCAAACAATCGACTGCCAAAATGCTCAACCTATGCGCAAAGGTACTATAAAGGGCCTATGGAAATAATTGCTTGTGGGAATTAAATATTTGTACCTTATAGAAGAATAATTGTTAGTTGGGAAAGGTGTACGTCGATAAGCCAGCAACAATTCAAGAACTAAGGGATGATATAATTCGGCACATTAACGGCATGCCTCAGCGTCATCGAACATTTGGACCATCGTATGGAGCTGTGCCGCCGAGGTCGCGGCGGCCATTTGGCCTATATTTTTTTCCATACATAACTGAACCATACCAATATTCAGCCCTATCGAGGTATCCGTCGGAGCGGGCGGTTTAAATTTCATTCGAGGTATGTGTCATCGGAAGGAAATACTACACAACTGCGACGGCTTCACTTCACTTCAATTCGTAAATAAATTTCGCAAAGAATTTGTGTAGGAGGAAATCGGAAAAAGAATGGCACATAGCTGTCAAAAATTTCACAAAAAATGCACCTGAACGCACTTCAACGAAACTCGTTACAAAATGTCGGAGAAATATTCCGAACAGCTTTTCGGAAGAATATCTCGAAGCAAAAATCCTCCGAATTGTACAAAATCGGAGAATTTTCCGCTCCGACGAATACCTCGATAGGGCCGATTATCATAATAAAAAGAAATGACAATAATTTCCTAAATAATTTTTGTGTTTTATTCAAAATTAACATCGGCCCTTAAAATTTAACCACCCTTTACTACATCGACTGCGTCCGAAGTCGGGCTAGAAATCAAGGAATCTGGGAGCCGGAGTCCATTCGCTCTACACGTCCTAACCATTTTAAACGTCCAATGCGGAGTTTTTTTTGACCAGGTCTATGTTTTTTGATACGGTCCATGCTTCAGAGCCGTAGAGGAGGACTGAGTTTATCGAGGTATCCGTCGGAGCGGGCGGTTTAAATTTCATTCGAGGTATGTGTCATCGGAAGAAAATACTACACAACTGCGACGGCTTTACTTCACTTCAATTCGTAAATAAATTCCACGAAGAATTTGTATCGGAGGAAATCGGAAAAATAATGGCACTTAGCTGTCAAAAATTGCACGAAAAATGCACTTGAACGCACTTCAACGCAACGCGTTACAAAATGTCGGAGAAATATTCCGAACAGCTTTTCGGAAGAATACCTCGAAGCAAAAATCCTCCGATTCGTACAAAATCTGAGAATTTTCCGCTCCGAAAAATACCTCGATAGGGCCGATTATCATAATAAAAAGAAATGACAATAATTTCCTAAATAATTTGTGTTTTATTCAAAATTAACATCGGCCCTTAAAATTTAACCACCCTTTACTACATCTACTACATCGACTGCATCCGATGTCTGGCTAGGAATCAAAGAATCTGGGAGCCGGAGTCCACTCGCTCTACATGTCCTAACCATTTTAAACGTCCAATGCGGAGTTTTTTGACCAGGTCTATGTTTTTTGATACGGTCCATGCTTCAGAGCCGTAGAGGAGGACTAAGTTTCATGTTTCCTTTGCATTCTGGAACATTTTAGGTTGGCAAAAATGATCTGAGGATGGACGAAGGTTCTTTCAATATTCAACACTTGAACTTTAAATTCTGAGAGGAACAACTGAAGCCATGACCATTTGGCAATCTGTTATTGCACCGCTACCCTTTCTTATAATTTTTTTGTTTACAGACTCTCTACCCAGATGATCCATCACAACGGCATTTGTTAAGTATTTGCTCTTGTGTGATCTATCATATCTTAAAGATTGACTCTGGCAGAAGTTTCTGTTATTTCAACATGGTCCGAAAGTGTCACTTTCTTAGTAAGTGTTATGACTTTATAAAAAGGCAGAACATTGAGGTTCTGTTTCTGTATGGACTGTCTAAGTATGTGGTATTTTTTCTTTGTAAGTCCCAGATCCATAAATAGGGCTAATGCGTTTGCTTCTTCATATATTATGGGATCTTTATGAGGAGTAGGAATGCTCTTTTTTATCCTTTAAAATCTTACAGGACTAGCGTCTGATACTTCTTTCGCAATATCAGCTTTAAGCTTTTCATGGTCTTTTTTATATTTAATAGCCAAAGCTGTTGAAAGATTAACAGTGCTGATGTCCTCTGTAGTTTTAGAAAATTTCTGTTTTTTTTGGTAAGTGAAGAGCACTCAGTTTGTAGCGTGTACCTGTAACATTTTTTTTTATGAAATCAATCAAATAATATTATTTGAAACATGTATTCTTACAAATACTATCAAGGAACTGAACGCACTTACGTAGCATGTACCAAAACCATCTAATCCGCTGTAACGACTTTATTTCACGTTCTCCAATAATTCACCAACATCTCTATTGCCGAACAAAGTTTATATTAAGCCCCGCTGGCGAGGATAGAGATCTTTTACTCGTGGCAATTACAGACGTGCATATGGTAGCAATTACCGATCGCACACGGTGGAAATAAGAGAGTAATATTTTTAAGTGAAAAAAATAACTCTTGTCTTAATACAAGAAAAGTTTGTAAGATCGAGATTATCAATATTTGTGAATTCTATCGAACCAGATCATTAAAATCGATCTATCAAGATCTGTAAATTCGATTTAACCAACATCTGACTTTCTAAGCTCAAGAGTCCTAGTAAGAAGATCATGGTGTAAACCTTTTTTTTATGAAAAGTTTACTCAATCAATACAGGTAATGTAACAAGTGCATATAATTTAGTTCGGATTAGATCTAAATAGTGGAAATCCTCGTTATATAGGTTTGTTTACACGCAATTTCCCACGCAGCACATGTGATTTGACTAAAGTTAACCCCTTAGCCGTATGACACGCAATTAAGTAAAAGCGTTAGATACAGGGAAACTTATCTGAATCGCATATGCCCTGCTGTGTATGAGAGCCACCAAAAGCGTCGCAAGTACGTACCCATTGAAGCAACGCGCCAATCTTTGAAACATCTTATCAGAAGAAACCACCGCAGTGTGCGTCTCAAGTCCACCTAACAACGCATCAACTCAGTCTGTCAAGGCCCCAACAAAAGCACTGTTCCAGTAGCGAAAAGGCGATCGAGTCACCAATACCACGTGAAGATTTCATCACTCTCAATGGAGCATATTATAGTTTTTTTTATGTATAGTTATTATTTGAACTTATGATCATTAAACTATTTATAAGTAAGTCTATGTAAAAGGTATCGACAGAAGGTAAGGAGTGCCAAAACAATTTTTTTTGTTTACGCTAATGAAGTATTCTTCCAAAAATATAGTGGCAGTGATCCAGACCGACGTGCGCACAGAAGTCAAGAATCAATACCACCGCGATCATCAGTTCATAAAGGATTATATTATCACACACGTGTAAGTCATTTTGGCATTTCTTTATAGTGGTACCAATATGTTATGTATTTTGAATTACATATAATTATTTTTTGAAAAGAGTAAGTCACCAAAGGTGCCCCTATTATAATCAGTCTTTTTCAAGACTTAGTTTTAAGTACACTTTTTTTTGTATTGCATATACACTTTGCTCCCTATATCTAGTAAAATCTTCGAAAAGTTCTTGCTTACGAAAATCTATAATTTGAAATCAACTTACAACAAGAATGAATTTGACCAAAATTAAATTTTCCTTTATTTAATATGCAATAATATCACCCTAGTGAGATACCCATAAAAAAATTATCAATAATAATTATTATAAGAAAATTTCACGAACATCAGATTTACCATTATATTTGAATTTGTTTGAATTAAACACAATTATAGTTGTAACGGGTGATTTTTTAGCTGGTTTGGTTTTGGCAACACTGGTTTTGACAGCTTACGTGTGTTTAGTACCTTGTGTCACTGTCAAACAGCTTCAGTTTGGTTTGCAATTTAACCATGGATCGTCTTACAAATGAACAACGCTTGCAAATTATTGAATTTTACTATCAAAATTCGTGCTCGGTTCGAAATGTTCATCGCGCGCTGCTTCCATTTTATGATCGGCATTCTCGACCTTCTGAGCAGTCTATTCGGAAGATTGTGACCAAATTTCGCACCAAATTTACTTTGTTGGACATTAAACCACCAACACGTTTACGTACTGTGCGTAGTGAAGAAAATATTGCGGCCGTATCAGCTAGTGTGAGTGTGACAGAAGACCGCGAAATGTCGATTCGGCGCCGTTCCCAGCAGTTAGGCCTTTGTTACAGCACTATGTGGAAAATTTTGCGGAAGGATTTGGGCGTAAAGCCTTTTAAGATACATCTGGTGCAAGAACTAAAGCCAGCCGACCTACCACAACGCCGAATTTTTGGTGAATGGGCTCTTGGAAAGCTGGCCGAGGATCCGCTTTTTTATCGAAAAATTGTGTTCAGCGATGAGGCTCATTTTTGGTTGAATGGGTACGTAAATAAGCAAAATTGCCGCATTTGGAGTGAAGATCAGCCAGAAGCATTGCAACAGCTACCAATGTATCCCGAAAAAGCCACTGTTTGGTGCGGTTTTTGGGCCGGCGGCATTATTGGGCCATATTTCTTCAAAGATGATGCGAATCGCAGCGTTACTGTCAATGGTGAACGCTACCGAGCGATGATAACAAACTTTTTTTTGCCCGAAATGGAAGTTCTTGACTTGCATGATATGTGGTTTCAACAAGACGGTGCCACATGCCACACAGCACGCGAAACAATGGCGCAATTGCGAGGCGAGTTTGGTGAACAGTTAATTTTACGTTTCGGGCCGGTCAATTGGCCGCCTAGATCGTGCGATTTGACACCATTAGATTATTTTTTGTGGGGGTATGTCAAGGCTAATGTCTATAGGGACAAGCCCGCTTCGATTGACGCACTGGAAGCCAACATCCATGCATTCATTCGTGAGATACCGGCCGATATGTGTGAAAGAGTATGCCAAAATTGGACTCAGCGGATGGGCTACCTGAGACGCAGCCGCGGTCAACATTTGCATGAAATTATCTTTAAACATTAAATTGCAAGGTTCAAACTATCGATTCAAATAAATATTTCATTCATTTTTTCGAATTTTTTGTGTTTTTTTTTTTAAAAAAAAGTTCTAAACCTCTTAAAAAATCACCCGTTATTTATAATGCTCATTGATGTGAGTACATGTTACATTGGTAACGCGGTATAATAATATTTCCCTATAAAATCTATCAATAAACATTTCGATCATGAATTCTAAAAACATACACCTTTTCATTACGATGGAATAAAAATCTATTTTTTTAGCTATGAAATGTGATGAGTGCGATTGTAGAAAAGAGTAATATGATGTGAGTATCTATGTAGGTATCTAATAGGGACTATCAATTAACTTAGGCACCTGATAGTCATGGAGATTGATCTGTGATATCGAGTCATGGTCAATTAGGGTGGGTTAGCCTGATGTAGAGTATGCTTCCATCTCTCTATATAGCATCAAAACAGCTGATGCGATCTCTTTTTTTTCTCTTTGCAGAACCTCACTTCGTTTCTCATTAGTTTTCCGCTTACTTTATGCCACTTCCGGCACTTAGTTCGATCTCTCTTCTTTTTTTTTGATAAACCATTTTTTTACATGCTCTCCCAAAGTAATAGTTCACTGAATATCATTAATTCACTCGCAATTAGCGAGTAAGGTACGAGCGGGTAAAGCACATTTTACGGCACGATTTTATTTGTAGGAAGGTTTTATTAGTAGCAAGATCCCCCCCCATACCGTCGAGCAGTTGCCGTGCAACGACAAGCGTGCCACCGCTACCATAGGATAATTAAACCCAGATCTTACAAGTTATAGATTTCCTTGGCCTTCCCCTAGATTTATTCGTTGTACTTGATACATTATCCGTTTCATCATTCCTTTCAATATTAATTCAAAGAACATTTGACAGTCAAAAAATATTTATTTTTTAAATAAAAGTTTAGGACTATTGTCTGCATTACAATCTTCACTTACTGTTCAAAAAACTAATAAAATTATTTTAAATGGTAATGTTTATGATCTTAAACTAACTGATCATTCAGTGGTTGCACTCAATATGCGTTCTTATTCTGACTCTTTAAAATGTTGTAACCCTCCCGTAATAGATAAATATAAGACAGATTTTAGCTTATTAAACGAATGTTTAAAATATATTTGGGATGCGAACTATTTAGAAAGTAATCCATAAACTGTTTTCATTTTATTTGTAGGAATTTTACAAAAACATATACAAAATTGTATTTTAAATATTCCGCAAAGGTCGGGCAGAAAAACACATCCAAAACCATGGATGACTCATAATCTGTTTTACGAGATCAACAAGAAAAACAAAATTGCGGTCGAATATAAAAAGCATCCACAAAACAAAAAACTTAAACTATATTATGAGAATTTTTGCAACATAAAAAGGTAGAAGATACGCGAAATAAGTTTTACACTAATGCGTTTCAAAATGCTAGTGGAAATGTAAGAGAAGAATGGAAAGGTGTTGATGATATACTTGGTAAAGGAAAACAATTCGTAGAAATAGATATTCTGGAAATCAATGGGATTAGTTTTGATGATCAAGACAACATTGCAAACAAATTTAATGAGTATTTCACCGAAATTTCAGAAAGACTAAAGCCAACTGTTGAGTCTTCTACAGACTGCAATTGCTTCAAATCCATGTATTCTACAAATACGCAGATAAATAGCTTTGTCTTTCATCCCATTGAGTCAATTGAGATCTATAAAGCTATATTATCTTTAAAGAATAAAAATTCGTCCACAAGTGAATATCAAGCATCCTTTTGGAAAAATTGGCTTATATTTAGCTGACGTATAAAGTTACTTGTTCAACTTTAGTGTACAGAGTGGTTGTTTAACCAGGCATCTTAAATGTGCAGAGGTTATATCTTTTTTCAAAAAGGGTAGTAGAAGGTATATTTGTAATAACAGATTAATTTCCTTGCTGCCAAACATTTCTAAGATTTTTGAAAAATTGATTAAATAACGATCTTAGCTGTAATCTTAGCTGTAATCAATTTGGATTCAGAAGTGGAATGTCTAAGGAGAATGCTATTAGAGTAGAGTATGCAGTCAGTTATATGATAGCATGAACAGCAGTAAATCTTCAATGGCACTCTTTGTTGACATGACAAAAGCTTTTGACATGGTTGATCATGACTTATTTAAAAAAAAATATATTACGCCGGCTTCAGGGGTCATATACACGATTGGTTCAAATCTTTTCTTAAATTCAGAGCACAAAAATTAAATATAAATGGCAAATTTAGCAAATCTTACTTACTTACTTAAGTGGCGCTACAGTCCGGGATGAACCTGGGCCTCAACCAACATGCCTCTCCAATTAGCCCGGTCCTTAGCAAACTGCCTCCAGTTGCGCACTCCAAGTTGGTTGAGGTCGGTTTCCACTTGTGCGCGCCACTTAAGGCGAGGTCTTCCTCTACTGAGTCCGACGTCTGGCTGGGAATCGACGACTCTGCGATCCGGAGTATTTGTGTCCATTCGTTCTACAAGTCTTAAACCATCTTAAACGTTCAATGCGGAGTTTTTTGACCAGGGGTATGTCGCTGTACAGCTCGTATAGTTCCTGGTTGAATCATCGTCTCCATAGCCCGTCAACGCAAACGGGACCGAAGAATTTTTCTCTCGAATCGACCAAGGATTTCTTCATCCGCTTTTGATGCGGTCCATACTTCAGCGCCGTAGAGTAGGACTGGGAGGATTGAGGGCTTTACAACTAAGTCGCCTTCTTAGCCCGAAGAAACAGCAATTGGCAAGAGTAATTCTTCGTTTAATTTCTGCCCAGATGTTGTTGTCATAGTTAACAGCGGAGCCGAGGTAGACAAAGTCTCGCACTACCTCAAAGTTATATCTGTCAATGGTGACGTTCTGTCCAGTTCGTCGATGTTGTGTGTTCTTTCGTGATGACAGCCAAACCAATTTTTGCCGCTTCCTTCTCTATACTAGCAAACGTGGCTATGACATCATCATGGTCTTATATACGATCTCCAAAGTAGTTCGAGTGAGGGCTTTACTACTAAATTGCCTTCTTAGCCCGAAGAAACAGCGATTGGCAAGAGTAATTTTTCGTTTGATTTCTGACAAGATGTTGTTGTCAGAGTTAATAGCGGAGCCATCTGCCAATGGTGACGTTCTGTCTAATTCGTCGATGTTGTGTGTCATTTCGTGTTGACAGCATATGCTTAGTCTTACCCTCATTTACTGCTAAACCCATTTTTGCCGCTTCCTTCTCTATACTAGCAAACGTGGCTATGACATCACGTTGAGTCCTACCAATGATGTCAATATCGTCGGCTAGTAGTTGCACCGATTTTTGGAAACTTGTGCCTCTGGTGTTGGCTCAAGAGTTTTGCACAATCCTCTCAACAATCAAATTAAAGACGTGACATGACAGCACATCGCCTTGCCTAAATCCTTTTTCGGTATCGAATATGTCGGTGAGGTCGTTTCCGACCCTGATGGAGCAGCGAGAATTCTCCATCGTCATCCTGCACAAACTGAGTTTGGGCGGTATAGCAATACTAGACATGGCTCTGTATAGTTCGTCTCTATAAATGCTGTCCTATGCGGCTTTGAAATCGATAAATAGGTGGTGGGTATCGATTTGGACTTCTTGGGTTGCCGAAGTGTGAAAATTTTATCGGTTGTTAACTTTCCTGGCCTAAAACCACACTGATAAGGGCCGATCAGGTTTTTCAATGCCCTCACGGATCCCTCATTCCTCCTCATAAATCTTTTCAGGTTTGCAAAAACATCTAGATGGCTGGAAAGGGATTTACAAGAATGAACAGTAAAGGGACCGATGTAGGAGTCGCCCACATACGTGGACCCCTAACGGACATCACAATGGGCCTATATTGACCTAAGTGAGATGAAGGAAGACGTACATCGCATACCACATCAACCGGCCAACCTAACCTAAGATAAGTAAGTGGTGTTGATACAAGTTTCAGGGACTAAAAATTAGTATGAGTTTTGGAAGCTGAGTTATACCAGACTACTAAAAGACTGCTGGACAACCAAAAAAGGCATTTATAAGTTAATTTAACAACACCTTCTTTTATTAATTAAAATTTCGTAAATATTTCAAAATTACAAGCAATTTAAAATTAACGACAAACAAATTTTGAATGACCCCTAAACGCATTCCATTTAAACCATAAAATCTCCCCAACAAAACACAAAGTTGCCACAAGAAAGCTGACTCCCATTGCGATCCAAATCAGTTTAAAGTCCTCAACTTTAAGCGGCACATAGTCCGGTTTCCGTAGTAAATTCAAACGCGCAATGTCTCCAATTGCAATGAGTTCATTAAACGCCCTGCGTTTCCAAAAATCCAACAACCCCGATGAATGGATCTCAAGAATCAAAAAGTTCAAGATCTCCTTGTAAATAGAGTTCTTATTGATGGGAAACGCCATCAGCATTGATGTCAAAAAGCACATATCCTTAGACCAACGAAACAGAAGTTGACCAGAAATCCTTTGCTGTTCCTGGAGAATAATCCACTTGGGACCATTAACCATGTAGGCGAAGCTGGTATTGAAGCTATCTCTGAAGTTCACATATACAGAAAAATCGCCTTCCACGTGGAAAAGATCCTTGTATTTGTGCTTAAAACGTGGTTCCTGTTTTGATAAATAATTTAACTCTGAACTTAGGCCGTAGACTTTCCTTCCCGATGTTAAGAGATCATCAAACGATTCAATCTTTCGCTCACTGGGTGGGCTGTATATGTATGTGTGCAGGAAGGCATTGTACCACGTGCTCATCATGATTCCATTAAAACAAACTACTAAGTAGATGATTTTTATTGTGAAAGATGCACGAGGAATCTCTATGAAGGATTGCCCCAAACACCCTCGAAGGCAACTATCCTGGATGAAGTAATTCATGATTGATGTTCTACGGCCTAATAGCCAAGCTGATGACTCCAACAGGGCTGATGAAAATACTATGATGCCAAGGATTATGAGAAGCGTTTGCCATCGCAAGAAATCAATAAATATCTCATAGGTCGGTATGTTAGGTTCAACAGGTAGCATTGTACAAAAGTCGAAAATCTCATAGGGATAGGAACACCACTCCAATGAGGTAACCAATACTGTTGCTGCTGACATGTCAACGGTTCCATTGCGCACAAGGTCAAATAGTGCAGTTGCTGCGAGAGCTTTATTAATTTTCGGTGAACTCAAGTTGGCGTTGTGCTTCTTGGCCATAGCTAGAAAGAGATGTCCAGCATAGCCAGCTATACGGTCGTTGTTTGAGAAAATCATCTTCGGTTTGGAACCTCCGAACAAAACTGGCAATTCATGGCCTTTAAGATCTCTCATGCGTATTGGAAAGTATCCATCTATTGGTGGTACATGTATCCAGAGGTTTTGCTCAATCTTAAAAGTCGGCATGTTGGTGTATCTGAAGTAGGTTGCAGTAGTCGGATAGTCTTGAAATACTGCCAACACGTTTATCATGTGATTCTTCCAGCAAAAGTTGAATAAAAACTTAAATATCAGGTCATCCTTTGAAGGGTAGCCGAGCAGAAAGATTGTCTTTGACGACCTTATGTGATGCAGGCTATGTGTTAATTGACGTAGGGTGTACTTATCTGCTATCGACTCAAGGTGAACAATAACTAGGAGGTTGCTGTTGAGGATATGTTTGATAAAAAACGAACTGTTGTCTGAGATTAAAACAACCGGGAGATTCAGTTCGATGTGAATGTTTTTAATAAGGTCTCCATTAAATGGATTCCTGGATTGTTTCAAAATGAAGATGCTTTGAAACTGCTCTTGCTTTTGAATGTCCTTTATTAAGCTAACTAGTTTGTAGGACGGCGATATGTCGGAAGTTAAAAACGCAACTGTGGTTGTCACAAATGCGAAGCGAATAAGGACAGCAGTATCCATTGCTGGTTAAGCTTTTGTGGTTATTAAAATGAGTTCTCAGGATTTTATATACTCCTTGGGATTTTGTTATCTTTATCCTTAATCAGGCAATCGTTTAACTTGATTTGTATTAACCAGAGGGCGCATAAATAATCAGCTCTAAGTGCTGCGGGTGTTTTAACACATTTCATGGTTATTTTTGTCGTTCAGACATTAATTATTAATAACCGTTTACGACAATTGTCGGACACAGTGCTGTAATTGTAGAACATTTGGATTTGGAAGAGCCATGATTGGAATCTGTTAGGTAAGGTTAGGTAAACGTTTCTTAGGGTGCTATTCCCGTCACACTTAGGTCATTGTAATACCCTTTCGTGGAGGTGAGTCTTACGTCTTTTTTTTGCTTCTTTCATCCAAATCCAACCCCCTGAATATTCTCAGAAACCTGTAGAAATAGAATTTTGAAAAACTCCCGGACGTGTTGGAAGCTAGAATCCGAGTGTTCGGTTACTCAAGTGGCATATAGACTTGGACTGTGATAGTGAAAGTGAGGATTTTCCTCGTGGGTATCTTCATAACCGCAGGTCCTACAAATGTCATCATCATCGAGATTTAGTTTCGTTGCGAAGAAGTTCTGTAAGAAGTAATATTCTGATTTAACCTCCCGCGATATACGTATCACAGGTGATGTGAGATTTGCAGCTCTTAATGGCTTTTATTTTCATTTCGCATTACAAACCGATGCCTGGTTGGACCGTTTCAAGTGCCTGATCATGATCATTTGAAGATTCATATCTTTCCTGTCTTCCTCTATTTCGTCCAACGCCTGGCTGGGAATCGAAGACTCTGCGAGCCGGAGTATTGGTGTCCATTCGTTCTACATGTCCTAGCCATCTTAAACGTCTAATGCGGAGTTTTGACCAGGGCTATGTCGCTGTACAGCTCGTATAGTTCTTCGTTGAATCTTCGTCTCCATAGCCCGTCATCGCAAATGGGACCGAAGATTTTCCGAAGAATTTTTCCCTCGAATTGACCAAGGATTTCTTCATCCGCTTTTGATACGGTCCATGCTTCAGCGCCGTAGAGCAGGTCTGGGATGATCAGGGTCTTATATAGGATCTCCTTAGTAGTTAGAGTGAGGGCTTTACTATTTAATTGCCTTCTTAGCCTGAAGAAACACCGATTGGCAAGAGTAATTCTTCGTTTGATTTCTGACGAGATGTTGTTGTCAGAGTTAATAGCGGAGTCGGAACCGTACTACCTCAAAGTTATATCTGTCAATGGTGACGTTCTTTCCAATTCGTCGATGTTGTGTGTCTTTTCGTATTGACAGCATATACTTAGTCTTACCCTCATTTACTGCTAAACCCATTTTTGCCGCTTCCTTCTCTACACTAGCAAACGTGGCTATGACATCACGTTGAGTCCTACCAATGATGTCAATATCGTCGGCGTGTGCTAGTAGGTGCACCGATTTTTGGAAAATTGTGCCTCTGTTGTTGGCACGGGAGTTTTGCCCAATCCTCTCAAGAACCAAATTGAAGAAGTCACATGACAGCGCATCGCCTTGCCTAAATCCTTTTTTGGTATCGAATGTGTCGGTGAGGTCGTTTCTGACCCTGATGGTGCAGCGAGAATTCTCCATCGTCATCCTACACAAACGGACGAGTTTGTTCGTCTCTATAAATGCTGTCGTATGCGGCTTTGAAATCGATAAATAGGTGGTGGGTATCGATTTGGACTTCTTGGGGTTTTTCCAGGATCTGCCGAAGTGTGAAAATTTGATCGATTGTTGACTTTCCTGGCCTAAAACCACACTGATACAACCGATCAGGTTGTTGGTAAACGGTTTCAGGCGTTCACATATTATGGCAGATAGTACCTTGTAGGCGATGTTGAGCAGACTTGTGCCTCTGTAGTTGGCGCAGTTCAGAGGGTCTCCTTTTTTGTGGATCACCTTGTGTACTGAGGCGGGTAAATAGAAGTTCCATGGATAGGTTTTAGTTATCTGCTTAACCGTATCCAAGGCAAAAAGTCTGAACTTATTTGCATAACCCGAGTTTAAGGCCTGTAAATTGTGGCACACCTGTTGATCAATATTTTGTCTACTCCGTACATTTCTGGTGAAATTTCGGAATGGAAAAAATATCCTTATACAACTTTTCTTGGAACTGACCCTGGATTATTTTCTTTATACCCCCTATCCCATAGGGGTATACTAGTTTTGATACATAGTTTGTAACATAGAGAAATAATTTAGCTAGATATACCCCAAAGTATTTGAATCGACTCAGAATCGCTAGCTGAGTCGATTAAGCCATATCTGTCTATCCGTTCGTTCGTCTGTATGTCACCGATTTTTAGGCCTTACATTTGGAGCTAGAAGAATGAAATTTGGTATATAGGATCCTTATACATTACTTCAGAACAAGTGTAAATTTTTGAAAATCCGTTTTTTGAAAAACGGTAGTAAATTTTAAAAAAAGTGTCTGAACAACATATTTCGAGTTGCTCAGAGAGTTTATCAAAATCAAAAAAAAAAAAACTTTTTCTATTGCATATGCCATGGGGTAGGGTATATAAATTGATTTTATAAGAAAACACCCCCAAAAAGCGTGCGTGGATTAGAATTATCTATGGATAAAATGCTCAGATTAATATAACCAATGTTTTTGCGTCAAAAGTTTACTTCGAATTTCTTTAAAATTTGACTAAAAATCGTTTTGTTAATATTTCATTAATTTTTTTATGACTAATGTGCCATGAACCCGTGGTGGGTTCAAATTTCGAAGACCCAACTTTCTTGCCTTACATATCCCATGAGTTCAAAAACTCCTTACAGCTTCGTTGGCATCCCAAACTGAATCGACCGATTTGTATGATACCAATTTGACTGACAACGACTGCAGTATCTTGAAGTTCAAATCGTCGACGTTTACATTTTTTTGCTCCCAAAATTGCTCTTTCTGCCTTTCTGTGTGCGTACATCGGGGAATGTGCAGTCAATAAGAAAATTGTGCGTTTCAACGATTGTGCAGAAATCAGTGGGCAATGTTTGGAAGCATTTTTTGGATGAGTTCGAATTTCGATTCGGTAGGATGGGGGTGGTTGGTATTTATAGTGAACATTTAATTTACAATTTCGCCAGATGGCGACACAACTCATTGACCTATGTCAGTATTGACAGAAAGCAACGGGAATTTGAATAAAGCCTGTCGAAATGTCAACATGGATTTTGTCGTTGCTTATGTCCAGCAATTGCTTTGAAAATGCTTCTCCAGATTGGTCGTTCTGCATATCAACACGCATGTTCGTAATCAATTTGAGTTTCTTGAAGGGTTTGAACAAAACGGGAGACTTCAAACATGCATTGGAATCACTGGCAATGTTAGCATCGTTTTGAGATTTTATGCTCCATTGTACCTACTTTCATCCCAAACGATCAGTTTGCTTTGCTACAAAACTTTGGCCACTGTTCTTGGAAATATTGCAAGATGGATTTTCATTGATTTGCATATTCAATGGCAACTTGAGTGCTTATTTAGCAGTTCGACAGGCTTCCAGCAATGAAGATGCGATTCCTGATGAAGCAAGTGCAAGTGCAATATCATTCTGGGAGCGTATCGTTGCCAAAATCGTCGTTCTATAAAAAAAGTTGTTCCAGCTCCACCGGGAGCGCACAAAAAACATCCCTCCGTTTCCCTCACTTACAACAATCATAAGAGTGTTGTACGCACATTTTTGTTGTCGATTCAATAATGAACATTCGTTCGAACTTATTCCCCAAAGGCATCGCAATCATAAGGTTTTTCGCTTCGCAACTCTTGATTAAATGTGTAGTGCATCGGACGATTGGGTGCTGTCATGCCTAAGTCCTTAAATAATATCAAAGCCACGTTTTGAGTTTCCTTGCTTAGTTCTAAATTTGGATATAATGTTGTAATACACATCTAATGCTAAATATCATGGCACATGGCGTCTTTGTATTTGCTCCAAAAATCAGTCGGTTTGGTTGGGCATGTTGAGATAATTATCGAAAACAATGTTCGTATTTGAAGAGCATTTGAGGAAAGCACATCATCTCCAAGGGTGTAATCCCAATGAGTGTCATTATCTAACAATCGGAAATAAAAAAAAAACTCTAAGAATCTTATCCAAGCATGAAGCGCTGACAAGCCAAAAGAAAAACGTTTTGGATTGATCTCTGTTCTGTTCTTTATAAACAGATACATTGCAGTTGGTTCTCTTTTAAACTGAAACCAAATGGACGACAGTAAGGTTTTGAGGAAGGTCGAAGATTTTTCCAAACAATAAAATCTTAATTTTAATTTTATTAGTTTTTAATGCAAATGCACGTAAGATGTAAATAGATGTAAGATGTCTTAGATAAATTAAGCCAAGCGGAATAATTTCTAATAATTAAAATTTTTTTCTAGATTTATAATTCTTCCGAAATTGCGTCAGCTTCTTGCAAACGGAATAAACTCGGTTTTTGAGGAAATCAAACTCAAGATTCTATACGCCTTGAACGGGCCAACTACTTTTGATGTCGTTCAGGATTTTGCGAGCTTGCGTTGACCATGTTGGATTATTTTCTCGACTAAGACATTTATCAGATAAAAAATTGCGTGGAATTAAGATGAAACATTACATCGGTTTTTTTTCAAAACCGAATACATATAAACGTAATATGTTCACATAAACTATTTTGACAGTATTATTTACTTTAACACCTAATTTATAGACGGCACTAAAGGTAAGCCAACTTAAATATCCAATATTTCTCTTTTTCGTTTCATAAAATCCAATTCACAACGTCCAAAAAGAGGTTTCACTTCAAAAAAGGCAATCGCACAAATATCATCCCTATCCTAAACAAACAGACCACACACCAATTCTCATCTTCATTTTGCAGCCTCTCTCCAATCTGTCCTTTTCAAAGTATTGACATTTGTATTTAATAATGTCGTCATACGTAAATCACCGTCATTCCTCCTAGAGGCAGCATTCCAATTCCAAAAATACGTCTTCATTATCACTAACCTCATGCACATCGAACACTTTGTCAAATCTACCTGTTTGGATTCAAGCTTCAATTACAGACTTTGACTTAGACTTAGTAAACTATTTATCGATTTCAAAGCCGCATGCAACAGCATTTACAAGGTGGGCCAAAAGAGATCACCCTATTGGAAGATGTTCTTATTTTTGCAAATGGTCGCCAATGCCAAATCTGTTTTGACATTTGTGGACTAGACAGATGTAGAATACAAGTGAATAAGCTATGGAGCGATACACTCCCCAAGAACGCGGAATAATCGTGTTTTTTTTGCGTAACAATTCGTCTGTAGTCTTGGAGCAGCGCGAATTCAGTCGCTGATTCCCCGGCCATTCGACAGCGACTGCGCAAACACTGCGCCTTTTGGCCATCAACCTTGAAGAGTATGGGACCACACGAGACATTGCCAAGAGTAGCCGGCCCAGGAGCACCCGTTGTGCCGAGAATATCGTTGCTGTTTTCAGGGATGTCGAGCTGTCGTCGGAAACATCGGCCAGACGTCGTGCCTCGCAATAAGTATAAGTATCTATTTAACCAAAATCTAAAACAAAGGTACAAGAAGCTCTGTGTCGAACTAAAAAAAGAAATTCCAATTTGCCGAAATAACTATTACCATGCTCAATCCTTTCAGTTTTTAGTAAAATTTTCGAAAAACTTATGAAATCAAGAATAATGAGTTTTTTTTTTTAAATAAAACTAAGTTATTCAATCCTGCTCAATTCGGTTTTAAAAGGCAAATCGACAGAAGATGCTTTCTTACAGTTCTGTTCCCAAATAATGTCACAACTTGATGCGAAAAAATGCACAGCTGGCTTATTTATTGATATTACCAAAGCATTTGACATGGTTAACTTGTTAAACAAACTGGAAAAGGCTGGTTTTCGTGGTTTTATTCTCCGCTGATTTAGGTCATATCTCGAAAATAGGTCGCAAAAAGTGAAGATAGATGATACAAGAAGTGATATTAGGTTCTTAAACTTGGGTGTTCCACAAGGCTCTGTTTTAGGTCCAATTCTGTTTTTGGTATATATAAATTCACTGCTTGCTCTTAGTTTCAAATGCTCAATGACTGCTTTTGCTGATGACATTGGTTTCACGTATGGCTCTAACAGTCCGTTAGACCTAATTTCTGAAGTAAATTGGGATCTTAACTTACTGAGAATCTGGTTTGCTGAACATAAATTAGTTATTAGTTCCAAAACTAAGATAATGTTCTTTAGCTTATCTTCCGCAAATAATTTCAAAACAAATGTTTACTTTCACGACCCTGAGTGTCGTCGTTTTAAATTGTCCACTTGCCTTTGTTCGTCCGGTCTATCCTCTCCCTCTTTCTGTTCCAATCTAACATGTAGTGACAAATGCTTCCTTATTGAGAGGGAAGAAGAATCTAAATACATGGGGCTTACCCTTGACTCTAGGATGAGTTTTGCAAATTGTTATGGCATTTTCCACTCCAAATTACAGTATGGTATTGCTTGTTGGGGGGGTGCTTCTCGTATAAAAATACAACCACTGTTGATTTTTCAGAAATATGTCACCAGGAAAATAAGCCGGAAATCTAGAATATATTCAAGCTTCCCTTTGTTCTGTGCCTTGAAAATTCTCCCTGTTCGTAATTTGTATTGTTGTAAAGTTCTAAAAACATTCTTTATGAAGTGTGGCAATCTTAATTTTCGTTTGTTTTCCAATTATACTCTTCGTGGAAACCTTTCAAACATTTTATCTGTACCTTATTTCCGTACCACTGCGTGTCGTAATTTTTTTTTCTATATTGTCTTATCGGTTATATAATTTACTTCCACAACAACATTAACTGCAACGTTCAGTGTAAAAATATGGCTTTTTAGTTTTGATTACAATGCGTTAGAATCTCATATTTCTCATGTTTTGGTTTAAACTTTTTCTTCTCTGCTTTTCTATAACAGTTTTTAATAATTTACTTGTAGAACGAATTAAAATTTTATAGTTTGCTTCTTGTTTTGTTGTTAATTTTTTGAATTTTTAAAGGGTCATCCCACCCAATATTTTTAATTTATTATATTTGCCTACTTAAGTGGCATTAACACCTATTTTTATTTTTATTAAAAATAAATGTCAAAAACCTTTCTTATAATTTTTCTATTAAACTTGTAATGTTTTATCTGATATTAATGTATTATATGATTATATTAATGAATTTTATAAAAAAAAATATAAGCCATCAGCCGGTCGTCCCTAAGGCGAATTTTGGACAAAGACTTGCGCATGTTCCTGTACAAAATCCAGTCCTTGCATCAGCTGCTGCCTGTTGACCGCCAAACGCGTGTAACCTACGCCCAAGCCATCCTTAATCGAGGACGAAGTGAACGATTTTTACACCAAAATCATAATGAGCGATGAGGCTCATTTCCACCTAAGCGGATACATGAACAAGCCAAACTATCGCTTCTGGGGCAACGAAAATCCACGAGTAATGCACGAGGAGCCATTACACCCGCTCAAAGGTACTGCATGGTGCGCTGTTCACGTTGCAGTAGTCATCAGGCCGTTTTTTTTCGAGAGCTCTGCTGGTCAAACCACAACATTGGACGATGCGCGCTATATGGCCATGTTAACCGAGTGTTTTCTGCCGCAATTGGACGAATTAGGACTGGAGGACATGTGGTTCCAACAGAACGGAACAACGGCACACACTGCGCGAGCCACAACCGATATTCTGAAGGGCCAAACAACATCGGAGACTTCTTTTGGCCCTCCTTGTATTGGACAGTGTTCAGTGATGATACCTATATGGTGGCGCTTATTTATGGTCTATCAAGATCAGTCCCTTATAAAAATAATACAAATTTTTGGCGAAACAGGGTCGTTAGTACCCTAGTTTTCTCACAAACATTCATGTGTGCATCTGTACTTCTTGCACGATGGTGGGACCTCCTGTTTTATGCCGACTCCGAACGGCTAAGTTGAGATAAGCTATTCTTGACAATTGATACTACTCGAATGATTTGTCAGATCATCACGAGAGGAGGGCCAGTGAAAAATCATTTAGGTGTTGCTACGGCTGGGAATCGAACCCAGACCTTCTGCGCGGCAGTTCATCGCACTTACCATCGCTCCACTGAGACCACACGAGATCAGTCCCTTGGATCTGCTTAAATCCAGCTTTGGCCAAATTTGTTTGTTATTTGATACGTGCGTCGTGCCTAGACTCCGTCTGAGGTTTGGTTTGCTATTAGCATGCTGCGCTAGCAAGCTTTTGCATGTAGAGATAGGAATACCAAATGTTCCCGTGTCGGGTGCGACTGGTAATTTAGTTCCATATCTGGAGAGTTCATCAACCTTACAGTTCCCCGGAATATCACTATGCCCAGGCACCCGGCAGAGGTAAATGTTGACTGCTCTGCTCTGCCATCTCTTTTGAAGTATAGTACAAACTTCAAAAAAGTGACGGTACCCCCTGTTCATTTATATCAATATCGTCGGCGTATGCTAGTTGTTGCACCGATTTATGGATGATTTTGCCTCTCTTCTTGGGTCGAGTCCTCTCGAGAACTATAGTGAAGATCTGACACGACATTGCCTCACCTTATCTTAATATTTATTTTTGATATCAATTGTTTCGGTAAGGTCGTTGTCGGACCTTATCCTTGAAGTAGCAGCGATAATTCTCCATCATCGTTTTGCACTAGAGATGGCTCCGTATAGCTAGTTTCTATAAGTGATGTCATATGCAGCGTTGAAATCGATGAATGGATGATGTGTAACGATTTTGATTTTTTTAGGTTTTTTCAGGATCTGTCGAAGTATGAAGATTTGTTCAGTTCTGGAGTCTGGACATTCCTGACAAGTAACAATGCTGTCATTTCGTGCAGCCTTGTTGAGTATCAGTGTAGTTGTTGCTGTCCTCACTTCATCTATGTCAGGTGGCTGCTAGTTTTTGAAATATTAAATACCTGACAGTTGAATATTGTGAGTCATCGCTATTTTACAGTCTACAGAATTGATTGTTCTGTATTCTCAACACCGATTGTGTCTAAACTACGATTTTGCCTTACACATCTGAACATGATTCCTTTCGCGCCCTGGTTTTGAAGATTTAAACTTTGGTAAAACTTACGAATATCATTCCTGGAATGACACCTATAGTATTCAAAACCAGCATTTGTCTCACCTTAGTCTTGTAGGCCTAAGAGAAATTTAAAATGGCGCTGATACTCGTCACAAAAGTCACTGTTTGACAATTTTATAACTTCTGTCACAATCAGTTGATATGGCTTCCCAAAAAGTGTGTCCTTATCAAAAAATGTAGAACTTGCCTTACAGTATGTAAAGCCACGAGCACTATAGTAAAGACTACCTTATGTATTACACAGTGAATTTATTAAAATATACACCAAATGTTAAATGCCATGTATTTTTGTGATCCCGTAAGCAATATTTTTAGCGCCTCCGTTGTGCCTTGTACTTAAATATAAAAATCTCTCCAACGAAACAAAAAAGAGCTGCAACAAAACTTATTCCCATTCCCATCCAAATCAGCTGAAAGTCTTCCACGTTTAGCGGTACAGACTGCGATTTCCAAGAGAAACTCAAATGCTTTATCTTTCCAATTGCAATGAGTTCGTTAAATGCCCGGCGTTTCCAGAAATCCAGCAACCCCGATGAGTACGTCTCCAGAATTAAAAAGTTCAAGATCTCCTTGTAAATGGAGTTCTCATTGATGGGAAACGCCATCGGAATTGTTGTCAAGAAACAGACATCTTTGAGCTGGCGAAAGACAAGATGGCCAGATAGCCTCTGCTGCTCCTGCAGAATAATCCATTTGGGGTCATTTACCATATACGCGAAGCTGGTGTTGAAACTGTCCCTAAACTCCACATAGACAGCGAAATCATCTTCAAATTCGAAGAGGGCCTTGTATTTCCTGGTGAAGTTTGGTGACATTTTAGTTAAGAAAATAAACTCTGAACTTAGGCCGTAAACCTTCATGCCCGATGCCAAGAGTTCGTCAAACGATTCAATCTTCTTCTCACTGGGTGGACTGTACATGTACGTCTGCAGAAATGCATCATATGAGGTCACCACCATGATGCCTATGAAACAGACTACCAAATAGATGATTTTGATTGTGTAAGATGCACGAGGAATCTCTATAAAAGATTGCCCCAAACAACCTCGAAGACAGCTATCCTGAATAAAGTAGTTCGATAGTGATGTCCTTCGTCCTAATAGATAGGACGATGTCGCCAACAGAGCTGACGCAATCACAATCACGCCAAGTGTAATTAGAAGTGAGTACCACTTAAAGATGATTGTGAAGATCTTATAGATGGGTATTGTGGGCTCGATGGGTAGCATCAGACACCAGTCGAAATTCTCGTAGGGATACGAGCACCAGTCATATGGAGTCATATATACTGTCGCTGCTGACATATCCACTGTTCCATTATATACGAGATTGGTTAGATTTCGTGCGGCTAGAGCTTTGTTGATTTGCGGTGAACTCAAGCTAGCATTGTGCTTCTTAGCCATTGCCAGAAATAGATGGCCCGCATACCCACCGATAGTAGACCGTCCATGGTTATTTTTGGAGATGATCATTTTTGGTTCGGAGCCTGCGAACAAAACCGGTAATTGCAGTCCTTTAAGGTCACGCATGCGATCTGGGAAATGCCGATTTGGTGATGGTCCCCTTTCCATCCAAATCTGCTCCTCGATGCTGAAAGTCGGCATATTTGTGTATCTGTAGTAGGTTGAGGTATTGGCAAAGTCCTGAAATACTGCCAACACATTTATCATGTGACTATCCCAACAAAAGTTGAATAGATCCTTTAATATCAGCTCAGCGTTGGATGGGTAGTCGAGCAGAAAAATCGTCTTTGATGACCTTATGTGACGGATGCTCTGTAACAGTTGATTAAGGGTGTCTTCATCTGTTATCGTTTCAAGGTGGACAATTACAAGGATGTTATTGTTGAAGACGTTTTTTAAGAAGAATGAACTACTGTCGGAGATTACAATCAGAGGGAGAGGTAGCTCATCAGAAACACCTTTGACTAGATCACCAACAAATGGATTGTTTGACTTTTTCAGAACGAAGATACTTCGGAAGTGTTCTTGTTGTTGGACGTCTTTTAAAAAGCTGAGGATTTTGTAGTCCGATGTTGAGTTGGATGATAAAATCGCAGCTGCAGCTGCCACAATTGCGAACAGACTTAGTGTAACCTTCGACATTGCTCGGGGCCGTTTGTTTGGTATGCGAATAACCGGAAACCATTTATATACTCTAAGGTCATTTTAATCTTCAGGTTTTATTTAATTTTATTCAGTTATCGCTGGTTGAACTTTTAATGTAGGTATTCCGTAAACATTTTTTAAGTGGAACAACAATTCTATAGGGAAATTTGGTTGAGTGTTTTAACACCCTTCAAGGCTAATGCTCGCGTGGGAATTGCATATAAAATATTTCCAATAATGGGTTATCGAATATTGCGTGTAGGGGATATAATTAAAGCGACATTATCATCACGTTAGAAGTTATTGCTATGTGAACTGCACTATGTGTGACTAAGTGTCACCTGTCGCATGCTTCCTTGCTAAATTAGATGGTTTTGATATGAACTGTAGGAATGATTTATTAAGATTGCAGTAAGGTTAGGTAAGGTTTGATAGGCTGTTGACGAACAAGTGAGCCCGTCAAACTCCCTTAAACCTACATCGGCTCATAACGATACCCCCTGTTAAAGAATTTGGCACCTACAAAAAGAATGGTGTGCTCGAGTAATGTGTGATACTTATGTGATTTGTGCTGTTCCATCTGCTGCTAAAAGATATTTTCTTCCTTACTTACCTACTTACTTAAGTCCGGAATAAACCCGGGGCTAAACCAACATGCCTCTCCAATTGTCCGGTCCTTAGCTAAGTGCCTTCAAATGCGCACTCCAAGTTGGTTGAGGTCGGTTTGTACTTGTGCACGCCACTTAAGGCGAGGTTTTCCTCTACTGCGCACGACGTCTGGTGGGAATCGAAGACTGCGAGCCGGAGGATTGGTGTCCATTCGTTCTACATGTCCTAGATATCTTAAACGTCCAATGGGGAATTTTTTTTACTATTGACATGTCGCTGTATAGTTCTTGTTTGAATCTTCGTCTCCATAGCCCGTCAACGCAAACGGGACCGAAGATTTTTCGAAGAATTTTTCTCTCGGATCGACCAAGGATTTCTTCATCAGCTTTTGATACGGTCCATGCTTCAGCGCCGTAGAGCAGGACTGGGATGATCAGGGTCTTATTTAGGATCTCCTTAGTAGTTCGAGTGAGGGCCTTGCTACTAAATTGCTTTCTTAGCCCGAAGAAACAGCGGTTGGCAAGAGTAATTTTCGTTTGATTTCTGACGAGAAGTTGTTCTCAGAGTTAATAGCGGAGCCGAGGTAGACAAAGCCCCGTACTACCTAAAATTTATATCTGTCAATGGTGACGTTCTGTCCAATTCGTCGATGTTGTGTGTCCTTTCGTGTTGACAGCATATACTTAGTCTTACCCTCTTTTACTGCAAAAGCCATTTTTGCAGCGTCCTTCTCTATACTAGCAAACGTGGCTTTGACATCACGTTGAGTCCTACCAATGATGTCAATATCGTCGGCGTATGCTAGTAGTTGCACCGCTTTTTGGAAAATTGTGCCACCGGTGTTCCCACTCGAGAATTTTGCACAATCTTCTCAAGAATCAAATTGAAAAAGTCACATGACAGCGCATCGGCTTGCCAAAATCCTTTTTTTGTATCGAATGTGTCGGTGAGGTCGTTTCCGAACCTGATGGTGCAACGAGAATTCTCCATCGTCATACTACACAAACAGACGAGTTTGGGCGGTAAACCAAAACTAGACATGGTTCTGTATAGTTCGTCTCTATAAATGCTGTGGTATGCCGCCTTGAAATCGATGAATAGGTGGTGGGTATCGATTTGGTCTTCTTGAGTTTTTTCCAGGATCTGCCGAAGTGTGAAAATTTGATCGGTTGTGGACTTTCCTGGCCTAAACCACACTGATAAGGGCCGATCAGGTTGTTGGTAAATGGTTTCAGGCGTTCACATATTACGGCAGATAGGATCTTGTAGGCGATGTTGAGGAGATGTATTCCTCTATAGTTGGCGTAGTTCAGAGGGTTTCCTTTTTTGTAGATTGGGCTAACGACGCTTAGGTTCCATTCTTCAGGCATGCTTTCATCCGACCAGATTTGGCTTATGACTTTGTGGATGTAACTTACCAAGTCATCTCCGCTGGCTTTATTAAACTCGGCGAGAAGGCAGTCTTTTCTCGCGGCCTTGTCAAGCTTGAGTTTAGATATTGCTATCCTCACTTCACTTAGGACAGCAGTTTTCGCTGTCGTTTCCAATATTGAATGGTACGTTCTGCCTGACAGCGGAATGTTGTTCGTCATCGCCGAGTCTTCGATTCCCAGCCAGACGTCAGACTTAGTAGAGGAGACCTCGCCTTAAGTGGTGCGCACAAGTCGCAACTGACCTCAACAAACTTGGAGTGCGCAGCTGGAGGCAGTTAGCTAAGGACATGGCTAATTGGAGGGGCATGTTGGTTGAGGTTCAGGTTCATTCCGGAATGTAGCGCCACTTAAGAAGAAGAACAAGAAGCATCGACTGTGTCTCAACTACGATGTTTCCTTGTTCATCTCGACAGGATTCTGTTTGAGCCATGTATCCTTGGCTTTGACGTTTTACACTTTGGTGAAACTTGCAAATATCGTTCCTGTATCATTCCCTATATTCTCAATCGCGCTCTTTTCTTGCTCTTTTTTCTTCTTCCTTTCTTCCCTTCTTTTCTGCCTATAGAGCTCAACGCCAGCTCTCGTCTTCACCTGCAGCTTAGCCTTGTAGGCCTCGTTCTTGGCTGCGACCATCTTTCTGCATTTCTCATCAAACCAGCGGTTTCTTGCTGTGGAGTGCGAGAAACCTAGCACATCAGTTGCGGCTTGTCTAATGGCTTCTTGGCATAGTTGCCATTATTCTTCGGCATTCTGTGATGGTGGTATGGTGTTCATTGAGAGGTTAACGGATACGCTTTGCTCGAAGCTCGACTTGATGCATTGGACGTTATGCGATGAAATTCTTGATTGTATTTCGGCAAGAATTATCGAAATGAAAAATGTTTTGCCAGTTCCACCTTCACCACCCGAAATTGCCAGCATATTGCGGTTTTTTTTTTTTTTTAGAAAAACCTCTCAATAAATGGTCGTGGGTTGTATTGATCTATTGACAAAATAATTCTAAAAATATTTTCATCGAATTTTTTTTTCGAATCTTCTTAAAATTGTACCGAAAACAATGGGCCTATATAAACACTTTGTGTTGACGTAATATAGATATGCAGAACGTCTAAATATTACCTCTGAAACTTTTTAAAAATTGCTTACGGAAAACAACTTTTTTCTTAAAAGTGGGCGTGGCAGTAGGCGGGTTTTGAAAAAAAAATATACTATACCACCTTTTGTTATAGGTATATAAAAAAAGATAAACACAGGAAATTTAATAAAATTCGGTCGAGCCGTTTCGGTAGAGCTCGGTCAAAAACACCGTCTCATGAGATTTGTATATCTTAGATGACCAGCTAGTGTCTCTACCAACAACGTGGACATTGAGGTTCTTTCTTTGGTAAAAGCTTTCGTGATAACATCACAGATGGTACAGGTATAGGGTAGGTTAGGTTTGGTTAGGTTTGATTGGTTGTTGACGTCCAATTGAGTCGTCAAACTTGCATAGGCCTACGTGGGTCCATAGGGATACCCTTTATTGTACCTGAAAAGAAAGCTGCGTTAGTGAAGGGAGTTATAATTAGGTGATTTGTGCTGCTCAATTAGCTTCAAAAGGGTAGTTGCTCCAACCCGACTTGCAGCTGAAACTGACGATCCCTGTTGTAGGTGTTGTAGCTAGCTTCGTCAAGTTGTCGTAGTAGAAGCTACCGAAGAGTTTGTTACCGCTGTTGCTGATTGCGGGGCTGTGATATAATAGGTGGACGATATCCTCCTCGACGTCCGGGTCTCCTCACTTCCTGCAAAGTTGGGGTGAGTCAGTTAGGTTAATCCTGTTGGAATGCTTACCCAGCAGATTGTGGCCTGTTATGACTCTCACCGCTATGGCAATAGAAGCTCTGTTCAGAGCTATAAGCTTGTTAGATTTTCTGCCGCTTAGTTCCGGCCAAAGGTCTTAATTATGTCTGCAGGTGTTAATGTTTTGCCACCTAGAATTTATTTCACTTTGCGTGAATCTGGTTATTTTCACTTTTTTGAAAGCAAATGGGGATCTAACCCTGTTGTCACATAAAGAGATCCAGGTGGACGATCCTAGTCTGGCTAGCTCGTATGCTTTTTCGTTTCCTGGGATGTTATTATGTCCTGGCACACAGACTTTGGACTTTGTTCTGGTTACAAGGAGCCTTTAGCTCTGAACGGCAGCGTCCAACTATTCGTGGTTTTATTATGTTGGATGCCAGAGCTTTTATGGCCGCTTGGCTATCTACGTAAATGGAGATATCCTCTTATGATATGTCCAATACTCTATGGCTAGGATCTCTGCTTGGAAAACACTGTACGAGTCTGCCAATCGAATGGATATGTTTAACCCGATTCTATCGGAGTAGACCCCCGAGCCCACTCCTATTTCCATTTTAGATCCATCAGTGTAGATAGCTATTTCGTTATTGGATACCATATTGTAAGATGACTGGGCATTCTGATTGAGTATTTAGTATCAAAGTGTTGATATGGGATGGTGTAGTCAGATGTCCCTTGCTCATATTCTACCAACTTCAATATTGTGCTGTGGCCAAAGGTTTGGATACATAGTTTGCCCGCTTTTTTGAAGTGTACTGCGCTTTTCGCTGCTGTGTCAATCAGCTGTAGGTCGATTGGGTGGAGATTTAGAATTGTTTCCAAACCTAATGTGACGCTGGTGCGAATAGCTCCTGTTGTGAATACATATGCCGTTCTTTGAACCTTTGTCAGTGCAGTTATGTGTTTCGTTTTTTTTTCACTGAGTCCCACCAGATTAAGCAACCATAGGTGAGAATTGGTCCAACGACAGCTGTGTATAGCCATTTCGTGACCTTCGGGGAGGGACCCCATTTCTTACCACAAATTCGACTGCAGCTGTATAGTACAATATTAGCTTTCTTTACCCTTTCGTTGATGTTAAGGTTCCAATTTAACTTGCTATAGGGTATAGGGTACTATACATGATATTGGTTATCAATCGGATCTTGTACTTCATTCGTCCTCTGCGGTTTTATCTTACCATTTCTTCGTCCAACTTTTAAACGGGTATATAACTATGACTAGGACACCAGCAGATATTAGACATTATGCTTTGAGCTCTTCGTGCCAGTGGCAAACTATCCTGCAGCAGATACTACAGTTTTAAGCTCTTGTCAGTCAATACATATTCTAATATCCTTGACAGGTATTGCCATCATTGATACCATACTGGCTCCATTTCTTATTATAAGAACCCAAGCTTGGAACCCACTTCTGTGACCATGAAAATACACATACAAATTTTCGGCGCAACAGGCTCGTTAGTACCTAGGGCCTAGATTTTTCACAACCATTCATGTGTGCGTGTGTCCTTCTTGCACGATGGCGGGACCTCCTATTTTATGCCGACTCCAAACGGCTAAGTTGAGATAAGCTATTCTTGACATTTGATACTACTCGGATGATTTGTCAGTTCATCACGAACTGTGAAAAATCATTTAGTTGTTGCTACGGCTGGGAATCGAACCCAGACCTTCTGCGCGGCAGTTCATCGCACTAACCATCGCGACACTGAGCCCAAAGCCTGATTAATTTGTATAATACCAATTCCTCAATGAATATACCAGCACCGGTTATTGATTTTTTGTTCTTGGTTTCAACCGTGTCCAATTTCTTTCTCCACGGACAAGAGCAGGATTGAGTGATCGAAGCCTAATTAGGGAGATAAGTTGGAGCCAATCCCTATATATTTTCCTAGGATCTGTGAAAAATCGAGAACTAGATGTTTGCTTGGCTGATCCTCAAGCCGCTTTTCGAAGCTGATTTCTGCATTTACATTTTCCAGGGTTGGCATATTAAGAATCACTTCCAATCAGGCGGTAGGTGTTGTTCACGCTAGTCGTTGAAGTCTTGTCATTTCAGTCTCAATTCAATGTTGCCCAGTTTAGTCTTCTGACTAAACGAAAGGAATTCGTTGAGAGGAACACCTCCTGATACATTCAAAATGAGTCTAAGTAAGAAGTTGAGTGTTTCTCTTCCGCGTTGTGTTTATTTTCAATAAATGGATACATTTCCTTTATTTGATCCAAAATCAAAACCTGCAACCATCATCACTGGACACCATTTGAGCCTCATACGTTCGCCTCAGCTAAGAAATGTTTAGAAAAAAAACTGGAGAAGCATATTGGTTAATATCTGACTGTACAACAAGAGGAAGAACTTCCACTTCGTCCTTATGAATAAAATAAAATATTATCCATAAACCCTATACAGAATCCAAAATTTACTTTCTTCCCTTTTTCATTAGTGTGTCTGATGTGGTTGGTACAAGAAATACTCACTTACTTACTTCAGTGACGCAACAGTCCAGAATTAAATTGAGTCTTAACCAAAATGGCTTTCCAATTAACCCGGTCTTTAGCTTACTGCCTTCAGTTGCTCACTTGAAGTTAGGTTAGGTCGGTTTTTATGATTGCTCACCACTTAAGACAAGGTCTTCCTCTACTGCGTCTAAAGATTCTGCTAGCCGAAGTTTTGGTCACTATTCACAATTTTTAACGTCCAATGCGAAGTTTTTTGACCAGGGGCCTATTTCTCAGAACATACAGCACATACAAAACATACAACATACAGCAAAATCGCAATCATACAGCACATACAATTTTCTGTTACTCAGATTTTATTGGAAGTGTTGTATGATATGAACGATTGCTGTATGAAATGTATATTGACAGTTGTTGAAATTTTCATTTATTATTATTATTATTGTCATCAAACGTGAATTCGGGTAAACATCGTTTTTTTCCAAATACAGGGTGGCGCACGAATCGTGCTACAAAAATAAAACGTAATAACTTTTTTTCTGTGTGAGTAATCGGCTTATTTTTTTTTATTTTGTAGGTTACTATTTAGATTTATAAAAATGGATGCTTGGGATACGGAGAAAAGAATTTGGATAGTGCAACGGTACCATGCTTTGCAGTCCGTCATTTCCGTCCAAAGGGAATTTAGGCGGGAGTTTGGCGGTAATCCCCCGAGTAGATGGACCATTATGAGGTTTGTAAACATTTTTGCCGAATCTGGAAGCATCGCACGAAGGCCGTACCATCGAGATGCCAATGTTCGGGTTCAGGATACAATCGCAGAGCAGTAGCATCTGCAATACAGGCCAATCCGAGCGTTTCGACCCGAAACTTATCGGGGCAAATTGGAGTTAGTAGACGGTCATTACAACGGATACTTCATGACGATTTAAACTTGTTTCCGTACAAAGTCCAAATTACTAGCAAGTTAAACCCTCAGGATTTGCCTGTTCGCCTGGAATTTTGCCAAAAAAATGATATCAATCGCCGAAGAAGACAACACATTGATCAATTGTTTGTTCATGTCTGATGAGGCCCATTTTGATCTTAACGGCAATGTAAACAAGCAAAATTGCCGTATATGGAAAGAGTCTAATCCAGAAATGCTCCATGAGACGGAACTACACCCAGAACGAGTCACTGTGTGGTGCGCAGTTTCATCAAGGTGTATTGTCGGGCCGTACTTCTTTGAAGAAAACGGTGTAACCGTTACTGCCAATGGGGACAGTTATTTAAAGATGTTGAAGGAGTTTTTTTACCCAGAACTGCGCCGAAGACGTAAACCATTCAACAGCGTTTGGTTTCAGCAAGATGGAGCAACTGCACATATAGCCAGACCAGTTATGGTGGAGCTAAACAAAAAATTCGCAAACAAATTAATTTCTAGGAACTCCACTCTTCGCTGGCCCCCAAGGTCACCTGACCTGACTGCACCAGACTTCTTTTTATGGGGCTATGTCAAGCAAGAGGTGTATAAAACGAAGCCCAGGAATTTAACTGAATTAAAGCAGTCCATAACGACAATAATTGAGGCGATCCCAACTTCAACTCTTCAAGCCGCAATGAATAATTTTTTGATCAGGTGCCGCATATGCGTGGGAGAGCGTGGAGGTCATTTGCGATCTATAATCTTTAAAAACAACTAACTATTTAAAATAAAATTTAATTTTCTAACCCATAAAAAAAATGAAATACATCGATTAAAAAACAAGTTATTTGAATTTCGTATTGTAGCACAATTGGTGCGCCACCCTGTATTTAAAATGACAACATTAGTACTTACTTTTGTAAATTTTCGTTTTGATTGACTCATTTTTCCGATTTTATTCAGTTTACAACTGTTTATTCTGCTGTTTGAAATTTTAAATTAATTTCCTTTTGCTGTCATACAACGATGTATGATAACTTTTTGAGTAACAGAATCATACATTTATCCAATATTTCCAGTCGATTCTCCCTACATACATTGCTGTATGACAGCACAAGCTACATCATTTCTGAGTAACAGAATTGCTGTGTGATGATTGTCAAAATCATACAATTGTATGTGCTGTATGATGATGTATGTTCTGAGAAATGGGCCCCAGGTCTATGTAGCTGTCCTTCTAGTATAGTTTGTGATTGAATCTTCACCTTCATAGCCCATGAACAAAAACGTGACCGACGATTTTTTGAACAATTGTTCTCTCAAAACGACCAAAAATTTCTTCATCAGCTTTCGAAATGATTCAAGGAATGAAACCTACAATTTAACCTACTGGCAGCAGAAAAAAAAACGTCATGTGTCGTTACCCTGGAAATTTAAACAATGACCTCTTGTACCTCTAGTTCAACACCCCGACCTTAGAGCAACTATACCGACTTGCACTTATGAATGGTCGTAAAAAATAAAAACCCTAATGACCTCTGGCACGTTGCAATTCAATCCCCGATTTCATATTGTCAATTTCTAACAGTTTGCGTCACAAAATTAGATACTCCTTATAGCAAGTTTTGACATCAACTCTTTTGTCTTCCCATAAAATTTCTCTTTCTACACTCTATTCAACTCTTTGTCAACTCTTTTTTTTTCGCACACATTCACACAACGAATCTCTTTATTTGTTCCCCTCTTTCTCCAATCTCAGTCACATCTCTTAAGCTCAGCCCAGTCTATCAGTGCAACAGCCCCTATCCAAGCAAAATAGGAAATAAAATAATTCTCGTATTTTATCTCGTTTTATTGCTTTTACTACGAAACCCGTTATTCCGGGGTAAAAAACACACTCATTTAGTTTCCATTGTTTATGTGGTGTTTTCTTTTTTCTCCGCGATTCTCTTTCATTTCGTTGTACCGCGCGCTATGCTTTTCCCCTTTAGCAGCACGCTCGGCACGCCATGTCGTGCGTTGGCTTGCGTTTTGCGTTACCCACTACCACCGTTGCTGCACCATCATCCTCCAGCGAGCTCCACTCCAACATCTCATGGTAGCCGCATACACCAAAGCGTCGAAGCCCAAAGTAGGGGCAAGCGCAAATGATCAGGTGGATAATTAATGTGGTGCCAGTGTGCCAGAGCTGCTGCTGTGTGTGCTTTGTGGCTTTCTGTGTGCAAAACGTACAAACGCCAACAACAGTGGTGGCGTGAATTTTTCTGTTTTATATTTTTTTTTACAGTACACTGCTGTGGGGTGAAACTTACTTGCATGTTGATGGATGTTTCTAGGTGTCTTACCTCTATTTGGGCGGACTGAATTTTTAAACTATTATCAATCACGTGCACTGCATGGACTCATCATTTTTCATAAAAAAAAATAAAAAACAAAAACAGAATTCGCGCGCGCGCAACTTTAAACGATCAATCACTTTCGAATAGTTTCTTGATCGTCGGTCATTTCGCGTAGTAAACATAGGGTACGGCCATGCGAAATGAGGAGGATGAACAACTTTTCATTTGCGACATGTATACGCCGGATATTTAATAAATTACGAGTTCAATCAGATAATTGTCGAGAAAACAGAAACCACAGGCGAATAATTGTTGATAAGTTTTCCTTTGGTTTTTTTTTTTCTCGATCGCATCGGATCGGAGAATCGGTCGAGTCCTTGAGTCTCGAATGTTGTAATCGGCACAAATACAAAAACCGACTTGTGCCGCTTGTTTTGTTTTGTTTTGCGGTGCGGTGCTGTTTTCGTAGAAGATAAATTAAAAAAGTAATTTAAGGCTAATTAGCCCAGGGGAACTAGTTGCGGGTAATCAGTGTGACAACGATGAGTGTAATTTTATGCGAGAGATTTGTCAAAACAAGCCGTCGCCGATTCTAGATAGGCTGTAATATTTACGGATTTTTTAAAATTGTTTTTGTATTTTTTTTTAAGTAAAAATACATGGTTAACCTAATTGCAGTTGGTTGACAATTTGACGACATGGTCATGGGAGCGGATTTTTATGAAACCTTTTAAAGGATTTCGGATTTATCAAGAACTTTTAGGAATCCAGTCACTGTTGATCCTTACACATTTTATTCTAATCGCACTGCTTTTATTTTAATATTCTTCAGCACTTAGGACTTAGTCCCTTTAGGATATAACATCCTGTGATGGAGAGAAGGAAAAAGGTTTGGGGGGTAGTAACAGATTATTTTTAAGTGAAGTTAACAGATTTTCTAAGGGAAGCCAACAGATTTATTTTCTCTTGGGGCTCTGTGATATTTTTATCGTTGTAGACATGCGATGGGATTGTTGATGAGTAACAACATTATATTCGTTTAACGTTATACCAGATAATCTTGCTGCCTATAGGACATTGCAGTACTCTTTGGCTCAATTTTTGATTACGTAAGAATTAAGCACGTTTCGTTTCGTTTAAGTGGCGCTTCAGTCCGGGATTAACCTGGGCCTCAACCAACACGCCTTTCCAATTAGCCCGGTCCTTAGCTAACTGCCTCCAGTTGCGCACTCCAAGTTGGTTGAGGTCGGTTTCTACTTGTGCGCGCCACTTAAGGCGAGGTCTTCCTCTATTGCGTCCGACGTCTGGCTGGGAATCGAAGACTCTGCGAGCCGGAGTATTGGTGTCCATTCGTTCTTCATGTCCTAGCCATCTTAAACGTCCAATGCGGAGTTTTTTGACTAGGGGTATGTCGCTGTACAGCTCGTATAGTTCGTGGTTGAATCTTCGTCTCCATAGCCCGTCAACGCAAACGGGACCGAAGATTTTCCGGAGAATTTTCCTCTCGAATCGACCAAGGATTTCTTCACCCGCTTTTGATACGGTCCATGCTTCAGCGCCGTAGAGCAGGACTGGGATGATCTGGGTCTTATATAGGATCTCCTTAGTAGCTCGAGTGAGGGCTTAACTACTAAATTGCCTTCTTAGCCCGAAGAAACAGCGATTGGCAAGAGTAATTCTTCGTTTGATTTCTGATGAGATGTTGTTGTCAGAGTTAATAGCGGAGCCGAGGTAGACAAAGTCCGGTACTACCTCAAAGTTATATCTGTCAATGGTGACGTTCTGTCCAATTCGTCGATGTTGTGAGCCCTTTCGTGATGACAGCATATACTTAGTCTTACCCTCATTTACTGCTAAACCCATTTGCGCCGCTTCCTTCTCTATACTAGCAAACGTGGCTATGACATCACGTTGAGTCCTACCAATGATGTCAATATCGTCAGCGTATGCTAGTAGTTGCACCGACTTTTGGAAAATTGTGCCTCTGGTGTTGGCTTTGGAGTTTTACACAATCCTCTCAAGAATCAGATTAAAGAAGTCACATGACAGCGCATCGCCTTGCTTAAATCCTTTTTTGGTATCGAATGTGTCGGTGAGGTCGTTTCCGACCCTGATGGTGCAGCGAGAATTCTCCATCGTCATCCTACACAAACGGACGAGTTTGGGCGGTATACCAAAACTAGACATGGCTCTGTATAGTTCGTCTCTATAAATGCTTTCGTATGCGGCTTTGAAATCGATAAATAGGTGGTGGGTATCGATTTGGACTTCTTGGGTTTTTTCCAGGATCTGCCGAAGTGTGAAAATTTTATCGATTGTGGACTTTCCTGGCCTAAAACCACACTGATAAGGGCCGATCAGGTTGTTGGTAAACGGTTTCAAGCGTTCACGTATTACGGCAGATAGGATCTTGTAGGCGATGTTGAGTAGACTTATGCCTCTGTAGTTGGCGCAATTCAGAGGGTCTCCTTTTTTTGTGGATCGGGCAAACGATGCTGAGGTTCCATTCTTCAGGCATGCTTTCAACCGACCAGATTTGGCTTATGAGTTGGTGGATGTTGCTTACCAAGTCATCTCCGCCAGCTTTATAAAGCTCAGCGGGAAGGCCGTCATTTCCGGCGGCCTTATTAAGCTTGAGTTTAGATATAGCTATCCTCACTTCACTTAGGTCGGGTGGTTGGCAGTTTTCGCTGTCGTTGCCAATATTGAATGGATCGTTCTGCCTGACAGCGGAATGTTGTTCGTCACCGTTTAACAGTCTGCAGAAGTGGTTCTTCCATATCTCCATCATCGACTATGTCTCAACTACAGTATTTCCTTGTTCATCTCGACAGGATTCTGTACGAGCCTTGTATCCTTTTCTTTGACGTTTTACACTTTGGTAAAACTTGCGAACATCGTTCCTGGAGTGACACCTCTCTATATCCTCGATCGCGCGCATTTCTTGCTCTTTTTTCTTCTTTCTGAAAAGCCGATGTTCTTCCCTTCTTCTTTGCCTATAGTGCTCAATGGCAGCTCTCGTCTTCACCTGCAGGTGAAAACGAAGACCTTGTAGGCCTGGTTCTTAGCTGCGACCATCTGTCGGCATTCCTATCAAACCAGGGGTTTCTTGCTGGGTGCCGCGAGAAACCTAGCACATCAGTTGCGGCTGATCTAATGGCTTATTGGCATCGCTGACATTGTTCTTCGACATTAGATGCTGAGGGTGTGTTGTGAGTCGAGAGGTTAAGGGATACGCGTTGTGGTCTCTGCAGTCGCTCATAGGTTTTGTCGAGGAGCTCGTAGAAGCAGTCCTTAGTGGTATCATCTTTTTCCTCCGTCGGAGCATGCGCGCATATAAGGCTTATGTTGGCGAATTTGGCCTTGATCCGGATTGTTACAATGCGTTCGCTAATGTCTTGAAAACATAAGACTTCATGCCTAAGTCTGGCACCTATAACAAATCCGCATCCAAATAGTCGCTGTTTCTACTCACTATAACACGGTCCATAGTAGATGTCACAGTTTTTCATCCTCTTTTTGCCCGGCCCATCCCATCGTATTTCCTGGATGGCAGTAATGTCTGCTTTGTAGCAGTTTATCGCTTCCGCTAGCTGTTCACCTGCACCTATCCTGTTTAATGTTCTCAAATTCCTGGTGCAGATACGAACGTAGTTGTCCTTTTTTCGTTTAACAGGGTCGTCAACAATAATATCAGTCCTTTCCGAGGCTATTGGTTGCTTCGTTACAATATTTTTTTCCGTGGATGGGTAGTTAACCCAAAGCACAACCCCCAACCTGGAGGGCCAGGCCCTTGTTTTGACCCTAGGACAGCGGGCCGGAAAAATACCGATGTCAGTAGCCCATTTTTGGAGTATGAGCGCTGCCGTTGACCCATTGAGGGCTCCTCCGCCACCAACTCTTTTCTAATACCCTGGCTCAGTATTGGAAATCCCTATAGACCTGGTGTTCAAATATGTCGAAGCAGCTCATATAGGGATTTCACTACCAGTTCGATCAAACTGGAACTGTAGGCGCCACCGTTGACTCCATCTGGGGAATTCCTCCGCTGCCGCCTGAGAGTGAGTGCCTTAGTGAGAGGACACTCCCCCCTCTCTTGTTTGCTGCCACCAACGACCTTCCACAGGGGTTCAATACCCCATCTCCAGTCGAGGTACTAGGCACCCACCAGTCACCAGCGTGAAGGTGAGAGTAGGAGTTGATAGTGAGAGGCTAGAGTGAGAACGCTTGTGTCCTCATATAATTGCATCACTATCCTTAAGCTCCAGCATTCGAGGTATGTGTCACCGGAAAAAATACCACGGCTTCACAATTCGTAAATAAATTCCGCACAGAATTTGTGTCGGAGGAAATCGGAAAAATAATTGCACTTGCTGTCAAAAATTGCACGAAAAATTCAACTGAACGCAATTCACCTTGATGCAATACAAAAATGTCGGAGAAATATTTCGAACAGCTTTTCAAAAAAATACCTCGAAGCATAAATCCTCCTAATCGTACAAAATCGGAGGGCTGTATGTTTCTAACATGACAAAAGGTAACTGAGTTTGGACGCTGCTGATTTGGCCTAATTGTGATGGCTTTCAGATGCATGGATTCTACTGTTTTAAGGACTGTATTCTCCATTTCGATTTGCGAAACAGTGGACTTCTTCTTTATTGTAAATATTGTATACTGCGTTTTCTTCGAGTTGAATTGAACTAGGTTTTCCTTCCCCCTTATATAATTTTTTGTAGGTCTTCATTTTGTTCTGCTGATATGCAGCGTTAGCGGTAATAGGTGTTTCGTTTGATTTATTAGAGCTATTAGAGTATACTGTCATCTTCAAAACTAAAAATGCGATTATTAGCTGTCCTCAAAAGATCATAAATCTGGAGTAGAAATAGAGTATGTGAGTGAAATGATCCTTGAGGTACCCCAGCGTTTAGAGAATCTGTCAAAGGAAACGCCATTCATAACTAATTGCGAACATCTGTCTTTAAGAAAGTTTTCCGTTCAGTCGCACAGTATTTGGGAAGAACATTTTCTATTGAAATATTCGGGGAACAAGTTTATCGTGCTTAGGTTATTTAAGGATAAGATTAGTATTATTATTATGTTATAAGCAAATACTTTTAAGTTACTTTCGATTAGATAAGGGGAGTTTAGTAGTATCGCGAACGTTTTCCTGGTACCTTTCTTTCGGATTGGCATAGACATTTGATCTTTTCTTTTACTTAATTCTATCTTCATCCTATTTAGAGTCACTAATTAACCTCCATGGTCAATTTAACGTAATTTTCTTCTTCTACAGGGTGGCGCACGAATCGTGCTACAAAAATAAAACGTAATAACTTTTTTTCTGTGTGAGTAATCGGCTTATTTTTTTTTTATTTTGTAGGTTACTATTTAGATTTATAAAAATGGATGCTTGGGATACGGAGAAAAGAATTTGGATAGTGCAACGGTGCCATGCTTTGCAGTCCGTCATTTCCGTCCAAAGGGAATTTAGGCGGGAGTTTGGCAGTAATCCCCCGAGTAGATGGACCATTATGAGGTTTGTAAACATGTTTGCCGGAATCTGGAAGCATCCCACAAAGGCCGTACCATCGAGATGCCAATGTTCGGGTTCAGGATACAATCGCAGCAGTAGCATCTGCAATACAGGCCAATCCGAGCGTATCGACCCGAAACTTATCGGGGCAAATTGGAGTTAGTAGACGGTCATTACAACGGATGTTTCCGTACAAAGTCCAAATTACTAGCAAGTTAAACCCTCAGGATTTGCCTGTTCGCCTGGAATTTTGCCAAAAAATGATATCAATGGCCGAAGAAGACAACACATTGATCAATTGTTTGTTCATGTCTGATGAGGCCCATTTTGATCTTAACGGCAATGTAAACAAGCAAAATTGCCGTATATGGAAAGAGTCTAATCCAGAAATGCTCCATAAGACGGAACTGCACCCAGAACGAGTCACTGTGTGGTGCGCAGTTTCATCAAGGTGTATTGTCGGGCCGTACTTCTTTGAAGAAAACGGTGTAACCGTTACTGTCAATGGGGACTCTTATTTAAAGATGTTGAAGGAGTTTTCTTACCCAGAACTGCGCCGTATACCATTCAACAGCGTTTGGTTTCAGCAAGATGGAGCAACTGCACATATAGCCAGACCAGTTATGGCGGAGCTAAACAAAAAATTCGCAAACAAATTAATTTCTAGGAACTCCACTCTTCGCTGGCCCCCAAGGTCACCTGACCTGACTGCACCAGACTTCTTTTTATGGGGTTATGTCAAGCAAGAGGTAGCCCAGGAATTTAACTGAATTAAAGCAGTCCATAACGACAATAATTGAGGCGATCCCAACTTCAACTCTTCAGGCCGCAATGAATAATTTTTTGATCAGCTGCCGCATATGTGTGGGAGAGCGTGGAGGTCATTTGCGATCTATAATCTTTAAAGCAACTAACTATTTAAAATAAAATTTAATTTTCTAACCAATAAAAAAAAATAAACGAAATACATCGATTAAAAAAAAAGTTATTTGAATTTCTTATTGTAGCACAATTGGTGCGCCACCCTGTATTTTGATGTTTTAGTAATTTGGCACGAGATAAAAATGTTAGTAGAGCTGGGATGTTATGGTGAGGGAACAAAAATTTCCCCCGGCTGACTAGTATATCTGAGCAACCACAACCGTCCCTCGTCCTCCTCACGTGCATCGAAGTTGCCCCCTGATTTACCTAGTCTCACAACAATGGCGCCCATCGATTTTCTTTTCCGGCTTAGAGGCTGAATTGTGACACCATCGTTAAAGCCTAAGGCTTCTCTTTGATGAGGAGTGAGTGGTAAGATTCGAAGTTTTATCCGTGTAGAAACATACAAGCCATCCTTGTTTTTTGTTACACCAGATTCCTGTGTGGTGGGAAGATAATGGAAATGCTCCAACGCTCTTCGTAATTCCGAAATAGCCGTAGCAAACAAACGAGACGTAGGGACTTACATTATGAACCGGTACAGGACAAACAAACGAATTCTCGAAAATGATTGGAAAACCCGTCTTAAAGTCTACTTACCTGCATTGAAGTTGCTCCAGTGGCTATTGGCATGCTGCCAATTCGGCTATAAAAGCTTTATGCCAAACTGAATCGAAAGCCTTGTAAATATCCAGGGCAACAGCTCTGGATTCTACAGGGATTTCCATAGCAGGTGTCCAAAACAGATCTCCAGTCGAGCGTTTATTTCTTGTCGATCGCTTAATAACCATTCATATCTAGGTTATCGACAATATCCGCTTTATATGCTTTACCACTACCTTTGAAAGACTACTATAGCAATGGGTCTGTAATTTTCAGGCATGCATTTGTTTGCTTTTTTGAAATCGGTTTGATCCGAGCAATTTTACAGCAACTGGGGAAAACCAAAAAAACGGCTGCAAGTTTGGCTGCATCTTTTTTTAAATTCAATGGGTGGAATTCCGTCAAGTCTAGTGGACTTTTTACAGCCTAAATTGCGTCCTATTTTTTACTGTCTACATTTTACTTCAGGCATCCTGCTATATTTATGGTGGTATCGATTGTTCGGAATAGACCAAGAAGGTCCATTGTGGTACCACATGGATCACACATCTTTTCCCATGAGTCGCCTTCCTAGTTGAACCAACCCGAGCTGCGAATAAAACGGCGGAGGTTCCTGATGTCAATGTTAATCAGGTCACCTAGGTTGTCGAAGAAGTAGTCTCCCAGGTGGAGTCTTCTTTTGTTGGAGAGCGCTGGACATGAACAAAGAAGATGAGTGTTACTTTCCTCCTTCTCCTCGTCCATGCAGCTTCTGCAGTAGTCGTTGCTATAAAGGCCAAGTCTTTTAGCATGTAGGCCTATGGGGCAATGTCCTGTAAGGACACCAATGATGGTGCTGGATAGTGCTGATGGTGGATCTGTTCAGCATTATTAAACTGAGGGAGCGTTTCTGACTATATATGGGCCAGATTTGCCGGGATATAAGACACGTTGAGGCGTTTGTCTATCTACAATTAGCCTTTTTGATCGTATCTAGTTTAAGTGTTGATTTACAAGCGAGGGGCATGCCTAATGTTTCTACAAGCGTGGTACCCCTTTTGGCAAGCTCGTCCGCCCTACAATTCCCTGGGATATCACTATGCCCCGGCACCCAAAATAGGTGAATGGTAAATAGCTTTGCCATCTCGTTAAGAGACAGTCGGCATTCGTGGGCTGATTTTGAAGTGAATGCGGTAGATCTCAAGGATTTGATTGCCGCTTGGCTGTCACTGAAAATGCTAATATTCTTCGCGGATATTACTACATTACACCTCAGCCAGGACAGGGCTTCTTCGATTGCCATGATTTCCGCCTGGAAAACGCTACAATGATTGGGAAGGCGAAAGTATATGCTCAGGTTGAGCATCTCGGAGAAGACACCTCCACCTACCCCCGCTTCAGTTTTAGACCCATCTGTGTAAATATGATTCGAGTTGTCCAATCCAATGGAATGGAAGTTAAGATCGAAGCTGAGTTGGGTAGTGATGTGAATCGAGTTGTCCAATCCAACCGAGTCTTGTTCCCAGTCAAGTCGGCTGGGAATTGTTGACTGGAAGTTACGATCCAAGCTGAGTTGGGTAGTGATTTGGTCAATGTTTTCTGTTAAGATGATTTAATATCTTTGTGTGTACACCCTGACTGCGTGTCCATTGTGACGAGGCTCTTAGTCGCACAGCTGCACAAGCTGCGGTCTGTTTGCCGAAGATGTGTAAGGGCACTAGATGTAGAATAGCATCTAGAGCTGCGGATGGGGTGGTTCTTAGAGCGCCACTTATGCAGATGCAAGCGGATCTTTGAACTTTCCCCAGAAAGTTGCTGTTTGAGGCTGTTTCAAGAGCAGTCCACCAGACCAGCACACCATACAGAAGTATGGGTCTAACGATAGACACATAAAGCCAGAATGTGATATGTGGCTGCATTGCCCATTTTTTCCCGATAGCCTTTTTAAATGAGTATAAGGCTACGGTGGCTTTTTAACGCGTTCTAGGATGTTGGCTTTCAAGTTCAGTTTCTTGTCCAAGACCAGACCCAGGTATTTGGCTGATTTAACAAACTTGAGACTGACGCCATTGAGTTTTGGAGGGTCGACATGCGGGATTTAGTATTTCCTGCTGAAAAGGACCAATTCGGTTTTTTGAGGGTTCGCGCCACATTTGTCCACATTTGGCGGCCCATTTGGAGAGTACTGAAAGACCATTTTGTAATAGTTCTTTAAGGGTGTTAAGGTACTTCCTTGATACAGCTATTGCCACGTCATCAGCGTAGGCAATCACCTTGCAGCCTTCCCTTTCTAGATGAACTAGTAGCTCATTGACCACCAGATTCCAGAGAAGAGGAGACAAAACACCCCCTTGTGGGGTGCCGCAACTCACAGAGGAAGAGACCCCAAGCTTTGTGTTAATGATTCGGCCCGTAAGAAGCTGATTAATTAGCACTATCAGCGAATCATCGACATTGAGAACTGAAAGTGCATTAGTGATCGCGTCCGCTTTGACATTGTCAAAGGCTCCTTCTTTATCAAGGAAGGCAACCATAGTGTACTCTTTTGCGCTAAGCGAATTTTCGATGATGCGTACGAGTGAGTGAAGCGCTGTCTCAACCGACTTCCCTTTGCAATATGCATGTTGAGAGTTGGAGATTGCAGCAGGTTCAATACTGTTACGTAGATGTACATCAATTAGTCTTTCCATAGTTTTTAGAAGAAACGAGGATAATTATACCTAAAAGTATCGAAAAAGCATATGAAATACTAGAAAAGCGTTTCTTCTGCAGGTACCAATTTTTCAAATACTGTCTGATATTAAAGGTCCGTTTCGACTAGGCGAGTAGCTATAAAGTAATCATCAAGGAAGTCATTGTCAGTCTATAGATTCTGCGATCTAGGACTAAACGCGAATTTCAAACGATTGTGAACGAGGTTAATTCGCAAAATAGGATGAAGCTCGAGAAAACTCTTGCCAAGAGAAATCAAATGCAAGAGTGTGGATTTTTTTGATTGCTTGATAAAGGCACATGCTAAGTTACTACTTCACCAATCAATAAGAAACAATGGTAGCTTCACGATATCGGGTATCGGGCTCTTCGTTCATCTTGTCTTTTTTACTCTTGCTACTTAAGAACTTCTTAAACTCATTCGGGCATTTGAACCATGCCTCGAAACCTTGCTAAATTTGGATTTGAATCTACGTATGCAAAGGGTCAGGTCTATGCTAGTTTGACTCTTAAACAGAGCCAACAGATAACCCATAAGATCTATCGAGGTAACTAGATAGGCATGTTGATTAAGGCATTTAAAATACTTTGCACAGGTGGGGCCTTACACCTTATAACCTGGGGAGTCTACTGTATTTTCTTGTTTTTGTTATAAATCGCAGAATCTATTTTTTCTTGAAACGTGAAGCTACTATTCCAGCATGCAAATAGTGCTTCCATGGTTAAAAGCCCAACCTTCCACTCAACAGTCGAACACTTTACATTTCATACACCGTTGTCACTGTTTTTTTAAACGGCAACCTCTCAAGATATTGTCATCAGATACATTTCAAGAAATATCCAATCGAATTATAATTCCGTTCCGAAACTGAAATCAATATCAAGCGATACTCCTTTTTAGGGCGTTCATGTACGCATGTGATACTGACATTTAATTTTCCAACAAATATTGACCCATGAAACCGCATGTCAGACAACATGTTAAGGAGCCTGCTAAAATGGGGGGTAATTGGAGATTCCAAAAAAAAAAAGTTGCAACATGTTTGCTTGTCATCGTGGATACAAGCAGCAATCCCTACTTCATGAACTTTGGACCTAAGAAAGTTGGAACTCCAAAAAAAAAAAATAAATTTAATTAACACGGTTAAGGAAAAATAAACCCAACAACACCATAAAAGACAAGAAATTGGTAAAATTGTGTATTATACCAGCATCCCGTCTCATTGGCTGGCATTGTAATTTATGTAACAACGACATGCGTCCCATGATTGAGATTTCAATAAATGTTGATGTACAGCGAACAAGGCAGTACCCTACCTGCCAATCAGGTTGATATGTTCTCTTTATACCGACTTAAAATAGGGGAACACGTTTTGGTAAATGCTGGTAAAAAAAAGACAAAACTAATTGCACAGCAAGCTTTCGACAGTTGATACCTGTAGATACATTATATATACAGGCTTTTTTGTCTAGATACAAAGTCTATTTGTAAGCCAGCTGTGGCTTGAACTGTTTGTTAACATAAATTAGCTAACCATCCCATTTGTAATCGACTTGGAAGTGAAACCACGTTCAAAGTGTTACGCGTAATGGGAGTCTTGAGTACGATGCAAACGCCCCCCAAAAAAAAACTCCCAAATCACTCACACCTTCGTTGAATTGCCGGTTTTAGGCCTTTAATTAAGATTCTCTTTTCGGATATTGGGTGGTAATTAAATTTCGAGAACCTGAAGGGGATCTCAAGCGCTGTCAGGCGTAAGTTTAAAAAAAAAAAACAAAAAAAATGGATACCCGAATTCTCTTGCAAAGATGCCAAATCAGAGAAGATTCACCATCTGAAGATTGACATGCGTGAAAAAGGCTTACAACGAATACGCACAATCAGAGTGTCATCTTGGCATTTCTTGATCCCCGTACCGTGGAGATTTCCTTTGCGATGTTGCAGGCACAAGTAGATCAGGTTTTGTGGCCGAGGAATATTTCGCTTACGATCCTTTGCTTTGTTAGCTGAATCGTTGAGTCGTTTTAATTAAATTAACTCAAGGAGTGGTCGATTTAAAAATGTTACCAAAAGTTGGTCTGTAGCCAAATATGGGATCTAAAAATGCTACTGCATTTTTGGGAGGCATTGTGTTCGGGGAATACCTGGCGTTGTTTTACAAATTGTTCAATAAACACTCTACATAATTAAAGGGATCATTTTGAAGATCAGTCATTACTTCTATCCCGGAAATACGAGCAAGAGGGTAATTTAAAATAAGCTTCAGATTAATGCCCGCATTGGGACAGTCAAGGCAAATGGTAAATAATCAATAAGCCTTACAAATATTACCCCTCAACTGGTATTTTGGCAGGGATGTGCAAGTCTCAAACGGATTCCTGTCCTCCGAGTGCTTTCAATTGTCACAAAGAGCTTATCTCAAATCAGCCGTCTGGATTCCGCATTAAATTGTAGGTCCGGCTTGAAAGTTAAAGCACTCACGAAATTGAAAGCGTCCTCAGACTGTCTTCTTCATAGGGAAGGGCATTAATTTCTAACAAAATGACACCCAAACCAAAACATTTTTATTACAGGTACTATAACGGAAGATGTTCGGAAAACCTTAAAGAAATCACCCCTAGGCTTGTTGAATTTTGACAACTTGCAGGTTGTTGTATCGCGCAGTTGCATCTCACATATTTTATCGAACAACGACAAGCAAAATGCAATACCGACCACAAAAAAATTCAATAAGCATCTGGAAGTTCAAGCGCTGCAGTTACACACTCTCAAATCAACCGTGTTGTGTGGTTTATAGGCCGGTGGAATCATCGGTCCGTATTTCGTCAAAATTAGGCTGGTGCCGACGTTACTGTAAACGGGACTCGTTATCGCGCCATGGTAATGGACTATTTTTTGCTTGAAATTGAAGCTCGAGATCTCGACAATATTTGATTCCAACAAGAAGCCGCTACTAGCCACACAGCCCGTAAAACAATAGACATATTGAGAGATCTCTTCGTTGAACAATTCATATTACGCTTCGGACCTGTGATTTGCCCATCAAGATCATGCGATATCACACCGTTAGACCTTTTTCTTTGGGGCTACGTAAAGTCTAAGGTGTTTATGGATAAGCCAGCTAGGATTGAAGACCAACATACTTACTAACTTACTTACTTAAGTGGCGCTACAGTCTGGGATGAACCAGGGCCTCAATCAAAATGCCTCTCCAATTAGCCCGGTCCTTAGCTAACTGCCTCCACTTGCGCACTCCAAGTTGGTTGAGGTCGGTTTCTACTTGTGCGCGCCACTTAAGGCGAGGTCTTGCTCTACTGCGTCCGACGTCTGGCTGGGAATCGAAGACTCTGCGAGCCGGAGTATTGGTGTCCATTCGTTCTACATGTCCTAGCCATCTTAAAGGTCCAATGCGGATTTTTTTTGACAGGGGTATGTCGCTGTACAGCTCGTATAGTTCGTGGTTGAATCTTCGTCTCCATAGCCCGTCAACGCAAACGGGACTTAGGTCGGGTGGTTGGCAGTTTTCGCTGTCGTTGCCAATATTGAATGGATCGTTCTGCCTGACAGCGGAATGTTGTTCGTCACCGCCGTTTAACAGTCTGCAAAAGTGGTCATTCCATATCCTCATTCATCGACTGTGTCTCAACTTCGATATTTCCTTGTTCATCTCGACAGGATTCTGTTTGAGCCTTGTATCCTTGGCTTTGCCGTTTCAACCTTTGGCAAAACTTGCGAACATCGTTCCTGGAGTTGCACCTCTCTATATCCTCGATCGCGCGCTTTTCTTGCTTTTTTTTTTTCTTCTTTCTGAAAAGCCGGTGTTCTTCCCTTCTTCTCTGCCTATAAAGCTCAATGGCAGCTCTCGTCTTCACCTGCGCTTAGCCTTGTAGGCCTCGTTCTTGGCTGCGAGCATCTGTCGGCATTCCTCATGAAACCAGGGGTTTCTTGCTGGTGTCCTCGAGAAACCTAGCACATTAGTTGCGGCTGATGTAATGGCTTGTTGGCATCGTTGCCATTGTTCTTCGACATTAGATGCTGGTGGTGGGGTGTGAATCGAGAGGTTAAGGGATAAACGTTGCCCGAAGGTCTTGGAGGTCTTTGGCGATTGCAGTCTTTCAATATTAATTTTTTTCACAGTATTTCTGGTTTGTTGTGGCGTGATGGACATCCGCATCCTTACCTTGGCTACAACAAGGTAGTGGTCCGAGTCGATGTTAGCCCCTCGGAATGTTCGGACATCCAAAATACTAGATGCGTGCCTCTTGTCTATCGCAATGTGATTAATTTGATTGACTGTTCGTTGATCTGGAGACCGCCATGTCCCCTTATGGATATCGACGTGAGGAGACTGTGTGCTGGCTATAGTGGCATTTCGTTCCGTAATGAAGTCAATTAGCCTAAGTCCGTTACCAGACGTGTTGTCGTGAAGGCTATATTTTCTCTTTATTATATAGATCCCTCTGAAAAGTAATACCATACCAAATCAAATAATCCTACTCCACAGATCCTTAATTTCCCAGAACAATGTAAACATTTGAGAGATTTCTATCAAATCTCCCATCTGATGTAATAACAGAAACGATAATTACGCCCCGAAAAAAAATAAACAAAACACGAAACAAAAGGCAAAGTGCACCTCAGCGAGGATCTTCCCAGCACATACTTCATTCACACCACTTGGACAGTTGATGGTTTGCCATATTGAAGGAACCCACCATATCCAACCAGGCTCAGCCTTACCACCAGAGAAACCATGATAAATCTCGCATGATAGCAAGTAAATTATGCCATAAAATTTTATATTTATTTTCAATTTTTTTGTTCGTATCTACCCTTTGTGCGCCATGGCTGAGAAGTTACTCCTTTTGAGCTGGCAATTCGTGTCGACCCAGCCATCTCCTTCTCATCTGACAAAAAGTCAGAAAACGAACGTAGCCAAAAAAAAAAAACGATTACAGTACTAAAAATCAACGATCTCGTAATTTTGGACGCAGTGATGCGCGTCATTAAGGAGAACAGCAACGGCATGGCAGCAGCAGTGTCGGCAAATACCCACGCCTCACCTGAGGCCGAAATATTTTTTTTTTTTTTAATTTTTCGAATTTGACTTTCAACTGGTTTTCCCTTTTTATGTTAAATTCTTGTTTTTGGATTGCAACTTTTTTTTCTGAAATATTTCATATGCATCGGTCAGTTTGGATTGTGCTGATATTGATAACTCTTTTGCGCAAGTGGACACCACAAGCAAATTTTGAAATGCTGCTTGTCTTCTTGAACAGAGGTCAGGATAATGTATGGTGGTTTAATTAATTTAGTGTTCTTCGGGACTTGAATTTTGAATTTGGTCGAATTTTTTAAGGTGACAGTTTGCTTTAAAAAAATTAAATTCAAATTGGTTGCTATTAGAATCCATGCAAAATGTCATGTGTGTGCCACACAAAACCAGCCAAATTTATTGTATCATACGAGTGGAAGTTTTTCAAGTGACAACTACTGACACCTTTAAAAATGAGGCCTGGCCCTCAGGTTGAGGGTTGTGCTTTGCGTAAACTACCCATCCATGGAAAAAAGCTTATGATACGAAGCAACCAATAGCCTCGGAAAGGACTGATATTATTGTTGACGACCATGCTAAACGAAAAAAGGGCGACGACGTTCGTATCTGCACCTGGAATGTGAGAACATTAAACAGGAGAGGTGCAGGCGAACAACTAGCGGAAGCCCTAAACTGCAACAAAGCATCCAGGAAATACGATGGGATGGGCCGGGCAAAAAGAGGATGAAAAACTGGACCGTGTTAAAGTGAGCAGAAACAGCGACTATTCGGATGTGGATTTGTTATAAGTGCCAGACTTAGGCAAGAAGTCTTATGTTTCCAAGACATTAGCGAACGCATTGTAACAATCCGCATCAAGGCCAAATTCGCCAACAAAAGCGTTATATGCGTTCATGCTCCGACGGAGGAAAAAGATGATATAAATAAGGATTGCTTCTACGAGCTCCTCGACAAAACCTATGAGCGACTACCAAAGTACGATGGTTAAATTGTGCCGGGAGATTTTAACGCAAAGGTAGGAAGAGAAGACATTTTTAGCAGTACAGTCGGAAAATATAGCCTACACGACAACACGTCCGGTAACGGACTTAGGCTAATTGACTTCGCTACGGAACGAAATGCCACTATAGCCAGCACACGGTTTCCTCACCTCGATATCCATAAGGGGACATGGCGGTCTCCAGATCAACGAACAGTCAATCAAATTAATCACATTGCGATAGACAAGAGGCACGCATCCAGTATTTTGGATGTCCGAACATTCCGAGGGGCTAACATCGACTCGGACCACTACCTTGTTGTAGCCAAGGTAAGGATGCGGATATCCACCACGCCACAACAAACCAGAAATTCTGTGAAAAAATTTAATGTCGAAAGACTGCAATCGCCAAACAACGCCAAGACCTTCGCGCAATCCGTATCCCTTAACCTCTCGACTCACAACACACCACCAGATTCTAATGTCGAAGAACAATGACAACGATGCCAACAAGCCATTAGATCAGTCGCAACTGATGTGCTAGGTTTCTCGCGGCCACCAGCAAGAAACCCCTGGTTTAATGTGGAATGCCGACAGATGCTCGCAGCCAAGAACGAGGCCTGCAAGGCAAAGCTGCAACTGGAGACAAGAGCTGCCATTGAGCTCTATAGGCAAAGAAGAAGGAAGGAACATCGGCTTTTCAGAAAGAAGAAAAAAAAAAGCAAGAAAAGCGCGCGATCGAGGATATAGAGAGGTGCTTCTCCAGGAACTATGTTCGCAACTTTTACCAAAGTGTAAAACGTCAAAACGTCGAGATGAACAAGGAAATATCGTAGTTGAGACACAGTCGATGCTGAGGATATGGAAGAACCACTTCTGCATACTGTTAAACGGCGATGACGAACAACATTCTGCTATCAGGCAGAACGAACCATTAAATATTGGCAACGACAGCGAAAACTGCTTACCGTCCGACCTAAATGGTGATGATAGCAATATCTAAACTCAAGCTTAATAAGGCCGCTGGAAATGACGGCCTTCCCGCTGAGCTTTATAAAGCTGGCAGAGATGACTTGGTCAGTAACGTCCACCAACTCATAAGCCAAATCTGGTCGGATGAAAATATGCCTAAAGAATGGAACCTCAGCATCGTTTGCCCGATCCACAAAAAAGGAGACCCTCTGAGCTGCGCCAACTACAGAGGCCTACAAGATCCTATCTGCCATAATATGTGAACGTCTGAAACCGTTTACCAACAACCTGATCGTCCCTTATCAGTGTGGTTTTAGGCCAGGAAAGTCCACAATCGATCAAATTTTCACACTTCGGCAGATCCTGGAAAAACTGCAAGAAGTCCAAATCGATACCCACCACCAATTTATCGATTTCAAAGCCGCATACGACAGCATTTATAGAGACGAACTATACAGAGCCATGTGTAGTTTTGGTATACCGCCCAAACTCGTCCGTTTGTGTAGGATGACGATGGAAAATTCTCGCTGCACCATCAGACCTCACCGACACATTCGATACCAAAAAAGGATTTAGGCAAGGCGATGCGCTGTCATGTGACTTTTTCAATTTGATTCTTGATAGGATTGTGCAAAACTCCCGAGCCAACACCAGAGGCACAATTTTCCAAAAATTGGTGCAACTACTAGCGTACGCCGACGATATTGACATCATTGGTAGGACTCAACGTGATGTCATAGCCACGTTTGCTAGTATAGAGAAGGAAGCGGCAAAAATGGGTTCAGCAGTAAATGAGGGTAAGACGAATTTGACAGAACGTCACCATTGACAGATATAACTTTGAGATAGTACGGGACTTTGTCTACCTCGGCTCCGCTATGTACTCAGAGAACAACATCTCGTCAGAAATCAAACGAGGAATTACTCTTGCCAACCAGTGTTTCTTCGGGCTAAGAAGAAAATTTAGAAGCAAAGCCCACACTCGAACTATTAAGTAGATCCTCCAGTCCTGCTCTACGGCGCTGAAGCATGGACCGTATCAAAAGCGGATGAAGAAATCCTTGGTCGATGCGAGAGAAAAATTCTTCGGAAAATCTTCGGTCCCGTTGGCGTTGATGGGCTATGGAGACGAAGAGTCCCCTGGTCAAAAACTCCGCATTGGACGTCTTCACAGAGTCTTCGATTCCCAGCCAGACGTCGGACGCAGTAGAGGAAGACCTCGCCTTAAGTGGCGCGTACAAGTAGAAACCGACCTCAACCAACTTGGAGTGCGCAACTGGAGGCAGTTAGCTAAGGACCGGGCTAATTGGAGAGGGATGTTGGTTGAGGCCCAGGTTCGACCCGGTACATCACATTACCAGTATAAATGATTTAATGAACGTCAATGAATCTTCTACTCCTTTTAAAGTATGACTTCTATAAGGCTGTCATTGTCTGTTTTCATGCACCATACGAATGGAAAATTGCCAAGAGACAGCATGAACTTTTATAATGCCCGGAACTGACCATGACGATCCTGGAAAATAGATTATATTATATTAATTTTTTCTTACATAACTGGGTCCTGACCCGTGGGGGTCTCTTCCTGAGACAAGGCAGCCTTCCATTTATTTCAATCCTGGGTACTTTGTTGCCAGTTATTCAATCAAAATGCTCTGGCATCCGCGTCTTTCTTGTCGCTTCGAACCTGAATTCGAAGATTCTTTTGGCTGGAGGATTTTTGTTCATTCGCTAGATTTGGTTGAGTTTTGATCCCAATGCTTCTATAACGGCATGGTGGGAGTGACCAATGATGTTGATTTCGTCTGCGTACCCCAGTATAGCTGGATTGATTTATTGAAGATAGTGCCTTCCTTATTAACTCCCGCCCTGCGCACTGTCTGTTTCAGCACGAGATTGAAGAAATCGCGTGATAGAACATCTCCCTGTCGAAATCCGGCACAAGTTTGATAAAGTTCAGATGAGAGTTGTTTTAGAACCGGTCGTCTTGTTGTTCCTGATTTTTTTGATGGCTTATCTAAGTTCTTTAATACTGGGAGGGGCGTTATCTCTTCTTTGACTGGAGGTGGGCTAGTTTCTTGTCCTATCACTCTCTCACCATTATGTCCATTAAGAAGCTGTTGGAAATGTTGCATGAACAATTTCTTGTGCGTCAGTGACTAGAGTAATTTTATTGTAATTTTGTAGAGCCTGCGTTTCTACTTTGAAGCCAGCTGCCAGATGTTTGGCTTTCTTGTAAAAATGACGGATGTTTTTCTTGTCCCGCGACTTTTCGTTTTCTCTGAGCTGGGAAGCTGAGTGTTCTGTATTTTTCCTAAGCAGGATTTTCTTCTCTTTCCTTCTCCTGGTTCGGTACTCATCATATCATCATAATGTGCCTCTTCTGCCATCTCTTTTTGGCAGTTGAATGTGTGTACCTACATCAAGGATGTTGGATGTGTGTCTCGCATCTATGAGCACATAGTCGATTTGGTTGGCGCGGTTGTTCAACCATCTGGAGATCCCCAGGTTGCTTTTTGATTTCGAAGTCTTGGGAACCTAGTGCTGCTAATATCCGTATTAAATGCTGACGCGAAGTCAGTTAGTCAGATGCCATTATCTGATGTCGTTTCGTGGAGGCTGTGCTTTCTACCAAACCTGTCGAAAAAGTTTTCCTTACCGATTTCCGCATTGAAATCGCCTAGTACGATTTTCACATCGTATTCCGGACAGGCTCCGTTCAGAAGGTCGTAAAATTCCTCCTTGATAGGGTATTCAGTCTTATGGTCACTTATAAGGCTGACGTTGAAATACGTTGCTCTGATGTGGATCACAGCCAGGCGATCACTGAAGTCGATAAATGCTTATAAAGGGTTTTTCAATAAGAGCGCTACAAAAGTTTTTTTTTAAATAAAACAAAAACGGTTTTGGATATCAATGAAATTCTTTATTCCTGTAAAAGTACGTTCGATGCCATTATGTATGGAACTCGATTTCTTTTGCATGGCCACCACGGGCACGCTTGCAGAAGTCCAAACGCTGAACCCAATTTTCGAAGGTTTTCAAGAATAAATCGGCCGATACTGCTGCAATTTCACGTTCGATATTCGTACGAAGTTCATCAATCGTCGCTGGCTTGTTGGCATAGACCATAGACTTGACGTAGTCCGACAGGAAATAGTCTAGCGGCGTCAAATCGTATGACCGAGGCGGCCAAGCGACTGGACCATTTCGTGAGATAACTCGTTCTCCAAACTTGGTTTCCGAGAAATTGAATGTGACATTCGCTATGTGGCTTGTGGCGCCGTCCTGTTGGAACCATATGTCCTCCAAGTCCATATCATCCAATTGGGGCCAAAAATATTCGGTTATCATTGAACACATTCAAAGTAACGTAACGGTCTTGATCATCACGAAAGAAGTACGGCCCAATGACGCCGCCGGCCCATAAACCACACCAAACCGTAATTTTTTCGGGATGCAATGATGACTCATGGAGTACGTGTGGATTGCTGCCTGACCAATACTGCATATTTTGTTTATTGACGAAGCCATTCAGCCAGAAATGAGCCTCATCGCTGAAGATGATTTTTCGAAGAAAATCCGAATCATTTTCAAGTTGTTGCTCAGTCCAATTCACGAACATACGACGCTTCTGGTGGTCAAGCGGCTTCAGTTCTTGCGTCAATTTAATCTTGTAAGGATGTAGGCCAAGATCTTTTCGCAAAATTCGCCACAACGACGTCACAGAGATGCCCAACGCTTGAGAACGACGTGTAAGAGACACATTTGGGCTTTCTTCAACTGAAGCCTCAGCGGCAGCAATATTCTCGACACTTTTTTGTCTCACTGGCATGGGAACATTTTGTACTGTGCCTGTGGATTTAAAATTTTCCACTAGACTCTCAATTTTTGATCTGCTAGGACGATTCTGACGACCATAAATTGGACATAGCGCTCTCGCTCGACTCGTTGTTGGCTCGTATATCTTTCCATCATTAAATGGCAAACCTTACGGAAGAGAAATGTCAAAAGAGCGGCAAGAAATATGGCGTCGTTTGCTGTCCCTGTCGCTCTACTTTTGTTGCGTCCCTGTTGAAAAACCCCGTACATAAAGTCAGATGATATTATGTAAATCGATTTAGAGGATCCTTGTCCATCCGTAATTGGGGCACATTAGAGGATCTGCTTTTTTTTTCTTTATTAATTTGGCTTAGTAACGAAATTCATCCTTTTTAAAGCTTCAAAGTGTCCCTAACAGTAGATGCATAGGTAACCTCATGCAAAACTCGCATCCTTTTTTATGGTTAAATACGAACTGGATACACCTGTTTTTCGGTATAGTTTTAGGGTAATCATTTGACACTACAGGTGTCATGTAAACATATTCAACATGTCAGCGATTCGACCGCCAAAATTATCCTTAGGTCTCTCGTTTTCTTATGCCTAATAGTTGAGTTACTGCGGTTGGATAAGCTATGAAGGTCTGTCCCTCTTCTACCATTGACAAGTCTTTTAAAAAATTCTGCGGTGTAAATCGTAACACGTAATATTAATTATTGAAAAATTTTATTTATGGAGAGACAGCTATTTGGACTCTCTTCTTCTTAAAATCAATAAAACTTTTGGAATGATCACCTTACAGCCGTGCCCTTATGCCACCTCTTCATAAAACACATTCCTCCTCACCTCCCAATGAATTTCCAACTGCAACAATCATCATAAACAACACATTCAACTTCAACTGAATCGCTGCAATACACTTCCTTAAGTCCTCGTTCATCCAGCACCACACCCTACGGCTACCACATAAATCTTACTCGAAACCTGCACCAGATACCCCACATAAAAGCCACCTGATCTCATTCCGCGCATTGTCGAAACGTCATATTAAAATTTTCAGCACATTGTCAGCTGACACTTGTATGGCCAAAGCGCTTCTTCCTATAACAGGGTTCTTCCTCTGCTCCAAAACCAACAACCCACATGGAAGCAACACTCTCAGTCGCGTCGTTCAGACGGATGATATTCCTATTAATGAAATCGTCATAAATTACAATCCCTAACGACAACTGGGTGTTTTGTGTTGCCACCATTTTTCCCATTCGGTATACGCGGTGACCAGACCATGTTTGGGGGGGTGCTGGATGGAATATGAAATGTGCAAGTCGTCGCAAACCGATCGCAGGTTGTACCAAAGCGATGGCTGCTGGTGTTGCTGGACGGGACTCGCGCGCGCTTACTACTTTTGTTGCCTGTTTTGTAGTGTGGTGCAAGCTAATGTGACATAAAGTGTCCTTTTGCATTATTTATGACTACGGTGTGCCGTTTTGTGTGTGTGTCTGTTGTTGCTAGGTAGCCTAGTTTTTCGTGAATAAATTATGCATACCGAGAGCAGAGTGAATATTGTTTATTGTAGGACGGTAGGAAGGTGGTTACAACGACCACCAGGTGACCTATCCATCTTCGGTAAGTGAAATATGAAAGTTTGCATTTGAATTGTAAATTCGGTGGCTAATTTTATTGCAATTTACAACTTTTGCAACTCCTTTTCGAAAATAATGAGGAGCTGTTGGGGAAATGGTTTCATTTGAGTCGTGTGACTCCTTAAATGGATAGCAGGTCACCAAATCACGTGCACGCCCCAAATGCTTTAGCAGTGGATGGGAGGCCCGCTTTTGGTAGATACATGAACTACCGATTTTAAGGAGTTTTAATCAGAAACAATTATGGTACAAATGGGTTCCTTACCATTTAACATTTTTGGAAGGGTGCAAGAAAGGTGGCAGCGTGGATAAATGCGGTTCTGACACATAACCAAAATGTGCCTAGTGGATAGAATCCCATATCGGAGCTTTATTAAAGAATCTCAGATTGTGTCATTCAAGGTTTTAGAACCATGAAACTTTTGAGTGTATATTTTGATCGTGCTGTCCAACAACTATCAGGTAAATCTCCTTGAAGTAATGTACGTTGTTAGAGAAATATAACAACCCTCTGTGCCAATAGCCAAGTTCTATTTCTGCTTGCCAAACATTTCTACGCACTCGGCAGTAGAGGTTAAATGGAACGCACTACTATAGTAGCAAAATGGAATGCTTTGCCACGAATGCATTAAATCTGCTACCACATAGTTGTGTACAAGCAAATGAGAGGGTAAGACATTTAGCAGCGGTATTTTTACAGACTGGATCAGAAAAGTACTGAGGAATGGAGCTCATAATGTCGAACGTTATGAGCCTATAACGCGATTGAATGGGGACTGTTTATCGATAGCTCAAAGCGGACCTTGAAATGTGTTCTGTCCCAAAATGGAATCTTATTTGGTGCAGTCCCAGAAGGCCATTCAGTTTGTTTGAATGAACGACATAAAGAGAGTCATTGATTTGTTCGAACACCACATGCACAAATGGATCATCTGTGTTGGCCATTTAATAGTATGCTTCGTTCTTGGCCAGCAACGAGGATATACCAAGCATCCCTGTTTCTTGTAAATGTGGGACAGCAGAGCTCGTGAGAATCATTATCTACAGTCGAACTGGCCGTTAAAGTCTGAACTTAACCCTAATGAACGAAACATTCTACATCAGGCGCTTGTTGACAGAAAGAGTATTATATTCCCACCTCTGCATATAAAACTGGAACTCATGAAGCAGCTTGTTAAATCTTTTCCAACTGACGGAGACTGTTTCAGGTACCTCATTTCAGCATTTTCTTGCATGTCTTTTGAAAAGATAAAGGCCGGTGTGTTTGACGGTCCACAGATTCAGCAGCTCATTAGAGATGAACAGACAAAACTCCATAAGAATGCTTGGTTGGCATTCAAAAACGTTGTCAGAGACTTTCTTGGGAATACGCCAGCAGAGAATAACACAGAAATTGTCGAGAAACTTTTAGAGTGCCTCAAAATGCTTGGTTGCAACATGAGCATCAAGGTCCATTTTCTGGATAGCCATCTTGGTGACATCTCGAAAAATCTAGGTGCGGTCAGTGATGAACAGGGTGAGCGATTCCATCAAGATGTACAAATCATTGAGTTACGGTACCAAGGCAGAGGGGATGTACATACCTCTGATGGCTGACTATTGTTGGAACATCTGATAAATTGGTGCCATCCCACACTGCTGCATTTATTGCGATCAGAAAATTGGAATACTTACTTACTTACTTACTTAAGTGGCGCTACAGTCCGGAATGAACCTGGGCCTCAACCAACATGCCTCTCCAATTAGCCCGGTCCTTAGCTAACTGCCTCCAGTTGCGCACTCCAAGTTGGTTGAGGTCGGTTTCCACTTGTGCGCGCCACTTAAGGCGAGGTCTTCCTCTACTGCGTCCGACGTCTGGCTGGGAATAGAAGACTCAGCGAGCCGGAGTATTAGTGTCCATTCGTTCTACATGTCCTAGCCATCTTAAACGCCCAATGCGGAGTTTTTTGACCAGGGGCATGTCGCTGTACAGCTCGTATAGTTCTTGGTTGAATCTTCGTCTCCATAGCCCGTCAAAGCAAACGGGACCGAAGATTTTTCGAAGAATTTTCCTCCCGAATCTACCAAGGATTTCTTCATCCGCTTTTGATACGGTCCATGCTTCAGCGCCGTAGAGCAGGACTGGGATGATCAGGGTCTTATATAGGATCTCCTTAGTAGTTCGAGTGAGGGCTTTACTACTAAATTGCCTTCTTAGCCCGAAGAAACAGCGATTGGCAAGATTAATTCTTCGTTTGATTTCTGACGAGATGTTGTTGTCAGAGTTAATAGCGGAGCCGAGGTAGACAAAGTCCCGTACTACCTCAAAGTTATATCTGTCAATGGTGACGTTCTGTCCAATTCGTCGACATTGTGTGTCCTTTCGTGTTGACAGCATATAATTAGTCTTACCCTCATTTACTGCTAAAGCCATTTTTGCAGCGTCTAGCAAACGTGGCTTTGACATCACGTTGAGTCCTACCAATGATGTCAATATCGTCAGTGTATGCTACCGATTTTTGGAAAATTGTGCCTCTGGTGTTGGCTTTGGAGTTTTGCACAATTCTCTCAAGAATCAGATTAAAGAAGTCACATGACAGCGCATCGCCTTGCCTAAATACTTTTTTGGTATCGAATGTGTCGGTGAGGTCGTTTCCGACCCTGATGGAGCAGCGAGAATTCTCTATCGTCATCCTACACAAACGGACGAGTTTGGGCGGTATACCAAAACTAGACATGGCTCTGTACAGTTCGTCTCTATAAATGCTGTCATATGCGGCTTTGAAATCGATGAATAGGTGGTGGGTATCGATTTGGACTTCTTGAGTTTTTTCCAGGATCTGCCGAAGTGTGAAAATTTGATCGGTTGTGGGCTTACCTGGCCTAAAACCACACTGATAAGGGCCAATCAGGTTGTTGGTAAACGGTTTCAGGCGTTCACATATTACGGCAGATAGGATCTTGTAGGCGATGTTGAGGAGACTTATGCCTCTGTAGTTGACGCAGTTCAGAGGGTCTCCTTTTTTTTGGATCGGGCAAACGATGCTGTGGTTCCATTCTTCAGGCATATTTTCATCCGACCAGATTTGGCTTATGAGTTGGTGGATGTTACTTACGAAGTCATCTCCGCCGGCGTTATAAAGCTCAGCGGGAAGGCCGTCATTTCCGGCAGCCTTATTAAGCTTGAGTTTAGATATTGCTATCCTCACTTCACTCAGGTCGTGTGGTTGGCAGTTTTCGCTGTCGTTGTTAATATTGAATGGTTCGTTCTGCCTGACAGCGGAATGTTGTTCGTCATCGCCGTTTAACAGTCTGCAGAAATGGTTCTTCCATATCCTCAGCATCGACTGTGTCTCAACTACAATATTTCCTTGTTCATCTCGACAGGATTCTGTTCGAGCCTTGTGTCCTTGGCTTTGACGTTTTACACTTTGGTAAAACTTGCGAACATCTGTCCTGGAGTGGCACCTCTCTATATCCTCGATCGCACGCTTTTCTTGCTCTTTTTTCTTCTTGCTGAAAAGCCGATGTTCTTCCCTTCTTCTTTGCCTATAGAGCTCAATGGCAGCTCTCGTCTTCACCTGCAGCTTAGCCTTGTAGGCCTCGTTCTTGGCTGCTAGCATCTGTCGGCATTCCTCATCAAACCAGGGGTTTCTTGCTGGTGGGCGCGAGAAACCTAGCAAATCAGAGCTTTGGCAACACGCGACGAAAACGAATATCTATTAACCAATGTACCCCTATGGGATAGGGTATGAAAAAATAATAACTTGCTGGTTGCTCGCGAGCATTTTCAAAAGAAAACTAGCTAGGGGTAATGTCATCAATTAAAAATCCTTTCAAAACGGTAGAGATAGGATTTCCAAGATGAAATTAACGGTGGCATCTACGAAGTAAAAAACTTACACGAGCAAGTCTGACATATTCGGACAATAGGACATACAAAAGGGTTAGGCACTAAAAGACCAACGGCCCTACAGATTGTGGGTTGTGCTTTGGGTTAACTATTCAATCACGGAAAACACCTATTGTAACGAAGCAACGATAAGCCATGGAATGGACTTATTACACGACCATGCAAAATGTAAAAAGGACATAGACGTTCGTATCTACACCTGAAATGTGAGAACATTAAACAGAGGACGTGCAGCTGAACAACTAGCGGAAGCCTTAAGCTGCTACTAAGCAGATATTACTGCCACCCAAGAAATACTATTGGATGGGTCGGGCAATTTATAGGATGACATTTATATACTACGGTCCGTTTTATGCTGAGCATAAATAAGGGCCGTTCAGATTTTTTTTAAGGTTAGCAAGTAGTCGTATGGCTTGAAGAAATTAGCTTACGTATTCTAACAATGTGTATAAAGGCCACATTTGCCAATATAAGCCTTATTTGCGCTCAAGCTCCAACGAAAAAATTAGATGGTATTGCTTAGGACTATTTCTACCAGCTCCTGGGCAAACTTAGTAGTCGCTCATAAGTTTGCCTCTAAGCAATACCATCGAATTTAAAATTGTGTTGGGAATTTTTCAGCGAATGTAGGAAGATACAAATTTTTTAGCAGTATTGTTACATGACACCACGTGCTACTAGACGTGTCCATAAAGGGACATGGCGGTCTCCAGATCAACAAACGGTGAACCAAATTGATCACGATACAGAAGAAGCACGCATCCAGTTTTCGGATTTCCGAAAATTTCGAGGGGTTAACTAACTCTGACCACTACCTGGTTACAGAAAATTTAAACATGTGGATAATTTTTTGATGAAAGAGTATAATCCCAATAAACCGGCCCCACCTTTGCAAACCGCGTATCCCTCAATATTTCAATTAATACCATTCCACCATAATGTCGAAGAACAATGGCGGTGAATATATTGATCGATCCTCCTCCAAATTCTTTGCTCCACTTGGGGTATGTCTAACCATCCCATCTTAATTTTGTCACAAAGGAGGGTTTTCCTTTCAATTTTTTTTCCCAAAACCTTTTATTTTTTTTAATTAATTAATTTTTTTTAAATCCAGAAAGAAGAAAAAAGAGCAAAAAACGCGCGATCGAGGATATTGAGAGGTGCCACTCCAGGAAAGTGTTACCAAAGTGTAAAACGTCAAAGCCAAGGATACAAGGCTCGAACAAAATCCTGTCGAGATGACCAAGGAAATATCGTAGTTGAGACACAGCCGATGCTGAGGATATGGAATAACCACATCTACAGATTATTAAACGGCGATGAGAACAACATTCCGCTGTCAGGCAGAACAAACCATTTAATATTGGCAACGACAGTGAAAACTGCCAACCACCCGACCTAAGTGAAGTGAAGATAGCTATATCTAAACTCAAGCTTAATAAGGCCTCCGGAAATGACGGCATTCCCGCTGAGCTTTATAAAGCTGGCGGAGATGGCTTGGTAAGTAACATCCACCAACTCATGGGCCAAATCTGGTCGGATGAAAGTATGCCCGAAGAATGGAACCTCAGCATCGTTTGTCCGATCCAAAAAAAAAGGAGACCCTCTAAACATCGCCAACTACAGAGGCATAAGTCTGCACAACATCGCCTATAAGATCCTATCTGCCGTAATATGTGAACGCCTGAAACCGTTGGTCGGCCCTTATCAGTGTGGTTTTAGGCTAGGATCCGGCAGATCCTGGAAAAAACCCAAGAAGTCCAAATCGATACCCACCACCTACTTATCGATTTCAAGCCGCATACGACAGCATTTATAGAGACGAACTATACAGAGCCATGTCTAGTTTTGGTATACCGCCCAAACTCGTCCGTTTGTGTAGGATGACGATGGAGAATTCTCGCTGCACAATCAGCGTCGGAAACGACCTCACCGACACATTCGATACCAAAAAGGATTTAGGGAAGGCGATGCGCTGTCATGTGATTTCCTTAATATTATTCCCGAGAGGATTGTGCAAAACTCCCGAGCCAACACCAGAGGCACAATTTTCCAAAAATCGGTACAACTACTAGCATACGCCGAAGATATTGACATCATTGGTAGAACTCAACGTGATGTCATTGCCACGTTTGCCACTCAACGTGATGTCATTGCCACGTTTGCTAGTATAGAGATGGAAGCGGCAAAAATGGGTTAAGCAGTAAATGAGTGTAAGACTAAGTAAGACTAAGTTCTTCGGGCTAAGAAGGCAATTAAGTAGTAAAGCCCTCACTCGAACTACTAAGGAGATCCTATATAAGACACTGATCATCCCAATCCTGCTGAAGCATGGACCGTATCAAAAGCGGATGAAGAAATCCTTGGTCGATTCGAGAGAAAAATTCTTGGTCCCTTTTGCGTTGACGGGCTATGGAGACGAAGATTCAACCAATAACTATACGAGCTGTACAGCGACATACTTCTAGTCAAAAAACTCCGCATTGGACATATAGAAAGAATGGACACCAATACTCCGGCTCGCAGAGTCTTCGATTCCCAGCCAGACGTCGGACGCAGTAGAGGAAACCTCGCCTTAAGTGGCGCGCACAAGTAGAAACCGACCTCAACCAACTTGGAGTGCGCAACTCGTGAGTATTCGCTGTAGAGAGCTTCTCAAAATGCCCGACTCTTGACCACGGTGCTGAATTGATGTCCCTGGACTGTCAGCAATACTCTCACAAACTGCTTACATACAAGCTCACTAATTGATTCAGTCTTTCAATTGTTCTCTTCAGAGTTAATGGTTTTAGAGCAGTATGACGTCCATATTTTGTACGAAAATTTCGGACTATATCTGACAACCTTCATTGTTTTTAAAAAAAAAATCTCAACAATGAAAATGCGTTGTTTGTTTCGTATAGCGCTACATTTTTACTAACCCCGAATTGTCAGCTGTCACATTGTTATTTTCAGTTGGGAACACAGTACTATTAAATGGAGCAAAATTTAAATTTTCTGTCAATTATGGGACACACGTTATATAGTTGAACATAACAAAGATTCGATTATTATCTCCATTTTAATGGATCTTAGCCTTTATCAACGTGAAACAAGGATTCACGTCGCACATACGTCGATTTTAGGAATTTAGGTGGTCAAAAATATTTTACAGTGTATTTTGCTTTTTTAGCTTTATTTGATCATATAGTATTGTTATCTGTGTAATAAGCATTTTTACTGAACAAAAACGCAAATAATTTAACAAAAATTAAGAATATTACCAAATTTTTATTACATAAGTAGTTATAACTTTTTTTTATTGTACGTATTTGAAAATTATATATAATGTTATCATATAATAATAAATAATTAACGCTTTACGCATCAGGTATAGGCTAAAGCAAATATAAAAATGAATTAATTATTTATTCCTCACTTTCTGCCTCTGATATATCAGGTAAATTCTTGTTACTAGTTTATTTCTCTCTCTATTTGAGATATTAATGGTTAATAACCTTTTCTTCTAGAAAAATGACTTATGGCCGGCTAGTTTTTAATAATCGATGTATGTGCGTCGTGTATTGGTATTTGATAGACCCCACTGAATATAATGGAGACTTACATAATGTCAAAGTACTATATCCCAATTCTCAACTTCCGTCGGTCCATCGTAAAATTGTTTTTAAAAAAAAAATCCCTAAAAAGTAATAATCCCGCCAAAAATGATCCACTTCATCACCAGTAAAACATTTTAACGAAATTAATCCACGAAAACCCAAAATGAAATAATTAATCACTGATGCAGCTATCACTGTTTTCCATTATCGGCCCTTAAGCCAAAAACCCAAAACATACTTCCAACAACATCCTTTGACCATCAGAGTCTAAATTCAAAATTATTAATGGCTTCTGTCTCGTACGCATTGATACCAAAAATGTCGCGCGTAACAAACCAAAAAAAAAGTGTTTTCTGAAAAATAAAAATATTATATATCTACGTTACTATATAAGTAGGCACTGGTAATTTCCATTGCAAAATTTTACATTTTATTCGCATCGCCGACTTGCTAAAGGACATTTTTCTTGAGCCTCTCAGACGCACTTAGATAGCGCAGCATGCACTTACAAAATTAAATCCGATTAATTATTTTTCGTGGTGATTTTTTTTTTTCATTTTTTTGGTTATTTAGCATTTTTTTGGAACTAAATTTTCGGTATCATCGAATGAAATCAGTTCGTTACATTTTACCTTATCGACTTCATAAGTTCTACACGAATAGTGTGCCCCAAGCAGCAAATCTCAGATATACGCATCGGAGGGGAAAAGTGGTGTCAGCCAGACGGATTGCCCAACTTAACCCATTCAGGTTGACTTAAATTAATTCAATTTATAATACGCTATCAGCTTAAGCTGCAACATATACAGAGACTATAATGCACCAAGGCAAGGATGCTGAGAAAAAAAAATCAAAATCATGATTCAAAGGGCATGCAGTATGCTTGCAGCAGTAATGAACGAGTTGGCTTTGTTTCTGTTGACGATAAATGCTCAGTTTTGGGATTTGCTCGAAAATAAATCAACCGGAGACGAAATTGCACGAACAAGATAAAAAGCTGTTGTTGATTGGTCATGTCAAAATATCAAGGTTGTTTTTTTTTCCTTCGAGAATTAACTTAACTCGCGCAGAAGAATATAAAAAAAGAAGAGAAATAGAGTTGAAAAAATATTGGCCGAGTCAGAGGCTTGGTGGATGGTTTTGTGTCCAGTTTTTGGAGTAATTACCCTATTTGGGTGAGTTTTTGATAAGATTTTGTTGTTAAATAAAGCTGCGGATGCGCAGTTGGGAAGATCTTATCAAAATGGTATTCGTTTTAATTTATTATTCGAGAAATTTCATTTTAAGAGTCACTATGCCTAATTTTTTTTTAAAAAAAGGGCTTACAACATTTTTTGTGCAACATGGTGACATGCAACAGAATATGACATGAAATCTAGACGATCGCAGTTTCTTCAGGAAATGAAGCGTTTTTGTATATGAAAAGGGTGAACATATTATATCCACAAAAAAGGAGACCCTCTGAACTGCGCCAACTACAGAGGCATAAGTCTTCTCAACATCGCCTACAAGATCCTATCTGCCGCAATGTGTGAACGCCTGAAACCGTTTACCAGCAACCTGATCGGCAGATCCTGGAAAAAACTCAACAAGTCCAAATCGATACCCACCACCTATTTATCGATTTCAAAGCCGCATACGACAGCATTTATAGAGACGAACAATACAGAGCCATGTCTAGTTTTGGTATACCGCCCAAACTCGTCCGTTTGTGTAGGATGAAGATGGAGAATTCTCGCTGCTCCATCAGGGTCGGAAATTACCTTACCGACACATTCGATACCAAAAAAGGATTTAGGCAAGGCGATGCGCTGTCATGTGCCAGCTGTCTGTCTCATTCTGTACAGGATTGTGCAAAACTTCCGAGCACCAGAGGTACAATTTTACAAAAAGTGGTGCAGCTACTAGCATACGCCGACGATATTGACATCATTGGTAGGACTCAACGTGATGTCATAGCCACGTTTGCTAGTATAGAGAAGGGAGCGCCAAAAATGGTTTTATCAGTAAATGAGGGTAAGACTTAGTACATGCTATCAACAAACAAACAGGCATCTGTCCACCGCCTAGGACAAAACGTCACTATTGATAGCAGCAATTTCGAGTTAGTTAAGGAGTTCACCTACCTCGGAGTTAACATATCCTCCACGAATGACACCCTATTGGGGATCCGTCGAAGAATTACCCTAGGAAACCGTTGCCTCTTCGGTTTGGCGTAACAACTGTGTTCAAAACTTCTAACTAGAAGGACGAAATGTGTGCCTTATCCTGCCAGTTCTGGTTTATGGTGCCGAGTGCTTGACGATAAGCAAGTAGGGAGAGCTGATACTGGGCTCCTTCGAAAGAAAACTACTTCGGCGGATTTTTGGTCCTGTGCACGAGGAGGGCGAATGGAGAAGAAGGTACAACCGCGAACTCTATGAGCTGTACCAAGATGTGGATGTAGTCCAAAAAGCCAAAACACGTCGACTACATTGGCTCGGCCACATCGAGCGAATGGACAGTTATGCTCCAGCTAAGATGATTTTCGAATTCCAGCTCCCAGGTTTGAGAAGGCAAGTAAGACAGAACCTCCGTTTCAAATACAAAGCCATCGCGGATGCCAGAGCGCATGGTCTAGACAACTGGAAGCAGCGAAACAGGGATCGTAGAGGATGGAAGGCTGCAGTGTCTCAGGCAGAGACTCTTCACGGGTCGGGAGCCCGATAAGTAAGTAACTAAGTATGTATAGGTTATTTTGTCTGTGAGGAGAGAATAATGTCGACGTGTGCGTGCTTTCCTTGAATTTTGCGCTTATACATAACGTTTTACAGCCGCTATCTACCGCTGTGTTGTATTATACTAAAACACATAGCACCCGATAAGGACGCCACGTCTAATCTAAACGCTCTCTGTTTGACGGAGCATTAAACCTCGTAACACTACACTGTCTCCTTTTTTGTTGGTTATAGGCACTCTTTAAAGAGTGTAATGTTGGATTTCCCGGAAGTCTAATTAATTCCTATTCGCTCTTATTTTCAAAAATTCCATCATATCTTGAAGATTGACTCTGGCAGAAGTTTTTATTATTTCAACAAGGTCCGGAAGTGTCGGTTTCTTGCCAAGCGTTATGACTTTATAAGAAGGCAGGACATTGACGTTATGTTTCTGTAAAGACCGTCTCAGTATGTGGTATTATTCCTTTGTAAGACCCAGATCCATAAATAGGGCTAACTCGTTTGCTTCTTCATTTTTTATGGGATGTTTTTCAAGAGTATGAATGCTCTCATTTATCGTTTTTCAGCCTTACAGGACTAGCGTCTACTAATATCGGCCCTAAATTTTTCATGATCCTTATTATATTTAATAGCCAAATCTGTTGCAAGGTTAAAAGTGTTGAGATGTGTTAAGTCGAGTTTCATAACTGCGCTTGCCGGCGAACTGGAGTATGGCATCTGTTTGCTGAATTTGTCAGAGCGTGGTCTCACTGACGATCGCTTGAATCACCTCTTAAACGTTGCTCCAGAACAATGAATCATTCTCCTAGAGGACATTGATGCTGCGTTTGTTTCTAGAGAAGAGGTTGCCCAACAGAAGGCAGCCTATGAAGGTCTCATCATTTTACAATTTCTGTTTAGTTTTAATGACCAATAGCGTGCAATTGATCATGAACCTGTGGTTGTTTCAGATTCCGAAGCAAAATAACCGGAGATCCAACTTTCAAATTTCGTAGAAGGTATGGTGGCATGCTTGGCATATCCACAGGGTCCAAAAACTCTTTTGGATAATTTACAGCTTCGTTGGTATTGCAAACAAAATTGACCAATTTGTATGATACCAATTCGACTGCTGTATCTTGAAGTTCGAATCGTCGACGTCAAAATTTTTTTTCTGCCACAATGGCTCTTTCTGCCTTTTTCAGGGAATTTGCCGTCAATGAGAGCATTGAAGTATCAACGATTGTGCAGAATTGTTTGTTTTTAATATTCCATCCAGAAATGGGTCGATTAAAAAACAATGGCCGTAGAGCCGTATAACCTATCCCATGGGTATTTTAGTTTTGAAATAAATTAGATAGATATATCGAAAGGTATATGGATCGACTCAGAATCGATTTAGCCATTTCTGTATGTTCGTTAGTCCGTCTGTGTGTCACCGCTTTTGGGCCCTTAAATTTGAGCTAGAAAGTTAAGATTCGGTATATATCTGGTATATCTCTGTTCGGCGAAGCAGAACGCACACATTTAGTGAGCGACATGGAATGAGGAAGCTGGCGTTTTTTGCTTTGCCTGAGAAAATATCATTCCATAATTTTAGTTGCCTAGTGGTTAGTGGTTTGAATTTCTAAACAAGGGGTTCCTGGTTTAAATCCCAATAGTAACTTGTTTTTGGAGTATTTAGGTAACAACATCCATTTTTGTTTCACTGTCCCACAATCGAAAAGTATACATAAAACTGTCCTGAGATGATTCTGTTCTTAGTCGTCTTTACACTGTAGATCCCCTTCGTTGTGCAAACAATTTTTCCACAATGATTTATGAAGAGGCTAGGTTAAAGACCCTCTATCGGTGTTTGCAATTGATCTACTGTCCCGTACTTCATATACGGTCAAATAAAAAAAATACAAATTTTTGGCGCAACAGGCTCGTTAGTACCCAGGGCCTAGCTTTCTCACAACCATTCATGTGTGCGTGTGTACTTCTTGCACGATGGCGGGACCTCCTGTTTTATGCCGACTCCGAACGGCTAAGTTGAGATAAGCTATTCTTGACAATTGATACTACTCGGACGATTTGTCAGATCATCACGAGAGGAGGGCCAGTGAAAAATCATTTAGGTGTTGCTACGGCTGGGAATCGAACCCAGACCTTCTGCGCGGCAGTTCATCGCACTAACCATCGCGGTCAGCGATCTGATATATTCACCCCTATTGAAGTATCCGATCGAAACAATTTCCGAAACGAAAGTCAGTTACAATCGGAACATCATACTCTGACCACAGAATAATAGAATTTGAAATAGAGGACGACACTAAACTCCCCCTTTAACATCGAAACCCCAAGAAAGCCAACTGGGACAATTTCGTTGTGGAAGTAGGGAGGCACAGTAGTGCCCTACCACTGCATCTGATGGAAACTCCATTTGAAATCGATGCTGCAGCGGAACTAAGAGGCAATATTTTAGTCAAAGCCTATGAAAGGATCTGCCCTCAAAAGACTATAAATCCATAAAGATCACCGACATGGTGGACGAAAGATCTTCTTCAAAGCATTAGAAGGGAACCAGGAAAACCTATAACGCAGCAAGAAGCTCAAATTCGGAAACCGACTGGGATCTTTATAAGAATAATCAGCGCAAATTCAAAAGTGCGGTCAACAGTGCTAAACGCACCTCCTGGCGTAACTTCTGTTGCAGTGCAGAAAGCACTACTGAATCAGCCAGGCTTAGAAAAATAATCGCCAAGGAACCGGCTGTGCCAGGTTACCTCAAGCTCCCCAATGGAGACTGGACACAGTCCACCCATGAATCTTTAACACATCTACTGGAAACCCACGTTCCAGGATGTGATTCATACTCCGGTAGGACTCCAGACATAACGTTATAATGGCAACCTCATAACAGCAGCAATGAAGGATATGGTTAGTGTAGAAATAATCAATTGGGCAATCGACTCCTTCTCCCCCGATCATGCTACAAAAATCGAAACACCTCGTAACAGCATTCCTACACAAATTGTTTGTTGGTAGTCTAAAATGCGGTTACATCCCTAGGTGCTGGCGGGAAGTTATCCCAAAAGCCGGCAAGCCCAGCCACACGACCGCGAAGGACTTTAGACCAATAAGTCTTACATCTTTCATACTAAAAAACTATGAAAAACTAATGGACATCTACATTCGTGACAAACTCGACCCCCAATACATATCCTCGGCACAGCATGCCTACACGAAAGGTAAGGGAGTCGAAACTGCCCTACATGATATCGTTAGTACAATAGAAAAACCTCTTCACGAGAAGGAATATACACTCGCTGCATTTCTCGACATTGAAGGAGCCTTCAATAATGTGAACACAAACGCAGTCGAAAGAAACCTCGTGAAGAACAACGTGGACCAACCTCTAATACATATTATTGGAAGTATGCTCAACCACAGAAATATAAATGCGAATCTGGGAGACACCCATCTCAAAGTAATATCATCAAGAGGCACTCCACAAGGAGGCGTTATCTCACCTCTGTTGTGGAGCATAGTCATCAATGAGATACTCATCAAGCTACAGCAAAATGAGGTAAAAGCCATAGCGTACGCAAACGATGTAGCGATACTAGTTAAAGGGAAATTCCTACCCCCTATTAGCCTACTCGAGCAGGCATTGAAAACTCTCCACGACCCCCAGAAAACGGAACTCGTTCTCTTTACGAATACCGGCTATCGATGGGACTACCCTCAAACTAGCCGATAGTGCAAAATATCTGGGTGTCATTCTTGATAGAAAACTCAACTGGAACCTAAATGTGCTCGAGCGCATTAAAATGGCCACAGTCGCTTTCTATACGCGTAACCGAATATTCGGAAAAAACTGGGGTCCGAACACCAAGGTCTTCCTATGGATGTACACGGCCATTGTAAGACCTATATTAACATTTGGGGGGCTTGTCTGGTGGTAATTCACAAAGAAAATATGACAAAGGTACAAAGGATAGCATGTGGCGCCGCTACTGGCGCAATGAGAACCACACCAACAGCGGGACTGGAAACCATCCTTAACCTGCTACCGCTAGATCTTTACATGCATGAATCTGCAGCCAAAAGTGCTCTAAGAATAAGCCAGATCAACTGCTGGAAATCGAACTCAGGAGGACATGCCCATATTCTACACAGATATCTGGGCTCAGCTGTATCCTCTGACTACATGCTGCCTCACCATGACTTTCAAAGACCATTCTCCTGTATCTTCCAAGCAGAGAGGAGTGGGACAGGAACGAATTGGGCACCGAAACCATATCCATCTACACTGATGGTTCAAAAATGGATGTAGGCGTTGGAGCTGGAATGTTTTCAGAAACACTAAAGCTAAACAGCACCTTTCGTCTCCCTGAGCATAGCAGTGTCTTCCAAGCCGAAATATTGGCAGTAGCAGAGGCAGCCAAAGCGACCTCAATGCTGGCGATACCACCAGATGATATCACCATCTTTATTGACAGTCAGGCTGCAATAAAAGCTATCTCTGCTGTCGAAATAAAATCTTGGCTTGTGAAACGTTGTCGTGAAGAGGTAAAGGTTCTTGGCGTCCAACATAGTGTTAAGCTCTGCTGGGCCCCTGGACACAGAGGCATACAGGGCAATGAAATTGCTGACGAACTGGCGAGAAAAGGATCTACCTCCAAGCAGACCAGTCTTTCAAACCACCACTATGTGACTTCAAATCTCGGGTGGGACAGAAAACACTGATTACTGCCAAAAACAGGTGGAACTCCCTTCCCACCTGTGAAACTTGCAAAAGGATGTGGCCTGAGTATGACAAAGCCAGAACCCATAAACTACTTCGTAGAAACAGGAAATCTGTCTCTACTATAGTTGGGATTCTTACTGGACACAACTTACTAAAAAGCCACAAACTGAAAATGCATCTCATTGATGATGACCTCTGTGGAGGCTGTGGGGATGAAGAAATACACGAGGATACCCTCCACTTTCTGTACCACTGCCCAGGCCTCAGCCAATTAAGAATGAGAACCTTAGGAAAATACTTTTTCCATGACCTCACGATCTATCCGAAATCCCTCTCCCTAATCTTTTCAGGTTTGCAATAACATCTGGATGGCTGGAAAGAGGCTAACAACAATGGACAGTAACGGGACAATAAATGAACCCAACGGGCATCACAATGGGTCTATATTTACCTGAGTGCGATGAGGGAAGACGCACACCATCTGCCTCATCAACCCACCAACCTAACCTAACCTACAATCGGAACTCAATTTGTTTTCGAGGTATCCGTTGCGGAACAAAATAAAAAAGATTGATTCCGCAGCAATTCGTCATCGGACAACTTCGGAGGAAATTCAACGCATAGCTGTCAAAAGTTGTTGACTTAATGCATATCGCCGATACGCGATCATGTTGCATTTCGCCGAAAGATCTGCGTTAGAAATGCTAATCAGAAAGGATATCTCGGCAGAATTTTTTTTTTAAACGGATATCATACTTTGAGCATTTTGGTGAGATTTAACACCTCTAAGGTTTGGGTAACTAGGCCTATGGAATATATATTTCATACCAAACCAGGAACGGCTACATCGCGATCTAACACCTCTTGCACTTCTGTGAACTCAAATTTAGTTTTCAGTGACAAAAACAAAAGTGCAACAAACAGGACTCCAAATAATTCGACAACATTCCCATCAATTCGTAGCGTAGCCCTTTAACCAAAATTACACCTCATTGCATGCCTTACAGTTCAGCCAACTTTAACCCCATCAATGGGATCATTAAAAAGCCGTATACTTTTATTTTTAGCGCCAAATTGCCAGATCCTTCTTCGTATTCACTGTTGAAGGCATTGGAATTACACGTGATTCCAGCCTTCGCCTGCCCGACCGCCTCCCCCAATTAAGGGCCGGCAAGTTCTCTCTTTGTTTTGTCCCTTTATTGTTCTGAGTAAAGATGCTTTTGCGGTTTTCGGTTTTTGGCCACAAGATAAATAAACTCCAGCACACTTTTTTGCAACCGCATCCAAGTTATGTGCAAGCCAATCATGCAGCAAGGCCAATGCCAGAAGTGTAGTCCTGGAATATTTCCAAAGCGAAGCAGCAAAACTAACCAAAGGGAAAAAAATTAAAAAAAAAAATCGAAAGACGAGAAAAACTGCCCGCATACGTGTTGGATTTCATTCCTCACGTTAACATGACACCACCGAAACAACAGCCGAATACCATGTTGACCTAGTTCCAGCCGAGAATTTTCTGATTCCTTTGGTCAGATAATTTTGGTTTTAAGTGAAATTTATAAAATTGGTGTTGGCCGTTGGGACTTTTTTTGTTTTGTTTTTGTATGCCATTGCCGGCCCTGAAATCGATGTCGTCGAAGCTCTTCTCTGTAATGTCGAGGAGGGGGTTGCAGTTCGTCGATTTTTTTTGTTGTCACATTCTGCGTGAGTCCTTATCGGATTCACTTTTTTTTACGATTTGTTTTGGATATTTCGAGGATAATTTTTGCTTTTTTTTTGTATTTTTGGGCGGTTTTTGTTTCGGGTTTTGTTACACGGTCAAGAGACACGGTGCCGATACGTGTTGAGATCACGAGTTCATTAGCTGCCAGATGATTGAAATTGCTCTGTCGGTGCAAGTCGTAGCCGACGACAGACGAAAAGTCAGCGCAGAGGTGTCCGCGTTTATGGACGGAATACATTTTGCAGAAAAATAATTTTGTTTTCGTTCTGTGGCAAGAGACGAGGACATGTACACATAAGGACCAATAAATGTCGAACAATTTATGTTATAGTTGTGTTGTTGATGGTGTGCCAAGAGGAATGAGATAATGAAAGCATAAATGGGCAGCCAAACAGGTGAACTATACAATAAACAAGCTCGTAATGGCTGGCGAACAGTAATATGTCTGACAGCTATAACACTTTTGTTGAACACTGTCCGGCTCGTAGTTGGCAGATATGCGGATGGCATCAGGAGGATGACATCGGCGACGACAAAGGAGGCGGATGACATCATGTGGATGTTAGATTTTGGAACAAGACAATGCTTGTAGTCAGTTAGGGGTGATTTGTTTGAGGCCTTATTTGTGACGGTGAGTTTGGTGAGTAATACATGCATCTATAGTCAGCCATATTTGAAGCTTACCAGCAGAAGTCAGGTGTAGGAATTTTTGCTTGATAAGATATGTTTTTCTTTGATTATGCTTACATCGGTTGTGTGATCACTTATGGGGCCCATACACCATACATACCTGCATGCGCAGTACGATGATTGTGCATTTTTTGTGGTTGCGCCACAGGATAGGAGATCTTCAAAAGATGCTAATAGCCCGTGCTCGATTCGCATCTGACTAATCAACTAAGGAATACCTTTACGTACAAAATCAAATCCGTAAACTTAAATTAAACCACTCTCCCCGCGGGTTTGGCGTTAGGTAGTACACGGCGGAGCTGGTTAGCCTCTCAGGCTGTACCTCTCTTTTCTTAGACACTCAATTGTCTTCAATTCGTATCGGACGCAGGTAACAGACTGGATTACTTTGTTCCATATTTCTTCTGATATCATCTCGCCGATTATACGGTTTGCGTCTGGGAAGTCTGTGTTTATTCTCCCAAAACGTGGGCATTAGTAAATGACATGCGTCTTCTTCATCATTCAGATATTTTGGACAGATTGGCGAGGTGTCGTGTCCGAATCTGTGCAGGTACTTCCTGCATCCGCCATGGTTAGATAGAAACTTCGTGATATAGAAATTTAGGTCTCCCGTTTAGTGTTCGATTTCGGGGATACCTTGATGTATCCATCTTCCTGTGGTAACATTGTTTCGCCAGCTGTACATGGCGATTGGACTTTCCTCTCTCTGTTTTAAGCAATTTGATATGAGTTGGTTGCTAAAAAGTTTCTGATGTAGGCTCTCTTCATTTCGTTGCCATGGACATCAATGGACAATAATCCGGGCAGAACCTGTGCCGATTCCTTTGAAACGGTTCTTAAGGCGAAATCGCTATCAACGCCTTTAGTTTTTACCCAGCCCAGACCGGTGCGTACAATAAGGCTGAGCTACAAAAGTAATCTTCGACTTTCTCTAGATCCATCAATGTTTAGTAAGTTCTTGCAAGCGATGATTAGAGGATCGCTGCTCTCTTTTCAACAAATTCTAGGTGCGCCTTGAAGTCTATCCTGTTGTCGATCATTCACCTAGGTATGGGATTGCGGGTTTTGATTGAATTGTTTGATCTCCCACACGTATTTGCATGAATTCCACTACTATCGGCGGCTTATTAGAATGTCTTCAGTTTTCTGTTCCGCTAGGTCAAGGCCAGTAGGTTCCACCCAGATTTTGATTACAGATATCGCGTTCTTCTTTGCTCGATCTCATGGAAATACTTTGTCACGGTAACGATGGCATATCATCCGCAAGCCTACAACCTTCACCTTTTTTGGCATTAGCAGCCTGATAGCACTATGGTACATAATATTGAACAGAAGAGGGCCTAGAACAGATCCTTGTCGAAGGCATTCTGACACCTTGTAGTACTCTACGCCTTTGTCGCTGTCGTAGCTTAGCCTTCTGTTCTTGAAGTAGCTATAGAGTATTCTGAGAATATAGCTCGACAGTTCAGTTTGTCTGAAGAGCTCAACATGCAGGACCAGTTTTCAGAATTAAAGAAATTTTTGATATCTAGAGTGACTACTGAACAGTACTCCTTCGTTCTAAATCCCATTTTTGATGTCTAGAGTGACTACTGAACAGTACTCCTTCGTTCTAAATCGCATTTTTGATGTCTGGAATGACAACTGAACAGTACGCCTTTGTTCAAAATCGCCATCGTTTTCCCTCGCTGGCTATTGCAGCTTAATGGCGTCTCCTATGGTGCGAGCTTTTCGGAATTCAAATTGGTAGTCTGCTAGTGGGCCCAGCTGTTTCTGTAAGTCGATTATAGATCACATTTTCTGTGATTTTGTCCATCGTGTCCAAGAGGTAATGGGACTAAAAGATGTGGAAAACAACCTCCTGGAGTAGGTTGTTTTCCATTTGGAAGAAGCAACGTCCCTTCACATAGACAGCTCTGTATTATTTTCCTAAGAATGTCAGGTCTGTTGGTGATTGGCCATTTTCATTGCTCTATGTGGGATTCCATCTGGGCCCTGTCTTCTTACATCCAATCCTTTTGCACGCTAACATTAGTCCCTCTTGTGTAACTGGTTGGATATCTTAGTTCGAAGTTTCAATTACAACTGGAAAGTATGTCAGCGAACGGTGCGGGAATAGTATCGGTACGATGTTCTGAAAAATGACTGGAGACATAAGTAGAGGATATCTATGGCCTTTCACTTTCGACATGACACTCCAGTATACAGTTTCCCTGGTCTCATGTCTGCTTCATCCAACAGCTTCGAAAAGCTGCTGCGTTTATAGTTTTTTTATTGCCATTTTCAAAGATTTCATTGTGTTTTTGCAGGTTTCAAGCTTCTGATTGAAATCAAGTTGCCACCTGGAGCGTTGCACTTTTCGCCGGGCACTCAGACGAATTCATCGAAGGGCTTTGATGTCATCTTTCCAGCAGTAATAAGCTGAGAGGCGTGTGCTAGACTTTCTTGTTGGTATAGAACCGTCACACTCACCCACCTTTTCCGATCTCAGTTGAGTATTTTTTTATAAGTTCCTCAAACACTTCCTTGTCAAAGGCAGTATCCTTTCACTTTGGGCCAGTGATTTTGCATCGTACTCACCGTTATTCTTGAACACAAAAATAACATCCTGCTGGTCGCTGTGAGTGTAGCCCTCGCTAACCCTCCATTTTGTTCTTCTTGCTAGGGTGCTACTCACAAAGGTAATATCAATGACAGCCCCTGCGTCTGCTTTCCGATAGGTATTTTTTGCGTCTTGTTGTGTAGAACGCCCGACGTCCGGAGTACCCTTGTATTCATGGTCCTTCGGCCCATTTGTTAAAATATTCTCCTGGCTATCGGGTGTTTTCCTCTTGTTTCTGTTGCAAGGCCATTAAGCAGCTTCTGATATTTAAAGGAATATCCTCACCTTGATTTTCAATTTATGAGGAATTCAAAAAATATCCGTCCAGTCTTCCTTTGAGCACAACATATTCTCTTTGATGCACTGCGCCCTTGAATGATTCCCTTTCATTTTGTAAAGACTGTGCAATAGAAATATATCACTCCATGTCTTCCTTCTGATCTGTGAATTTCGGGAAAAAAATTATTTACCGCATCCAAACCGGTAGAGATAATTATAATAGCCACTGTGACCAGATAAAATCTGTGTAAGATGATAGTTTCATACTGTTTGAACGTATAAAACCGTTCTGCAACACACTAATCGGCACGTACCAGTGTGAATTCCGGCCCGGTAGATCGACTATAGCCCTGGAAAAGACCAACGAATTTCAAGTTGAAAAACGAATTTCAAGTATTCATCGACTCCAAAGCCGCGTAAGTTACGTTATCTATTAATTCCCACAGTCTTCCACTGCGAAATGCTGACATGCTTATCTGCAGCGGAAACGCTCCAGACAGCTCAAATGCTTTAGAACTCATAAAGCAAAAGTATACAGTTTCACCGTGAGAAGTCAATGTGGAAATTGGTTGCTAACGTGACGTTCAGAACATTTTTGATGAAATAATAAAGACACTTTGTAATCGTCACTCCTAAGAGTCGGTCTCTTTTATTTACACTACTTAAATTCTTTCTTTTTTTGTCGTCACTCCGAAGAGCCGACAGCCGTTTTATTTCAACAAACTCCCAGAACTTAACTCGTATGATAGCATACATCGTCAGGAGCTCTATATGGCGTTGGCCGAATTCGGAATCCTGGCAAAACTAATTCAGCTGCGTCGCGTGACGCTGGAAAACACTCGCTGCAACGTGCACTTTGGAAGTAGCTCCTCCGAACTATTCCAAACATGCACCGGATTGTGACTTCTTCAATCTCGTACTGGAGCAGATAGTGCGCAGGGCAGGTGCTAACACGGAAGGCATTATTTGCCATCATCGGTCTCTCCCAATGTGCCGTGATAAAAGCGTTCACGGCGATTGAAGAACAGGCGAAATCCGTTGGTTTTGAAGTAAATGAGGACAAGACTAAGTACATGCTATCAACAAACAAACAAGCATCTGTCCACCGCCTAGGACAAAACGTCACACTGATAGCAGTAATTTCGAGGTAGTTAAGGAGTTCAACTACCTCGCAGTTAACATCAACTCCACGAATAACACCCTAGTGGAGATCCGTCGAAGAATTACCCTAGGAAACCGTTGCTACTTCGGTTTGGCGAAACAACTGGGTTCAAAACTCTTAACTCGAAGGACGAAATGTGTGTTCTACAAACCCCTTTTCTTACCAGTTCTGCTTTTTGGTGCCGAGTGCTGGACGGTAAGCAAGAAGGGAGGCCTGATACTGGGCTCCTTCGAAGGAAAAATACGGATTTTTGGTCCTGTGCGCAAGAGGGGCGAATGGAGGAGAAGATACATCCGCGAACTCTATGAGCTGTAAAAACATGTGGATGTAGTCCAAAAAGCCAAAACACGTCGACTACATTGGCTCGGCAACATCGAGCGAATGGACAATAATGCTCTAGCTAAGAGGATCTTCGAATCCCAGCACCCAGGTTCGAGAAGGCAAGGAAGACCGAACCTCCGTTTCAAATACCAAGCCATCGGGGATAACAGAGCGCTTGGTCTAGACAACTGGAAGCAGCGAGCCAGGGATCGTAGAGGATGGAAGGCTGCAGTGTCTCAGACAGAGACTCTTCACGGGTCGGGAGCCTGATAAGTAAGTATGTAAGTAAAATTATCGTGGAGTCGATTTGTCCTGGTCTCGACTGTCAGGGTCAACTTGTAAGTACATATCCCTTTCGTTATGTTGTCTGACCAAGTTTGCCACGTAGTCACAGAGACTGAATTCCCTTCCTCCTTGATCCTACTGATTTCCAGTTGCCTTGAGGTTCCTCTATTATTGATCGTTACATCGCGTCTCCCATGATACAAATGGGTTTATTATGCGTTGTATAACGCATGAACCTCTCAAAATTTCATAGATAATGATCTTGTCCAAACAGCATATTTTATTTCCACGGTAACTACTTACTTCAGATTCTGGAATCAAAAGCCTTCTAGCACTCCCAGGTCCTCCAATGTTTTGTAGTATTCGAGAGAGTATTGTCTAGCGATACCTTTCTACTCCAGGAGTCCTTGCATTTTAAATTTTTGAATAAGGCTGCGCATAACTCCCATGGCATTTACTGTGCGAATATGCAAATGATCCCAAAGTGATCCCATCATGTTTTTGTTTGTGCATGCATGAATGTTAAATGTTTGTTTAAAATTTCTCCTTCCCATAAAAAACTCGATCGAAGAATCTGTATACAATAATAAGGACGACCAGTTAGTCAAGGATAGATAGAAAAATGCGTACTATGCAGTTGAATTTAATATTGTGTGATGGTACATACAAGTATGAGTAGTGTATGGGATCTTTTACTATATACTTGTGGAATCAAATTTTGTTGTTATCATTTTGGGTATGCTCTTGGTAGTTTAACAGGGGTAATATGTTCACTTTACATACATTACTGTTTACTTACTGGTCCATCTGTGCGGTTCGTCGTTTGAATTACTTTATGTTACTCGATACTGCTCGGCGTGGTTTTTAAGATCAAGTACACCTCACGATTTTTCTGATTTGGACTACTGTATGTCTAAGTATCTGGGGTTTGCAGATGACTGGAAGTTGTTTTGTAGAGTCAATTCTGTAGCCGATTGCCATAACCTACAGATTGACATAGACGCAATTACCGATTGGTGCAATTGTAATAATTTGCAACTGAACTTAGGGAAATGTAAGGTTTCGTAATTTTTTCACATTAGGTGGCCTATATTCCATGGTTACTCCATAGGTGGACACGGAATAAATAGGGTTGAGGAAATTAAAGACTTGGGCGTAACGTTTGATCCGAAATTAAATTTCAATAAACACATAGACAGTACAATATCTAAAGCAAATTCCCTTTATTAAAAGGAACAGCAAGATTTTTCAGACATACAAACTTTTAAATCCTTGCATTGTTCTTTAGTAAGATCTCTTTTAGAATACTGTTCTATTATTTGGTCACCAGCTTATCAGGTGCATATAAACCGTATTGAACGTATACAAAGGTCTTTTTCAAGATATTGCCTTCGTCACTTTAAAAGGTCAGTAGAAATGCCCAGTTATGAAGAAAGATGTCGGATATTAAACTTAAAGTCCTTAGAAATGAGAAGGCATATTCAGGACATAACATTTATAAAAGACATCGCTTCTGGAAGGAAACTCAACGTCTCTACTGTCCAATCTCTCTTTATACGTTCCGGGTATACCGTTACGTGCGCATGGCCTGTTTTATGAACCTAATCATTCAACAAGCTATGGAAGGAATGAGCCTTTAACAAGGTGCATTAGGAGTTTTAATTCAATATGCAATACCTTTGATTCCAGCATTGATATTTCGATCAACAGAATTGCATTTAAAAAAAGATTAAATGAATTGTTATAATTGCTCAAAGGGTTTTTTTCACTTTTGCTTAGAATAACTTACGAATGTAATTACTTAAAGCACAAGTTTTTCTCTTATAGTGCATTCACACCGAACCGAAAACTGAGTTTTCGAAAAAACACCTGAAACCTTCATCGAAAACCGAGTTTTCCCATACATTGTCAGTTCTCAAAACCTAGTAGGTTACGACGTTACCTTCTCATAATCACTTCGCAGACGTCATCTCGTTGAAGGTTGTTGGAAAGAACACACCTTTTCATACATTCTACGCGTATTCCACACGTCCCACAAAACAGCTGATGAACTCGCTGTGGATATTGAAAAGAAAAAAAAAACAAAAAGAAGAAGCATTTGTTTGCGTTTTTTTTCGTAGCGGCGGGCCTGAGAGTCAAAAACTGTTGTCAAAATCTTTAGATTTTTTTCATTTTGAATTTCAAATTATTAGTTTGATTATATTAGAATTCACTTTATTATTCAATTACAATATTTTCACACACAAATGTTGCAGTATCACAATTCACAGCTGATTAAAATGTCAAACGAAACTTGGTCAGAGTTCGGTGTGAAAGCATCCAGTGGTTTACGTAAACTTTTTGCCAAAAACTCAGTTTATGATTCGGTGTGTAAGCACTATTAGGGTAATTTTTTTTGAATTTTTGTCTTCCACATTTGGTGGAAGTTTTTTTTCGAATTACATTTTATTATTTTTTTTATTTTTTTTAAATAAGAATTTTATTAAATTTTTTCTCTTCACTTGAAGAGTTTTTTTTTCTTAACAATAAATTAAGATTTTTTCAGGATTTTTGATTTATTATTTTATTATAAATTTTGTAAAAATATATTTTTTCTCTTACTTGAAGAGTTTTTTTTATATAGTGTTATAGTCTGTAAGTTGTAATAATAATGGTAGACTTAAATAAATAAACAAAATAAATAAAATAAACAAAATAAACGGAAGCTTAAGTAATCAATAATTGATTTATTTTCCCATTAATTTAATGCGTATATGAGGGTTACTCGAAGCCCCAGCATTGACGGACATTTTAGCTGTTTTTTGAATTTCTCGTCTTCCCAGTGCAAGAACTCAGGTCAATTGGGAACTCATCCCAAAATTAAAACTTGATTTACAACCGGTGGTTGCAAATTTTCTACCCCATTTTGTGGCACATGTATCAAAGCTACATGTGAGGATATCATGATAGCGCCTTCATGTTTCATTCAACGGGTGATTTTTTAAGCGATGTTTTTTTTTTAAAACCGAAAAAAACACTCAAATTTGCATCAAATATTGAAATTTTTTTTTTTCATCAATAAAAAGAGCTTTGCCATTAACGTTTTAAAGACAACTTCATGTAAATGTTGTCAGCGGCTCCGTTTCAAATGGTCCATTAGAAGGTCTAAATTTGCGTCACATTGAGCATTTCGGCCTTTATTCCTCGATTTACGCTTGTTATGTTACCCTGCAAGGCTTCAATCATGTTCGGCTGGTCCACATAGACTAACTACTTTACATAACTCCACAAGAAATAATCATGAGGCGATTAATCGCATGATCTTGGTGGCCAACTCACATGGCCATTTCGAGAGATAAGCTGCTCACCAAATTCATCCTTCAACATTTCCATTGTTTCACGAGCTTTGTGGCATATGCCACCGTCTTGATGAAACCACATGTCAATCAAGTTTTACTCAGCCAACTGTAGCAAAAAAAATCGCATATAATGACTCGATATCGTTCGCCGTTGCTGGTAACGTTTCTTCCACGGTCGTCTTTGAAGAAAAATGGACCGATGACGCCACCAGCCCATAAACCACACCAAACTGTCGGTTTTTCGGGATGCATCGGTAATTCTTGTATGGCATGGGGCTGTTTATCACTCCAGATGCGACAGTTTTGCTTATTTACGTATCCGTTGAGCCAGAAATGAGACTCATCGCTGAACACAATTTTTCGATAAAACAGCGGATTTTCATGGAGCTGTTCTAAGACCCATTCACCAAAAATTTGACGTTGTGATAGGTCATTCGGCTTCAATTCTTGCACAAGTTGAATTTTATAGGCTGTCAAACCCAAATCGACAAGTAAAATTTTCCATGTAGTTGAGTAACACATGCCCAATTGCTTAGAACGGCGACGAGTTGACATTTCACGATCTTCATTAATATTGGACGCTACGACTGCAATATTCTGTTCGATACGCATTGTACGCATGCGAGTCGATGGTTTAATGTACAGCAAAGTAAGTTTGGTCCGAAGGAGTTTGGCTAGGGGTATGTCGCTGTACAACTCGTATAGGTCGTGGTTGAATCTTCGTCTCCATAGCGAACGTATGGGACCGAAGATTTTTCGAAGAATTTTTCTCTGATACGGTCCATGCTTCAGCGCCGTAGAGCAGGACTGGGATGATCAGGATCTAATATATGATCTCCTTGGTAGTTCGAGTGAGGGCTTTACTACTAAATTGCCTTCTTAGCCCGAAGAAACAGCGGTTGGCAACTATAATTCTTCGTTTGATTTCTGACGAGATGTTGTTTTCAGAGTTAATAACGGAGCCGAGGTAGACAAAGTCCCGTACTACCTCAAAGTTATATCTGTCAATGGTGACGTTCTGTCCAATTCGTCGATGTTGTGTGTCCTTTCGTGTTGACAGCATATGCTTAGTCTTACCCTCACTTACTGCTAAAACCAGTTTTGTTGCTTCCTTCTCTATACTTGCAAAGGTGGCTATGACATCACGTTGAGTCCCACCAATGATGTCAATATCGTCGGCGTATTGTGCCTCTGGTGTTGGCTAGGGAGTTTTCCACAATCCTCTCCAGAATCAAATTGAAGAAGTCACATGACAGCGCATCGCCTTGCCTAAATCCTATTTTGGTATCGAATGTGTCGGTGAGGTCGTTTCCGACCCTGATGGTGCAGCGAGAATTCTCCATCGTCATCCTACACAAACGGACGAGATTGGATGGTATACCAAAACTGTATAGTTCGTCTCTATAAATGCTGTCGTTTGCGGCTTTGAAATCGATAAATAGGTGGTGGGTATCGATATGGACTTCTTGGGTTTTTTCAGGATCTGCCGAAGTGTGAAAATTTGATCGACTGTGGACTTTCCTGGCCTGAAACCACACTGATAAGGGCCGATCAGGTTGTTGGTAAACGGTTTCAGGCGTTCACATATTACGGCAGATAGGATCTTGTAGGCGATGTTGAGCAGACTTATGCCTCTGTAGTTGTCGCAGTTCAGAGGGCTTTTATTCTTGCACAAGTTGAATTTTATAGGCTTTCAAACCCAAATCGATACGTAAAATTTTCCATGTAGTTGAGTAACACATGCCCAATTGCTGAAAACGGCGACGAATTGACATTTCACGATCTTCATTAACATTGGACGTTACGACTGCAATATTGTCTTCGGAACTTACTGTACGCATGCGAGTCGCTGGTTTAATGTCCAACAGCGTAAATTTGATCCGAAATTTGGTGATAACAGCACGAATTGTTGATTGATCAGGTCGACTATGACAAACGGTGCACATTTTTCACAGAGCACGAATTTTGAGATAAATTTCAATAATTTGCAATCGTTGCTCGTTTGTAAGTCTTTCCTTGGCAGAGTATACTAAAAACTTTTCACTTTGACAGGTGACGTTTGGACGCCATTACTAACCGGTGCTGCCAACCTGAAAAACCTGAAAAACTTAACTCTAAAAAACCACCCGTTACAATGTTATTCAGCATCTCTAATTGTCTACCTATTTTAAGACCCAGAAGATGTAAAGATAAACATTTAAAACTTTTACCCGCTCGAAACCTTCACTTCCTTATGGGAGTTATACCGCGCCGATTTATCTGAGCAGGCTTATATTGCTTACCATTCGATTCCATATTAAATCGCATACAATGACCTCAGACCCTAATCATGTCAATTTCACGACAATCATCTTCCACCTGCATCTATCTACTTTCCACAATCAAGGTTCTGCACAGGTCCTCACCCTACATTCGATTAGAATTACCTACTCCGAGTAACAACATTTCCTGGCTTCCCCCAATCTACTATTATAAGAGCCTCAAACTGCGTTCGGACACACCCTCAACAATGTCATCTTTTATCAACATAAATCCAAGCCCCAAAGCCTGCAGACGACGAAGAAGAAGCAGAAGAACGGTACCTCAGTACGGGCTTCAAGTTACAAGACCAAATCTATTCAATTTCGTGCAATTCAATTCACATTGGCAATTACTATGGAATCGAGTCCTAACTCTAGACATAACCGTAACAGCACCGCACCCCATTCGCTGCGATTAAATCAAATTAATTAAAGCGCTTTAATTAACCAATTGCGCATTAAACTGTTTTCTTCGACTCTTTGCTGTTGTCGTTGCGGCTGTTGGCTTTTCTTTTATTTTAATGACCATCGTCTCGGTGCTCCCATTGTGGCAAGTGGACGACGACTCATCTCGTGCCCTTGATACACAATCCAAAGAGCCAGGGATTGCCACGAACTGGGCCTGCTCCATTGAATGGTTGTGAACGCGCGCGCTTGCGCACGCTGTTTTTGCTGTAGCACTGATCTTCGTCTATTACCAATTCGATTTGGATGCACTTGGGTTTCTTCAATTTCCAATTGATAATGAACTTCGTGAACCTGTGCTTTTGACTCATTTTGGACTTGGCTAGCCAGTGTGCTCCTTTACTTTGGTTCGCCGTCGGTGTTGTTGTAGTTGGTCGTGTTTAGATCTGCTACTCTTGTGCCCCGAGAGCAGATCACAACATGAAGAAGAAGATTAATTGATTGCAGCAAAATGTGAAGTGAGGTCGATCGATCGATTGCAATAGAGGGCAGAGTAATGCGCACGCGCGCGCACCCATTGCCCCATGGTATGATGATCAATGGTCATTGGCGTGCACTAGTGCCACTGCGTCCGTCTGTGTAGTACAGTGGGGTGCTGTGCGTTTGGGGTATGGTTTGATAATATCGCACAGGTATGGTGCTTAAATAAAAGAATTGAATTTAATTGAATGTTTTATTATTCATCATTAAAGTTATTTATGGTTTCTAGAGCTGCGAAGCCTTATGGCTTGTCTGCAGGAGGTTGTTCATAAGATTGTTTCATTAACATGATTCAATCATCAAATTTGAAAATTTTGTAGAAAGTACAGGAAGCTCTGATATTTTTTTTTATGATTTGCGCGCACTCAAGGAGTTATTAATACCCTTTATATATTTTAGCACAGTGCGGGCGTTAGGGAAATGCAGGATAAGAAGAAAGGAGGCACCGATACACATTGGTTTTAAATGACTTCATAACGTAACGAATAGTTTGGCTGAATTGTTAAATTCCTCCCATTCAACAATTCAGCCGAATTATTCGTGCAGCTGGCTATTTCATTTGAGCATTGGTTGTTAAAAGAACTAAGGATGGCATCTACGAGCTCCTTGACAAAACCTATGAGCGACTACCAAAGTACGATGTTAAAATCGTGCTGGGAGATTTTAACGCAAAGGTAGACAGAGAAGACAGAAGACTCCAGGAACGATGTTCGCAAGTTTAAGCAAAGTGTAAAACTTCAAAGCCATGGATACAAGGCTCGAAAAGAATCCTGTCGAGATGAACAAGGAAATATCGTAGTTGAGACACAGTCGATGCTGAGGATATGGAAGAACCACTTCTGCAGACTGTTAAACGGCGATGACGAACAACATTCCACTGTCAGGCAGAACGAACCATTTAATATTGGCAACGGCAGCGAAAACTGCCAAGCACCCGACCTAAGTGAAGTGAGGATAGCAATATCAAAACTCAACCTTAATAAGGCCGCCGTAAATGACGGCCTCCCCGCTGAGCTTTATAAAGCTGGCGGAGATGACTTGGTAAGTAACATCCACCAACTCATAAGCCAAATCTGGTCGGATGAAAGTATGCCCGATCCACAAAAAAAGGAGACCCTCTGAACTGCGCCAACTACAGAGGCATACGTCTGCTCAACATCGCCTACAAGATCCTATCTGCCGTAATATGTGAACGCCTGAAACGGTTTACCACCAACCTGTTCGGCCCTTATCAGTGTGGTTTTAGGCCAGGAAAGTCCACAACCGATCAAAGTTTCACACTTCGGCAGATCCTGGAAAAACCCAAGAAGTCCAAATCGTTACCCACCACTTATTTATCGACTTCGAAGCCGCATACGACAGCATTTATAGAGACGAGCTATACAGAGCCATGTCTAGTTTTGGTATACCGCCCAAACTCGTCCGTTTTTGTACGATGACGATGAAGAATTCTCGCTGCTCCATCAGGGTCGGAATCGACCTCACCGACACATTCTATCAATTTGATTATTGAGAGGATTGTGCAAAACTCCCGAGCCAACATCAGAGGCACAATTTTCCAAAAATCGGTGCAAATACTAGCATATGCCGACGATATTGACATCATTGGTAGGACTCAACGTGATGTCAAAAATGGGTTTAGCAGTAAATGAGGGTAAGACTAAGTATGCTGTCAACACGAAAGGACACACAACATCGACGAATTGGACAGAACGTCACCATTGACAGATATAACTTTGAGGTAGTACGGGACTTTGTCTACCTCGGCTCCGCTATTAACTCTGACAACAACATCTCGTCAGAAATCAAACGAAGATTTACTCTTGTCAACCGCTGTTTCTTCAGGCTAAGAAGGCAATTTAGTTGAAAAGCCCTTAACTCAACTACTAAGGAGATCCTATATAAGACCCTGATCATCCCAGCCCGTCTCTACGGCGCTGAAGCATGGACCGTATCAAAAGCGGATAAAGAAATCCTTGGTCGATTCGAGAGAATCAGAAAATCTTCGGTCCCGTTTGCGTTGACGGGCTGTTTAGACGGAGATTCAACCACGAACTATACGAGCTGTACAGCGACATACCCCTGGTCAAAAAACTCCGCATTGGACAAAGAGTTAACGTAGTGCGAAAACGATCCATGGTTAACCAAATTATTTGCTGTGATGGACGATTATGTCGATCATAAAATGAACGGAGCTTGCGGCAAACTTCGCGAACTGAACCATTATTTTCGAAATAAATTTGCACGATTTGCAAGCGTTGTTCATTTTTCAAACTGTTCATGACGAAATGGCAAACTAAACTGAACATAATGACATAAGACTTGCCCGATTTGACCACAAAATAGCAGTTTTATCTCTATTCGAACAACCAACATCTAAAAAAACACCTTAACTTGCAAGAATGACGGGACGCAATTTTATTTTTTTTTGTAAGAAAATTGACTTTTTTGGTCTGTTGCGAGATATGGATGAGTGGGCAACTTTAATATAGTTGCTGGTACAATACAAACTCGACCCAAATCCTTTAAAAAAAATATTTCTATCACATTTTAGTTATATGAAATGAAATTGATTGGAAATTTTTAACAATCTTACGAAGCCTATAACAACGTTACGTAACGTGACATGAATAAATCCATTTTTGGCAATCAAGTCCTACACAGCTTTTAAATTGATGAGCTATAGATTTTTTCAAGTGCAAACAAACCTTAGGACGGTATTAGCATCAGGATTTCATTGCGCATTCACCACGGTACTGTTACTTTACTTTTTTTTACTCAAGTCTCCGTATCCGTTGAGGGTCTTTGTTGAGGGACGAAGCAGCCTTCCATCATTTTCGATCCTGGCCATATGTTGTTTCTAATCATTTTTTTTATAATTCTGACTTGCCTAAGCAATAAGATGCACGTCGATCTGGAAGATCTATTCCGCTTGCCGTCAGATGTCTGTTTAGGTTAGTAGCGCTTCTACTTTCCTAATGTAGCTGATAATACGTTCAGCAGAGGATTTCCTTAGTTCTTCGGTACTTAATATTTCCCTGAAGAAGGATTCCCCTCTCACATTGTAAAGGGCCGGGCATTCACATATGATGTGTTCGGCTGTTTCGTCTTCATCTAGACATAGTCTGCACTCCGGTGAGTCGACTAGTTGCATTTTATTTAGGTGATATCGCAGACCGTGGTGACCCGTTAGGTAGCCTACTAAGTTCTTGATATCGTGCCTGCGAAGATTTAGTATCTTGTTGGGGTCTGCTTTGACGGGCTGAATAGCTCTTTTGGCCTAGGATTTGTTTTGTTCCAAGCTTTTTATAACCACATTTATGGCTGATTTGGGGATTGCACAGAAGGGTTCGGGTCCTATGAAAGGGGTTTCCGAGCCTTTTCTGGCTAGTTCATCAGCTTGTTCGTTGCCTTCAATCCCCTTATGTCCGGGGACCCACCATAACCTGGTTTTGTTCCTGGTACTAAGTGTTTGGAAGGAATTAAAGCAGTGTAGTACTGATTTGGAGTCAATAATATGTGAGCTAAGGGCTTTTATAGCTATCGTCGCCTCTACTCGACTTCCTCGCATAGAGGACCATAACTTCGACGAAGAATTTTTGTTTAAAGGTGTCGTAAAGTAGAATCGATGACGAAAAGTTCTTCTTGGACTTGAACTGGTAGTCAAGCATTTCGACTCTCGCTAAACAGACGTAGCATCGGTTTCCTAGGGTCAGTCTTCGTCGTATTTCCACTAAGGTGTCATTGGTTGAGTTGACGTTGAATCCGAGGTAGATAAACTCTTACTACCTCAGAATTATTGCTATCAACAGTGAAATTTTGTTCAATGTTGTGCGTCGACGGTACTGTGTTTTTCATAGAATGAACTTCGTCTTGTCCTCGTTAACTACAAGATCAACGAGTATCCCCTCTTCATCAACTGCCGTTAATGCTTCTAAAGGGTTGGTTCTAGAGGTTGGTTTTTCGAATAGAGATAAAACTGACATCTTGTGGTCAAATCGGGCAACTCTAATGTCATTTATGTTCAGTTTGGTTTGCCATTTCATCATGAATAAGTTGACAAACGAACAACTCTTGCAAATCGTGCAAATTTATTTCGAAAATAATGGTTCAGTTCGCGAAGTTTGCCGTAAGCTCCGTCCATTTTATGATCGACATAAGCGTCGATCAGAGCAATTAATTCGGTTAACCATGGATCGTTTTCGCACTACGTTTACTCTATGTGATAATACGCATCCGCAGAAACGTCGAACAGTGCGCTACGAAGAAACAATTACCGCTGTGGAGCAACGTGTTGAAGAGGACCCGAATGAATCGATTCGCCACCGTGCATTGTAATTGACCTTTGTCCATCAACTTTATGGAAGATTTTGTACAAAGATCTTTGCTTACGACCTTACAAGATCCAGCTTGTGCAAGAATTTCAGCCGCGAGACCATGCAATGCGTCGTGATTTTGGTGGCTAACTGCCCGAAATCATATTTAAACATTAATGGCATAAAATTATCCTTCCAATTAAAACAATTTTCTTGTGTTTTATATCATTTCGAAGTTCTATACGTCTAAAACAAACATCTTTTAGTACCCCTACACACATATAACTTCTTCTTCTTAAGTGGCGCTACAGTCCGGGATGAACCTGGGCCTCAACCAACATACCTCTCCAATTATCCCTTACCTAACTGCCTCCAGTTACGCACTCCAAGTTGGTTGAGGTCGGTTTCTACTTTTGCGCGCTACTTAAGGCGAGGTCTTCCTCTACTGCGTCCGACGTCTGGCTGGGAATCGAAGACTCTGCGAGCCGGAGTATTGGTATCCATTCGTTCTACATGTTCTACCCATCTTAAACGTCCAAAGCGGAGTTTTTTTTTGACAAGAGGTATGTCGCTGTACAACTCGTATAGTTCGTGGTTGAATCTTCGTCTCCATAGCCCTTCAAAGCAAACGGGACCGCAGTTTTTCCAAGAATTTTTCTCTCGAATCGACCAAGGATTTCTTCATCCGCTTTTGATACGGTCCTTGCTTCACCGCCGTAGAGCAGGACTGGGATAATCAGGGTCTTATATAGGATCTCCTTAGTAGTTCGAGTGAGGGCTTAACTACTCAATTGCCTTCTTAACCCGAAGAAACAGCGATTGGCAAGAGTAATTCTTCGTTTGATTTCTGACGAAATGTTGTTGTCAGAGTTAATAGCGGAGCTATATGTCAATGGTGACGTTCTGTCAAATTCGTCGGTGTTGTGTGTCCTTTCGTGTTGACAGTATATACTTAGTCTTTCCCTCATTTACTGTTAAACCCATTTTTGCAGCTTCCTTCTACGTGGCTATGACATCACGTTGAGTCCTAAACTTGCGAACGTCGTTTCTGGAGTGGCGCCTCTCAATATCCTCGATCGTGTGATTTTCTTGCTCTTTTTTCTTCTTTCTGAAAAGCCGATGTTCTTCCCTTCTTCTTTGCCTATTGAGCTCAATGGCAGCTCTCGTCTTCACCTACAGCTTAGCCCTGTAGGCCTCGTTCTTGGCTGCGAGCATCTGTCGGCTTTCCTCATCAAACCAGGGGTGTCTTGCTGGTGGCCGCGAGAAACCTAGCACATCAGTTGCGGCTGACCTATGGCCTGTTGGCATCGTTGCCATTGCTCTTCGACATTCGATGCTGGTGGTATGGTGTTAATCGAGAGGTTAAGGGATACGCGTTGTGCGAAGGTCTTGGCGGTCTCTGGCGATTGCAGTCTTTCGACATTAAATTTTTTCACAGTATTTCTGTTTTTTGTGGCTTGGTGGATACCCGCATTCTTACTTTGGCTGCAACAAGGTAGTCGTCCGAGTCGATGTTGGCCCCTCGGAATGTTCGGACATCCAAAATACTGGATGCGTGCCTCTTGTCTATCGCAATGTGATTAATTTGATTGACTGTTCGTTGATCTGGAGACCGCCATGTCCCCTTATAGATATCGAGGTGAGGAAACCGTGTGCTAGCTATAGTGGCATTTCGTTCCGTAGCGAAGTCAATTCGCCTAAAGTCCGTTACCAGACGTGTTGTCGTGTAGGCTATATTTTCCGACAGTACTGCTAAAGATGTCTTCATTTCCTACCTTTGAGTTAAAATCTCCTAGCACTATTTTAGCATCGTACTTTAGTAGTCGCATATAGGTTTTGTCGAGGAGCTCGTAGAAGCAATCGCTAATGTCTTGGAAACATAAGACTTCTTGCCTAAGTCTGGCACTTATAACAATTCCGCATCCAAATAGTCGCTGTTTCTGCTCACTATAACACGGTCCATAGTAGATGTCACAGTTTTTCGTCCTCTTTTTACCCGGCCCATCCCATCGTATTTCCTGGATGGCAGTAATGTCTGCTTTGTAGCAGTTTAGGGCTTCCGCTAGTTGTTCGCCTGCACCTGTTTAATGTTCTCACATTCCAGGTGCAGATACGAATGTCGTTGTCCTTTTTTCGTTTAGCATGGTCGTCAACAATAATATCAGTCCTTTCCGAGGCTATTGGTTGCTTCGTAACATAATCATTTTTTCCGTGGATGGGTAGTTAACCCAAATCACAACCCCAACCTGGAGGGCCAGGCCCTTGTTTTGACCCTAGGACAGCGGGCCGGGAAAAATACCGATGTCAGTAGCTCATTTTGGGATATCAGCGCTGCCGTTAACCCATTGAGGGCTCCTCCGCCACCAACTCTTTTCCAATACCCTGGCTCAGTATTGGAAATCCGTATAGACTTGGTGTTCAAATATGTCGAAGCAGTTCATATGGTGTGATTTGACACCATTGGATTATTTTCTTTAGGGATATGTGAAGTCGCTCGTCTACGCCAATAAACCAGAAACGTTAGGGGACTTGGAAGCCAACATTCGTGGCGTTATTGCCGACATACGGCCCCAAATGCTCGAAAAAGTGGTTGGAAATTTTACCTCTAGACTTGGCGGTGGCCACATGCCCTATTCAACCATTAATGGCATAAAATTATCCTTCCAATAAAGCCAAATTGATGGACATTAAAACGATTTCCTTGTGTTTTATTTCAATTCGTAATTATATACCTCTAAAAAAAACACCCTTTACAGCGGCAAGATGGGGCGGCCAACAATGTCTTTATAATCTGCATATCCCTTTAGCTAGATAGAGTGTGGCTTCTGAATTTACATCTGCATTACGCACTATCAGCACAAGATTGAAGAAATCCCAACGATATCGCGTCTCCTTGTCCTTATCCTGAACAGTTTTGGAAATATTCCAACATATATGGTTGTTGCATCGCGTGTCTTCCAGAACCACTGCACCCACTATACCTTAATTGCTATAAAGTATCCCGTATTAACAGAACTCTGTCCACTTTCTTGTCGGACCCACTTTGTACCCCTCTGGGCAAACGTCGATGAATTTTGCTTTGGGTGTGGCCTCCGACCAACACATTTCTGCATAGAAACCGAATATCGATCGATTGCCGCTGCTGCTTTAGTGCCCAGCCCTGCTCAAAGATGGTCGCTAGCTAGCGTACATATATTTTTATTTTATTATTGCGTTCTGGCCTCTGTCCGGGTCTTAATTTTCTTAAGCGTTTGACCTACAAAAAAATCTATACATTCAACTAATCGCACAGAGCCACCATTAGATGAATTGCTTGGCCAAAGACCGATCATGGTAATCGATCGTGAAAATGAGTTTTTACTTTAATTGAAATTTAAAACCTTCTGCCAATCTAATTTTTAACATGCAGTCAAAGAGCAGCAGAAAAAAATGGTTTAACTGGTTAGGATGCCTCAATAGGCTGCCGGCAAGGTAGACATGCGAGATCCAAACATTGGCTACCAATTTGCATTCGATTTTCTTCTCAGGCGATCCGAGCCCAGGGGAATCATCTGGTTCATGCTGCGCGCGCAAGTGCGTTGCTTACGCATAACATTTCGCCTCTGCGGCATAATTCGAGCACTGCGAGCTTCAGCAACGTCTTCCAAAGACTAACCTATGGATGTTGTAATCGATTTTTACTTAATTACCATTAGGCCGGTGAGTATCAGATTGTAACTTGTACTGACGTAAGTGAAAATCGTTTTGAACATTGAGAGTTGTGTTTTGCGTGTGATTGGGTTTCGCTGCAGGGATAATTGTGTCATCAGGTGGACAATCAGCTTAATCTGTATATATGTGTGTGTGTGACTGTGTGTTTATTTTTTATTTAACAAATTGTCAACATTGAACATTGCGATGACAGGAGAAGAAATTAATTTCTAAATTATGGGCAATTAGTTTGTCGTAATAGTTGTTTGGATTGCGCTACTCTCTTAGACCGGCTACTAAATTAGCCGCACAAATACAGATGCACGGGTGATGCTTTAATTTTACGAGAAGTTAGATATTTAGATAGACTCAGAGATAATGCATTCTACCATGCATTAAATTAAAATGGGTTTTAGGATTGAGGGAGTTATGAAGCAACAGATCAAAAGTGATCTTGGAGACGGCATTGAAATATTTTGGCATGTGGCAGATTCATAAGTCAGAGAAACGAGAAGTAAGACAAGACGACAAAAAAATTATTTTTAATTTCTAGTATTGGATATCATTTTAGGAAGGTAGTTAGGTAGAAATACGAATTTTTGGCGCAACAGACTACAAAGAACCCATTGCCTAACTTTAAAGTTTTTTGTTTTTGCATATCACAAGATGGCGGAGCTTCTGTTTTATATGGAATTTGAATGGCTGATTTAAAATTAGCTTTTCGCAACAATTGATATAGTTTATCAGATTGTCAACCGAACCCAGACATTATGCGCTGTAGTTCATTGCGCTAACCATTGCATTACTGATTACTTACTTAATTATCGGGCTACCGACCCGTGAAGAGTCTCTGCCTGAGACACTGCAGCTTTCCATCCTCTACGATCCCTGCCTCGCTGCTTCCAGTTGTCTAGAACAAGCGCTCTGGCATCCTCGATGGCTTGGTCTTTGAAACGGAGGTTCGGTCTTCCTTGCCTTCTCGAACCTGGGGGCTTTGATTTGAAGATCCTCTTAGCTGGAGCATTATTGTCCATTCGCTCGATGTGGCCCAGCCAATGTAGTCGACGTGTTTTGGCATTTTAGACAAAATCCACATCTTGGTACAGCTCATAGAGTTCGCGGATGTATTTTCTCCTCCATTCGCCCTCCTCGTGCACAGGACCAAAAATCGGCCGAAGTATACTTCTTTCGAAGGAACCCAGTATCAGCTCTCCCTTCTTGCTTATCGTCCAGCACCCGGCACCATAAAGCAGAACTGGCAGGATAAGGGTTTTGTAGAGCACACATTTCATCCCTCGAGCTAGGAGTTTTGAACCCAGTTGTTTTGCCAAACCGAAGTAGCAACGGTTTCCTAGGGTAATTCTTCGACGGATCTCCGCTAGGGTGACTGAGGTATGTGGACTCCTTAACTACCTCGAAATTGCTATCGATAGTGACGCTTTGTCCTAGGTGGTGGACAGATGCTTGCTTGTTTGTTGATAGCATATACTTAGTCGTGTCCTCATTTACTTCAAGGCCAACGGATTTCGTCTGTTCTCCAATCTCCTTGAACGCTTTTATCACGACTTATTGGGAGCGACTGATGATGTCAATATCGTCCGAATAGCCCAGCAGTCGGACGGACCTGTTGAAAATAGTGCCTTCCATGTTAACACCTGCCCTGCGCACTATCTGCTCCAGTACGAGATTTAAGAAGTCACATGATAGCACGTCTCCTTGCCAAAATTCGGTGCATGTTTGGAATAGTTCAGAGGAGCTAATTCCAAACTGCACGTTGCAGCGCGTGTTTTCCAGCGTCACGCGACACAGCTGAATCGGTTATGCCGGGATTCCGAATTCGGCCATCGCCATATAGAGCTCCTGACGATGTATGCTATCATACGAAGCTTTGAAGTCGATGAATAGGCGGTGAGTTTTGACTTGAAATTCGTTGGTCTTTTCCAGGATTTGCCTCAGTGTGAAAATTTGGTTTATAGTCGATCTGCCGGGCCACACTGGTTCGTGCGGATTAGTGTATTGCAAAACGGTTTTAGACATTCACACAGTACGTTGGATAGGATCTTGTATGCGACATTAAGCAGGGATATGCCTCGATAGTTCTTGCAAGACATAGGATCGCCTTTTTTGTAGATGGGGCATATGGAGCTGATAGTCCAGTCATCGGGCATGTTTTCCTCCACCCATACTTGGTTGATGATTCGGTGCATGCTCCCTACCAAAACATCAGGATCAGCTCCACTGGTAAGCCATCAGAACCTGCGGCCTTGTTGTTCTTAAACTTTTCTATAGCTAGGTCAACTTCTTCTATATTAGGTGGTGGAACCAGTTCTTCCTTGACTGGACGTGGGTTCTCTTCTTGCCCTATCACTCTCTCTACATGATGCCCATTTAGCAGCTGTTGGAAATGCTTCTTAAACACGTCTACTATTACCTGCGCTTCGGTGACTAGGTTTTTCTTCGCTGTCTCGAAGAGCCTGCGTTCCGGTTTGTAGCCAGCATCCAGTTGCTTGGCTTTTTTATAATGTTGTTACGATCGCGCGATATTGCATTACATTACTGAATCCGTTAAAAAAAACAGAATAGGGAGAAACCTGGTACACTGGAGTTTTGAGAGGGATCTGTCCTCTTGTACGGACTAATGGTATTTTACTTTAAAATGTGTTAATAATAACATATACAGCTTTGTATAGCTTTTAAGAGTAGATGGCGGCAAACAGTCGAGACCCACCTAGTTTGACAACTCACCTGGTTTAAATTAGTCTCGTTGCAGGAGGTAAAGTTTGGCGACCGATTGACCATGTGGGATATCACATCCTTAAAAAAATTAGAAAACGCGGCTGTAGTGATATGAGGGGTCTTTCAATACAGAAGACAAAAAGTCAAGTTGTATGTTAGATATCGTTCTTGCAGTCAAGCACGAAATATCGTTCAAGATGGCCACCACACCATTGAACCTTTACAGGCTGATCATTCGCAGTAACAATGCTTTCTTGCTCAAGATCGTGATGTCAAAAGAAACTATTCAGCACTGAAGCAAACAACTTGACGAACTTGGGTTCATACTAGTAAGGGCCAAGAAGGCTTTCATCATCTTCATGAAAAATATCAAGTACCAAAAATGCACCACTAGGTGTACCCTTCATTTCACCATGAAAGCCAGACCCTGGGGTCATTGCAAAATTTGAGTAACATACTCACCGAGAGAAAAAAAACACTCCGACCTTAAGCAGGCTGGGCTCCGCAAAGCATCAGCTATTCATCAGAATTCGCAGAAGACCGCTCTAGTCAAAAATTAAGAAGCCCGAATAAGTGTTGATTGCGGAGCTTATAGTTTTCCAAAAATAATTTTTTTTATTTCAAGGAACGTCATAAAAAGACAGAGCCCCAACATGCCTCCCCAATTAGCTCGGTCCTTAGCTATTTGTCTCCAGTTGCGCACTCCAAGTTGGTTGAGGTCGGTTTCCACTTGTACGCGCCACTTAAGGCGAGGTCTTCCTCTACTGCGTCCGACGTCTGGCTGGGAATCGAAGACTCTGCGAGCCGGAGTATTGGTGTCCATTCGTTCTACACGTCCAATGGGGAGTTTTTTGACCAGGGGCATGTCGCTGTACAGCTTCTAAGTTTTTGGTTGAATCTTCGTCGCCATAGCCCGTCAACGCATACGGGACCGAAGTTTTCCTCTCGAATCGACCAATTATTTCTTCATCCATTTTTGATACGGTCCATGCGTCATCGCCGTAGGGAACGACTGGCTTTACAACTAAATTGCCTTCTTAATCCAAAGAAACAGCGGTTTGCAAGAGTAAAGGCCTGCTCAATAGCGATAGCGAATATCGCATGGGAAAAATGCGGGAGCGGGAACTACTATCCATTCACATCAAACGCGAAGCTGGAGGGTCTGCAAAATTGGATATTTTTTATAATTTTCAAGAGCTTTTCCGTTGACACCATCTTCAAAGTACAATAACACACACGGGACTGCGAAAATATAGTACATGCAGCGAACCAGCGAAATAACGCTACAATCCCGCTATCGCCTCTCTGAGTACGCAGCTATTTGCATGATGCCTTATCCCGCCATGTACTTATTTCCGCGGGAATTTCGCTCCCGCTCCCGCACCTGGTTTGCGTTGGTTTGACTAGGCCTTAACTCTTCGTTTGATTTCTGACGGGATGCTATGAAACATCTGAATTAGTTGTGGTTCCTAGCTGGGGCATGCATTCCACTGATATAACGACTGTCTTCTCCATTTCAGAACTGTGGACTTGTTCGTTCTTGAGTAAATGCAGCGTTCTTTGAGTTCAATTGTACTAGATTTTCCTTTTCCCGTTATATGTATACTCACTTGTGGGTCTTCATTTATAAATCGAATTTGTTCGCATCTCTACAATTAGAAACCTTTCCTGCATAAATCATCAATAACGATTAGTTGCTGTCCACAAAATATCATTCCTGTGCGACAGAAATAGAGTGGATGAGAGGATTGATCCTTAAGGCATTCCTGTGTTTGTAGAAAAACTGTCTAAGGAAACGGCAACCACTACTACTTTTAAAGATCTGTCTGCAAGAAAGTTGGCCATCTTGTCCATCCATAACATTTAAGGTAGCTCGTATGCTGCCAATTTGTCCATTGGGCTAAAAAGCTCTGTGCGAACCTCGATCGAAAGCCTTTAAAATATGTAAGGGCAACAGCTCTCAATTATCACTGTTTTTTCCACCGAAAATATCCATAGATGGGTTACATACCTAAACAGGTCTACAATTGAGCGTTTCTTTCGGAAATCATGTTTCCATAGCAGATATCCATAAATGGGTGCAAGTTTGACTAAGCATATATTAAGTACACAGGGCCTAGCTTTTTCTCACAGCCATTGATGTGTGCATGTGTAGTTCTAGCAAGATGGCTGTACCTCCTGTCTTATTCCGAATCCGAACGGCTAAGTTGAGATAAACTTTTCTTGGTCCATGTGGACCCATTGTGATACCCTTGGTGGGATTACGTCCTTCCTTATCGTTACTACGGGTTACTCCACTCTATCCAGCCATCCTGATGTTCGTAGGAACCTGTAAAGATAGGGTAATGGAATATCGGAAAGCTCTTGGATGTCTTGGAAGTAGTAGCTTTTAAGTGTTCTGTTTCTCAGGTGACAGAGACTCGGGCAGTGACAGAGGAAATGAGGTGTATCCTCGTGTGTTTCCTCATCGCCGCAGCCTCTACAGATATCGTCATCCTTGAGATTTAATTTCATTGTATGGGTTCTGAGGAAGTTGTGACCAGTAAGAGTCCCTACCAGTTTAGATAAGGAGCTTCTGTCGTACCGCAAAAGTTTTTTGGTCCGGTTTCCGTTGTATTCTGGCCAGAGCTTCCGAGATATTTCGCAGGTAGTCAATGACTTCCACCTGGTATTGGCTTTCATTCGGGTTTTGTATTCCACTCTTTCTCTGAGGTTACAGAGTGGTGGTTCGACCGTTTGTAGTGCCTGGTCATGATCTGTAGCAGATCCATTTCTTGCCAGTTCGTCGGCCATCTCGTTGACGTCTATGTCCCTGTGACTAGGAACCCAGCAGAGATCAGCATTATGCTGTGAGCAGAGAACCTTGAGCTCTTCGCGAAAGCGGCGAACTAGCTTTGATTTAATTTCGATAGCAGATACTGCTTTTATAGCCGCTTGGCTGTCAATGAATATGGTGATATCACTGTGTGGTATTTCCATTATTGACACCAAATGAGCCGCTTCAGCCATTACTTGCACCTCAGCCTGGAACACGTACTATGATCAGGAAGCCTGATTGATTTGTGTATTACTAATTCCTCTGAGAATATGCCAGCACCTGTTCCACAATCCATCTTTGATCCATCTGTGAATATGAATATCGATTTCCTTTTTGTGGGTTCATTCTTGTCCCATTCGTCTCTGCTCGGAAACGAGTAGGTGAAAGGTCGATCGAAGTTTAGATAGGGAGATAGATAGTCAGAGTTTACTACGCTCCCTACGTATTTCTTTAGGACCTGCGCATGCCCAGCGAGGCTCGGGATCCAGCTGTTCGTTTGGCTGATACTCGAGGAGCTTTTGGCAGCTGATTCCTGCATGTATAGATCTATAGGCAGCAGATTCAGAATCACCTCCAATCCAGAGGTTGGGGTTGTTCTCATCGCACTGGTTGTCCCTATACACGCTAGTCTCTGTATTTTTGTCATTTGCTTCAAGTTGGTTGCTCTGTCTGTGGCTTGCCACCAGACTATACTGCCATATGTGAGTATTGGTTGCACGTATACATCCACAGGATTATTTTGGGGTTAGGTCCATCCTTTCTGCCGAATGGTGGTTCGAAGTGTGGTATTGTTCTTCTATTTGTGAACAGCACAAGCTCGGTTTTTTGGGGGTTGACCACAAGGCCGCATTGCTTTGCCCACGTGTTAGGTGTCCGGAACGAGTTTTCTAACAGCTCGCTTACGGTTGGTAAGAATTTGCCTGTCGCAAGCAATACTCCATCGTCTGCGTATGCAATTACTTTAACCCCCCTGTTTTTGAATTTCATTAGTATTTCATTAACGACAAGAACTCATAGTAGAGGGGACATGACTCCTCCTTGTGGTGTGCCCCTTTAGGCGTTTACTTTTAGTTCAGTGTCGCCCAGTTTTGCCTTAATATTCCTTTCTTTGAGAAGACTTACAATCACGTTAGTGAGTGCCTGGTCAACGTTGGAATTCTGCAATGCCCTTTCCACTGCGCATGTATTGACATTGTTGAAAGCTCCTTCAATATCTAGGAATGCTGCGAGTTTGTATTCTTTATCTTTATACCAAATCAGTTGGCCATTCTACTGCGCAGGTCTCTTAAAATTTATTGTTAAATATCTTAAATTTCTCTTAAATCCTCTCTCTGCGCAATCGACCGTTGGCCAACTGATTTGGTACGGACTATATCTATAGCACTTACAACGTCATGCAGTGCTGTTTCAACCCCTTTGCCCTTTGTATAAGCATGTTGGGCTGGGGAGATATCATTGTAATTAAGTTTTTCACGAATGTATATGTTCATTAGTTTTTCAGAAGTCTCAGAATGAAGGACGTCAGACTTATAGGCCTAAAATCTTTTGCAGTTGTATGGCTAGATTTACCTGCTTTGGGAATGAAGACGACCTTTACTTCTCGCCAAGCCCTTGTAGCCACACATTATACTGCTATTAAACAGTCGTATGAGGACTGGTATGATCAGGGTTTTTGTCTTTTGGAGCATAATTGGAAATATTCATCGCTTCCTGGGGATTTGAAGGGAGAGAATGTATCAATTGCCCAGTTTATTTTTCCTTCAGTGATGACTTCTTCTGGAGCTGTGAAGAGAGTCGTTGAAGGGTTAAGGGTCACCTGATTACTGTCGCGACTCTGGGTACATCCCGGAAATGGGTCTTTAGTAGGAGGTTCAGTGTGTCCGTACAGGATTGTGTCCAGTTGCCATCACTATCTTTAAGATACGTTGGAACTGTAGATTCTTAAGTTAAAATTTTCCTGAGTCTGGCTGATTCTGTTGTGTTTTCTAGCCACTGAGTACAATGGTGGAATTCTGTCATATCCAGTTCGTATAGTCCAAATTGTTCAGGGTTCGTCTTATTTTCCGAGGTCGAAATTTAACTTCAACCATCCCTGAGGGTACGTGCTCAATTGCTTGTTCTGAGTTTAATGTTTCATTTGTTTAAAACATTCTGGCGAATAAGTCGGCCTTTTCCTTTTATGTTGCAGCTAGCAACATCAGTTCTAAATAACGAATGTCTGATTTAGTGAAGCCCATAGCTTTCAGCAGTTCGATCTGCTATTAGAGAACTGAAGGATATCCGTTTAGTGCTGCCAATCATCCGGCCAACTTCAAAGTTAGTCGACATGCCCACTATTCCAATCAATCACTCGCTATTTGGCACATAGGATATGTAAAATGGAAAAAAAAACTCCATGCACATACACCATATCCTCCTGACATGAACAATTCATCAACTAGCCTAACATTCTATAGCGGATCACCTTAATCACCTTAAGTTAAACTTTCTGCACATCTACATAAAGTCGTTACCGCTCTAACCTAAATTCATAAATCGATATGAACTCCCAGCCACATACCTGGTCACATTCCAGACCTCCACTAGTCCCAACTCCCAGGCATAAACATCTCGTCACAGTCGAAATCAATTGCCATTTGTCAATTAAAACATCCCATCAAATTATGTTTATTGTGTTCGCATTATACCGGTTCTCCCATTTGCCGCATAAATTCATAAACCATCACTTAGCGGCGAGAGAGAAAAATGTGATTTCCTTCATCCTAAATCATTCAAATTATAATGATTAGACGAGGCACACATGAGGCTGATGGTATACAGTCTGATCCCGGCCAAATGCACATCCATACCAATAAAGATGGTGTGCCGCAATAGGGAAACAACACCAAAGCGACATCTTTAATTCTAGTGTACAATTACAAGCCGGCTCCATCATTCCCCGTGCGCGCATGCGCTATGGGAACGGTACGGCGCGCGTACCATTAGACCCGATGCATCAGTGTGTGATGTCCTAGAGTGAAAATTGCTCTTGGTAATTGATTTAAATGCGTTGTCGCATGCGCCGCTGCTGCAGCCACTCTATGGAGGGGGATTCACATATCCAACTTGCTGTCCTCATCATCATCATCATCGTCTTCGTGGTGGTGCTGGCGCGCTGCAGCAGCGTCGGCATAATCATTGGTATCTAGCTCTTCGTGGTCTAAACTAGTTTCGAATTGCCGCTTTCGGTCGATCGATTAGGTCGGTTTGGTCGGCAAGTATGTTGAGCAACTATATGGGATACAAATTGCTAATTTTCCGTCGGCGGCGACGCTGTACCATCTGATTGCGGAAGGCTGCGAGGAGAGCTGGCATAAATACTAACTCATGTGTACTTGATGTAATTATTGCATTTATAAGCCTAATTCCAGCGAAGAGACAAAGTGGCATCAAGCTGCCAACGGTATCTGCAGATGACGAGAATTTTTTTTCTTTTTCAAATTTTATTTCTATTGGTTTTTGTTTGAAGATTTAATTAAGATTTGAATTGAGGTGTGAAATTGAAACTGTTTATGGTCTTGTAGGTTTTTTTCGGAAATGAATCGCCTGTTATGACAGACCTTGGAGGAGGGTCTTTTATTGTGATGTGGAGATGTAGAATGGGTTAAAAGCAGCGACTAGACGATGTTTGGTGTGGGATTTTTTTTATGGGAAACAGTTTAACGACATGGGGCCAATGTGTCGTAGACAGTTTTATAGCTCCGAGATTAAATTGAATGGCGAATGTAATTGGAATACCGTTTGGGTATTGAGAGCAACTAACCAAAATACAATTAATATGTGGGAGCGTATTATGTATCAATCAGTTATTTACACTTTGTAAGCCATTTGATATATTGATTCCATTTATTACAAAAAAAACGTCTATCTTGGAACACACACTACGTGAGCGAAGATTCATTTTTGAATTCAGTTCTCCAGCACTCACGCACAGATATCGAACGATTTCTGTTCGAATGTTGATTTTCAGCTTGGTTTGTAAATGTAAACCTATTCATTCAGATAACCCAAAAAAAAGTCCGGAGACCACAGATCAGGCGATTTGGGAATTATTTGCGCAACAAGTTCACTGTCTCACGAGCGGTGTAAGAGATAGCTCAGTCTTGCTGAAACCAAATCACGTCCTCATTGTTGTCTCCTTGCACAATTAGAAAAAGGAAGTCTTGAAGCATTGTTCTGTAGCGGCACTCATTGACCATAAATCTGGCAAACCCATCATTATCAAAGAAATATGGCTTATAAATCTTACGCGAGCTTTTCCACGCGGTGCCGTGCAATAAGGCCAAGCGAAATCTTCTTTTAAAGTGGCGCTACAGTCCGGGATGAACCTGGTCCTCAAACAACATGCCTCTCCAATTAGCCCGGTCCTTAGCTAACTGCCTCCAGTTGCGCACTTCAAGTTGGTTGAGGTCGGTTTCTATTTGTGCGCGCCACTTAAGGCGAGGTCTTCCTCTACTGCGTCCGACGTCTGGCTGGGAATCGAAGACTCTGCGAGCCGGAGTATTGGTGTCCATTCTTTCTACATGTCCTAGCCATCTTAAACGTCCAATGCGTCCAAACGGGACCGAAGATTTTCCGAAGAATTTTTCTCTCGAATCGACCAGGGATTTCTTTATCCGCTTTTGATACGGTCCATGCTTCAGCGCCGTAGAGACGGACTGGGATGATCAGGGTTTTATATAGGATCTCCTTAGTAGTTCGAGTGAGGGCTTTACTACTAAATTGCCTTCTTAGCCCGAATAAACAGCGGTTGGCAAGAGTAATTCTTCGTTTGATTTCTGACGAGATGTTGTTGAAAGAGTTAATAGCGGAGCTATATATCAATGGTGACGTTCTGTCCAATTCGTCGATGTTTTGTGTCCTTTCGTGTTGACAGCATATACTTAGTCGTACCCTCATTTACTGCTAAACCCATTTTTGCCGCTTCCTTCTCTATACTAGCAAACGTGGCTATTACATCACGTTGTTTCCTCCCAATAATGTCAATATCGTCAGCGTATGCTATTAGTTGCACCGATTTTTGGAAAATTGTACCTCTGGTGTTGGTTCGGGAGCTTTGCACAATCCTTTCAAGAATGATGCTAAAGAAGTCACATGACAGCGCATCGCCTTGCCTAAATCCTTTTTTGGTATCGAATGTGTCGGTGAGGCCGTTTCCGACCCTGATGGTGCAGCGAGAATTCTTCATCGTCACCCTACACAAACGGACGAGTTTGGGCGGTATACCAAAACTACACATGGCTCTGTACAGTTCGTCTCTATAAATGCTGTCATATGCGGCTTTGAAATCGATGACTAGGTGGTGGGTATCGATTTGGACTTCTTGAGTTTTTTCCAGGATCTGCCGAAGTGTGAAAATTTGATCGGTTGTGGACTTTCCTGGCCTAAAACCACACTGATAATGGCCGACTAGGTTCTTGGTAAACGGTTTCAAGCGTTCACATATTACGGCAGATAGGATCTTGTAGGCGATGTTGAGCAGATTCAGAGGGTCTTCTCTTTGGTGGATCGGGCAAACGATGCTGAGGTTCCATTCTTCAGGCATGCTTTCAACCGACCAGATTTGGCTTATGAGTTGGTGGATGTTGCTTACCAAGTCATCTCCGCCAGCTTTATAAAGCTCAGCGGGAAGACCTCAAGCTTAATAAGGCCGCCGGAAATGACGGTCTTCCCGCTGAGCTTTATTAAGCTGGCGGAGATGACCGTCATTTCCGGCGGCCTTATTAAGCTTGAGTTTAGATATAGCTATCCCCACTTCACTTAGTGGTTGGCAGTTTTCACTGTCGTTGCCAATATTGAATGGTTCGTTCTGCCTGACAGCGGAAAGTTGTTCATCATCGCCGTGTAGCAGTCTGTAGAAGTGTTTCTTTCATATGCTCAGCATCGGCTGTGTCTCAACTACGATATTTCCTTGTTCATCTCGACAGGATTCTGTTCGAGCCTTGTATCCTTGGAGTGTATCCTTGTATCCTTTCCTGGAGTGGCACCTCTCTATATCCTCGATCGCGTGCTTTTCTTGCTCTTTTTTTTCTTTCTGAAAAGCCGATGTTCTTCCCTTCTTCTTTGCCTATAGAGCTCAGTGGCAGCTCTCGTCTTCACCTGCAGCTTAGCCTTGTAGGCCTCGTTCTTGGCTGCGAGCATCTGTCGGCATTCCTCATCAAACCAGGGGTTTCTTGCTGGTGGCCGCGAGAAACCTAGCACATCAGTTGCGGCTGATCTAATGGCTTGTTGGCATCGTTGCCATTGTTCATCGACATTAGATGCTGGTGGTGTGGTGTGAATCGAGAGGTTAAGGGATAAACGTTGCGCGAAGGTCTTGGCGGTCTCTGGCGATTGCAGTCTTTCGACATTAAATTTTTTCACAGTATTTCTGGTTTGTTGTGGCGTGGTGGATATCCGTATCATTACCTTTGCTACAACAAGGTAGTGGTCCGAGTTGATGTTAGCCCCTCGAAATGTTCGTACATCTAAAATACTGGATGTGTGCCTCTTGTCTATCGCAATGTGATCAATTTGGTTGACTGTTCGTTGATCTGGAGACCGCCATGTTCCCTTATAGATATCGAGGTGAGGAAACCGTGTGCTAGCTATAGTGGCATTTCGTTCCGTAGCGAAGTCAATTCGCCTAAAGTCCGTTACCAGACGTGTTGTCGTGTAGGCTATATTTTCCGACAGTACTGCTAAGGATGTCTTCCCTTCCTACCTTTGAGTTAAAATCTCCTAGCACTATTTTAGCATCGTACTTTAGTAGTCGCATATAGGTTTTGTCGAGGAGCTCGTAGAAGCAATCGCTAATGTCTTGGAGACATAAGACTTCTTGTCTAAGGCTAGCACTTATAACAAATCCGCATCCGAATAGTCGCTGTTTCTGCTCACTATAACACGGTCCATAGTAGATGTCACAGTCTTTCATCCTGTTTTTGCCCGGCCCACCCCTTCGTATTTCCTGGATGGCAGTAATGTCTGCTTTGTAGCAGTTAAGGGCTTCCGCTAGTTGTTCGTCGCACCTCTGCTGTTTAATGTTCTCACATTACGAACGTCGTTGTCCTTTTTTCGTTTAGCATGGTCGTCAACAATAATATCAGTCCTTTCCGAGGCTATTGGTTGCTTCGTATCATAGGCTTTTTTATATGGATGGGTAGTTAACCCAAAGCACAACCCCCAACCTGGAGGGCCAGGCCCTTGTTTTGACCCTATGACAGCGGGCCGGAAAAATACCGATGTCAGTAGCCCATTTTGGGATATGAGCACTGCCGTTGACCCATTGAGGGCTCCTCCGCCAACAAATCTTCTCCAATACCCTGGCTCAGTATTGAAAATCCCTATAGACCTGGTGTTCAAATATGTCGAAGCAGCTTATATAGGGATTTCACTACCAGTTCGATCAAACTGGAGCTGTAGTCGCCACCCTTGACTCCATCAAGGAAATTCTTCCGCTTCCGCCCGAGAGTGAGTGCCTTAGTGAGAGGACACTCCTCCCTCTCTCTCGTTTGTTGGAACTTTCCTAAAGTCATTAAATTGCCGGTAGGCACGTTGAGTACAAATTATTGAGTGGCGTTTTTTTTTAAAAAAAGCGATCGTGTAGTGATCCATCCTAAATCTCCGAAGCTAATAATTTTTTATATAGGAAAAGGACTTTTGGAATGCTTCAAGGCCACCTTCTTGAATAGCCAGTCTCACCTTGTAAGTTCTGGCATTCTTACCATTGTCTAGTGTTTCAAAGGCACATAACTCTGATGGGATGGACTACTTAAAACGGCCTACCCCGTTTTTGCGGAATACCCAGGTGCAATAGTAGTCATAGAGTCTGCTATTTCCATCAATCTATCAGCAAGTTGAAAGCACCTTTTGAGTTATCAGCTGGCATTGCTCTGACTCATATGTCCATCCTTGGTATAGGAACGTTGTAATTGGTAATTGATAAGTTTTCTGCTTTCGCCACCAATTTATCATTAAGTTGACCGCCTCCTTTGAGTTATGAGCTCTAGTTTCTCTGATCGAAGCATCGATCCTTGGTTGGAACGTTGTTATTGGTAATTTATAAGTTTTCCATAAGATACATTTTTTTTCAATTCCTGAGAAAAACATCTAATCCATCCGTCATTACTCTATCGGGTTACAATATGACGAAGGTGTCGCATGTCCTTGAAGTCTTAATCCCTTGTGGAGCGACCGCTTACCACAATAATTAATCGGTTTCGCGCTGCATTTAAATTTGTAAAACCTTTGGTAACCTTTGGTTCGCAAGTTTGCCATGTTGTAATCCCAATTCGTATCTCTGGTATGACTTTCCTATTCACCCCGTTTATGAGGTTCATATTATTTAAATCAAATCAGCAATCACCTTCATTAGGGATGCCAAAGTGAACTTCTACATCCAACAGATTGCTCAAAGTCAAACCGAGAAATGCTCCCGCATCCTTATCATCCTTCTTTCAGTCTACAACTTCTGACCAATTTTCTTCGAAATTCGTCCATTTTATTGCCTCAAATTACAGAGCACAGGTGTAGTTGTTATTATTTTGCCTTCTTTACAATTATGCTTCTTTTTATTTTTTTTAGTCTCGTTGAAGCGGAAAATTATTGAAATCGTTCCATAAAAGTGGGTCATCATTGTTATTGGAAATATGCCTTAAAAGATGCACACAAGAGGGACTGCTCTCAGAGAGAAAAGAAAACGAAAACGCATGTACAGAATGCCGGTAACGTATTGTCATTTTTATGGGTACCCTTCAGGCCCACCAACAATTTTTTTTTTTAAAACAATTAAATTTCATTTCGCTTTTCATGGAAATGGTTCCACATTGCCCGCATTGGCAAAGGATGCAGCGCAAATATTTATGAAGTTGTAAATAAAATATTTGCAAAAAAATTCCCTCCTCTGCAGTAGTACCAACAGACGATTCAAGCATGATACGCATGGCGGACCGTATGCATAACTCAGAAGAGACGCATGAAATTATTAATTATGTAACGAGATATGAAACAGAGTTGCATGCGGCAGGCAATGCGGCAAATGGCATACAACAAGTCGTAGCGCAGTAGGCATGGTAACGCAGAGCAAATCCTTGCGTTAATTCGGCAAAGGCGTGGAGCAACACTTTACACGCGTTATTTCGTATTTATTTCGGATCACGGACGCAGGAAAATACCGAAAAATTTGCACTTAATGTGTTTGAATGTGATTATTTAATTGGACGGGGATCGAGGCGAAATTTTCATGTTGCACGAAATCTTGCTTCGTTTTAATTATTTCAAGTATTTGTGTGAGTCGTTGTTGTTGTTGATTTATTTTGCGTTTCTTTTTGATGGTGAAAATCGAGTTTGCACGTCAACTCTTTTATATGTTTTTTATGCTTGCGTTTTATTTTGGTGAGGTATGGTGTTTATTTAGCTGGGTTTGCATTTTTTTGTTAGAATATTGAATAGACCGAGCTTATGATGAAATTTCAGAGAAAATTTGTCAACCGTAATGGATAGATCCCAATCAAAAAGTATCGGCAGGCTTCCGAATTTCGGAAAAAATTTACCAGTTAGGCCAACTATATGCTTGTGGGTTTGCGTTTGTATAATCCAAGAGTTCTCAGGCCTCCTTTTCTTCCTTAAATGCTTGGAAATTATTATTTTTATAGTCGAAGAGTTCTCAGGCCATCTTTTCTTCTTAAATCGTTTTGATAATGGTTTTTGACGTGGTTTGTAGGATTTCTACTTAGATCGTAAGATTGCGAACTTTGCTGATCCCACTCCCTTTTTCTTCTTGAAATTTTTATTTTGCATGAAGTCTTCCTTATCATTAGAACTAGCTTTTTTACTTCTGCTGTCATATCAATTGCAGCTGCTATTTATGTCCAACATCATGAACCGACTGTGATCGTCAAGTATTGGCATATTTCTGTTAAGGGTGGCATCTAAATCGCTGTGTGAATGCCATTTATATCAGGGCGTACCAGTGTGGCTTCCGACCCGGCAGTTCGACCGTAATAATGTTCATAAATCGTGGAGAAAATTTCTAGAAAAGACCAACTTACTTCAAATAGCGACTCTAAAGTCACCTCTGAAAGCATCATTCGACTAGAGCTTCGATGGAGCAATGGCGAAATTTGGTATCCCAGCTTTATACAGCTATGATACCTTACACTCAAGGACATGCAATCTAACGTTTGGTTTGAAAACAGTTTATCTAAACTAAAAATTTTTCTCAGATAGTCCCAATTAGGTTGGACAACGTGAGCATCATACATGAACTGCTCCAATATCTATAGACATCTTCGGTTGGACCTAAAGAAATTTTATACCCGCGATTGCTAGTAGAGAAGGCACAGCGGATGAAGTGGTTTTGGCAGTACACAGTTTGTGTTGAAGAGCTAATGAGATGCAGGTTCAACAAAAAAAACTTTACGAGCTGTACAGTTACATAAACCTTGTTAAAAAGTCCGCATTAGACGTTTAAGATGGGTAAGGCATATAGAGCGAACGAACACCAAAATTCCGCCTCAAAGTGCCTCAGGGCTCATATTCCTAGCAAGACCTAGGACGAAGTGGAGGAAAACCTTTTAAGTAGAAGTAGAAGAAGAAACCGACCTCAATGAACTTGAACTGCGCAAGTTAGCTGGAGATCCATGTTGACTAAGACCTACGTGCATTACCGACTCTAGCGTCACTTGAAAGAGTCAAGCGCCAAGTAAAGACTATTTATCTCCATATCTAGACTTTTATAGACCCTTCTCCTGCTAGTTTCCGAGCAGAGACGAATGTTTCAAGAATGAACCCACAAAAAGGAAATCAATATTCATCTTCACAGATGGATCAAAGATGGACTGAAGAACAGGTGCTGGAATATTCTTAGAGGAATTAGTAATACACAAATCAATCAGGCTTCCTGATCATAGTAGTGTGTTCCAGGTTGAGGTGCCAGCAATCGCTAAAGCTGCTCATTTGGTGTCAATAATGGCAATATCACTCAGTGATATCACCATATTCATTGACAGCCAAGCGGCTATAAAAGCAGTATCTGCTATCGAAATTAAATCAAAGCTAGTTCGCCGCTGTCGCGAAGAGCTCAAGGTTTTCTGCTCACAGCATAATGCTGATATCTGCTGGGTTCCTGGTCACAGGGACATAGACGGCAATGAGATGGCGGACGAACTGGCAAGAAATGGATCTGCTACAGATCATTACCAGGCACTACAAACGCTCGAACCACCGCTCTGCAACCTCAGAGAACGAGTGGAACACAAGACCCCAATGAAAGCCAATATCTGGGGAAGTCATTGACCACCTGCAACATATCTCGGAAGCTCTGGCCAGAATACAACGGGGACTGGACCAAAAAACTTTTGCGGTACGACAGAATCTCCTTATCTAAACTGGTAGGGGCTTTCACTGGTCACAACTTACTCAGAACCTATACAATGAAACTAAATCGCAACGACGACGACATCTGTAGAGGCTGTGGTGATGAAGAAACACACGAGGAAACACCTCATTTCCTCTGTCACTGCCCGAGTCTCTGTCACCTGAGGAACAGAACACTTGGAAGCTACTATTTCCACGACATCCAAGAACTTTCCAATACTCCATTACCCTATCTTTACAGGTTCCTACGAACGAACAAGATGGCTGGATAGAGTGGAGTTACTCAAAAGTAATAATAAGGAAGGACGCAATCCCACCAAGGGTATCACAATGGGTCCATATGGACCTAAGTGTGGCGGAATAGAGGATCCTCTACTCCACCAACCCGTAAACCTAACCTAACCTAATAAATTGTGTTTAACTGTATACTGTGTTTCAGTATACTTTGGAAAATTATGATGGCAAGACTTGAGCCAAACGTTTGGTGACCGATTAATCTCAAAAAATGGACCTGTAAGCCACCTCTTTCGTGTGATTTGACACCTTTGGACTTCTTATTGTTGGGGTACGCCAAATTTCTGGTCTATACTGATAAACCAGCAACGATTAATTGGTCACTTAGAATTCAACGAAATAAGAGCGGGTAAGCTCGAAAAAGACTTCGATTCCCAGCCAACGCAGTAGAGGAAGATCTCGCCTTAAGTGACGCGCACAAGTAGAAACCGACCTAACTTAAATAAAAATAAAAATAAAATATAAAATGCTCGAAAAAGTCGTGCAAAATTTTAGGCCATATGTCAGTAATAATATTTAAAGTTTGAATGCCATGAAATTTGTAAGCTAATAAAGCTAAAAATAATAATTTTGGTCATTCCATTGTATTTGTTGTGTTCTATTTAAAAAAAAAACTTCTATGCTTCTAAAAACACTAAGATGGCAACCAGCCTATTTTAATTTAGTTTGAATTGTGAATATGTCCAAATAATATAGGAACAGCCTTGCCTGCGTATATAAAAAATCTCTGATTCAAGAGAAGAAAACCTCTGATAAATCTGATAAAGTAGAACTAACAATGTCAATGACGTCTGCATATCTTGGCAGGTTGACAGCTTTATTAAATACAGGGTGGCGCACGAATCGTGCTACAAAAATAAAACGTAATAACTTTTTTTCTGTGTGAGTAGGCTTAATTTTTTTTTTATTTTGTAGGTTACTATTTAGATATTTATAAAAATGGATGCTTGGGATACGGAGAAAAGAATTTGGATAGTGCAACGGTACCATGCTTTGCAGTCCGTCATTTCCGTCCAAAGGGAATTTAGGCGGGAGTTTGGCGGTAATCCCCCGAGTAGATGGACCATTATGAGGTTTGTAAGCATGTTTACCGAATCTGGAAGCATCGCACGAAGGCCGTACCATCGAGATGCCAATGTTTGGGTTCAGGATACAATCGCAGCAGTAGCATCTGCAATACAGGCTAATCCGAGCGTTTCGAAACTTATCGGGGCAAATTGGAGTTAGTAGACGGTCATTACAACGGATACTTCATGACGATTTAAACTTGTTTCCGTACAAAGTCCAAATTACTAGCAAGTTAAACCCTCAGGATTTGCCTGTTCGCCTGGAATTTTGCCAAAAAATGATATCAATGGCCGAAGAAGACAACACATTGATCAATTGTTTGTTCATGTCTGATGAGGCCCATTTTGATCTTAACGGCAATGTAAACAAGCAAATTTCCGTATATGGAAAGAGTCTTATCCAGAAATGCTCCATGAGACGGAACTGCACCCAGAACGAGTCACTGTGTGGTGCGGAGTTTCATCAAGGTGTATTGTCGGGCCGTACATCTTTGAAGAAAACGGTGTAACCGTTACTGTCAATGGGGACCGTTATTTAAGGAGTTGAAGGAGTTTTTTTACCCAGAACTGCGCCGAAGACGTATACCATTCAACAGCGTTTGGTATCAGAAAGATGGAGCAACTGCACATATAGCCAGACCAGTTATGGCGGAGCTAAACAAAAAATTCGCAAACAAATTAATTTCTAGGAACTCCACTCTTCGCTGGCCCCCAAGGTCACCTGACCTGACTGCACCAGACTTCTTTTTATGGGGTTATGTCAAGCAAGAGGTGTATAAAACGAAGCCCAGGAATTTAACTGAATTAAAGCAGTCCATAACGACAATAATTGAGGCGATCCCAACTTCAACTCTTCAGGCCGCAATGAATAATTTTTTGATCAGGTGCCGCATATGCGTGGGAGAGCGTGGAGCTCATTTGCGATCTATAATCTTTAAAAACAACTAACTATTTAAAATAAAATTTAATTTTCTAACCAATAAAAAAAAATAAATGAAATACATCGATTAAAAAAAAGTTATTTGAATTTCTTATTGTAGCACAATTGGTGCGCCACCCTGTACGTTCCTTCCGCATTGGTACCTGCCTTGTGCACCCACAGCAACCCCAAAATATGCGAATATATTCTCTGCTGAGGTGCTGTTCTGGATCAGAAAATCTCAGCTGATTCAGCATAAGAAAACCTCTGAGAGCTCCATAAATGGACACGCTAAAAAATAGTAACTTACAATGTCCATGACGTCTGTATATCTTTGCAAGTGACAGATATATCAAAGGCATTCCTTCCGCATTGGCACAAGCCTTATTCAGTCAAAGCAAGTTCAAAAAAAAACGAATACACTCTCTCCTCTTAAATTCATCAAGTTTCACGTTAAACGCAATTATTAAATTAATTTATTTCAAATCATCAACAAAATTACGACGTGCCCAACCCATATGTGCCTGACAAAGTAGTTTTATCACCACACCAGGATGTCCCTGACTGCATGAAGACCAAGATTAGTTTAATAGTTTAACAGTTAGTCACTTGTCCGCAATGTTCACTGGAATGTGTATAACAACCTGAAGGCTTGTTTGTATAGTCGTCCACTCAAATTGCTTTTCGAAAAAGTAATGACGACAAAACACCACCCTGAGGCATGCCATCAAGAGTAACATCGTTGCCACGAGCTAGACTTTCATTGTGAAAGGCGTGACATTTTTCCGTCTGCATATTTCCGGTTCCCTGTGTTCTACTATTACAAACATTATGTTCCTTCGGTTATAAAATCTTTTCTGTGTTATAAAACCCAGGGTTAATAAATAAAATTAAACCTCGCGGATTACCTAAAACGAAATTCCGATTGAGCAATGACCACTCTCTTACATTGCATGCTAATGTATCTACACATGAGAAATTCGACCAAACCGCCAGAGAAGGGTGCCGGCGGAAGCTTCTTGTGCGTCTTTTGCCCAACGTGATGCGTTACTAGCTGGAAAAAAATGATTTTTGCCCGAAAAGATGCCCCTCGGATGCAGCCATCATGGTCACATTCATTGGCAATGAATGATTTTTTTTTTCGGGACTCGCAAGACGAAAGCTGGCATTATTGCCACCATGGTGTCGGCTGCTCGTATGGAAATAAAGAAATTAAAATCATAATGGCGTATAATGACAACTCCAGGAAGAGTGGTTTTTCTGTCCAAGACACTCTTGCTCTGGCATAATGCCACTGGCATTATGTTGTTGTACCGCATTTCGTTGGGACAAACAGCGACTGATATGTCGGGGATTCGTGATGGGCTCATTTATTTTCAGTTATAATGCACTGCATTGCGATTTATAATTTCTTTTGGTTGTTCATGGTGTTTTGGTTTTTTTTCTTTTAATTTTTATTCGTGGGCAACTTATTTTCCTTGCTTGGATGTGCATCCGGCTGCTGTTATTTTGGAGGCAAATTGGTGATATTAATGATTCACTAATGTGTGATGATGATTTTTCGGTCACGTATATCTACATACTTAGGTTTTGAGTTAAACGGGTTATTTCCTTTGTGGAGAAGTAAAACTCTATGACATTCTGTGGTGTGACACTTCAAGCTACGACTTGAAGAAAATGTCAATCTAGTTTCAAAAGATCGGTGGAATACATTTGAAGATCTCTCAAAAGTCGTCATGGCTCCACCGATCAAAAAATATGATCACATGGGTTCTATCTAATGTTTTATGTCATCAAATGTGTGGCCGGAATTCAAGCCAAAAACGTTCATATGGTAGATATCAACATTTAAAATATTGGCTCAGGGGTTATGCCCAATCCTGTTAAGAATGATTTTGAAGAACGTCATGGCAATATCTCACTTTGCGTAAACCCTGTTGTAGTATTGAAATTGTCTGTGGGGTAGTTGTCGATCCTGATGAAAGACCGAGAATACTCCATCGTCAGCCTGAACTGACGGGAATTATAAGACGTATGCCTCTGTAGTTGGCTCAGTTTTCTTTCATACTTCAGGTATTCATTCATCCGATCTAAGTTTGCTAATGATTCGTCAAACATTCCCATTAGTTATGGAACATAACGTCGTTCAATTGGCTACCTCGGCTGGCTTCGCAGTAGCGCATTCTGTCACTACAATTTTCCAAGATTTTGTTGATCGTTTTAGGCTGTAGCTTACGGATTGCTTGGATGATATTGGAGTTCAGTGCTTGGATCATTTCTGGATTGTTGAAATAACATCGGTCCTTCACAGTTCCCCACAAAAAAAAATGTCCAAACGAGTCAGATCGTAGCTTCGAAGCGACCAATTGACATCGCCAAGACGGCTCATAACACGATTTGGGAAATTGGTGCGCAAAAGATCGATTATGGCATGGGCTAAGTGGCATCGCGTGCCATCCAACTGTAGGAACCAGATTCATGTCTTCAATTCCAGTAAGAAAAAGGTTGATTAACATGGCTCTGTAACGTCCACCATTGACCGAAACATTGTTCCCAGCCTCATTTTTGAAGAAAAACGGTCCAATGATGCCACCACTCCACCATCCGCACCAAACTGTTACTCTGTCTGGCTTCTCGTCAATAACGAACGGGTTTTCCAAGCCTCAGATGCTGCAATTAAGTTTGTTAACGTAGCCGCCAAGATGAAAATATGTTTATTCGTCCAAAATCGTTTTCCAGCATTAGCTGCTCTAAGGCCCAAATTGCGCAGCGATAATAAAGCAGATGGTCATGGTCGTTCAATTGCGGAGTCAATTGGACCTTGTGAGCTATTGAGATCGATTTGATGTTCTTAAATTCAGTCTCGCACTCTCGGCTACATCATCCACATCCTCGTCTATGCGCACCGTACGACGAAGGGGACCATGAGTGTTGTCCACTAGCATACCAGTGCCACGAACTTTTTGCACAAAAGTGAGTACAGCAGACGCGATGGGTGCTTCATTTCGGCCAAAACTTCTTTTCAAATAACGCACTGTTTGGGCTACACAGCACTCACTTCAATATTTCCAAACGTTGTTCAAGCGTAAAGCTACTCATTTTGTTCCGTGGAGGTATGATATTAGGTCTGTTCCCGTACAAAATAATATTTACTGATTCTTACTAATTTTTACTGATTTTTACTTATTGCTATTCCCGTACGCAAAAATAAGTAAAAGAGAGAGCTCACGAGAGAACAAAAAACTACCCCTCCATAAAAATCTGTAAAAAAAATTACTGCAGAAATTTCTGTTGGTAAAAAACAGTAAACTGTCAGTTGGTATCTAAAAGTGACAACTCGCTTGTTTTAACAGGTGTTTTATGTCATTTGTTCTTTCAAAGACATACAAAATATATAATTATACTGTTTTTTACATAAACGCGTTCCCGTACTTACCCCCACTCCAAGAAATTTGAGAATTTACTAATTTTTACTGAAAAAGTACGGGAACAGACCTATTGACTTTCTGTCAATATTTCGAGCGGGAAACAGCTGCCAGTGTCAAAATAACCTATGATTTAAAAATATACCACTAGGATGCCCACTGCTACTGCATCGACGTTTACCATCTGCTGTAGTATATTTTTTTTTCAGCATCGACTATGACTCAATTACGAAATGTCCTTGTTCATCAGGGCAGGATTTTGTTCAGGCTTTGATGTCTTCCACTTTTGTAAAATGTACGAAGAAAATTCCTGGAGTGGTACCACTATGTCTTCGATCACGGGCTTCTCTCGCTCCTAATAGGTTAGGTTAGCTTGTTTGAGTTGATGACGTACACCGTGTACATCTTCCCTCATCACACTCAGGTTAATATAGACCCATGTGATGCCCGTTCGAGGTCCACGTGTATGGACCATGTCCATTGTTGTTAGTCCCTTTCCAGACAACCAGATGTTGGAAACCTAAAAAAAGATTATAGAAAGGGATTTCAAATAGATCCGTGAGCCCGTGATGAAAAATATTTTCCTAAAGTTCTTATTCTTAATTGACTGAGGCCTGGACAGTGACACAGAAAGTAGAGGGTATCCTTGTGTAATTTTTCATAGTCGCAACCTCTACAAAGGTCATCATCTAGATGATTTATTTGCAGTTTGTGGTTTTTCAGTGAGTTGTGTGCGGTAAGAACCCCTTGTAGTGTCGAAATAGATTTCCTGTTTCTTTGACGGAGTTCGAGCTTTGTCACAATCACAGGTGTGAAGAAGTTCCACATGTTTCTGGCGATATTCAGTGTTTTCTGTCCCACCCGTGATTTGAGGTCACATAGTGGCGGTTTGACAGACTTGTCTGCCTGATTAATGATGGTGGCATATCCTTTTGTCGAAAGTTCATAAGCAATATCATTGCCTTGTATGCCTCTATGTCCGGGGAACCAATCTAAATACTATGTTGGACGGCAAAAACCTTCAGGTCTTCACGACAAAGCTTCACAAGTTTTTTTCGACAGCAGATATTACTTTAATTGCAACCCGACTATCATTAAAGATGCTGATATCATCTGGTAATATCGCCATCATTGATTTCGCTTTGGCTGCCTCTGTAACTGCCAATATCTCAGCCTGGGAAGACACTGATGTGCTCAGGAAGACGAAAAGTGAGCCACTTAACAACAACACTTGCGCTAGAGGCCGGAATAAATTTTCATACCGGCCTAAACCAATATAGCTCTCCAATTAGCCAGTTCCTTAAGTAACTGCGCCCAGTTGCGCACTTTAAGTTGGTTGAGGTTTGATTCGATTTGTGCGAGGCACTTAAGGCGAGGTCTTCCTCTACTGCGCCCGACGTCTGGCTGGGAATCGAAGACTCTACGAATCGGAGTAATTGTGTCGATTCGTTCTGCATGTCTTAGCCATCTGAAACATCCAATGAGACTATGTGTATACCTCTGTACTAGTTGTATAATTCGTGGTTGAATCCTCGTCTCCATAGCCCGTCAACGCAAACCAGATCGAAGATTTTTCGAAGAATTTTCCGCTCAAAACAACCAAGGTTTTCATCATTTTCATCTGCTATTGATATGATCAATGCTTCAGCGCCGTAGAACAGGACTGGGATGTTATTTCTTACGAGATGATGTTGTCAGATTTTATAGAGGAGCCAAGGTAGACAATGTTCCGTAATACGTCAGAGTTATATCTATCAATGGTGACGTTCTGTCGATGTTGGGTGTCCTTACGTGTTGAGAGCATATACTTAGTCTAACCCTCCAAGGCCCATATTCACCGCTTCCCAACTATACTAGCCAACGTTGCTATGACATCACGTTGATTCCGACTAATGATGTCAATACCGTCGGCGTATGATAGTAGTTGGACCGATTTATGAAAATTTGTGCATCTGGAATTGGAATCTCGAGGATTATGTTATAGAAGTCACATGACAGTGCATCGCCTTGCCTAAATCCTTTTTTGTTATCGAATGTGTCGGTAAGGTCGTTTCCGATCATGATGAAGCAGCGTGAGTTCTCCATCATTATCCTGCACACACGGACGAGTTTGGACGGTATACAAAATCTAGACATGGGTCTTATAGTTATGTCGTACGTCTTTGAATTCGATGAAAAGGTGTTGGCTATCGATTTTGACTTCTTGATTTTTTTCCAGGATCTGCCATCAGATTATTGGTCCAACTAGAACACAGAAAATAAATCTACTAACCCGTTGATTGTTGAGAAAGTTAGTAAGAACAACTTTCCTGTAAACGGTCGTGTTTTGATTCCCATCGTGAGTCAATCGGTGAAGACCTGGCCAAAAAACTCCGCATTTGACGTTTAAGAGAGCTAGTAAATGTTGAGTGAATATCCACCAATTCTCGCAATTGAAGTATCTTTGATTCGTATCCAGATGGTGGACGCAGTATAGGAATACCTGGCCTTAAGTGTTCCCATCAAGTTGAAACCAGCGTCAAGCAATTTGAAGCGTGCAAATTGATACAGCTAAAGAACGGATTAATTGCCCAGACTTGTTGATTGAGACCCAATTTCTCTCCGGACTGTCGGACTGTTAGACCTAGCTTAAACTGTAAACAGTGGCCCCTTTGTGCCTCTACATTATATGTAGACATACCTATCGACCGAAGAGAAGATAAAATTCTCTAGTCTGACGAGTGATTACATCTCCTTAAAGCTTTTTTTTTAACTTCACCAGCGGAATCTCTCAGTCCTACTCCAAAACAACAATGTCGTCCTAGAAAATCACCAAAAAAAAATTCCCGATAAGCCACGCTTTCGAACAAGTGAATTGATACCATCAGTTATAAGACTTAAGATGCACCAACAAAAATGTAAGGGCTCAGCCAGATACTCCCCATTCTCATTATATACACATTCACGTAGCCGTAACGGCCATCAGTTAACACTGGTACATCTCACAGCCCATAAATAATGGAAAATGTGCTGCTAAAGTGTGCAACAAATCGCCTTGAGATATTTTCAGTTCTTTTGCAAAGACGCGGTTTTTTTGTTTTTTTGCGGAACGATCAACAACATGGTCAGGGAACAAAATAACCTTTTATATCTCACTTTAGTGCGGTGAGTTCTTATCGCAGATGAAAAATCACCAAAAGCGCACGGTAAACTGTAAATTCGGAAGAAAAACAAGACAAAGCGGCAGCAGGACCACAAGAAGAATGCTTCCCGCTAAATGGTAGGACAAGCTCAAGACGGAGTGCTGTTGCTGTGTTACACTGCTGTGCACGATACACTGGCGAGAGAAACTTCTTCTTTTGACTCATTTAAGGATGGACTATGGCAGGTTTGAGCCGACCACCACCAAGCCAAGTCCGTCTGCCCGGCGAGAATGCGATTTATTGCATCGATGATTGATTGCAATAAGTTTATCGATAAATTATGTTATCGCTAACAATGTAAGGGAGGAGCATTTTGTTTTTGTTTGTTGACGACCCAATGGAGTGATGCTTGTCGGAATGTGGGAAAGCATCTGCTTCGGCTGGGAATGTATTTTGGTCGTGCCTGACGAATCAAAACAAAAACACCGAGAGACGCGATGTCCAGTTGGAATTTTACGTTTACATTGTTCGCCTTTCAAGGGGTTGATTGATTTTAATTACAAGCGGTTAGCCGCTCCCAAAAAATGTGCCGAACGTCGAAGGAATATTGTTGCACAATGTAGTGCCTGGTTTATAATTAAAAAAATTGAGACGAATCTATAACAGGTCATACAGGAACCTTAAACGTTAGTCAGGCCCCTTGACCGGATATGGTGGCAGATGAACCAAAGGGCCAACGGCAGCGCTTAATCCCGTAGCGGATACTGATTGTCCCGTGTCCTATGGGTATCTAATAAATTGGAACTGGCCCTCCAGGTTTGGGGTTGTGTTTTGGATTAACTACCCACCCATGGTAAAAAATATTGTTCGAAGCAACCAAAAGCCTCGGAAAGGACTGATTTTACTATTGACGATCATTCTAAACGAGAAAAGGGACAACGACTGAGAACATTAAACAGGAAAGGTGCAGCCGAATGGGCTGCTAGTAAGCTGACATCTACTATGGTCCGCGTTATAGTTAGCAGATACAGCGACTATTCCGTTATTTGTTTGGTATAACTGCCAGACCAAGGCAATCAGTTCTATGCTTTCAAGACATAAATGAACGCATTGTAACGAGTCCGCCATCTAAAGTTTTTTTTTTCAACTAGTGCTTGTTTCGTGAATGGTAACACTTAGCTCATGTCTGATTTGACAGATAATTAGTTTTATCCTTCCGCTGAACTAATATGGTTGTGTATACGCTTGAACAACGCTGGAAAATATTGCGACATTACTTTGAAAATCATGGTAATGTTGCAGAATGTGTGCGAAAATTGCGTACGGATTTTGGAAGAAGAGAAGCACCGTCTGCTCCGTATGTTCGTTATCTTGTGAAAAAAGTGAAAGAAACTGGCATCCTCATCGATAAACCAAAGCGTGAAAAGCCAAAAACAGTTCGTACACCCGAGAATATTGCTGCTGTGGCAGAAAGTGTGCGTGAAGCGCCATCAACATCAATTCACCGTCGTTCTCAACAATTGAAAATTTCGGAGACATCATTGAGACGAATTTTGCATAAAGACCTTGGTATGACGCCATACAAAGTCCAATTGGTTCAGGAGTTGAAGCCAACTGACCATCCAATGCGTTTTCGCTTCGCTAAGTGGGCCTGCGATCGACTTAGGGAAGATGCCGATTTTGCCAAAAAAAATCATCTTTTCAGATGAAGCTCAAGAAACAAGCAAAATTGTCGCATTTGGGGCACAGAAAACCCACACGCATACATTGAAAAGCCGATACACCCAAAACGAGTCACTGTTTGGTGCGGGTTTTGGTCCAGAGGCATAATTGGGCCATTTTTCTTTGAAAACGAGCAAGTAGTGGCCGTTACAGTCAATAGCGATCGTTATCGGGCCATGTTGAACGAATTTTTGTCCACAAAAATTGAAGAGAAGGATATTGGCAACATTTGGTTTCAACAGGATGGCGCTACGTGCCACACAGCCGAAGCTTCACTCGATGTTTTGCGCCCTGTTTTTGAAGATCGCATTATCAGCCGCAGAGCTGATGTCGTTTGGCCACCTCGGAGCTGCGATTTGACACCGTTGGACTATTATTTGTGGGTTGTCGTAAAAGATAAGTGTTATGCCGACAAGCCAGAGACAATTGACGCTTTAAAGGACAATATTCGTGAAGCCATTGGTGAAATACAGCTGCACACAATCGATAATGTGCTTAAAAATTGGACCGATCGTGTAGGCTACTGAATGGCCAGTCGAGGCAGCCATTTGAATGAAATTATTTTCTATTATTAACCGGAAGGATTGCACTTTCAAATAAAAATAGAAATTTGAGAAAATATTCAGTCGTTTTTTTTATAGCATTTTCAAAAAAAAAAGTTATTTGGCGGACCCTTTAGCAATCCGCTTCAAGCCCGAATTCACCAACATAGCCAAATACGGCCTCAAGCTCCGACGGTGAAAAAAGGCTGCTTCTACGAGTTCCTTGACAAAACTTATGACTTATGAGCGTATGCCGAAGCACGATGTGCTGCTAGATTTTAAGGGCAGGAAGCGCATACATCTTTAGCAGTGTTGTCGGAAAATACAGTCTACACGACACGGACTTAGACTAATAGACTTCGCTGCCACTATAGCCAGCAAACGGTTTCCTCACCATACCAAAAAAAGCACTAGCTTGTTGTAGCCTAGGTTGTATCCAAATCGATATAATTAACATAATTCTTGAGAGGATTGTGCAAAACTCCTTAGTACACCAGAGACAGAATCATCGAGAAATTGATGCAAAAACCAAAAAACGCCATATTGACATCATTAGTCGGACTAATTTGTCCTAATTTGTCGTTTGCTATTATTGCGAAGAAAGTTGCAAAAAAGGGTTTAGTTGAGGGTGAGAGCAAGCATATGTGGTCAACACGAAAGGACACACAACAGAACGTCACCATTGACAGATAAGTTTGAGGTCGTACCGGACATTAACTCCCTTGCAGACGACACACCCCTAGACAAAAAAAAACTTCACATTGGACGCATAAGATGGCTAGGACATGTAGAGCGGCAGAGTCTTCAATTCCCAGTAAGACGTCGGAAGCAGTAGAGGAAGACCCCGCCTTAAGTTACGCGCACAAGAAAAAGAGTACCCAACTGATGTCAGTTAGCTGAGGACCCGGCTGATTGGAGAAGCCCAGGTTCATTCCGGACTGTAGCTCCACTTAAGTAAGTAAGTAAGAACAATACAGGCCAGGCACCGATTATGTTTTTATGGGCTGCCTGTATAGGCTTAAGATGAAGACGTTATAACCTTTCCAAATATGTAAAGAATACAATTCGGTAAGCCATACAACGCTTTATTCCGCTTACCTCTAAAATACTGGAGCTAAACGCTATTCTCACCCCCGTTGACAAAAAATCTCGCTGCCGTAGCTGAAGATATCGTGAAGGGTTCATCGACACCTAATAGACGACACGTGATACGCAATTGGCCATTACACACTGTCCAGGCGAAGAAGATATTTCAAGAATGCATTCCTGGGTCAAGATGGAAGGCAAGATCGCCTGATTTGACAGCTCCAAATTTTTCTGGGTCTACAAGAATAAGCCACGGACTATGGAAGCTGTCAAACAGAATGTTCAACAAGAGTCCGAGATCTGGGCCCTATTCCACAAAACTTTCATCAACTTTGCACTTTGCACTTGTCAAATTCCTTTTTTTGGCAAAGTAACAAGTGTTTCTGTTCCACAATATTCTTTGCAAACCTCATTTTGCACTAGCAAATTTTTGCAAAGTCTTTGCGCTCTCCTGCAAAGTCTTTGCGCTCTCCTGCAAAGTCTTTGCGCTCCCCTGCAAAGTGAGTGTGCAAAGTGTTCCACAAAGCATTTAATCATCTTTGCATTTCTGTCATAGCCCGTTTCACTTTGCATATACAAGTTGTTAAAATGAGCCGCAAAATAAAAATTTAAAAAAAACTTGCAGTATTGCAATTTATAAAAGACAAAAAAACAATATTATTTGGTAGCTTCCAAAATAATAAAATAAATAAAATAGATAAACAGGCTGCCTGGGAGGAAGTTTTAAAAAAAGCCCAATCCTTGCAACTGGCTTCGGCCGAAAAAACATGGACATATGCGAGGGACAGTTTGTTTGGGCTCTGGAAGAGTCGGACATTGGTAAGTAAAACATTTTATTGCCTACAAATAGCAAATAATTATATTTGCATCATTTGTTTTTATTGGAATCTCTATTTATTTCAATATTGTGCAGTGCTAATAAGTAACAAGCATCTTGTATACAACAACAACACAAACCATATTTGCATAGACAGTGTTGTTGTGAGTTAACAGTGCACTCAACGAGACAACTCTTGCTGATAGAAGAACCGGCTTACGCACAATATAATTATTTGCTATGTTTCAATTTCATTTAGATTTACCCATGAATTCAATTTTGTTAATTTTTAGAATAAAAAGGATAACGCCCGAAAAACTGGGTCCGGAGGTGGGAAGAACATCATTATGGATGAAGCTGACTTGGCCATCCTCGATATTCTGGAATCAGACTCAGCTGTGGTAGATGGACTGAATTTGCCAGAAAGCTATGGAAATTCAGAAAATCTACCATCAGCTGAGTGTGATTCCATAATATCGATGACAAAGGAAAGACCTACCCATCCGCCTCCAAACCCAAGGAAGAGGAAGAGCTCTACCAAGTTTCCATGTGACACTTTGGATAGAGAGAAGAAATGGCGGCTGGAGCTTCTGGAGGTTGAAGTTTACCATAGGAAACTTCAATGCCTGAAATTGGAGAGGGAGCTAAAACTTTCTGCCTCTGCCATAACACGGGAAATTGCAGCGGCAGAAACTGCAAATACACCACAAACCCCGAGGAGTCTGTTGTTTGAGGAGTTTTAAGTTTTTTTTTTATGATTTATTAGTTTTATTTATTATTGTTTTTATTTTAATTTTTTATAACCAAATAAACAATAAGTGAATTACATATTTTTACGTCTTATATTATTTACACTTTGAGTATTTAATCTAGAACCCCAAAAATGCCTTTAAAAGAAACAACGCTTTTGCAGTGGAAAAAGGTCATAGCCAAAAAAAATAATTTTATTTCAAAACAATACTATAACAGTCGGCATTAGGAAAAGTATTGCAGCAGTGAAGTAAGCCATTCCATTCCACTCGCATGATCCATATTATTAAGGGCATCATTTTCTTCTTCAGCATTTTCCACATCCAATTCTTCGATTTCATTGTCATTGTCTTCAGTGGGTTGTAAGTTTTCACTGCTCCTTCCGATGCTACAGGCAATATTGTGTAAGATGACACAAACAGTTACTACCTTACCTGCAAATAATTTAGACACGGGAATCTTTCTTTAAGAATGCCAAAACTATTTTCAATTATGCGCCGTGTTTTTTTGTGGTAACGATTGAAAGCCTCTTCAGCAGGGTTATCGGGATTTCGGCGTAGTGGTGGTATCAACCAGTTTTTCAGTCCGTAACCACTATCACCCAAAACAATAGCATCCGGAAATGGTCTCCATCCATTGTCAAATCTTTGACTTACAGACGAATTCCGTAACACCCTTGAGTCGTGAACGCTGCCCGGCCAACTTGCATTAACACTGTAAAATGTGTATTTTGGCCGGCATATAATCATCACATTTAATGAGTGGTTTCCATGCCGGTCCACGTATCCTTCCTCGTGTAATGAAGGCGCATCAATTTTAATGATTGTGCCATCCACGCAACCACACACATAAGGGAATCCATCCATCATAAAAAACTTTTCAGCAATACCACTGACGTCATACCACGACGTCGACAACTCTATGGATGGTTCTGCAAACTGTTGATTTTACAACACCATGCATAGCTGTAACACCATGGTACTGGCACCCATTTCCGAGCCAATGCAAGCACAGTAGCACTTGATTTTCAGCCGACAAAGCATGATTGCGCTGTGTATTGTGCTCTAATTTTTCTCCAACTTTATTTAAGAGGAAATCAACTTGAATTTGATTTAAACGAAAGCACTCTTTAAAATTAAAGTTTTGTAATCCCGAAAAATTAATTCGGTGTCTGTAATTTCTTTTAATAACCGCGTCTTCACTATCGTTGAACAAAAACTCACGTCTTAACATCTTGAAAGCTTCACTAGTTATGACAATATGAATTTGTAAAGCGATCGTTTGCCTTGCAAACTTTTGACAAAATTATCAAAATTTGCTTTGCAAAAATAGAGTTTACAGTTTTTGTGGAACGAAACACTTTGCAAATTACACTTTTTAATATTAACTTTGCACTTTGCACAAGATAACGTATGTGGAACAGAAATTGCAAAGAGAATATACAAATTGCAAAGACTTTACACTTTCAATTTCAACATGTCACTCATCAAATTTTATAGTTCTGAGGAACATAAAGTTTTGCAAATTGACGACAAAGTGAGCAAAGTGCAAAGTGCAAAGTTGAAAAGTTGTTTTGTGGAATAGGGCCCTGATCTCTCGAAGTTCGATTGAAAAGAAAGAACGATTAAAATTGCAGCAAAGCCCAAATATTCATCATTATCAGAAATAGCGGATCCCACTTGAACGATCTCATTTTCAATTTCCAAATAAAGTTTTCAAAAAAATTAAACTATGTCGTTAAATGTTGAAGGTATACCAACACAACATCGGGTGAGTGTTTTTTGTCCACCCGGTAATTTGACTTGACTTTGTAGACCACAAATTTGACCAATTTTTGTAAATGTTGTCTATAACCTGCGTATAACTTGTTGAACCTGCCAAGTTCACACCTACCCTAAATCACATGAAAGCATATAATATTGACACAATGGGTGCAGTCAGGATGCGTCGTTAATCAAATAATTTACGAGGAAAAATAAAAAAAATATTTATTAAGTCACAAAACCTCGCAATGCTTGGAGTATTCAAATTTTTTCTTTTCAAGTCATTCCCATCTAGTTTTATCAAAAAAAAAAGCTCACCAGGCCTTTTAACAGCAGTTCATTAGACTCAAGATATCAGTTGACAGCTGGGAATGCCAAAAAATGTCGATTCCATTCATTTATCGCTCAACACAACCCAGCCAGACCACACATCAAGTGCGCTTAGGAAATTCCACACCTAGATACGATCTAGTAACTCTCCACTCATAATCCCAATTAGATAGAAAATTTACGCCCAATAAATTACCAATTTACGAAAACCAAATCTCAACGATCCAAACAAAATATCACGACCGATCTGATCTGCTTCATAAAAAAGCAAAATATGTCCTTATCACATCCGCCGATGACATTTGTAATCTATGTAACATTTTTAGTGCAACAATCATTTATCATAAATCCGATTCGAGCATAATGTCAGTCGAATAATGATTTACCGCTCGATGGTAGACCGATCAAGGGATCAAAAACTTAAACATAAGCCAACCAACCGCGACCATATCTGTGCAGTACTGCCAACCAAACACCGTTTATTCGCTATACCGGCTTGACAGTCAGTCCAGACATGAGGTCTCAGAGAGCGGTGGCCGGTCGTATAGCAGGACAGTCACAAGGGGGTAGCAGCAGCAGCTATCCACGATGTAAGCCACAGACACCCATTAAATTCGTTTCAAATCCGCGATCTGATTATTTATCCATTTATCCATCGCGGTGACGTTTCACACAAACGGCATACACGGCTCAAACCTGTCGAATTCCAAAGTGTGGCGGGAAAAGAAAAAAAAAATCGCTGATAGCCCGCGTCCAACAAACAAACACACAAAATGACAAAAACACCGAATTCACCTTGCCATTTGGTGGCTCATTTGGTTAGAGATGGTGCTGTCGTCGAAGTCGTCGACGTTGTAGCGCTGTCCGCTCATATGGGAGCCTTATTGCTGACATCGTTTTCCCTTTTATGATGTGACGGTTCGCCAGCATCCAGGGTTGGCTTGGCGGCGATGTTGCAAATGCTGCCCTGATGATGACAGTCTGCTGTGTGGAGAGCGCATGCAACTCGGATCGCCATTAATAACAAATTGTGACGAAACGTATTCACCATGTGGACGGATGATATCGTTTTATGATTTATTAAATTTTTATTACCAGTTACGGGTCGTGACAGACACAGAGTTGGCTAGGACAACAAAACGGCAGCGCTCGATCGCCATATGGAGATCTAGTACAACTCGCTGTGGTTATGGCGGTAGTAGTGTGATGGTGAGGTTGGTTTATGGAAATCGGCGCAAGGTCTTTTCGATGAGACATACAGTCATGCGATGTGATCGGTGTTGGCCGCCGAGGGAGAACAGTTGGTGTGTCCTTAGATGTTGTCTTATGAGGGGATGCGATCGTGCGATATTTGGTATAGATATGGAAACCCCACATCGTGAATGGATGGTGGGAATGTAATCGACATTATTGACGTGGTCTCTTACAATGTCAGTTGGAAGGGGTCACGGGTTTGGGTATTTCTTACATTGTGTTCGATTGATCACCCAAGACGAGTTGATAGACATTCAATGGATCCAATATCCATTTTATGAGAGAATTCGATTTCAGTAAAAATTTCAAGAATTGCGTGATGGATTTTTTTGAATTCCATTTTAGTGACTTAAATACGAGTAGTCCTTCAGTATATAAGAAGTCCTTCTACAAATACGTCGTTAAAACAAGGAAACTTAAAAAAAAAAACGGGAGTCCCTAATCCTGGTAACTTATTCCTAAAAAATATTATCTCCTGAAAGTAAGAAACCCTATGTTTTGACACTACTTACTTACTTAAGTGGCGCTACAGTCCGGGATGAACCTGGGCTTCCAGCAACATGCCTCTCCAATAAGCCAGGTCCTTAGCTAACTGCCAGGCGTTCTACATGTCCTAGCCATAAACGTCCAATGGGGAGTTTTTTGACCAGGGGTATGTCGCAGTACAGCTCGTATAGTTCTTGGTTGAATATTGGTCTCCATAGCCCGTCAACGCAAACGGGACTGAAGATTATTCGAAGAATTTTTCTCTCAAATCGACCAAGGATTTCTTCATCCGCTTTTGATACGGTCCATTCTTCAGCGCCGTAGAGCAGGACTGGGATGATCAGGGTCTTATATAGGATCTCCTTAGTAGTTCGAGTGAGGGCTTTACTACTAAATTGCCTTCTTAGCCCGAATAAACAGCGGTTGGCAAGAGTAATTCTTCGTTTGATTTCTGAAGAGATGTTGTTGTCAGAGTTAATAGCGGAGACGAGGTAGACAAAGTCCCGTACTACCTCAAAGTTATATCTGTCAATGGTGACGTTCTGTCCAATTCGTCGATGTTGTGTGTCATTTCGTGTTGACAGCATATGCTTAGTCTTACCCTCATTTACTGCTAAACCCATTTTTGCCGCTTCCTTCTCTATACTAGCAAACGTGGCAATGACATCACGTTGAGTTCTACCAATGATGTCAATATCGTCGGCGTATGCTAGTAGTTGCACCGATTTTTAGAAAATTGTGCCTCTGGTGTTGGCTCTGGAGTTTTGCACAATCCTCTCAAGAATCAGATTAAAGAAGTCCCGTGACAGCGCATCGCCTTACCTAAATCCTTTTTGGTATCGCATGTGTCGGTGAGGTCGTTTCCGACCCTATAGGATGGAGAATTCTCGCTGCTCCAGAGAATTCTCCATCCTCATCCTACACAAACGGATGAGTTTGGCCGGTATACCAAAACTAGACATGGCTCTGTATAGTTCGTTTCTATAAATGCTGTCGTATGCGGCTTTGACATCGATAAATAGATGGTGAGTACCGATTTTGACTTTTTGGGTTTTTTCCAGGATCTGCCGAAGTGTGAAAATTTGATCGGCTGTGGACTTTCCTGGCCTAAAACCACACTGATAAGGGACGATCAGTTGTTGGTAAACGGTTTCAAGTGTTCACATACTACGGCAGATATGATCTTGTAGGCGATGTTGAGGAGACTTATGCCTCTGTAGTTGGCGCAGTTAGATCGGCCAAACGATGCTGAGGTTCCATTCTTCATGCATACTTTCATCCGACCATATTTGGCTTATGAGTTGGTGGATGTTACTTACCAAGTCATCTCCGCCAGCTTTATAAATCTCAGCGGGAAGGCCGTCGTTTCCGGCGGCCTTATTAAGCTTGAGTTTAGATATCGCTATCCTCACTTCACTTAGGTCGGGTGGTTGGCAGTTTTGCTGTCGTTGCCAATATTGAATGGATCGGTCTGCCTGACAGCGGAATGTTGTTCGTCATCGCCGTTTAACAGTCTGCAGAAGTGGTTCTTTCATATCCTCAGCATCGACTGTGTCTCAACTACGATATTTCCTTGTTCATCTCGACAGGATTCTGTTCGAGAATTGTATCCTTGGCTTTGACGTTTTACACTTTGGCAAAACTTGCGAACATCGTTCCTGGAGTGGCACCTCTCTATATCCTCGATCGCGCGCTTTTCTTGCTCTTTTTTCTTCTTTCTGCAAAGCCGATGTTCTTCCCTTCTTCTTTGCCTATAGAACTCAATAGCAGCTTTCGCCTTCACCTGCAGCTTAGCCTTGTAGGCCTCGTTCTTGACTGCGAGCATCTGTCGGCATTCCTCATCAAACCAGGGGTTTCTTGCTGGTGGCCGCGAGAAACCTAGCACATCAGTTGCGGCTGATCTAATGGCTTGTTGGCATCGTTGCCATTGTTCTTCGACATTAGATGTTGCTAGTGTGTTGTGAGTCGAGAGGTTAAGGGACACGCGTTGCGCGAAGGTCTTGGCGGTCTCTGGCGATTGCAGGCTTTCGACATTAAATTTTTTCACAGTATTTCTGTTTCTTTGTGGCGTGGTGGATATCCGCATCCTTACCTTGGCTACAACAAGGTAGTGGTCCGAGTCGATGTTAGCCCCTCGGAAAGTTCGGACATCCAAAATACTTGATGCAACTGGCAAGCAAACAAAAAGCATCCAAAATACTGGATTAATTTTTTATAAGCTGGAAGTTTCTTAATCAGTTGATCGTTATAGCCTCTGGTTATCCACGCTTTGTCAAGGCGTCCACACTAGGTTCATTTCTTCATATGCAGCGCTTTCTCATTGGATAGTCGAAATCTGTACTTAATCGCGAAGAGATAATGACGTTAGTCCCTCTAAATGTGTGTACTTGCAGTGTAATATGTTCTGGAAGTAAGGAAACAACTTCCCATTAGAAAAACCTTTAACCCACTTTGACTGCGCAAGCGAATAGCTTTATGCGTTTATCCAAAAGCTGAAGAGCTCTGTAGGACGTCAATAGGTGGGTGTCAGGAGTGAGAAACACTCAGTTTGAGTTTCAGAATGAATCTAATCTTTATTCCAAAAAGTATGCTCTTATATACTAAATTATTATCTATATTATTTTCTATGCATCGCATACTGAACATTACGCAATACACACAGAGATAGGATTTTAATCCCTTATCTTTTTTAGTACCCGTTACAAGAATATTCTGTAACCCGACTAGATAATGCATTATGTTGCATTTTATGGGCTACGATCCCATGGGTTATTGTACAAGATAAACCAAGTGGTTTATTCTTGTTGTGTGACAGTTGTTTGCTATTAATGTTCAATTTACGAGGCGTTTATCAATACAAAGATAATAGGCGCTGATGCATACACTTCACACCACCCTTCCTGGGGAAAAAGGAGAAATCATTACATGTTTTGATTTCTTCTTTTCGTGCCATTTATTCATTAAGGTATCTTTGTATTACATAGTTCATATTTTGTTTTTTTTTTTTTCTTTATGAATTCTTATTGACTAAATGTTTTTTTTTCATTTTCTTTTTGTTAAAAATTTTATGTTAAAATATTTATGCAATGTTACACAGTTTTTAATTTTATTTAAAACATTAATTCATTTTTTTTTTAAATTTATATTCCTTATATTTAATAAATTGGTTTATTTACAGTAATATATTTTATTTTAATTAAATTGTTTATTTTGCTTATAAAATATGCCGGCTTCTTAAATTTTAATTGTTTTTGAATATTTTTTTTTTTTTATTCATTTTTTTTTTATTTACATTGAGGTATTTATTTTTATTTTAGCTATTTATATATTATTTAAGAATAGTGTTTATTATGAAAATATGAAAAACAATATGAAATTACGAAAATATTTATTATTTTACAGCAGCAGGGCTTTTCTCCCTTTTTTTTTTTAAAAAAAATTATATTAAGGTTAAATATATGAAAAATGGCTTCAGTCTATTTTTATGTACTGTCATTCTCTTATTTTCATATTTGATATCGCAATTAACTCCGTTTTGTGACAAAATTTCGTATGGTCCTATAAATACTGGATCTAGTTTCTTTCTAGACTCATTTCTCAGTAGTACCAAACTTCCTATTTCAAAATCTGAAACTTTTGTCCTAGAGTCAGTGTCATGTCTGTCTTTCCTAGAGTTTTTCTTCCTTATTAAGGTATCTCGAGCATCTCTATGGGCAACTTGTAATTTATGTTTCAAGTCAATTATGTAATCCTCATAGTTATATACTGGATCTACATTCCTAGTTATATTTGAAGGTAAATTACACTGCCTTCCAAAAACTAATTCAAATGGTGTAAATCCTGTTTCTGAGTGTACAGACGTATTGTAGCAGAAAACATAATATGGTAACCAAGTGCTCCAATCGGTATGCTTTTCTGAAACGTAGCTTCTGAGGTATGATCCTAAAACCTTATGAGAATTTTCTAATGCTCCTATGCTTTGGTAGTGATATGCTGCAGATTGCAATTGTTCTATTCTTAACAATTTGCAAATACCTTTAAAAACATGATTAAGGAATTCGGTTCCCTGATCAGAAGCTATTGTATGTGGTACTCCATACCTTAGAATAAAGCTTTCTACTAAAGCTTTTGCCACAGTGTTTGCCTCTTTATTCGGAATTGCGATCGCTTCGATGAATTTTGTCAATTCGTTAGTTAGAATATCTTTGGATCCATCCTCGGATTCGTCTAAAGGTCCTACAAGATCTAAGAATATTTTATCGAAACATGACTCAGCGGTTGTTGTTATTTTCATTGGTTGTTTCTTTGGTTGTATATGCTTATTTCTTTGGCATATAGGGCAATGCTTTACAAATGTGGCCACATCGTTTTGCATTCCTGTCCAAAAGTATTTTCTTTTTATATTTGATATCATGCGATTTATTCCTGCACGTCCGCTGGTTGGAAGAATCTGATAGTCGTTTAGTATAATTTTTTTTTACAAGGATCGGTTATTTCGATACGGTTATTTGTTATTGCATGCAATTATCTATAAGGTTTATTTTAATTGAACTTCCTTTGAATATTTCTCCTAATATCTTTATAAATTTATTTATTTTGCATTCTTGGCGGCCGCCTGCAAGTTTCTTTATTTCATTTTCATTTATTTTTATGTTTTGATTATGGTGATTTTGCATTCTATTTATTGTTGTTAGATTATATTGAAATCTATGCAAGTGAATATTGTACGTCCAAAATTTTTCTGCGAGGAACCTCTGTGGGCATATGTCTGTAGATTTTTCGGTGACGTACATTTGTAAAACGTTCTTCTTCGTCTTCACCATCATCATCCTCGTCGGTATCTTCATCGTTCATGTCCATAATACTTCTATTCTAGTTTGGTGTTTTTGCTTCGTCTATAAGGTTTTTGTCAAAGAATAAAGACTGTTTCGTTACCCTTGTAACTGAAGTATCGTAGCAAAGTGGGTACGGTTGCTTCCTCGTACACGCCTACTTCTGAGCCAGTCAAGCTCTTCTTTATAGTACGTCATTTGGTCGTTGTCGCTCGCTTCTTCGCTAGTCTTTTGCGAAGATGGCAGGATCGCCATGTAATATGTTCTGGAAGTAAGGAAACAACTTCCCATTAGAAAAACCTTTAACCCACTTTGACTGCGCAAGCGAATAGCTTTATGCGTTTATCCAAAAGCTGAAGAGCTCTGTAGGACGTCAATAGGTGGGTGTCAGGAGTGAGAAACACTCAGTTTGAGTTTCAGAATGAATCTAATCTTTATTCCAAAAAGTATGCTCTTATATACTAAATTATTATCTATATTATTTTCTATGCATCGCATACTGAACATTACGCAATACACACAGAGATAGGATTTTAATCCCTTATCTTTTTTAGTACCCGTTACAAGAATATTCTGTAACCCGACTAGATAATGCATTATGTTGCATTTTATGGGCTACGATCCCATGGGTTATTGTACAAGATAAACCAAGTGGTTTATTCTTGTTGTGTGACAGTTGTTTGCTATTAATGTTCAATTTACGAGGCGTTTATCAATACAAAGATAATAGGCGCTGATGCATACACTTCACAGCAGAATACAAGATGAGTGACTCGCATCTATGAGCTTGAGCAGGGTCGATTTGGCCGCCATTTCTACTATCTGTATATCTCAGGATTGCTGTATGGATTCTAAGTCAAACAAACTCAGTGCTATTGACCACCATATACCTAACTAGCTACTAAAATACCTGTCGGACGGAACCCATCTGTCGTTTCATGAATGCTAAACTTTGCAATGAATCTCTCAATTTTTGTTTGTTTCCTGGCGCAACAGGCTCTTTAAGACCAAGAGCCTAGCATTTTTGTCACAATCAGCCGCGTGTATACTTCTTTCACGATGGTGGCGACTAGATTTGTATGCCAACTCCAAACCTTTGGTTTGAGATAAGCTTTTGATACTACGCGGACTATTTGTGATAGAGAGAAGGACCCGCGTATGACCTTCTGAGCATTGGTTCAGGCTATATCTAGACGAAATATTGAATTTATTTCTTTTTTATCCTTCATCGTATCCTTTACATCCCTGACCCTGTTAATGTCTGCCTTATAACGGGTGATTTTTTAAGAGGTTTAGACCTTTTTTAAAAAAAAAAACACTAAAAATTCGAAAAAATGAATGAAATATTTATTTGAATCGATAGTTTGAACCTTGCAATTTAATGTTTAAAGATAATTTCATGCAAATGTTGACCGCGGCTGCGTCTCAGGTAGCCCATCCGCTGAGTCCAATTTTGGCATACTCTTTCACACATATCGGCCGGTATCTCACGAATGAATGCATGGATGTTGGCTTCCAGTGCGTCAATCGAAGCGGGCTTGTCCCTATAGACATTAGCCTTGACATACCCCCACAAAAAATAATCTAATGGTGTCAAATCGCACGATCTAGGCGGCCAATTGACCGGCCCGAAACGTGAAATTAACTGTTCACCAAACTCGCCTCGCAATTGCGCCATTGTTTCGCGTGCTGTGTGGCATGTGGCACCGTCTTGTTGAAACCACATATCATGCAAGTCAAGAACTTCCATTTCGGGCAAAAAAAAGTTTGTTATCATCGCTCGGTAGCGTTCACCATTGACAGTAACGCTGCGATTCGCATCATCTTTGAAGAAATATGGCCCAATAATGCCGCCGGCCCATAAACCGCACCAAACAGTGGCTTTTTCGGGATGCATTGGTAGCTGTTGCAATGCTTCTGGCTGATCTTCACTCCAAATGCGGCAATTTTGCTTATTTACGTACCCATTCAACAAAAAATGAGCCTCATCGCTGAACACAATTTTTCGATAAAAAAGCGGATCCTCGGCCAGCTTTCCAAGAGCCCATTCACCAAAAATTCGGCGTTGTGGTAGGTCGGCTGGCTTTAGTTCTTGCACCAGCTGTATCTTAAAAGGCTTTACGCCCAAATCCTTCCGCAAAATTTTCCACGTAGTGCTGTAACAAAGGCCTAACTGCTGGGAACGGCGCCGAATCGACATTTCGCGGTCTTCTGTCACACTAGCTGATACGGCCGCAATATTTTCTTCACTACGCACAGTACGTTAACGTATTTGTGGTTTAATGTCCAACAAAGTAAATTTGGTGCGAAATTTGGTCACAATCTTCCGAATAGACTGCTCAGAAGGTCGAGAATGCCGATCATAAAATGGAAGCAGCGCGCGATGAACATTTCGAACCGAGCACGAATTTTGATAGTAAAATTCAATAATTTGCAAGCGTTGTTCATTTGTAAGACGATCCATGGTTAAATTGCAAACCAAACTGAAGCTGTTTGACAGTGACACAAGGTACTAAACACACGTCAGCTGTCAAAACCAGTGTTGCCAAAACCAAACCAGCTAAAAAATCACCCGTTACTATACATACCGACAGTACGGATTCAAGCGTCTTTGGCACTCGAAGAGAATAAATAGCATGCTTACGATTCATGCATATATTTGTTTATCTCTGTCTGTTTGAAGTTCTGAGACTGGTCACCAATTGAAGAGATCCAATATCCAAGGCTGTTTTATAACTCGAATCGAGGATATACCTTGACGGCAGGTTATGCCTTCCTTTTGCAACGTGTTAGCTATAAGACGTGGCGCAAGGTGTTCCAGCAATATAAGTTGAATCAAACTTTTGTTAAGGGGTCAAGGGGATTCCTTTATGGCCTTTTGTCCGAACATATCGGACAGCTATTGTAGAATGTTGATTTTGGTCAAATTAGCTGTGACTCTGTGCCACTTACCGTCGACTGTATATAGGAAAATCATACGGAAGATGTTAAACTGTTCTTTTGTTCTACTGGCAAGACTTTTCAAAGGGATTGGTTACCTTATCTATAGTCGACGGTTGTTCTGCCGATGCTAAAATTCAGAGTAAACGTTTCTAAAAAAAAATTAAGAAATGACACCTAGTCACCTCAGAACCCTATTATGCAAATATTTCAGATCGATTGAAATCGAAAGCAACCGTGAATGATTTAGACGATTTCTGTATTGCCTCAGAAGTAGATTATGCACCAACAATATACTTGAGGGTATCTTAATGGAACCTACAGGATGATATTACTGACAAACAATACCAGGGTAGACCAACTTTCGGTTTCCTTCCAGTTTTGAAGGCTGGCTTGCTTTCACAAAGTTCTAACTTGGATAAAGTTATTTTTCATAATGGAAAGGCAATAAATCTCAATAGTACAATTCTCTGAAAGCCCTACTTCAAGTTATGATTAGGAATCCATTTTTAAAAGTGGAACCTATCCTAAGTCGTACCTACTTTTGCCCTATATCTTCCCATCTGTCCATTTATGGAAAATCAATTTCTCAAAACCCATCTGGAAGCGAATTGCACAACCTTCCCACAACCTTTACACATCCAGCTCAACATCAATAACAATACTCTCAACATCCCAACAACAACTCTACAGCATAAAACTATTTCACAATTGCAACACATCAATTTACCAGCATTGTCCCGTCGAATTGTAAAACTCATAAATATCCCACGAAACAGCAGCAGAGTGCAACAACACACAAACAGCGTGCGCGCAACAACATCAACCAACCTAATACCGAATGCCCAAACATACATCAAGAATCCCTGCCACAAATTGCCCATAAAACTGGAAATATCGCTGTTCATGAATCAGCTAATAAATTTCAGTTAAGTGATCCAATTAGGTGGGAACATCAGCATCTGTGGATCCGAATTGGTTACTGTGATGTGATGCCCCAGAAACCGTATCACTGTCCCGCCAAAAAATTAAGCTACACGCGCATGCTTAATTACATACAAGTGCGCAGCACGCCAACAACCAGAACACAGCAATAATTTCCAACTTGCCAAGAGTCATTAACTTATTTGGGACTTGCAGAGGCCGCCCCATTAAGGCGAGGTGAACTATCCCTGGTCTCATAAATAATTCGGCGCTTATGCCTCTCGAAAGCTCATCATGTTCGTCTCGCTTGTGATGTATCTGTATGCGCATGCGCACCAACAAAGTTGCTGCACGGGTCAGCTTCTGTTTCAACTGTGGAACGGTCCGTCCGTCGTCGCATCGCACAAGGGGACGCATTCTAACTAAATCAAGAGAAAAACAAAAATACGGACCAAACCTAAAGATAATCCAAAAACCGAAGCCAGACCGTTGCGAAGAGGGTCAGGCCGATGAGGAATGCTGATCGTTGTGCATGTTGCAGTTGAATGGGTAGAGGTGGATCGGTGCACTTAGTCAGGAATAAAAGAGAAAATAATAATAAAAAACAGATTTAATGGTCCTTAAAGGTCGCTGCCATTTAGGGCGAACCGATGCACATGGGTTGGAGTTTTTTTTTTATTTTTGTTTGGTTACGTCGAAAAATTTGGATCATTTCACGAACCGAGGATGCCAACAACTCGAAACGCACATTTGCAACTCGCCTCGCTGTAATAATAGTTTTCGTTCTGACCTCTTGGCCTCCTAGGGTAGGGAGAGTCTTGCGCCACAGTTATAGGCAGCAACCTGATGACTTGAAAAACCCACGCCATCGTTTGCATAACGTGAATGATGTTGCTTCTCGTGGAAGTCATTGTGCTCTTCATGCACGCACATAATTACTTCGTCTCAGTTGAAATAATGCTAAGGCTACAGGGCTTGTAAGTGTCCATTTTGAGACGAATCTGCAAAAGGGAAACTGGGAAGATTATTATCGACAGTTTTGTTTTGTTAAACTTCATTCTTCTCGAAGGTTCCCATCGTGTTGGGAACTTTTGTTTTCCGATTGATGGGATCTTTGATAGATTTGGGCATTTTTGTGATTCCAAGAGAAGGAAGGGACGGTTTTCGACAGATAAAGAGGAAGCTCAGGGGATTTTGTTTTTCTGTCAAACCAAAGTGAAACTTTTTGAAAATCTTTTGTTTTCTTCTATAATTGACAACTCGATGAAAGCTTTAAGTCTTTAGGCTTCAAAAAAAGTTGCGCATGTAGAGCGGAGCTGTTGATATGAAGTTTTTTTTGTGAAGCCTATAGGCTGAAGTCCACCCTCGAGTTGAATTGAATACTATTTGGGTGAGTTACTCTTTGATTATATTTTAGAAACAAACCACCTGCTCTGTAACTCGGGATCCGTCCCCACCTTCATAAACAGAATTAGACAAGAAGTGCTAGACATCACTCTTGCCTCCCAAAACATAATCGACATGATTCGAAACTGGAGTGGCTCTAAAGAGCACTCCTTTTCAGACCATAGGTACATCCAATTCACCCTGGATGATACCTTCAGCCAACTGGTCACTTTTTAGAGAAATTCTAACCAACAAACTTCTCCCTTACTCCTTGGTACAACCGAGTAACAATTCAGAATAAGACAGACTTGTGGAAACCCTCTCACGAGCGCTGAGCGATGCAAGATGGCAGAATTCCTATTAGAAGGCCTCATGGAAAGACCAAGCCTCCATGGTGTAACTCTAACCTCTGCACTCCAAGAAAAAAATGCAGGCAACAATCATTAAGCCAAGAGCTCCAAAGAGACACTAGATCAGGACCTATACAAGTTGTCTCTGAAAACATACAAAAGCGGGTTGGGGAAGTAAAAAAGAGCATCCTGGCGTTCCTTCTGTGGCTACATAGAAGAAACTTCAGAGGCTTCTAGACTCCGCATAATCCTCTCCACCAATCCACCTATATATAGCTACCTACTAAAACCAGATGGTCAATGGACAACCTCCATCATGGAAAACATTGACTTACTTCTGGACACCCACTATCCTGCTACCTCCTCCAACCCCATGGATAGCGGTATATCCATTCCACATTATCATCACCAAAGAAAAACGTCTTTGGGCCGTTAAGAGCTTTAAACTATTAAATTGCCTGGACCAGATGGTATCATACTTGCGGAACTACAATACAACCTTGAAACCCTGCTACCATAGCTACAAATCATCATGATCAGCTGTCTTACTAACTTATCGGGCTCCCGACCCGTGAAGAGTCTCTGCCTGAGACACTGCAGCCTTCCATCCTCTACGATCCCTGGCTCGTTGCTTCCAATTGTCTAGACTAAGCGATGGCTTGGTCTAGAAAACTACTAATCATCATGACCAGCTGTCTTACTTACTTATCGGGCTCCCGACCGTGAAGAGTCTCTGCTGAGACACTGCAGCCTTCCATCCCCCACGATCCCTGGCTCGCTGCTTCCAGTTGTGTAGAACAAGCGCTCTGACATCCGCGATGGCTTGGTCTTTGAAACGGAGGTTCGGTCTTCCTTGCCTTCTCGAACCTGGGGGCTGGGATTGGAAGATCCTCTTAGCTGGAGCGAATGGACAATAATCCATTCGCTCGATGTGGCCGAGCCGATGTAGTCGACGTGTTTTGGCTTTTTGGACTACATCCACATCTTGGTACAGCTCATAGAATTCGCGGTTGTATCTTCTCCCCCATTCGCCCTCCTCCTGCACAGGATTAAAAATCCTACGAAGAATTTTTCTTTCGAAGGAGTCCAGTATCAGCTCTTCCTTCTTCCTTATCGTCCAGCACTCGGCACCATAAAGCAGAGCACAGGATAAGGGTTTTGTAGAGCACGCATTTCGTCCTTCGAGTTAGGAGTTTTAAACGCAGTTGTATCGCCAAACCAAAGCAGCAACGGTTTCCTAGGGTAATTCTTCGAAGGATCTCCTCTATGGTGTCATTCGTGGAGTCTATGTTAACTCTGAGGTAGGTGAACTCCTTAACTACCTCGAAATTGCTGCTATCAATAGTGAAGTTTTGTCCAAGGCGGTGGACAGATGCTTGTTTGTTTGTTGATAGCATGTACTTAGCTTTGTCCTCATTTACTTCAAGGCCAACGGATTTCGCCTGTTCTTCAATCTCCGTGAACGCTTTTATCACGGCATGTTGAGAGCGACCTGTGATGTCAATATCGTCCGCATAGCCCAGCAGCTGGGCGGACCGGGCATGTTTTCTTCCACCCATACTTGGTTGATGATTCGGTGCATGCTCCCTACCAAAACATCACCACCGTATTTAAAAAGCTCCTCTGGTAAGCCATCAGAACCTGCGGCCTTGTTGTTCTTAAGCTTTTATATAGCTAGGCCAACTTTTTCTATGCTAGGTGGTGAACCAGTTCTCCATTGACTGGACGTGGGTTCTCTTCTTGCCCTATCACTCTCTCTACATGATGCCCATTTGACAGCTGTTGGAAATGCTTCTTAAACACATCTACTATTCCCTGCGCTTCGGTGACTAGGCTTCCTTCGCTGTCTCGAAGAGTCGCGTTCCGGTTTTGTAGCCAGCAGCCAGTTGCTTGGCTTTTTTATAAAACCTCCGGATGTTGTTGTGATCGCGCGACTCTTAGATCTCCTTCAGCTGGGAGGCTGCGTAGGCTCTCTTCTTTCTACGCAGGGTCTTCATTTCCTCCCTTCTCCTAGCTCGATACTCTTCTCTCGCGTGCCTTGTTTTGCGCTGCAGCACTTACTTTGTCATCTTTTTCTTGTACACGCATTCATCATCATACCACGGGCTCTTTCTCGGGGATGGCTGGTACCCTACAGTCGTTCCGCCTACCTCCTTGATGATGTCACGATACTGGCACCACTGATTGTTGGCGTCTGTGGTAGGTGAGTGCACAGAGGAGAGTTTCATACTCAGGCTATTATCCGGGGTGTAGAGTGTTCGTACATTCCAGGTGCATACTCTCATATTATAGTCCATTGACGTTCCGGGTCTTGTTGCCATATGAGGAGTTTCATTATACGAGGTTGGTTCTCATAACTAATGGATTTTTCCATGGTCGGGAAGTTACCCCGACGGCACAACCCCCAACCTGGAGGTCCAGGCCCTTGATTTTGACCCTAGGACAGCGGGCCGGAGATACCGAAGTCAGTAGCCCATTTTGGGTTATGAGCACTGCCGTTGACCCATTGAGGGCTCCTCCGCCTCCAACTCTTTTCTAACACCCTGGCTCAGTATTGGAAATCCCTATAGAACTGGTGTTAAAATACGTCGAAGCAGCTCACATAGGGATTACACTATCAGTTCGATCTAGGTTAGTTTAGGTTGGTGGGTTGATGAGGCAGACGGTGTGTGGCTTAACTCATCGCACTCAGGTCAATATAGACCCATTGTGATGCCCGTTGGGGGTCTACTTGTGTGGATGGTTCATTAATTGTCCCGTTACTGTCCATTGTTGTTAGCCTCTGTCCAGCCATCCAGATGTTGTTGCAAACCTGAAAAGATTAGGGAGAGGGATTTCGGATAGATCCGTGAGGTCATGGAAGAAGTATTTTCCTAAGGATCTCATTCTTAATTGGCTGAGGCCTGGGCAGTGGCACAGAAAGTGGAGGGTATCCTCGTGAATTTCTTCATCACCGCAGCCTCTACAGAGGTCATCATCTATGAGATGCATTTTCAGTTTGTGGCTTTTTAGTAGGTTGTGTCCAGTAAGAATCCCAACTAAAGTAGAGACAGATTTCGTGTTTCTACGAAGTAGTTTATGGGTTTTGGCTTTGTCATACTCAGGCCACATCCTTTTGGAAGTTTCACAGGTGGGAAGGGAGTTCCACCTGTTTTTTGTAGTTATCAGTGTTTTCTGTCCCACCCGAGATTTGAGGTCACATAGTGGTGGTTTGACAGACTGGTCTGCTTGGTCAATGCTGGAGGCAGATCCTTTTCTTGCCAGTTCGGCAGCAATTTCATTGCCCTGTATGCCTCTGTGTCCGGGGACCCAGCAGAGCTTAACATTATGTTGGACGCTAAGAACCTTTAGCTCTTCACGACACCGTTTCACAAGCCGAGATTTTATTTCGACAGCAGAGATAGCTTTTCTTGCAGCCTGACTGTCAATAAAGGTGGTGATATCATCTGGTGGTATCGCCAGCATTGAGGTCGCTTTGGCTACCTCTGCTACTGCCAATATTTCGGCTTGAAAGACACTGCTGTGCTCAGGGAGACGAAAGGTGCTGTTTAGCTTAAGTGTTTCTGAAAACACGCCTACATCCATTTTTCATCAGTGTAGATGGATATGGTTTCGGGGCCCAATTCGTTCCTCTCCCACTCCTCTCTGCTTGGGAGGATGTAGGAGAATGTTCTTTGAAAGTCATGGTGAGGCAGCATTTAGTCAGAGGGCACAGCTGAGCCCAGATATCTGTGTAGAATTTGGGCATGTCCTCCTGAGTTCGATTTCCAGCAGTTGAGCTGGCTGATTCTTAGAGCACTTTTGACTGCAGATTCTTGCATGTAAAGGTCTAGCGGTAGCAGGTTAAGGATGGTTTCCAGTCCCGCTGTTGGTGTGGTTCTCATTGCGCCAGTAGCGCCCACACATGCTATCCTTTGTACCTTTGTCATATTTTTCAGATGGGTGACTTTATTTGTGGATTGCCACCAGACAAGCCCCCCATATGTTAATATAGGTCTCACAATGGCCGTGTACATCCGTAGGATGATCTTGGGGTTCGGACCCCAGTTTTTTTCCGAATATTCGGTTACACGTATAGAAAGAGACTGTGGCCTTTTTAATGCGCTCGCGGACATTTAGGTTCCAGTTGAGTTTTCTATCAAGAATGACACCCAGATACTTTGCACTATCAGATAGTTTGAGGGTAGTCCCATCGATAGCCGGTAGGTCGAATATTGGTATCTTCCTCTTAATGGTAAAGAGAACGAGTTCCGTTTTCTGGGGGTTGATGCCAAGCCCACATTGTTTTATCCACTCGTTGAGAGTTTTTAATGCCCGCTCGAGTAGTTCACTAATAGTGGGTAGGAATTTCCCTTTAACTAGTATCGCTACATCGTCTGCGTAGGCTATGACTTTTACCCCATTTCGCTGTAGCTTGATGAGTATCTCATTGATGACTATGTTCCACAACAGAGGTGAGATAATGCCTCCTTGTGGTGTGCCTCTTGATGCTATTACTATGAGATGGGATGGGAGAAGTTCGATCTAACTGGATCTGTAGGCGCCACCGTTGACTCCATCTAGGGAATTCCTCCGCTGCCACCTGAAAGTGAGTGCCTTAGTGAGAGGACACTCCTCCCCCCTTACCTCATCACCAGTCGAGGTACTAGGCATCCAACAGTCACCAGCGTAGAGAGTAGGATTTGATAGTGAGAGGCTAGAGTGAGAACGCTTGTATTGTCATGTAATCGCATCACTACCCTTAAACACCGGCATTGGATGCTGGTGGTATGGTGTTAATCGAGAGGGTTTACGGGAAAGTACGCCTTAATTTGTGTGAATCATCTCCTTTTCCGAGTTCAAAGTGAGATTTTAGCTGGTAGTCCATCGGTTCTGAGTAAGGGACGGAATTGGATGAAACTTAGACTTGGTTCTAAGAAGTCCTAATAGCTTCTGTTGTTTGTTTAGTTTCGAAGACTGATCGTTTCCTTACAGTGGGATCTATGTAAATCCTTGTTGAACGCTGATTTCCTATTATGAATTGAGTAACGAATATCTCCTTACCCAGAAGAATGGCTTCTTTAACTGCTTCTGCGCAAACATTGATGTTAGTTCAAAACTAATTTTGCACCTATGCAGACAATGCACGTTCAAATTAACCGAGTTTCCGGTAAAAAAAAGCCTTGATGTTACATTCTAATAAATACTACCGTAGACTCGTGCGGCAAAATAATTGTAATCCAGTATCGGGATATCAAATATTGGTAGCCCCATATCCAGATTAACAAAAAATGAAGGTTTTCTCCACCTTCCTTTATCCAAATTTATGAGCCCATGCAAACCTTCAAAAAATCGACCTCGAACAGCTACATACTCCAATCCTAATCGACATACCTCTCGGATTTGCATGCAATACCCCTCAATCATATTTAAGGACACCCAGCCAATACGATGTTTGGCAACACCCATTAAAAGGAATCCGAAAACTTATCTCAATGTGTACATGTATACACGCCACTATAATACCAGCGATAAGCGGTTTGCATACACTATTTGGACACTTGAAATATCCACCCGCCAAATATGGATAATTAAAAACAGATCATTAATGGATTCGACCATTACCGTGCACACGTCGCCCAGCTACCACCCATTCCGACTGTGATAAGCACTCGCTGATTGTTCTACGAGCACGATTTGCAAATGACGAAAATGACCATTGGACCAAAACGGTCATACCACGCTCCAAGCCTAGACACAGCCACGGCGATCTGTGAAACTCCATTGCGCAGGGTTACACATGCGCACTACCGCCGCCAGCCACTGGCAGGTAGATTACCACCGCCTACTAATCGAGTTATTCACCTCAATCGACATTAGTCCATATTTTATGGCAATGAAAACCATAATTTTGGATTAAGAATAAAAATTTTTTGGCGGAAACTCTGCAGTCCGCAAATTTGTGAAATGGTTGCTCTCTCGTTCGTGGGGTTTCTCAACATGCACTATTCACAAGAAAAAATGTATCTACCCATGTCTTATCACCTCATAAAATCAAAACTGTTCCAGCAGCTAATTAATATGAACAAAAAATTGTTGTTATTGGTAGTTAGATACAAAACTGTGGGACGAACATGCAAAAGATACAAAAAAAAGCAAAAACGCTGTCAATTCGTGCAAACCAAAGGTGGGGTAGAATCAGTCCCAGTTAAATGGTAATGAGTGCCACAGACCAGGCGAATAGAAGAACCAATACACAACTAAGCTACGACTGTGTCTAAGTATGATTTCAACATTTTGACAACCAAATTCGATCGCGACTAAGCCCCACAGGTGTTTATTAAATTTAATTGAAAAATGGGTGGCACCGACGAGGATAAATTCGAAGCTATTCATTGGCTTTGCGCTGTATCTGTGCGGTTCGGTTTGGGTTTTTTTTTCAATTTTTTCTACAAATCGAGCTAACGAATGAATTTCTCTCGATGGGGGTCCTGAGATACTGTATTTGTCTTGTAATCTATTTCCAATGGGCATGGGTGAGTGGCCATGGTCATCGAAGATCTGCATGACTGCCGTTGGCATTTTAAATGCCAGTGTCACCCATAATTGAACTGTTCCTTTTCGGAGGGAGAGTTGGCCAAAAATTATGTGAGATCTAGTTGGAAATGTTGAGTTTATTATAAGTACATAGGTGGGTAGGGCTATGAGGTGAAGGAGGCGATAATTATCTTTGTTAGCCGACGAGTAATACCATTCTATGATGTTTATGGAAATATAATGTTAGGGCTAAATTTACCGCAACAAGGCTCACTCTTTTATCCTCTTGTATCCTTTCGTTTCCTCTTTTCTTTGTGGTCGCAAAGCCGGATGGTTCCATTTTACACTGGTCCACGATCTACAGATCTGTAGAGTTAATCTCCGTGCGGTAAGAGAGTGGGGAGACTCACGACGGAACAACATAAATGTGCGATAGGCGCTCCACAGTAATACACCGTCGTCGAAGCCCACGGGCGGTGGAAGACTCGTGACGGGCAGCATCAGGCAGGACGGTGTGAATGGTTCGATGGATGAGGGAAGACGTTCCCTCGTCGACAGCCAGCACACGGTTTCCTCATATCGATATCCATAAGGGGACATGGCGGTCTGCAGATCAACGAACAGTCAACCAAATTGACCAAATTGCGATAGACAAGTGGCACGCATCCAGTATTTTGGATGTCCCAACATTCCGAGGGGCTAACATTGACTCGGACCACGGACCTTTTTGCAGCCAATATAAGGATACGGATAACCACCACGAAACGACAAACCTGTCAAAAAAATTAATTTCGAGAGACTGCAATCACCAGAGACCGCCAAGACCTTCGCGCAACGCGTATCCCTTAACCTCTCGATTCACACCATACCACCAGCATCTGATGTCGAACAACAATGGCAACAGGTTTCAATAGGTTTCCAGCGGCCACCAGCATGAAACCCTTGGTTTGATGAGGAATGCCGACAGATGCTCGCAGCCAAGAAAGAGGCCTACAAGGCTAAGCTGCAGGACAAGACGAGAGCTGCCATTGAGCTCTAGGCAAAGAAGAAGGAAAGAACATCGGCTTTTCAGAAAGAAGAATAAAGAATGAACAGCGCGCGATCGGGGATATAGAGAGGTGCCACTCCAGGAACAATGTTCGAAAATTTACCAAAGTGTAAAACGTCAAAGCCAAGAATATAAAGCTCGAACAGAATCCTGTCGAGGTGAACAAGGAAATATCCTAGTTGAGACACAGTAGATGCTGAGGATATTGAAGGACCACTTCTGCAGACTGTTAAACGGCGGTGACGAACAACATTCAACTGTCAGGCAGAACGAACCATTTAATATTAACAACGACAGCGAAAACTGCCAACCACCCGACCTAAGTGAAGTGAGGATAGCAATATCTAAACTCAAGCTTAATAAGGCCGCAGGAAATGACGGCCTTCCCGCTGAGCTTTATAAAGCTGGTGGAGATGACTTTGTAAGTAACATTCACCAGCTCATAAGCCAAATCTGGTCGGATGAAAGTATGCCTAAAGAATGGAACCTCAGCATCGTTTGCCCGATCCACAAAAGTCATGTGACTTCTTTAAACTGGTTCTTGAGTAGATTGTGTAAAATTCCTGAGAACCAGAGGCACAATTTTCCAAAAATCGGTGCAACTACTAGCATACGCCGACGATATTGACATCATTGGTAGGACTCAACGTGATGTCATAGCCACGTTTGCTAGTATAGAGAAGGAAGCTGCAAAAATGGGTTAAGCAGAAAATGAGGGTAAGACTAAGTATATGCTGTCAACACGTAAGGACACACAACATCGACGAATTGGACAGAACGTCACCATTGACAGATATAACTTTTAGGTAGTTCGGGACTTTGTCTACCTCGGCTCCGCTATTAACTCTGACAACAACATCTCGTCAGAAATCAAACGAAGAATTACTCTTGCCAATCGCTGTTTCTTCGGGCTAAGAAGGCAATTTAGTAGTAAAGCCCTCACTCGAACTACTAAGGAGATCCTATATAAGACCCTGATTATCCCAGTCCTTCTCTACGGCGCTGAAGCATGGACCGTATCAAAAGCGGATGAAGAAATCCTTTATCGATTCGAGAGGAAAATTCTTCGCAAAATCTTCGGTCCCGTTTGCGTTGACGGGATATGGAGACGAAGATTCAACCACGAACTATACGAGCTGTACAGCGACATACCCCTAGTGAAAAAACTCCGCATTGGACTCTTAAGATTACTAGGACATGTAGAACGAATGCACACCAATACTCCGGCTCGCAGAGTCTTCGATTCCCAGCCAAACGTCGGACGCAGTAGAGGAAGACCTCGCCCTAAGTGGGGCGCACAAGTAGAAACCGACCTCAACCAACTTCGAGTGCGCAACTGGAGGCAGTTAGCTTAGGACCGGGCTAATTGGAGAGGCATGTTGGGTGAGGCCCAGGTTCATGCCGGACTGTTGTGCCACTTAATGATGAATGAATGATGATGATATCGAAAGAAGATGACACAACTCTTGCTACGTTTGGGATGACGCCGCAATCCTAGCAGTAGGTAGAAGAAGAAATATTTTACAAACTTTTTTTTTAGAGAAATTATCCATGCGGAATTCGTACCATCGAAGTTTGGCCGAAAGCAACTAATCGGGCATACCAACAACACAGTCTTAACAATTTTGGATGATTTAATTTATTACGGCGACTACAAAGGGCGATTCCTTTGGAGTTGGCGAGATAAGGAATAACCGCACCTAAATGCGTAACATGCAGGATATTTTAATGGAAATGCCTCTACTCTTTGTCGGATCATATCTTGCAACTGTCTACATGACCACATAGATTTATTTTGTCATTGATCAGCTAGGTCCAAGGATAAAAAGAGCCGTCCGGATTAGACAAGCGCATTAAGTTGATAACCTGATCTTATCTGGGAAAGCTAAATACCTTGGAGTTGTGGGTTGGGATTAAGGAAATTCGGGATAAGAAGAAAGGAGGTACCGATGCACATTGATTTTAAATGCCTGTAGGTTATAATGGAAAGGGAAAACAGAGTTTGGTAGAGCAGTCCACATTCGTGTTGTTCGGTTTATCTACGAATCTCTATATTTCAGCGTACGTCCGAAGATAGGCTTGAGGGTGGACTGATTTGCATTTATTGCGTAACGAGTATTGCGGCTGAATTGTTGAATGGGAGGAATGCAGCTGGCTATTTCATTTGAACATTGGTTGTTAAAATAGCGATGAAAAAAGGTTAGGCAGGAGATGTTTCGACGACGGTGTTCGAGCGAAACTAAGGAGTTCGCTATTCTAATGTCTCCTATAAGTTTTTTTCGCACGCGTTTGAATCCTATCTAGAAGGTGCAATGTTGATTTTGGTGCACCTGACCATACGTGGACGTTGAATTCATGTTTTGGGCGCATAAACGCTTTATATATTGTGGCCAGATCAGAAGGGGTGAAATATTTCTTACCTAGACATTTCGCTGCGTTTTTAGCGACTTCGAATATGTGGTCGTTCCAACGTAAGTCGTTACTAACACACATACCTAGCATAGAAAGTTTTTCGGTTTCTTCGATGTAAGTGCCATTCATGGATAATGGTTCCAGATTTTGGTTTCGCCTTAACGACAGAAGACAGCATTGTGTTTTGGAAGCATTGAATTCTACTCTGTTGGATTTACCCCATTTGATGATGCTGTCAAGGTCGGAATTCAATGAGCTTAACATATTTCGTCGTTTGGAGTCCACGTTCGAAGATGAGGGACGTGAACCTGAAAACGAGTATGAGAAGCTGAGAGTACTGTCATCAGCGAAGGAATGATTTGGATTAGAAGTTGCAGACAGGAGATCATTTATAAAAATGAGAAAGAGAGTCGGAGACAAAACTGAGCCTTGAGGGACACCAGCATTTATTTGGTGAGTTGCAGACTTGAAACCATCCAAAAGAACTTGAATTGATCGTTTCGAAAGATAATGTCTAATCCATAGAAGAAGTTTTTCGTCGATTCCAAATGCACGCATTTTCGACAAAAGGGCTTGGTGCTAAACCCTGTCAAATGCCTTTGAAATATCAAGCGCAACAATCTTGTTTTCGCCACCATGGTGGATTGATTGGTACCACTTTTCGGTGAGATATGTCATCAAATCACCAGTAGACCTGTTGCTGCGAAAACCATACTGCCGGTCATTGAGAAGTTTTCGTGTTTCGAGATATTTCATAAGCTGACGATTTATCAGCGTTTCCATGACCTTGGAAAGAAGGGACGTAAGTGCAATTGGTCGGTAGTTGGAGACAGAAGAAGATTCGCCTTTTTTTGGTACAGGCTGGACAAATGCTGTTTTCATCTACTTGGAAAGAGCCCTGATGAGTAGGAAAGATAGAAAAGCTTACGCAGTTTTGCTAGCGTAGAAGAACACCTCTTCAGAATAATGGGGGATATACCATCTGGACCAGCGGATTTGTGAATGTCAAGATCAGATAAAACTCTTGCAACTGTACGAGTACGAAAGTGAATTTGTCCAATGGAATGGTTTACGTTCTCAAGTACAGGAGGATACTGAACACAATCTGGCAATGTAGAATTGGCTGCGAAATGCGCAGCAAGCAGATTGGCTTTGTCTAAAGAGCTGACAGCTGGAATGTCATTGTGAATGAGCGTCGGAACTGATGATGAGGCCGAATTTTTTATATTTTTATCAAATGACCAAAAGTTTTTACTACCTCTAGGACATTGTAGAATTTTTTGCCTCAACTTTTGGTCATAGAGGAATTTGACACGCTTTAAATGGGCATTACAGTCATTTCTGGTTTTTTTTTTAACTTTATTCGGTTTTCCGCTGTTGGGTTGGTTTTGCAGAACCGAATGTTTGTCTCTCTCAACCTGATAGCTTCTTTGCAGCTCAAGTCATACCACCCTTTTGCCTTGCCTTTGGTCTGATACTCTTAATTCTGTTGGGAATAAAAGATCTCATACCAAGGAGAATGATGTTTGATATCATATCAGCAGCAGCATCCACATCACTATCGAGGAAACATAGTGACCAGTTAAAATTCCTAAAAAAACTGTTTAATGCTTCCCAATTAGCTTTCTCGTATTGCCATACAGTTTTTTTTGGGAATTTGCTCTTTAACTGTGTGGTTGGAGTACGAGAAATTTGTTGATATGATACAGTGGTCAGGTCAGACGATCCTAGAGGCGATAATACATTGAAGGTGTATTTATCAGGCTTGACTGTTAATATCCGGTATGCGTGTCGGCTCATTTACAAGTTGGGTTAGGTTGTTTACCTCAGCAAAGATCTCAACAAATATGCAGCATGTAACGGTATACGCAGACAGAAATTATAAAATATCAGACCACGAAAATATTGAAATTATTATAAAAACTGGAAATAATATGATGACAAATGAAAACAATGTCGAAGTATGTAAATACAGAAAAGATAGATTTTCACAAGAATTAACCAAATCTAATACAAAATATGACACAGGAAGAACTCTTAATGAAAATGCAATAAAAATAAACACAATTCTAAAGAATACGGCAACGAAATTTACAAGAATAAAAAATATTAGAAGGGAAAACAATGGATGGTTCAATAATGATCTAAAAACGTTAAAAAATGATAAAATGGAAAAATACAAAAAAGCCAAAATACTAAACAGCATTGAAAGCTGGCAAGAATACATAAAAATAAGAAACAAATACAAGGTCAAACTAAATAACTCAAAAAACACATACACGAGTCGGCATAAGTATTTTGACGAAACCTTTTTGTGACTATTGAGACTAACTTTGCTTGGTATCGTTAAAACAAAGCTGCAAAAATGATGCGCGAAACAAAGAATCTATTTTTAGCTCTATGCATGCCAAGTTTTGTATTGTTTACCTTATGCATTCTCTTTCTGCTGATAAGAACGCATGCAGACAAAGAATTTTTACGTGGCATAAGTATTTTGACGGAAACTTTGTGTAAATATTTTAACAGTTTTGAGCACGTGATAACCAAAAAACTTGTGTAGTTAACTTTAATTTACATTAAACGTTGATAACAAAATAAAAATTTATTAAAATTTATTAAAAACCATGGGTAAAACGGCTGAGTTGAGTTTGGTTGTCAGATCTTCAATGGTAGCGAAGTTTAACGCTGGAACGGCAGTAAAAGACATAGCAAGTGAGTTTAATGTGTCGCGTCAATAAGTTTATCAATAAGTTTAAAAAGCATAATGACATCACAAACCTAATGAGATCAGGTGCTAAGCGCAAAACAACGCCCACTGAAGACCGAACCCTTCTACGGGAATTTAAAAGAAATATATTCCTGAAGCCTCAAACTGCTGCAAATCAATGGAATTTGATGGCAACGAATCCAATCAGTGAGCGCACTGTCCGACGACGTTTAATGGAAGGAGATTTTAAAACATTTAAAGCTAAGGACGTGCCGTACATATCAAAGGTAAACAAGCTTAAAAGACTGTCTTTCGCAAAGGAACATCTGCACAAGCCAAAGGAGTACTGGAGAAGCGTTCTATGGACAGATGAAAGCTCCTTTGAGTATAACTCATCAAAAAACAAATTATACGTTAGATTGCCAAAGGTAGAAAGGCAAAAAAGACGCCCCGTTTGTCAAAAAGTGAGCCATGGTGGAGGCTCTGTCATGGTCTGGGGATGTGTTGCGTATAATGGCCTGGGTGAATTGGTTCCTATCACCGGCTCGATGAACCAAGGTCAATATTTAAGAACCCTAAATGATAATGCCTTTCCTTCCGGAGGTAGGCTTATTGGTGAATCATTTATCCTGCAACAGGACAATGCCCCATGCCACAAAGACCGGATGATAACTAAATTTTTGAAGGATGTTGGTGTTGCCACTTTGGACTGGCCACCTCAAAGTCCAGATTTAAATATAATAGAAAACGTCTGGTCTCTTTTGAAACGCAAAAGAACAGTTTCTTTAAATAAAACCAGAGAGGAGACGATTTCTGAGGTCACTTCCCTTTGGGAAGAGATATCTCCAGAGATTCTTCAAAATTTAGTAGATTCAGTACCGAGACGCCTTCAAAAAGTTATTGAAGCCAAAGGAGGTTATATATTTTACTAAATTCTTCTTTATTTATTTACTTTTGTTAAGTTTAAAAAGATTTTTCTTAGAGTTATATACTTGTCAAAATACATATGCCAACACACGAAATTACAAATTAATTTATATCTTTTTTGACTTCTATGAAAAAATATTTGTTTGCCTATTTTAAAGTTTGTATTAGTTATATATAAAAATGAAAAAATAAACATGAATTCTTGTCAAGCCATTTAGAAGTTAAACTCAAAAATGCACGATTTTTATTTCGTCAAAATACTTATGCCGACTAGTGTATATAAATAACAAAATCCAGCAAGCAAGCGGTCAAAAAGATATGTGGAGGCAAATAAATAAATTTGTATTGAAACAACAAAAAAACAAAATAAAAAACATAATTTTTGAAAATGAAGAATATGATGATGAGAATAAAATTGCCAACAAATTCAAAAAATACTTTATTGAAAGTGTAACAGAAATTAGTAAATCAATTAAAAATGTTGAATATAAAAATTACTTAGATCAACACACTACCAATATTGAATTTAACCAAATAACATTGGGTGATTTGAAAAAGGTATGCAAATCATTAAAAAATAAAGCAGATTTCGAATAAATAAGTTCTGTAATGATACTAGATAATTGGAATAATTTAGGTCATACTATAATGACAGTGGTGAATAAATCGCTTTTGACAGGTGAATTTCCAAGTTCATGGAAAGACACTATGATCACACCCGTTGCAAAAGTTACAAACACAAATAAAAGTGAAGAGTTCAGACCAATAAATACATTGAGAACTATTGAAAAAATTCTGGAATCGGTAGTTAAAAATCAACTAATGGAGTATTTGGAACGGAATTGTATATTATCAATGTACCAATCGGGATTTAGAAAAAAGTATATAAAAAACTGCAGTTAACCACTTAGTTAATGAATGGAAGGATGGTGGAAAGCGGAAAAAAATAATAGCGATCTTTCTGGATTTCAAAAGAGCGTTCGAAACCCTTGATCAAGAAACACTATTGAAAAAAATGTATCAATATGGCATTAGAAATAAGGAACTGAACTGGTTCAGAACATTTATAACAAACAGAGCTCAGAGAACAAAAGTAAATAACAGCATATCCGATTACGCTTACGTTGAACAAGGAGTTTCTCAAGGATCAATTTTAGGAGCACTTTTATTTATAATATACTAGCTGCCCGGCCCGGCTTCGCCCGGATACTGTTTCGTTTTAGGGTCCGTAATAGTCTGATGCCAGACTTTGGAAGTACGTTTTCCCACAGTGGTACCCAAAAAATCAGTTTTATCCCACGCCGTTGTTATTACAATCCCACAATTATCCCATAAAATAAAAACATGTAAGAAGGCTGCAATCCACTGTGCGGATCGTTGAATACGCTATCCCATCCTTAAAATTAATTTCCCCAAAATGTGGACTATATGGCAATGAAATAAAGAATTACATTGTCACAACATATTGTTCATACAGTTTATCAAAATCTTTAATGGTTCGACAAAAAACAACGTTTTTCAATTGCTTTTGCCTTGGGGTAGGGTACATAAATGGTTTTTGTAGGAAAACGCCCCCAAAAAATATGCGTAGGTGAAAACGATCTTAGGACAAAATGTTTATATTACCATTACGGAAGTATTTGCTTCAAACGTTTTTTTTTCGAACTTTTTAAAATTTGGGCAAAAAGCGTTTTTTACTAAAAAGGCCTCCAAAAAGTGCTTATGGTTCACATCAAAATTGAAGGAAGTTAAACCTTTAGATTGAAATGAAGACCTCAATATGCAAATTGAATTCATCATTTCTTTTCCTAACCTATTTCTTTTTTTTTATTTGACATCGGTAACAACCGAAATACCCTTACTACCTCTGCGTTTGAGTGGGGAAGAGTCAAAGCGACTTCAAATAATTTCCCTTAATAATAGTATCAGTATGTGTCAAGATTTTGCATTTGACAAATCTCGAACCACATTTTATCTATAATGGTAGACAATGTTCTTGTGCATGACTTTGACGTACAGATTCACATCATTTGTTTCATAGTATGCGTGTGTTGAGAATTGGAATGAGTATGTTAGACAATGTTCTTGTGGGCATGCAGATTTGATTAATTTGACTACATTCATAAGTTATGAATACATGTGAGTAAGCAACTTGCCTTGTCATCAAAAATGAAAATTAATACATTCAGATATAAAGGCTGTGTTCATTTTTAAAGATGAAAATGTTTATAGTTGGATATTGTATTCTTCATGATAAAACGAACAATTACTTTGGGAAATGATTTGAGCATAACGTAAAATCCCTCATTTTTGCACTATGGGCTTGGAAAAATCCCTTTATCCCTTTTAGCTTATTTTAGACCAAAAAATCCCACAAAAAGTGATAAATCCCACGATCTGGCATCACTGGTGTTAGTAGTATTTATTTTCTCAAAGCTGACCTGAGAGATTTTCTCAATATTTTTTTCCGTAAGAACCTTGTACAGAGTATTAGAAAACTACAAAAAAAAAATCAGCCAAATCGGTCAAGCCGTTTTCATGTTATGTCGTGACAACGGAAAACGGGTTTCATTTTTATATATATAGATATAAATGATATGCCGAAATGTATAAAATTTTGCAAAAGTGTGTTATACGCGGATGATACACTAATATACGCTGAAGGAGAAGACAAGGAACAATGCGAAAACATTCTTATGACTGATATAAAACACTTAGTCTCGTGGCTAAACATGAATAAGTTAAAGTTAAATGAACAAAAAACAAAATTAATGACAATTAACCTAGATAGCGAAGCAAATATTGAAATAAATGGAAAAGCGATAGAAAATGTCAAGAGCATAAAATATATAGGAATAATAATAGACAAAGAACTAAAAATGGATGAACACGTAAATTATATATGTAAAAAAATAGGCAAAAAGATCGGCTTCTTTAAAAGGATTCGAAAGAAAATGGACCATATGACAGCAATTAATGTTTACAACACCATTATAAAACCACACTTTGAATATTGTTCTACCATTTTATTTTCATGTTGCAATCAAGGACAAATCGAAAGACTGCAGAGACTCCAAAATAAGGGTATGAGGAGCATATTAAAATGCAACAGGTTTACACCGATAAGGCAAATGTTGAACGCGTTGAGATGGTTGGACATAAGGCAGAGGCTGGAGCTTAACACACTAATAACTGTTTTTAAAATAAAGTATGGCGAGGCACCCGCATATTTAACACGGGAAGTCAGGCTTGTGAGTGAAGCCCAGCCATACAACCTTCGAAATGCGAGTGACTTCAGATTGAGTTTTCAAACTACAACAGATGCTCAGAAGACGATACTTTATAAAGGGATAAGGCTGTTTAATATATTACCAAATGATATAAAAATTGAAGAAAATTTTAGAAATTTTAAAAGCAAATGTATCCAATTTGTAAAAAGAAATTTGTAAAATGTACTGCAAAAAGAAAACTAAAATCGAAAATTGTTAACATTATATGTAATAATAAAGTATTTTTGAATACTAATAAATATATACTACTACTACTACTAAAAAAAACATAATTTCCTTCGGGTATTGTCTGTCCAGTATGTTGAAGCCCCGTAGAATTGTGTACATTGAAATCGCCCGCAATGACGATTTCAGTGTGAGGATGCAGGGATACAATTCTGGAGATGGAGTCAGACAGCGCATCAAACTCATTTTAAAAGTAACGTCGTTTAGTAGAACACGTTTAGTAGTTTTTGATATTGATGTATTGTCCACCATGGTTAAGGAAGCAGTGTGACAGCTAAACTTGTCACATGAGTATACAGAACTACTTAAGATGGCAAAGGTGTAGGAAAGTGAATTACCTAGCTACCCCAAACATTTGCATACAGTTTTGGCAGAAACTAAAATCGGTCTTAAACAAGACAGCTCAAGCTTAAACGATTAACGATTCTTACATAATATGATAATTTTTAAATCCACCTTATAACCAAAATGTCTTTAAACAAGTTACGCATGTACCCAAGTCAGGACATTAAGATCTTTCCCCACCAATCTGACTTCATATCTAAAACCAACTCGTTTTCCTCTTCTTTTTTTTCAAAAAGTAAGTCACGCAATCTTAATTGCTTTTATACTTAATTCACAAGTAATCCTCTTAAGAAATGCCACACAGCTTCATTTGTATCCGTCAAGTGCTATCACAAGTTAAATGACAATGTTTTAAGGAAACTAATTAATTGCGGCCTCTTTAAGCGCAGGCTCGGTTCACCTCAGAGGGTTCATTCACACAACATAACCAAACAGAGTAATTAAGCTGATCCTCTTCTCTCCATTTGACCCGCTCCTATCTGGATATGCTTATATTTGTCAAATCAATTTAACTGTCAACAAAACCGACGATAACATACCTCTTTGCTTGTGCAACGATTAAGGATGTCCATTAATTACCTTAATCGTTCCATTTGAGGTGACATGGTCTTTCGGAGGGTAAATGTCAGAGTTTTTGGCGCCGAAATATCCGCAATCTATGTTTGCCCTTAGTGACACTGACATACGTCAGATGTGACATTATCTGAGAACAATTTGAATGTGGCTCTCTTTACGGTGAATTGAGTTATCAAAATCGCTCGGCGGGGTAAAATTTCATCCGCCCATCAAAATTACAGAGATGGGATGTGTACCTTGGAAAGAGGAACCACTAAAGGCAAACGCATGATCGGTATTAATTGGAGCTTCTTCATCTTCGTTCAGAATGAATTACGTTTCTGTCATGTTACTGATTTTTTAACCGGATGAGACTTTAATATGCGGCGGCATGGAGTCCCGAAGGGTTTTCGACCGATCATGGCCTGAAATAAAATAAGCGATCTCGAATCGACCCACAAAATTACGTTCGTTTAAAGTATGAAATTATATGCTGGGGATCCTGGCACTTTGGTTCATCATAATCATCGGTAACGCAGCATGGTTAATATCTTTATAATGGGGTTAAATTGGAAAATGATTTCATTTGGCTTCTTTCTGATTTAGTTGGGGATCGAAGAGGTGTAGGATGTATCTATAGCCTTGATGGGTGCAAATTGTTGCTTTAATTTATTAACTCATTAAAGCAGAATATATTTCTCATTGGTGGTTCAATGAGAATTAGAAATATATTCGATATTTGTTCAGAAAGATACTTTTCCGGCAACCGTAATTGGTTTGAGGACAAATTTAAAATCCTGATGATGTTGCTGCAATATCAGTGCCATGACTTGCAGAATTCTTTACACAGGAGCCGGGGATATCACATTGGACATTTGTCTAATTGTGCATTTGTCCAATGGTGCATTTGTCCAATGGTGCATTTGTTTATACTTAATTCAAGGACGAACGACTCATTATACGCACTGCTACTTTTAAGCAGTTGTGTCAAATCTTCAATGAACCTGTGGCATAATTTTGTGGTATCTCACCTTAGTCTACTAACTCTGCTCAGAATTGGAGATGTGAGTCCTTAGCACAGCCAGTATTCTAAGATGAGATACCACCAAAGTATTCTATAGGTTCGGTCAAGACTGTGTCACATCGTTTTGGAGTTTAGTAGATGAGCTCATCCTGTCAGTTTACGAATCCATATGTTGCGAGGCAGTATGGAATAAAAATTTTCCGCATTTTCTAATGTGGCCCTACAGTCCATAAATGTAGCAGAGCCTTAACCAACATACCTATCCAATGAGTCCTTAGCTAACTGACTCCAGGTGCACACTCCAAGCTGATTGAGGTTGGTTTCTACTTGTGCGCGCCACTTAAGGCGAAGTATTTCTCTACTGCGTTCGACGTCCACCTGGGAATCGAAGACTTTGCGATCCGGACTATTGGTATCCATTCGTTCCTAATGTCTTAGCCACCTTAAACGTCCAATGCGTAGTGCTTTGACTAGGTGTAAGTCGCTGTATAGTTCTTGGTTGAATCTCCGTCTCCATAGCCTGTCAACGCAAACGGTACCGAAGATTTGTTCTATCCGTTCGAACAAGGATTTCTTCATCCATCCGTTGAGGAGGATCCTACACAAACGGACAAGTTTGGGCGGTATACCAAAACTAGACATGGCTCTATACAGTTCGTCTCTATAAATGCTGTCATATGCGGCTTTGAAATCGATGAATAGGTGGTGGGTATCGATTTGGACTTCTTGAGTTTTTTCCAGGATCTGCCGAAGTGTGAAAATTTGATCGGTTGTGGACTTTCCTGGCCTAAAACCACACTGATAAGGGCCAATCAGGTTGTTGGTAAACGGTTTCAGGCGTTCACATATTACGGCAGATAGGATCTTGTAGGCGATGTTGAGGAGACTTATGCCTCTTTAGTTGGCACAGTTCAGAGGGTCTCCTTTTTTGTGGATCGGGCAAACGATGCTGAGGTTCCATTCTTCAGGCATACTTTCATCCGACCAGATTTGGCTTATGAGTTGGTGGACGTTGCTTACCAAGTCATCTCCGCCAGCTTTATAAAGCTCAGCGGGAAGGCCGTCATTTCCGGCCGCCTTATTTAGCTTGAGTTTAGATATTGCTATCCTCACTTCACTTAGGTCGGGTGGTGGTTGGCAGTTTTCGCTGCCGTTGCCAATATTAATTGGTTTGTTCTGCTTGACAGCGGAATGTTTTTCGTCATCGCCGTTTAACAGTCTGCAGAAGTGGTTCTTCCATATCCTCAGCATCGACTGTGTCTCAACTACGATTTATCCTTGTTCATCTCGAAAGGATTCTGTTCGAACCTTGTAAACTTGGCTTTGGCGTTTTACACTTTGGTAAAACTTGCGAACATCGTTCCTAGAGTGGCACCTCTCTATATCCTCGATCGCGCGCTTTTCATGCTCTTTTTCCTTCTTTCTGAAAAGCCGGTCTTCTTTCCTTTTTCTCTGCCCATAGACATCAACGGCAGCTCTCGTCTTCACGTGCAGCTTAGCATTGTAGGCCTCGTTCTTGGCTGCGAGCATCTGTCGCCATTCCTCATCAAACCAGGGGTTTCTTGGTGGTGGTCGCGAGAAACCTAGCACATCAGTTGCGGTTTGTTGTGGTGTGGTGGATTTCCGCATTGTTACCTTGGCTGCAACAATGTAGTAGTCCGTGTCGATGTTAGCCCCTCGGAATGTTCGCACATCAAAAATACTGGATGCGTGCTTCTTGTCTATCGCAATGTGACCAATTTGGGCGACTATTCGGTGATCTGGAAACCGCCATGTCCCCTTATGGATATCGAGGTGACGAAACCGTGTGCTGGCTATAGTGCAATTTCGTTCCGTAGCGAAGCCAATTAGCCAAAGTCCGTTGTCAGACGTTTTGTCGGTTAGGTTATATTTTCCTACAATACTGCTAAAGATGGCTTCTCTTCCTACCTTTGCGTTAAAATCTCCCAGCACGATTTTAACATCGTACTTTGATAGTCGCATATACATAGGTTTTGTCAAGGAGCTCGTAGAAGCAATCCTTAGTTGTATCGTCTTTTTCCTCCGTCGGGGCGTGAGCGCATATAAGGCTTATGTTGGCGAATTTGGCCTTTATGCGGAGTGTTACAATGCGTTCGCTAATGTCTTGGAAACATAAGACTTCTTGCCTAAGTCTGACACTTATAACAAATCCGCATCCGAATAGTCGCTGTTTCTGCTCACTATAACACGGTCCGTATTAGATGTCACAGTTTTTCATCCTCTTTTTGCCCGGCCTATCCCATCGTATTTCCTGGATGGCAGTAATGTCTGCTGTGTAGCAGTTTAGGGCTTCCGCTAGTTGTTCGCCTGCACCTCTCCTGTTTAATGTTCTCACATTCCAGGTGCAGATACGAACGTCGTTGTTCTTTTTTCGTTTACCAGGGTCGTCAACAATAAAATCAGTCCTTTCCGAGGCTATTGGTTGCTTCGTAACAATGGTTTTTTCCATGGGTGTGTAGTAAACCCAAAGCACAACCCCCAACCTGGATAACCAGTTCCAATTTATTAGATACCCCTTGGACACGGGGCCATCAGTATCCACCACGGGATTGAGCGCTGCCGTTGACCTTTCGGTTGATCCGCCACCATGTCGGTTTAAGGGCCTTACTTACCCTTGAAATTTTTTTAGATAACCTGTTGTCCAAATGTGTCGAAGCAGTTCGCCTGGGACGCAGACTGGGTATTCGTCCCGCGCCATTCTGACCAGGGTGATATAGTGTTGCTCTTTTACGTCTTGTTATCAACACTCGCACTTATCGCACTTACATTTAATGTATAGTCGGAGTTGCAACCACTGGGCATTGCCAAGTTAAAGCCAATCAGAGTCTACCCTCGTTCTACAACACCTTACCAACATGAATTTTCGCAAATGTTTCATCCTTGCTATTCTTTTTATAAAAACTAAAGGAGGTTAGTACCTGCCATGCTCCCTCTTTAAAAAATATCCCCTACGCCACTGACATCAAAAACAAACATTTTCATTTCTTAACTCCACTGGTGACAACTTTAATCCTATTAATCTACATTTTAACTCAAGAAATCGTTTCATCTACTTAAAATCTAATTTTACAATTTCGGTCGAAAACCACTCAGATACAAGTCCTTTTGATACTTATTCGCAATACTAGTTCGCCAATTAAACGATCTCCTGTTCGCATCATCGGCTGAGTGGGGTCTAGGTGAAAGTTGGGCGTAATTCTGGTACCTTTTTAGCATGAAGTCTCGCCAGCTCTCTGAAAATGGAGTAGATTTATTTTTTTTTTTCAAATTCACAACTGTATACTACATTAACTGTTACATACTCATTATAACATTACACTGGACAGTGGACAGGAACAAGGGAACAGAACAGAAACAAAATTTACTAAACGGAACAAAGGAAAAACAAAAAAAAACATAAACTAGACAACAAATGTTCAAGATGATGCAGCATGCTCGGATGGGTTCAATGAAAGCTGACGCATTGTGAAGGTTGTTTCCTCTGGCAAAGAGAATATATGTAGACAAGCAATTAACAAGAAGCTACGCTCAGTTAATCTTTACCGGGTGTCCTAAAGCCATCCTGAATCTTATAGTACTCACTCAACTCCCGTGAGCTGCACAATGGTGTGTCAACTTGTGTGGTTTCATTGAAACGCTGATAGTCGACTTCGTAGGCCTGGCGGTCCTTGTTGTACACGACAACTGGATCGAATCGGTGCCCCCAGAGAATTTCAGTGTTAACATAGCTCGATCGGGCTTGAGTTGTCTGGCCGGTGGACTCCACTGTACCCTCTAGGATAACAACAATCTCGAACTTGTCCTGAATGAGATCGGTCGCAGACATATTGAACAGCGGCGAGTCTTCGGTGATCTTGTGAATGATCACCATGGGCCAGATGAAGAAGATGTCCGATCCACATTCATCTGATCCGATCTCGAGCTCGGTAAAGTGTTGTGTCATCACTTCACCCTCCTTTGAGGTTCTTGTTCGAATAAGCTGAGCACGGACATTAGCTCCGATGATGTGGCTCTTGCGCATGTCTCCCACTCGGAACATCAGAGAGAGGACTCCATCGCGCTGGCAAATCACTGCGTTCTTCGAGAAGAGCAAAGTTTGCGTGCGCTGTTTGGACCGAGTCATCTTGGCGAATACAATTCCCGCCATAAAGGCTTGGGTCATAACACCGTATATGGATTGGAAACACATCATGAAAATCGCTTCGGGACATTCTTCGGATGTTGTTCGGACACCATAACCAATTGTGTGCTGAGTTTCAATTGAGAACAGGAAGCAGGATGTGAATGAGTGAATTGCTGAGACGCACGGTTGCCAGCCACTCTCTCCTAAAAATAAATTTAATTTTAATTTTAGTGGGACAAGTCTTAAAGTTAATTTTATAAGGGCTCACCTTGATTTTCAGGTAAATGTAGCGTTTCCAAATCCCCATGAGTGAACATGATCAGCCACCAAATGACAGCGAACAGCAGCCAAGATAATATGAAACTTAGTGCGAACGCGAGCAGTGTCCACCTCCACTGACTGTCGACGAGTGTTGTAAAGATATCCTGGAGGAAACGAAGTCTTCGCTTGGCTAGATTCTTCTGCAGGACATTGCATTCACCATTCTTGAGTACAGCTCGTCGACGGATCTTTCGCATACTTCCCGGTCGGAAGTTTCGGCTTCTGTAATGGAAAAACAAGGGTTTTGGTTAGATGGGGGTAACCATGTCTTATTCATGACTACATGGCATGTAAAGATATCATAGCTACCATATAAATGTACGGACAGGCTAAGATTATTTGCGTTAAGAGGACAAATGCAATTCAGGTTTCCTTAGTCGTCTTTTACCAAATTTAGCTTCATACTAAGCACAGGTTTGCCTTAGATTTTTCACTGCCCCACCTCTTGCGAAAGTTTAACAAATATCCAAGAGCAACACTGTCATGCGGAGTTTCCCAAATCTACCATTAGGATTCGGCGTTAAACAGGGGTCCTCTGCTTAATGGCAAAAATAATAACTTTGCACACACAAATGAAGGGTGAAGCTAGGTAAGTGGGTCTTTATGGGCCGTTAACGCCAGCCATTTCATTTTTTTTTCATTTCATCTCTGTGATTTGTCAAACTTGAAAGTAAAATGCTCCCTCCGTTTAGTTAGAAGGTTTTGATTGATTTAAAATCAGGAGATAGAAAATAGTCCCAAAAGCTATGCACAGTGGGCACCGAATCTGGTCTAAAAGCTCCCTCCGTTTAATAAGAAGATCCAAGTGGTTTTCAAATGTGTAGATAGAGAATAGTCCCAGGATTTATACATAATGGCCATCAAATCTGGTCAAAGTGTTCCATCGAACCGCTCGTGGCGACTGTAGCCGAACCTAACCTAGCCTTTTACTTAAAGCCTTTAAACTGTCAGGTGAGAATCTTATATGGTAATTTTGTTTTTAATTTTATGCTCTAGTCCATACTGAAAATTTCTTCTTTTCCCGAATGTATACTTTTTGGAAAAAAATTATTGAAAAGGCCATGAGGTATAAGGCCAGAGCCGATTTCTTTTGAGAAAAACAATCAACAGTCGGTGCTAAAATCGTGGAATACCACTTTGGCAGACTCTTAGACTAAGATGCGGTCTGTAAACAAGAAAGGACTGATATTACTGAATTATGTGTTAAATCCGAAAAATCCACAAAAAAGGAGACCATACTCCTGCGCTAACTACAGAGGCATAAGTCTCCTCAACATCGCCTTCAAGATCCAATCTGCCGTAATATGTGAACGCCTGAAACCGTTTACCAATAACCTGATCGGCCCTTATCGGTGTGGTTTTTGGCCAGGTAAGTCCACAACCGATCAAATTTTCACACTTCGGCAGATCCTGGAAAAAACCCAAGAAGTCCGAATCGATACCCACCACCTATTTATCGATTTCAAAGCCGGATACGACAGCATTTATGGAGACGAACTATACAGAGCCATGTCTATTTTTGGTATACCGCCCAAACTCGTCCGTTTGTGTAGAATGACGATGCAGAATTTTCGCTGCACCATCAGGGTCGGAAACGACCTCACCGACACATTCGATACCAAAAAAGGATTAAGGTCAGGCGATGCGCTGTCATGTGACTTCTTCAATTTGATTCTTGAGAGGATTGTGCAAAACTCCCAAGCTAACACCAGAGGCACAATTTTCCAAAAATCGGTGAAACTACTAGAATACGCCGTAGTTGCAACTACTAGTATATCACTACTCAACGTGATGTCATAGCCACGGTTGTTAGCATAGAGAAGGATGCGGAAAATATGGGTTTAGCAGTATATGAGGGTAAGACTTAGTATATGCTGCCAATATCACCACTGACAGGTATTTTTTTGAGGTAGTATGGGACTACCTCGTCTACCTCGGTTCCGCTTTTAACTCTGACTACAACATCTCGTCAGAAATCAAACAAAGAATTACTCTTGCGAATCGCTGTTTCTTCCGGCTAAGAAGGCAATTGAGTACTAAAGCTCTCACTCGAACTTCTAAGGAGATCCTATATAAGACCCTGGTTATCCCAGTCCTGCTCTACGGAACCATCCTTGTGAAGCATGGACCATATCAAAAGCAGTTGAAGAAATCCTTGGTCGATTCGAGACAAAAATTCTTCGAAAAATCTTCGGTCCCGTTTGCGTTGACGGGCTATGGAGGCCAATATTCAAACAATAACTACACGAGCTGTACAGCTACATGCTCCTGGTCAAAAAACTCCCCATTGGACGTTTAAGATGGCTAGGACATGTAGAACGAATGGACACCAATACTCCGGCTTGCAGATTCTTGGATTTCCAACCAGACGTCGGACGCAAGAGAGGAAGACCTCGCCTTAAGTGGCGCACAAGTAAAAACCCACCTCAACCAACTTGGAGTGCGCAACTGGAGGCAGTTTGCTAAGGACCGGGTTAATTGGAGAGGCATGTTGGTTGGGGCCCAGGTTCATCCCGGACTGTAGCGCCACTTAAGTGAGTAAGTAAGTATGTCTAAAATCTTTTCCTACCTGCTTGGACATACGAATAGACGCCAATGCACTTTCTCGGGAATCTTTGATTTCTTTCTCATTTTGGACTCAAGAATAATTGAAGAAGAATAAAAACCAACACACGGGTCCTTTAAGAGGCTCCTTAGATCCACAAAAAGTGATCGTATTCTTTCGTCGATAAAAATGTCAACCATGCCAGAATTGGTTACTTGATATCAGTGATATGTGGTTTCACTAATACCAGATTGGTAATCGTGTGATCTCGAGAAATGGTCGGTCGAACAATCCGGTTAAAATGCCGATTCGTTAACGTAAGTCCACTGTCAAATGATAACAACATTAAAGGATATCTGGAACAATTTCGGTGCAAAATACCCGACAAACCAAAAGCACACCCAAGCTAAACCATAAATTGGCGCCCAACTAAAGTTTATTTCATAAAGAGCTTCCTACCTTTAAATTTAAATTAAACAAAGTGTGTGTGAGATATCATCGAAATGCCTATTGATGACATTATAAATGGAATGAAAACATCTTTCAAATGTTCTCTGGGTGACGGGCATCCGAAATGTCCAATTTTTCATGACTCTGGCGCATGTCGCTTCAACAATGTGGCCGCTTTCAACTTTAAAAGTTCGAAAGTCCATATTGGAAGACCCTTTATGAGTCGCATTCTTCGAAACAACTGTCACGCAATTTAATATTTGGATTAGAAATGGCGCCCAACGATGGGTCTACCATGATAAAAAAAAAACTAAGAAAAATAGTCATCTTGATGTATCTTTTTTGTCAACAATTGGAACACATTTTAAGCCGTTTTTTGTTTGGCAATGATGCGAGTAATGTTGGTTGCCAATTTCTCTACCGATTTATCGATTTTTCTGTTAAAAATCTATCGATTGGTCATGTGTAACTCAGTTGTTTTGTTGTTAAACAATATTAATAAAATAAGTTCAAATATTGCTATTGCTATTTCTGCAACTGTCAAAAATATCCTTTCATTTCATTCAGGGTTAACTCTCCAACAAAAGTTTTTGGCTTAACTCGGAATCAACTCAGGACTCAAATGGACTGGATTTTTTGACATAGCCATTCAGAGTCAGAAATGGGCCTCATCGTTGAACAACACTTTTATCATTAATAGTAGACCATATTCAAGTTCTTAAAGAGCCCAAGTTTGCCAATCGGAGTCGGCGTCTCTTCTTAGTGGCAAAAATAATAACTTCATATTTTTCCACCTTTCGTTATACTTTTTCGTTTCATAAAATCTAATTCACTCCGCCCAAAAGTAATTTCACTTAAAAAAAAACTTATTCCTCATTATTTTGTGTTTTACTTGCGGATATCCCTCAGATATTTCCCAAAAATCCGTGAGTGAAAGATGATTCCTCAATTGGCAAAGCGGGTATTTCCTGCAATATGCTGAGATTTAAATTTGTTGGTTTCGTCCCCTCATCCTTCCTGCTAAAAGGGTATAGCTGGTTATTTTGTTTGTATCATCAAGGAAATTCATGATTATTATAAGCTGCGAAGTAAGAAAACTGTTGATTTGACAGAACAATTTTGCATCTGCGGATCAAACAATTTCAGCCAAAGCAGTAAGTAAGTGGAACACGGTTATTATTATTATAAACCTACCAATTCAGTTACCTAACATATTGATTCTATCACAATTCTAAAGTATTTATTTTAGTTAGCTACTGGATATGAAAACGTATGTGATTGTTGGGGTGTTCTTTGCGATCTGGAGGATTTAGTAGTAGATACATGTGTTATTCTTCCATTAGCTGCACATCTTCGACATACACACCCCCTTTTCCCAGATCGGAAAATCATCTACCCACCCCGATCTCTTAAATAAAACCCACAATTACTCACCACCCCTAAAACTATACCACGATATCCAACCACCACGTTACTTCACCTCCCAAAGCCTACTTTCAGACCTTACCAAGCTTTAAAACCAAAACGATCGCGAAACCGAAAACGATCCCACACATAGGAAGCAGTCTTGAACTTTTCCAATGCAAAGGTCAAATAAATAATCTCTCCAGCATGCGAGGGTGAAGATTGCCAGTATTTGCTTGCAATTTATAAAAATTATCATTCCCGCGTACTCTACACGGTTCGCATTGTCTTGGCCGCATCGGTCCTATGATCTAGTTTTGTCACATGTGCATGTGGTGTGTAATTAATTAGATTAACACGGTCGGGGCTCTTGTTTGCATGGCACTTAGGGTGAGTAATTTATGACCTAGTGATGAAAGAAATACTTTCAGATTACTTGAGATGTAGTAGGTGTAGCTTTGGGGGCTATTTCGATTGAATTTCTCCCCGAGATTGGGGTGGGATTCTCGGATAAGCTGTATGTAAATCTGTTTTGATTTATTCGGAAGATCTTCATAAAAATAAGAGAAACGTTTTGCAATTATTTGAAGAACGGCAATATTGTCAGAGAATGGATGCGAGTAAATGTTTTCGTTTTTGAATGGCGTTGAGCCCTAATGTTGTGATGAAATTTGAGTTTTTGGCGAGTTGTAGGCTATAAATGGTTAAGGTTGTCGCGACACTTCGCCCAGGATAGATTTCGTGTGATAAAAGAATAAGAAGACATTTCTATACATGTTTGCCTAAGTTAATCGAGACGGGCTTCTTACATATGTGTGAGCTTTCTTGACGATTTTTTTTAAAGACAATTCGATTTTAGAGTCTATGTGGTGCGAACAAATGTAAATCGGCCTTGCTTAACTAAAGACAGTTAGGAAAGAAATGGTCTAGCTGGATGCGTTTTTGTTGAAGCCCTACTTGGATTTTAACGCCTCTTTATAGGTAAGGCTTGATGGGTTGACAGGGAGAGCCTCTCCTGGTCACATTTATATCAATGAAAGTGGGATTGTTTGAACCACTTAAAAGGTTATTCTCAGTCTTGCCAGAAAGTCCTAAGAGACATATTTTTATAGAATTTGAAGTCTTTTGGTAATTTGACCCGGACTGTAACCTGTTTATCGCAACAGCCTTTGCATAGGACGTTTAAATTCAGTTTCGGTTTCTTAGTGTTGGCTTTTAGTTTTCTGTTTGGAATAACTTGGCCTTATGCTGGCTTTTGTACCATACGTTTTGTTTCCTAGCGTAATAGCTTGCTTCACATTTAAAAAAAATTGATCTCCTACATTGTTATCATAAAGTTCAGTGTTTGTTACATGCCCAGGTAGCTAGTAAGATTGTTTGTTGCTTTACCTTTGAGGACTGGGACTAGGGTTTTGTTGTATGGGACAAAACCTGGAGCTAAGCTATAGCTTCGTTTTATTGTTCTGGTGCATGTCTGTGTTTCACTAGCTTCTACAGAGGTACGTAGAACATGTTCTTGGCATATAAGATTGACGTTGATGTTATAAGTGCCTCGGCTTTATTTGTTCGATTTATTCTTGTAATCCTAGTTGGCTCGCTCCATTGTAAAATTAGAAAATGGTTAAATATATTTCCGATAAGTTCAGAACTGCTTTATTTTTCCCGCCCTAATGAGAGCATAAGCCTTGTTGTATATAATTCCTAGATGATGGATATAATTCCACGGTCATATGGACTCAGCAATGGATGGCAATGACACAAGTGGTTGTGGTCCTTGTAGCCATAATGCTCGGACATTTTACAAATGACCTATGTCAATTTAGTTTAGACATTCGTAAACCAAACAGAATTAGCATTTGTGTAAATGAAACGTTATATACTTCTGAAAAAGGCGGGATAATCTTCAGGAAGTTTCTAAACATATTTTTGGAGCAACGTAGATACATTTTATACCCATTTTGCTGGCCGAGCAAGCTTTGAAAGTTCTCCCATTCGGCCGAAAATATGGCTAGCAAAGTGCAGAATGTCAATCATGGGTTAAGTCTGACTTTCGCTCACGTTATCTTGAATCTCAACAATGTAGTGGTCGATTTCGCGTCAAAAATTATTATGTTTACGAGGTCCATTTCCATCTCTGTGGATACAAGTATCTTGTGGTACAAAAATCCGGTGTCATTATATCCACTCAAGGTATGCTGTTTACCCTAATTGGGCAAACGAATTTTTTTCTGTCGAGATGATGCGGGCTAAAAGCTGTCACTTTGGATGGTGAGCGGAAGAGAGCTTTGCGATTTATAATTTTTTTTTTAATTTGGATGAATTAGAACTTCGGGACATATGGTTCCAGCTGGATGAAGCAAACCGTGCATACTGCACGATCCATAAATGACATTCTGAAGCAGGGGTTCCCAGGTTATGTGATATCGTGTTTAGACGAATTGCAGTGCCCAACAAGATTTATATTCTTCTTCACATAAACCAGGCAGAAACTCTGGCAGACTTCAATATAAAAAATCCGTCAAGAAGTAGAAAATCGCTAGGCTGATCCCCGTACGATCGGCAATCTGCCGAAAACAGCTTCGCTGTTCGTAATAAAGTGCAGGAGAATCCGAGAGAATCGCTCACAAGAACTCGGCCTTTGACAGACCACAATTAGGCGTTTATCGTGAGTTGGGCCTGCACCCGTCACCCGTTGGGTCACGGTAAACGACCATAGACAACGACGTGTGTTCGTGTTCGGATAAATGGGTAACAAAATTGTCAAATTCGGGACGATACCAATCCACATGAGATTCAAGAGCGTCCAATGCATTCCCAAAAAGTCACTGCTTAGTGTGGATTTTGGGCTGGCGACGTCATCGGTCTATATTTCTTTGAGATCGACATTGACCAAGCCATCACCCTCAACGAGCGCTATAGGTCGAAGATTACTAACTTTTTTGGCCTAAAGTAGATGATAGGGACATCAACTACATGTGGTTTAAACAGGACGGCTCCGCGGCACTACGTGCCACATAGCTTGCGACACATTGTAAGTTCTGCACGAGCGATTCGAGGGCATGGTCATCTCACGTGGAGGTAATGTGAACTGGATACCGAGATAATGCGATTAGACCCCTTTAGACTTTCTGCCCTAGCGAGGTATCCGTCGGAGCGGAAAATTCTCCAAGTTTGTAAGATTCGGAGGATTTTTGCTTCGAGGTATTCTTCCGAAAAGCTGTTCGGAATATTTCTCCGACATTTTGTAACGCATCCGGGCTAATTGCGTTGAAGTGCGTTCAGGTGCATTTTTCGTGCAATTTTTGACAGCTAAGTGCCATTATTTTTCCGATTTCCTCCGACACAAATTCTTTGCGGAATTTATTTACTAATTGAAGTGAAGCCGTCTCGCGTCTGGTTAGTATTTTTTTTTCGATGACACATAGCTACCTCGAATGGAATTTGAACCTCCGACAAAGTATGCGTTGCCGAAAATTGTCCGCTCCGTCGGATATCTCGATAGGGTTGTTTTTCTTATGGGGTTCTCTAAAGGAGCAGGTCTATGCGAATAAGCCACAAACCACAGTGGCACTCAAAGCCACCATAACCCATGCCATCGGTCAAATTCAGCCTGATTAATGCGCCAGAGCCATGGAAAATTGGACATTTCAGATGCGCGCCATTCAGAGAAGCCGCGGTGGACATATGAACGATGTAAAATTCCATGCACAATGGCATCGATGGGCTTTTCAAACGAATAAAAAAATTCGATGATATCTAAATCAGACATTGTTTTATCAGAATTTAAAGACAGGAAGCACTTAATGAAAGACCCTCTATAAGCTTCTTAAGAGGATCAATTATGATTGCATAAGCCGTGGATAAATAGCTACAAGCAAAACTATATTCCCAATACTCGTAGCATAAATTATGTTTTGGCCTATTGAACTCAACATTGATAGTACTTTCAGTAGAGTTGGCATATTCACAACCTCTAGTTTTTTAAGATTGTTACTACGAGTACCGACACATAATGATCAGTAATTGGCAAATCACAGGCACCTTTTTCGAATTCGTTTAGTCCAACACTACTGAGACGCCCAAAAATGTGACGGAGACAGCTTTCAGAAGCAGACCTAGTGGGAACTCCTGCTTTGGTAGTGTCCTCTATTTTAAGCTTGGAAAAGTTAAAAAAATGCCGTTTACATACAATCCTCGTTATCTTTGGTTATGTTTGCGTGTTCCCAAATGTTGACGCATTAAAAAAAATGGCCAATACTACCATGTATTCACTAATCAAAAATAATATATTATCCCGCTATTCTCACATGTCAGTTAGTTAATTCGCAATCAATATCTCAATATCCATTCAGGAACTATATGAGCTGCTTCGACATATTTGAACACCAGGTCTATAGGGCGAACAACTAGCGGAAACCCTAAACTTCGTACAGAACGAAATTCCACTCACCTCGATACCCATAAGGGGACATGGCGGTCTCCATATCAACGAACAGTCAGCCAAATTGATCACATTGCGATAGACAAGAGGCACGCATCCAGTATTTTGGATATCCGAACATTCCGAGGAGCTAACATCGACTTGCCTTGCTGTAGCCGAGGTAAGGATGCGGATACCCACCACGCCACAAAAAACCAGAAATACTGTGAAAAAATTTAGCGACGAAAGACTGCAATCGCCAGAGACCGCCAAGACCTTCGCGCAACGCGTATCCCTTAACCTCTCGACTCTCAACACACCACCAGCATCTTATGTCGATTAACAATGGCAACGATGCCAACAAGCCATTAGATCAGCCGCAACTGATGTGCTAGGTTTATCGCGGCCACCAGCAAGAAACCCCTGGTTTGATGAGGAATGCCGACAGATGCTCGCAGCCAAGAACGAGGCCTATAGGGCTAAGCTGTAGGTGAAGACGAGAGCCGCCATTGACCTCTATAGGCAAAGAAGAAGTGAAGAACATCGGCTTTTCAGAAAGAAGAAAAAAGAGCAGGAAAAGCGCGCGATCGAGGATATAAAGAGGTGCCACTCCAGGAACGATGTTCGCAAGTTTTACCAAAGTGTAAAACTTCAAAGCCAAGGATACAAGGCTCGAACAGAATCCTGTCGAGATGAACAAGGAAATATCGTAGTTGAGACACAGTCGATGCTGAGGATATGGGAGAACCACTTCTGCAGACTGTTAAACGGCGATGACGAACAACATTCCGCTGTCAGGCAGAACGATCCATTCAATATTGGCAACGATAGCGAAAACTGCCAACCGCCCGACCTAATTGAAGTGAGGATAGCTATATCTTAACTCAAGCTTAATAAAGCCGCCGGAAATGACGGCCTTCCCGCTGATCTTCATAAAGCTGGCGGAGATGACATGGTAAGTAACATCCTCCAACTCATAAGCCAAATCTGGTCGGATGAAAGCATGCCTGAAGAATGGAACCTCAGCATCGTTTGCCCGATCTACAAAAAAGGAGACCCTCTGAACTGCGCCAACTACAGAGGCATAAGTCCACTCAACATCGCCTACAAGGTCCTATCTGCCGTAATATTTGAACGCCTGAAACCGTTTGCCAACAACCTGATCGGCCCTTATCAGTGTGGTTTTAGGCCAGGAAATTCCACAATCGATCAAATTTTCACACTTCGGCAGATCCTGGAAAAAACCCAAGAAGTTCAAATCGATACCCACCACCTATTTATCGATTTCAAAGCCGCATACGACAGCATTTATAGAGACGAACTATGCAGAGCCATGTCTAGTTTTGGTATACCGCCCAAACTCGTCCGTTTGTGTAGGATGACAATGGAGAATTCTCGCTGCTCCATCAGGGTCGGAAACGATCTCACCGACACATTCGATACCAAAAAAGGATTTAGGCAAGGCGATGCGCTGTCATGTGACTTCTTTAATCTGATTCTTGAGAGAATTGTGCAAAACTCCAAAGCCAACACCAGAGGCACAATTTTCCAAAAGTCGGTGCAACTACTAGCATACGCTGACGATATTGACATCATTGGTATGACTCAACGTGATGTCGTAGCCACGTTTGCTAGTATAGAGAAGGAAGCGGCAAAAATGGGTTTAGCAGTAAATGAGGGTAAGACTAAGTATATGCTGTCAACATGAAAGGACACACAACATCGACGAATTGGACAGAACGTCACCATTGACAGATAAAACTTTGAGGTAGTGCGAGATTTTGTCTACCTCGGCTCCGCTGTTAACTATGACAACACCATCTCGTCAGAAATCAAACGAAGAATTACTCTTGCCAACCGCTGTTTCTTCGGGCTAAGAAGGCAATTTAGTAGTAAAGCCCTCACTCGAACTACTAAGGAGATCCTATATAAGACCCTGATCATCCCAGTCCTGCTCTACGGCGCTGAAGCATGGACCGTATCAAAAGCGGATGAAGAAATCCTGGGTCGATTCGAGAGAAAAAAAATTCTTCGGAAAATCTTCGGTCCCGTTTGCATTGACGGGCTATGGAGACGAAGATTCAACCAAACGAGCTGTACAGCGACATACCTCTGGTAAAAAAAACTCCGCATTGGAAGTTTAAGATGGCTAGGACACGTAGAACGAATGGACACCAATACTCCAGCTCACAGAGTCTTCGATTCCCAGCCAGACGTCGGACGCAGTAGAGGAAGACCTCTCCTTAAGTGGCGTGTATAAGTAACGGGTGATTTATTAGCTGGTTTGGTTTTGGCAACACTGGTTTTGACAGCTGACGTGTGTTTAGTACCTTGTGTCACTGTCAAACAGCTTCAGTTTGGTTTGCAATTTAACCATGAATCGTCTTACAAATGAACAACGTTTGCAAATTATTGAATTTTACTATCAAAATTCGTGCTCGGTTCGAAATGTTCATCGCGCGCTGCTTCCATTTTATGATCGGCATTCTCGACCTTCTGAGCAGTCTATTCGGGGGATTGTGACCAAATTTCGCACCAAATTTACTTTGTTGGACATTAAACCACCAACACGTTTACGTACTGTGCGTAGTGATGAAAATATTGCGGCCGTATCAGCTAGTGTGACAGAAGACCGCGAAATGTCGATTCGGCGCCGTTCCCAGCAGTTAGGCCTTTGTTACAGCACTACGTGGAAAATTTTGCGGAAGGATTTGGGCGTAAAGCCTTTTAAGATACAGCTGGTGCAAGAACTAAAGCCAGCCGACCTACCACAACGCCGAATTTTTGGTGAATGGGCTCTTGGAAAGCTGGCCGAGGATCCGCTTTTTTATCGAAAAATTGTGTTCAGCGATTAGGCTCATTTTTGGTTGAATGGGTACGTAAATAAGCAAAATTGCCGCATTTGGAGTGAAGATCAGCCAGAAGCATTGCAACAGCTACCAATGCATCCCGAAAAAGCCACTGTTTGGTGCGGTTTATGGGCCGGCGGCATTATTGGGCCATATTTCTTCAAAGATGATGCGAATCGCAGCGTTACTGTCAATGGTGAACGCTACCGAGCGATGATAACAAACTTTTTTTTGCCCGAAATGGAAGTTCTTGACTTGCATGATATGTGGTTTCAACAAGACGGTGCCACATGCCACACAGCACGCGAAACAATGGCGCAATTGCGAGCAGAGTTTGGTGAACAGTTAATTTCACGTTTCGGGCCGGTCAATTGGCCACCTAGATCGTGCGATTTGACACCATTAGATTATTTTTTGTGAGGGTATGTCAAGGCTAATGTCTATAGGGACAAGCCCGCTTCGATTGACGCACTGGAAGCCAACATCCATGCATTCATTCGTGAGATACCGGCCGATATGTGTGAAAGAGTATGCCAAAATTGGACTCAGCGGATGAGCTACCTGAGACGCAGCCGCGGTCAACATTTGCATGAAATTATCTTTAAACATTAAATTGCAAGGTTCAAACTATCGATTCAAATAAATGTTTCATTCATTTTTTTGAATTTTTTGTGTTTTTTTTTAAAATCACCCGTTAGAAACTGACCTCAAAGAACTTGGAGTGCGCAACTGGAGGCAGTTATCTAAGGACCAGGCTAATTGGAGAGGCATGTTGGTTGAGGCCCAGGTTCATCCCGGACTGTAGCGCCACTTAAGTAAGTAAGTAAGTATCCATTCAGGAACAATCCCATTAGATACAGTATTGATCAGTCTCTCAATAGCCAGCGTAGCGTTTTGCAACTTCCATAACGTATTCAAATTCAATCGCCATAACGGTTAAAAAAAAAATTCTTATTCTATATCAAAAAGCTTGTAACAACATCATTACAAACAAATTACTAACCTACTCACGTTTTGCTTACATGTCAATCCTACAAGCGCAGTACTTCCAAGTCCACAGGCATACCTACATTCGCGCATGCCTTGTGCACATAATATCAGATGCGCGTCTAATTTGAATACCACTTACGGTATAAATATTCATAAATTAGCTAATCTGTGACTAAATGCATCGAACAGACGAAGCCATAAAATCAAGACAAATCTTCCAAGTGCACGAGTAATTGCTGAGTTCCCTACTGACGCCTACTTACAAATTCTTCGACAGATTGTGTTGCACCAAAGCCCGGGCTAATTTAAATGACAATGCCCCAATGAGCTTTGAACAGTTTGTGGACGATTTGTGGTCGTGATTTTGTAATTTATGATCAAAAATGATACCACACTCGTGCAACAATGGAACGTATTAGTGTGTGGATGCATGAGCGCACCGAGCTCTAAAGTGACTGAACCAAGCTCAATAGACCTGGTGGAGGAAATCTTCTATTCAGTTTCCTAGAACTTATTCAAGTGCAATGTTCCATGCCAACACCATGGGGGTGTATGATTCCCAAATGGGAATCATATTGAACTGGTGAATCTAATTAAATTCAGACGGATGTCTTGAGTGAGATTTGTTTAGGCTGCGTTCGTCGGTGGCGCCCCTTACTTTGTAAGGTGCATCTCGGGCTCAATTAATTTTTCAAGATGACCCGCTGGGATGATGGAATCTGTAGCGTGGATAAGCACTTAACCGGGTTACCCTCTGTGATATGAATTGAATTGGACACTTGACGTGAAGGGGGGGTGTCATTTGTTTAACGCATTTGAATTCAGTTGTGTTGGTTTGCGTGCCTCTATATGGCATGAGGAAGTGATTGAGTGCTGTATTCCAATGGCAATATGGTGCGTAGTGTAAACAGGTATTGCAACTTAGATGGAATAAAATAGAATTTGCAGTTTTGCTGTAGAGGATGTAAAATTAAATTGGTTTCAGGAGTGGTATCACAATGGACCTTTTATGAACCTCTTATGAAAGTGTACCTGTTACTAAAAAACACGGTAAGCAACAACAAACCGGAGCACACAGACGGATTTTCCTAAAATCATTGTCAAAACTCAATAAAAAAATTTACAGTTTTTTATTTTTTGCTTATGCCAAGTTGTTTACATATAACATGAGCACATTTTTCCATCAGTCCCGCTATTTAAATTGCAATCATTTCGTTAGCTGACAAGTTTTACGTATAAGCTTTTGTGAATCTCGTGCATTAAGAAGTTAAGTGTTGGATAAGTGATCGATTTGCTTTATTTTTACAAAATTTTCTGTGAAATTATAAAAATATTAAAGTATGGAACCTGTTGCTGGTGGTAGGAAGAATAGTTGTGCAATAACCTTTTGTAATCATTTTAAGTTTTGTGTAGGTTTTAAAGGTGTTGAAAGTATTTCGGAACAAAGCAAAAAATCATACTTTTAAGTTTAATAACGGAAAAGTTCTAGTTTCCGACTGAATACTGTTAAATTAGCTTAAAATTTACCTTAATATTTACTTAATTAGAGACCACCATAAAAAGGTGCGATATTTTGCGATCTTCTCAGATATCGTTGAGTTTAATAACATTAAAGGTAAAAAATTAAAACAATTTTGTTCCTATTTCGCAACAGGCTCACAACCAAGTTTTATTTTTTTTGTCAAGAAATCAGCTAACAGAAGAGATAAAAGAATTAACTAAAATTGATGCCTCAGAGGAAACAAAACAAAAGATAACTAAGTTTGCATATGAATATAAAACTCGATGGTTAGCCTCCTCAAGGAATCACAAAGCTTTTAGCAATAACAACAAAACTTGTCTTGAATTTGAAATTGCGTTTCCATGCCGATCCCATGGATTTGTTGTCCGTCCGCAGGCGGATTTTGTAGAGCTAAGTGAAAGATCCAAAAGGTGGAAAACTGAAATTCTACGTTCCGAATTTGAACCCGAAGAGTTATGCTATGCTGCTCAAATGCAACTTCGGGAACAAGGAAAATTAGATTCTGCAATTGTAATAAAAAACTTAGTTTTTTCAACTCCTACACGCGCGGAAAAATACGTAAAAGCTTACAAGAAATTGGACAATGACATTATTCGGTATACTGCAGACAAGGCCTTATCCATATTGGTTGAGGCTAAATTAACAAAGTTTCAGTACAATGTAATAAGAGATGCGACCAAAGAACATAACACTAATATTTATCCTCCCTATGAAGCTCTTACCGAAGCAAAAAAAAAAAGTGTTATCCTCAGAATTTGAATATAACTGAGTCAGCTGCAGAATCATGTCTACAAAATTTACTCGACCACATAGTTCAGCGATTGCTTGAAGCTATTAAAGACGTGTTAAATAGTTCACATTGCAATGAATTGCGTAATCTTCACCTAATTTCAAAATGGGGCTGGGATGGGAGTTCAGGCATGAGTCAATACAAGCAACGTTTTGCAGACCCTAATATTTCAGATGCCAACATTTTGTTAACCTCTATTGTTCCTATTAAATTAGTATCGGGTGACCCTAGCTCAAATAGCATAACAATTTTATGGCAAAATCCCCGTCCATCATCCGCAAGATTTTGTAGACCGATCCGCATTCAATTTTTCCACGAAACATCAGATATACCAATAAGAGAAGTGGAATATTTTGAAATCCAAATATCTTCATTGAATGAAACCGTTATAAATCTTTTAAATGGACATGTTTCAATTAAACATAAGATGCTATTGACAATGATAGATGGCAAGGTCTGTAATGAAGTAACCGAAAACTCCTCAACACAAAGGTGTTACCTGTGTGGACTAACTGCAAAAGATTTTAACAAAATGGATATTGTTATAAGTAGAAATGTTCAAGACAAGTCTAAGCTAAGGTTTTGAGTGTTTATTTCATCCTAAAATTGGTCATAGGGCAATGGCAGGCTCATAGTGACGAGAGCAACAAAAAAAGTTGAAGAAAATAAAAAGAGGATTCAGGAAGTTTTTCGAAATCAAATGGGTTTATTAGTCGACAAACCGAAACCAGGTTATGGCAGCACAAATGATGGAAATACGGCTCGCCGATTTTTTGACGACTCTGCTACTTCATCAGCAATAACCAAAATAGATCAAGACTTGATTATACGCTTCCGGATAATATTGTTAACCATTTCTAGTGGATTTCCGATAAAAAATATGTGAATTCAAGGAGTACTGCATGAATACAGCAAATAAGTTTTACAACTATATCCGTGGTACAATATGCCAACAACAGTACACAAAATATTGATACATAGTCCTGAAATTTTATCGGATGCTATACTTCCAATCGGGCAGCTTGGAGAGGAAGCCCAGGAAGCCCGCAACAAAGACATTAAGCGTTTCCGAGAAAGCTTTTCCAGAAAATTTTCAAGACAACAAAATATGGAAGATATTTTCCATAATCTTTTGGTTTCTAGAAGTTTAGAACGGAGAGTCTGTATCGATTTCACAACAACATCTTTTAAATTAAATGAAATATTTCACTGTATTGTATTTAATTTACTGTAATTGTTTTTTTTTTTATTTAAATTTACTTATATTATTAACTTTTTATTGAAATAAATTTTGTTTTCTATATTATGTTTTTTTTTTTTTGTTGGATTCTGTATTCTTTGTAATTCATTCATTTTTTATCTCTTTTATAATTCAATAAAATTAAATTAAGGATCATATATAAATACTATTAAAAAAGAGAAATTTCAAAAGAAAATAAGTTTTTTTTTTTATTTAATACAATATCTTGTTGGTGTGTTTATACAATAATAAGGTATGAAAAACAAACAAAATAATTTTGGCCATGTTTTTGGGAATCCGCCTGTGTGCGCCGTCGAGAAGTACACACGCACACATGACTGGTGGTGAGCAAGCTCGGCCCTGGGTACTAACGATCCTGTTGCGCCACAAATGTGTATTTTAAGAATAGTGAATACTTTAGTAGAGATATTAATCCATGTTATTAATTTTGGAAAACAAACTCAAAAAATGCTGGAAAACTCTTAAAAGTTTCAACTTCCGGAAGCCTATAAAAATCAGTGTCACAGACGGACAGAAAGACCGAGAAATAAACAGATTTAGTGACCCAACAAACCTTATATTAAAACTAATAAATATTCAGGGGATAGGATAAGAAAGCATGTCCTATTTAAGTACCTACATATTGAACATGTAAAATACACATCCTTGGTGTGAACATAAACGGATTATAGGAAGAACTAGAACACCCTAACAAGTTTTCAAAGTAATTAAACCCCAACATCCCCTATAAGGATATGCTCTCAACATGAAAAATATGTTTTATATTATTTATTATATCCACCTCTTAACCAGCGACATGTTGGATCCTTTAAGTGGTTCGTAGTAAACATCTCCCGCCTGCGATGGTGTCGCCGATATACCCCGCATATACTGTCGTCTCCAGTGTGAGGTCAGAACGGCCGTGTCGTCCTTTTCAGGCTCCCCCGTAACCTGAATGTCCGTTAGCGGTGCTTGCATCTTCAAAAACCGAATCTAAGAATAAAAAAAAACCAAAAAACTCGATACCCAACTATTTCGAAGCCCGATTTACAAGTTAAAACCGAAACGGAACACACCTCGATCGCAACTGATCTTCGATCTACTAAATTCCACAAATCGTTCACTAAATCGTCTAACAAATCGGACATCTAACACCTCTAGGTGTTAATTGAATAAAATATTCTTTGATATTTCACTAAACACATCTCAAGACGGGGTCTCTATCTAGGCCTGTGTGCTAGCTCAAAACATGTTATCCAATCGGTTTTATATCTGTTTGGCAACAAATTATACCCGCTAAGTGGCGATTTATTTTATTTAACACAAATTTGCTAAACTAGACTCAAATATCACGTGCTGGATAGTTTTGAAAAAAAATTAGTAAGTGAGGCTCACCTGCAACTGCTTTGGCGGTTGAAGGCTTTTCCATTCTGTGAGCATCTGTATATGCTGGCCGGTCGACTGGGTACAATTGTAATTGGATAGGAGTCGGGATTGCTTATTACGCTGTCTAACGAATCGGGTTCCTCTTCAATTGTCACTTGTCGACGGAGGGGTTTCTTTTCGGTTTTTGTGTAATCAGTGGAACTGTTATCCCCTTGGTTGGCATCTTTTGAGGACGATTTTGCGAATATGTTGAATTTCATTGTGTCTGTAGTGGGGATCTGCAATGGAAATATATAGTTAAGTTAGTAATTAAACTAAAACAATAAAACTTAATGAGACCGAGAAAATCCTGTAAGGATGCTGTAAATTGAGTGGGGTAATGTTTGACATATCTTGATCATAACCTCACTAGTAAGTTGAGTTCGTTTCAAATCAAAAAATCGAGCAAGTTTTATTTTTTCTGGAATATGGTGAAGTCCACGTTTGAAAGGGATTTGCAAAATGTAAAAATAGACTGCAAGAGTATATTCGTAAATAGCTCCACAATTTAAATTTCCGTACTACTATTGGCAATTTTCAGTGGCTAAAAACATTTCGTGTTGCTTGCAGATTTTGATCTATGATTGTAACAGTTGGACAGTTCTGTACTTTATAGCTTAAGCAGGATTACCTGGACGTTATCATGCAAACATTTATAATTTTATGGATGCACTTAGTTTGCGACCAACATTGTGTACGATCAGTTTGCCATAAGCTGCTATTACTTCGAACGCCGAACGTGTTTATCATTGCCAAACGACAGATTTGACAGTGGAGTAAGGTAAAAAGGACAATTTTGAAACAATATTCAAGAAATAGCATGGAAGTGAAATTACCATAGATCATGATCAGGCACATCAAACGGTCAATCAACCCCTCAATCTCAGATATAAAGTTTAGTACAAAGTCAGAATGAAAGCCAACATCACTCTATAAAAAACATACAAGAAGACTTCAATCCGCTGTGCGATTCGTTGAATTCCTTATCCCATCCCATCCTTAAAATTTGTATCCCCAAAATGTGGGCTTTATGGCGATAAAATAATGAAAATGGCGTTGTCACAACATATTGTTCAGACGGTTTACTTAAGTGGCGCTACAGTCCGGGATAAACCTGGGCCTCAACCAACATGTCTCTCCAATAAGCCCGGTCCTTAGCTAACTGCCTCCAGTTGCGCACTCCAAGTTGGTTGAGGTCGGTTTCTACTTGTGCGCGCCACTAAGGGATTGGGCTTCCTCTACTGCGAGCCGGAGTACTCGTGTCCATTCGTTCTACATGCCCTAGCCATCTTAAACGTGGAATGCGGAGCTTTGTTGACGAGGGGTATGTACAGCTCTTATAATTGGTGGTTGAATCCTCGTCTCCATAGCCCGTCAACGCAAACGGGACCGAAGATTTTTCGAAAAATTTTTCTCTCGAATCGACCGAGGATTTCTTCATCCGCTTTTGATACGGTCCATGCTTCAGCGCCGTAGAGCAGGACTGGGATGATCAGGGTCTTATAAAGGACCTCCTTAGTAGTTCGAGTGAGGGCTTTACTATTAAATTGCCTTCTTAGCCCGAAGAAACAGCGGTTGGCAAGAGTAATTCTTCGTTTGATTTCTGACGAGATGTTGCTGTCAGAGTTAATAGCGGAGCCGAGGTAGACAAAGTCCCGTACTACCTCAATGTTATATCTGTCAATGGTGACCAATTCGGCGATGTTGTGTGCCCTTTTGTGTTGACAGCATATACTTAGTCTTACCCTCATTTACAGTTTAACCCATTTTTGCAGCTTACTTCTCTATACTAGCAAACGTGGCTATGACATCACGTTGAGTCCTTCCAATGATGTCAATATTTTGGAAAATTGTGCCTCTGGTGTTGGCTCGGGAGTTTTGCACAATCCTCTCATGAATCAAATTAAAGAAGTCACATGACAGTGCATCGCCTTGCCTAAATCCTTTTTTGGTATCGAATGCGTCGGTGAGGCCGTTTCCGACCCTGATGGAGGAGCGAGTTTGGGCGGTATACCAAAACTAGACATGGCTCTGTATAGTTCGTCTCTATAAATGCTGTCGTATGCGGCTTTGAAATCGATGAATAGGTGGTGGGTATCAATTTGCACTTCTTGGGTTTTTTCCAGGATCTGCCGAAGTGTGAAAATTTGATCGATTGTGGACTTTCCTGGCCTGAAACCACACTGATAAGGGCCGATCAGGTTGTTGGTAAATGGTTTCAGGCGTTCACATATTACGGCAGATAGGATCTTGTAGGCGATGTTGAAGAGACTTATGCCTCTGTAGTTGACGCAGTTCAGAGTGTCTCCTTCTTTGTGGATCGGGCAAACGATGCTGAGGTTCCATTCAGGCATGCTTTCATCCGACCAGATTTGGCTTATGAGTTGGTGGATGTTACTTACCAAGTCATCTCCGCCAGCTTTATAAAGCTCAGCGGGAAGGCCGTCATTTCCGGCGGCCTTATTAATCTTGAGTTCAGATATTGCTATCCTCACTTCACTTAGGTTGGGTGGATGGCAGATTTCGCTGTCGTTGCCAATATTAAATGGTTCGTTCTGCCTGACAGCGGAATGTTGTTCGTCATCGCCGTTTAACAGTCTGCAGAAGTGGTCCTTCCATATCCTCAGCATCGACTGTGTCATCTCGACAGGATTCTGTTTGAGCCTTGTATCCTTGGCTTTGCGTTCGCAAAACTTGCGAACATCGTTCCTGGAGTGGTACCTCTCTATATCCTCGATCGCGCGCTTTTCTTGCTCTTTTTTCTTCTTTCTGAAAAGCCGGTGTTCTTCCCTTCTTCTTTGCCTATAGAGCTCAATGGCAGCTCTCGTCTTCACCTGCAGCTTAGCCTTGTAGGCCTCGTTCTTGGCTGCGAGCATCTGTCGGCATTCATCATCATACCAGGGGTTTCTTGCTGGTGGCCGCGAGAAACCTAGCACATCAGTTGCGGCTGATCTAATGGCTTGTTGGCATCGTTGCCATTGTTCTTCGACATTAGATGTGAATCGAGAGGTTAAGGGATACGCGTTGCGCGAAGGTCTTGGCGGTCTCTGGCGATTGCAGTCTTTCGATATTAAATGTTTTCACAGTATTTCTGTTTTTTTGTGGCGTGGTGGATATCCGCATCCTTACCTTGGCTGCAACAAGGTAGTGGTCCCAGTCGATGTTAGCCCCTCGGAATGTTCGTACATCCAAAATACTGGATGTGTGCCTCTTGTCTATCGCAATGTGATCAATTTGGTTGACTGTTCGTTGATCTGGGGACCGCCATGTCCCCTTCTGGATATCGAGGTGAGGAAACCGTGTGCTGGCTATAGTGGCATTTCGTTTCGTAGCGAAGTCAATTAGCCTTAGTCCGTTACCAGACGCGTTGTCGTGTAGGCTATATATTCCGACAATACTGCTAAAGATGTCTTCTCTTCCTATTTTGGTTTAAAATCTCCCAGCACGATTTTAACATCGTACTTCGGTAGTCGCTCATAGGTTTTGTCAAGGAGCTCGTAGAAGCAATCCTTAGTTGTATCATCTTTTTCCTCCGTCGGGGCATGAGCGCGTATAAGGCTTATGTTGGCGAATTTGGCCTTGATGTGGATTTTTACAATGCGTTCGCTTATGTCTTGGAAACATAAGACTTCTTGCCTAAGTCTGGCACTTATAACAAATCCGCATCCGAATAGTCGCTGTTTCTACTCACTATAACACGGTCCATAGTAGATGTCACAATTTTTCATCCACTTTTTGCCAGGCCCCTCCCATCGTATTTCCTGGATGGCAGTAATGTCTACTTTGTAGCAGTTTAGGGCTAACGCTTGTTGTTCGCCTGCACCTCTCCTGTTTAATGTTCTCACATTCTAGGTGCAAATACGAACGTCGTTGTCCTTTTTTCGTTTAGCAGGGTCGTCAACAGTAATATCAGTCCTATTGGTCCGAGGCTATTGGTTGCTTCGTAACAATGGTTTTTTTTCATCGGTGGTTAGTTAACCCAAAGCACAACCCCCAACCTGGAGGGTCAGTTCCAATTTATTAGATGCCCCTAGGACATGGAGCTATCAGTATCCACTGCGGGATTGAGCGCTGTCGTTGACCGTTCGGTTCATCCGCCACCATCTCTGTACAAGGGGCCTGACTTACCCTTGAAATTCTTAGATAACCTGTTGTCCTAATATGTCGAAGCAGCTTATCTAGGTTCGCCTGGGATGGCAGACCGGGTATTCATTCCGCGCCATTCTGACCAGGGTGATTATAGTGTTGCTGTTTAACGTCTTGTTATCAACACTCGCACTTATCGTTTAGCAAGTGAATTCCGGTTGGGTGAGACCAGTACCCGATGGTTACCACTTGGAGGTAAAAAATAAGCAAATTTGATGTGTAGTCGGAGTTGCGAGCACTGGGCATTGCCAAATTAAAGCCAATCAGAGTCTACACCCAACCATCGACCACTGCATCCACTAAGAATAAAATAAGGCTCCGAAATTCCATAAATTCCATACCTAAACATATCTACATACACCGGGCTACTTAATGAATAAATCGAACCTATTCAGCTTTAATTTCCGCGTCGATCATGATTCTCAACTTTCAAAATGGCAAAATATGAAACTTCGGATATACAATGTATCTTAAGGAATAACTAACTGTAAACATTGCTATCAAATTCAATTTGCAGATGAAATTACCTCAAACAATGTTTACTTCTGGTTGTTTGTATACCTGATATAGCACCGTGCACCTGATGCAGCTCTGACAGATTATGCAAGCTGTCTTATAATTTAAGTTTCGCTGCACATTGCAGCTTATTGTATTCATTCGAAGGTGTCAGTGAAACCGGCTGCCATTTTTTTCAATTATTATCTATCTCTCGAAAAAGTCACTTTGAGTGATAAGCAATCACATCTTGAGTTTTATCACAGCGTCATCGGCGTGCTGTTGTCGTCGTGTCGCCATGTGATTTATCAATATCTAGCCGTGGATATAGCTTGTGATCAGATCCCCATTTCAATTTTAATTAAATTTTGTAAACAGAATGAAAGTGGAGAGTAGCTATACTGCACATGTATTACAACAACAACAACAGCAAATAATCTGCGACTGTATATGTGATGAGTGGTGACTAGTGAGACTTTATTAACCACGAAATTGTAACGAGAACGCGATTCGTTTCTGGAGAAAGGTAAATATTGACGAGATACACTCAATTACGAATGTTGACAAGTAAGTGAGTGATTACGGTAATACATTACCAATAACTTGTGCCAAAGCGCAAATATTCAAATTGCGTTATCAGTTGACACTTGGTAATTTCGTCGATGGCAATACACCACGGGTATTTATTGACAGAAGACTGATGACGACAGGCGAAATAAATTGTTTTCAAAAAAAAAAAAAAAACACGTTCAAATGGGTTATTCCACTCCGGAGGTAGTTTAAGTGAAAAGTCAATTTTCCCATTACGGTTGACAAGGGGGGAAATTTTTTACAAATGTCTTTGATTTTTCTAAGTTATTGTCAGCTGTGACTTTTCTTTTTTCCATAAACAGTTTGTCGTCGCATTAAGGCTTATAAATGGGTTTGGCTCCTAGAAAACAATTTCCATATCATTCATGTGACCCTAACGAGGTATGCCTGTGTTGGGAAAATCGTAATGAGGAGGTTATGAGGAACCTTATAGAATATCTTGGGAGGGCAATGGAGGACAGAGGTCTCATCATTTAAACATTTTACACTGCGGATTTAATGACCAAATTATAGCAGGATCAGTAGTTGTTATAATGAAAGCGCAAAGAACGAGTTCTTAGTTCTCTTCCTATCGGGAGAATGGGACTTTCTAAGATTAAGTGAACAGTGGTATCTATAGTACCAGTCATGATGGGCAAAGTGAGTTACCTACATAAGATGCTCAGACATATGGGGACATCAGGTCATCTTGAAACTTTAAGAATTCGTTGGCGATCTAAGAATTACGGTTTTACCGTATTCAATGACGAAAACCGTGGGCATATTTGTATCACTGAAAAATAAAAAGTCGGCGGGAGAGGACGGAGTCCCACACGTCGTATTGAGACGCCTGCCAATAGAAGCAGTCAATATTTTCACCGCCCCGTTAAACAATATACTGAATAATGCACATTATCCGGTGCACTGGAAAATGGCGGTGGTACATCTTATCCCTTAAAAGGACAAAGACATAATAATCCCAGCTAATCTTCGGTCAATAAGCCTTCTGCCGAATGTAAGCAAGGTTTTCGAAAAGAAATTCAATAGAGCTCTGTTTAAGTGGGACGAGGAAAATAAAATTATTCCGGAAAATCAGTCGACATTCAATGGAATAAGTCCAAAAATTCAGTGCACAGGGGCCTGTCTGGTTAACTTTGAGAAGACCTTAGACACCGTTTGGTTAGAGGGGCTTTTCTACAAGTTAACCAGACTGGGCATGCGTTAACCCATGTTATATGTGATTTATAAAATGCTTATGGGAAATTCGTCATAGTCTTTGAAATTAAAAACTGTTAACAACAGGGGGCGGTGAACTCCCAGATATTGTTTAACGTTTACACAAGTGATCTTGTAGGTTCTCTCAGATACGCTGTAGCGTACGCAGATGATCTAGTGGCGTAGAGATCGGGTCCGAAAATTGAGGACCCAATCGCTTAGGGCTTCTGGCGATACCAGAAAAAAACTGGAAAAATTGTGCATCATCGGACAGCCGTTGGCGGTGAGAAGTAAAGTCAAATACCTTGGCATCTGGCTTAACAAGTTTCTGTATTTTAACAGACTTGAGGATCAATTTTCAAAAAACCGATACAATTATGTTTAGGACCCCATCGCTTAGGGCTTCTGGCGAAATCAGAAAAAACTGGAAAAAATTGTGCATTATCGGACAGCCGTTGGCGGTGTGAAGGGAAGTCAAATACCTTGGCATCAGGCTTGACAAGTTTCTGTATTTTAACAAAAATGTGGATGCTTGTCTGTCCAGGGCTAGGGGGGGCTAATGCTCTGACAAGAAGATTGTTTCTAACCAGTCAACTTGATTCAAGGGTGAAAGTCACTTGCTACATGGCCCTCATAAGGCCGATCATCGCTTATAGTTGTCCCGTGTGGTTCAATGTATCACCAGCCTACATGGAGAGGATACGGCTGTTTGAGAGGCGTTGTCTCAGATCCTGCTTAGGATTGTACCGAACGCCGGATTCCGAGTACAAAAAATATTATCGCAACGAGGTTCTATACAATGGGGCTCAGTTGAATAGAATTGACAATTTTCTAATTAAGGTGATTCGAAGGCACGCTGCAAGGGCGATGGCTAGCGACAAAAGCAAAAAAAATGTTAGATATAAGCTTACAGCGCCGGCTATGGGCCGATAAGTTAGATTAAGTAAACATGTTATTGATAAGTTAGTTTAAAGCATTTTTGTCTAGTAATAAGTTAATATTTCAGGATAATAAAAAATTAATTTCAAAGTAGAAGTAAAAAGAATTAGTCATTCCTCTTGAACGGAAATTGTGAAGGAAAGATGAAAGACAAATGACAGCGCTCAATCCAGTAGTAGATACCAAGAGTCCGAATCGTTGCGGTAATTGCATAATTGGAAATGGCTGTCGAGTTTGGGAATTGTTTTTTTTTTTAATTAACATATATTCCATATTAAGTTATATGAGATATAAACGCCTCGGATACTGGACCTCTCAAATACCAACTAGCCCCGGAAAACGACAATGCACAACAACCTGGTCTTAACCACCTGGCAGGTTATCCACAACGGTTGATACTCAAAAAACTCAAACCTATGCGCACGCGGTACGGGGCAGATATTACCGTAATTCGGAGAATCCGATATGGTTGACAGTTCTTGCTCCCGTTGCCAATATTAAATGGTTCGTTCTGCCTGACAGCGGAATGTTGTTCGTCATCGCCTTTTAATAATCCGCAGAAGTGGTTCTTCCATATCCTCAGCATCGACTGTGTCAGGGAATCGGAAAACAAAATGCCATCCCAGATGAAAACCTTGACTTGAATTCACTAAATCAACAATTTAATACTTCTGCCTTACCCACTGTAGATATGGAATCGTATGACCTGCATGAAGTTAATTCGTCTATTCCGAGTTTTGAGTCTGCGTGTGTAGTTGATGTTGAAATAGTTACTTGTCTGATATTTATACCCTATCCCATAGGGGTATATTAGTTTTGATACTTAGTTTGTAATATAGAGAAATAATTTAGCTACATATACCTCAAAGTATATGGATCGACTCAGAATCGCTAGCTGAGTCGAATTAGCCATGTCTGTCTGTCCGTCCGTCCGTCCGTCCGTCCGTGTGTCCGTCCGTCCGTCTGTCTGTTCGTCACAGATTTTTGGGCCTTAAATTTTGAGCTAGGATAATGAAATTTGGTATATAGGATCCTTGGCCGAGTCACCAGAACAAGTGTAAACATTTTTAAAATCCGCCCACTGCCACGCCCCCTTTTAGAAAAAACGTAGTTTTAAGCCAACCCGTATGGAATTTCAAAAAAGTGTGTTTGCAACATATTTAGACAATCCTAATATCTATATTTCGTCCATACAAAGTTTTTCGCCACGCCCACTTTTTGGGGGCGTTTTTAGTAAAAAACATTTTTTGTCCAAATTTTAAAACTTTCGAAAAAAATTTTGATGCAAATACTTCCGAAAGGGTAATATAAACATTTTGTCCATAGATCATTTTCACCTACGCCCACATTTTGGGGGCGTTTTCTTACAAAAACCATTTGTATACCCCATCCCAAGGCATTAGCAATAGAAATACGTTGTTTTTTGACGAACCACAAAAGATTTTGAGAAACTGTCTGAGCAATATATTGTGACAATGTCATTTTCTGTTTTTCATCGCCATAAGGCCTATATTTTGAGGATATTAATTTAAAGGATGGGATGGGATAGGGTATTCAACGATCCGCATAGCGGATTGTAGCCTCTCATATGTTTTTCAAATCAAATCAAGGTGACAAAAGAGTCACATATCAATCAGCGGAAAAGGAAGTCCCGGATAGCAATGGAAGAGTATCGAACCAGAAGAAGAAAATCATAAGCCTATCAGCTTATAAAAATCTTTCCCGACAAGAAAAAATATCCATCTCAGATATGAACGCAGGCGACCCTAAATAGCAATAGCAATCTAATCACAGACGGGCAGGGGATGGCAGGCAGCATTCCCCCTTGCTGTTTAATATCAAAATAGTAATACGGCAGGAAACCAGCCCACCTTTTTTCAACGAAGAAATAACCCCCCTGTCAGTAGTTTTGACAGATTACAAGCGAAACTCATTTATGTTCAGATTGGTTTGCCATTTCATTATGAACAAGTTGACAAATTAAAAACAAATCGTGCAAATTAATTTCGACAATAATAGTTCAGTTCGCGAAGTTTACCTCAAGCTCCGTCCATTTTATGGTCGACATAATCGTCCATCAGAGCAATTAACTCGGTTAACCATGAATCGTTTTCGCAATACGTGATAATACGCATCTGCAGAGACGTCGAACAGTGCGCACCGAAGAAACAATTGCCTCTGTAGAGCAAAGTGTTGAAGAGGACCCTAATGAATCCGATTCGCCACCGTGCATAGCAATTGGAGATTTGTCCATCAACTTTATGGAAGATTTTGCGCAAAGATCTTGGGTTACGACCTTAAAAGATCCAGCTTGTGCAGGAATTAAAGCCGCGAGACCATGTAATGCGTCGTGATTTTGGTTTATTGGCCGAAAATGAGATTGACTTCGATGCTGATTTTCATCGCAAAATTTTGTTTAGTGATGACTGATGAGGCTCATTTTTGGTTGAATCAACATGAGACCCTTGAGACGCCATTACATCCACAAACTGACTGTTTGCTGTGCTCTATGGGCTGGTGGAATCATTGGGCAATACTTCTTCCGAAATGATGCTGGAGAGTCAGTTACCATAAATGGAGACCGGTATAGAGCCGACTATTTTGTTCCCGAATTGGATGGCATGAATGTGGATGAGATGTGGTTCCAACAAGACGGCGCTACATGTCACACAGCGCACGTCACAATCGATTTATTGAAGGAAACATTCGATGAGCGCATAATTTCGCGGAAAGGACCTGTCAATTGGCCACTGAGATCGTGTGATTTGACACCATTGGATTATTTTCATTAGGGATATGTGAAGTTGCTCGTCTACGCCAACAAACCAGAAATGTTTAAATGGGACTCGAAAGCCAACATTCGTTGCGTTATTGGCGACATACGGCCCCAAATGCTCGAAAAAATGGTTGAAAATTGGACCTCTAGACTTGGATTTATTAAAACCAGCCGCGGCGGCCACATGCCCGAAATCATACTTAAACATTAATGGCATAAAATTATCCTTCCAATAAAGCCAAATTGATGGACATTAAAACGATTTTCTTGTGTTTTATTTCAATTCGAAGTTCTATACCTCTAACAAAAAACACCCTTTATAAAGAAAAATTGAGAACCGATTTCTGGTGGACACAAGTTGCAATAAAAAAAAAAGAATTGTCGACCCAAAACATTTGATGATGTAATTCATTATTCTCGGAGCCATTATCAAACCTACCAATGACACCACAGTGAAGTTTCACGAAGATTGCACTTTCCAAAAATATGCTACTTAGGTGTGACTGAACAAATGAGTTCAAAACTCCCTAAAGTTATTTAGGGTCCAATAATGGTACCATTCCAATCGGTAGTTGCTGCGCCGAGTACTGAAGTACGTAGTATATTATAGGTCGCTACTCTACCACCATCCAGGAGGTCACTATCATCATCCCCTATAGGTAGCTTACATTTTTTTATATTATAGCGGCCATGTTTTTAAAGCAATATCTGTCATGTTTGTTGTGAGCTGTTCAGTAGTTTAATAAATGGTTATAGGGTTGTAAAACTTATCGGTGCTACATTTAGAGGTAACGATTTATGAAGCATTTATCCTCACCAGAACCGTCCTACCAAAAATCTCGATTAGTATTTTTGTGTCTTATTCGATTCCATAAAGAATCAGCTAACACCCGAACATCACCGAACCGATCGATCTGCTAAAAATAGTAGGCAAACGTTCCCTTAATTTTTTTTTAAGTCTGTCATTGCAAAAACGTAAGGCAAGGAAATCATACGTTTGGAAATTAATAAAAACTAATACTGAATTTTGAGTCGTTGCGTTGGTCTGAATTTAAAGACGGCTATTCCAATCTTCGGTCATCAGAATAGTCCCATCAGACAGTCTCTACGTGATGTAGTGCAAAATTCGCATCAACTATTGAATGTTCCTGTGAAAGTGAGACAACGCACCAGTCGAAGTACCAAAAATAGTCCACCCGTAAGTGCTTTCTTTCAAAATGAACCAAATCATTCAATTTTACAGGAATTGGGAATCTCTCAGTAATTTGCCTTTATCCTCAAGAACTCGAGAACTAAAGCCTCTCGATCATTTGAAGTGCCGAAAAGTATCCGATTGTGCTCTGCAATAATTTGAAGAATAGCGTTATTTTTATCGAAAATTTGTCTTAGCGACTTTTGGCTTCAAGACTTTATCAATATGCGTAATTGGAAAGCTACAAACATATATGTGCATCCACATATATATTGCATCCACAAAAATTGACCACATACAGGATGTGTGCTCGGATCGTATTTTGTTGTCAATGAAAATTATCGCGATGTTAAGGTCATAGGAGTTTGCTATCATGTCGAGCATTACTGATTTGAGGTTGCAAAAGGGTGCTTCAAAATGCCACACATGCCATGAAATAATTTATCTATTAAGTCTTGTAATCTCGAGATATTGTCCGGTCAAAAGGTCACGTCAGTGATTATTTTAAACGTAGCGCGTAGAATATTTTAGAATATTCAAGGATTTCGGCATTTAAAAGATGCGCCAAGCAAATCTCTCATTCGAAAATGTGTAAAAAAAACTTTTAAGAGACTTGAAAAACAAAAATTCGGGTGACCACGAAAGATGGAAATCATGAAGAGTGTTAATCAGCCTGTGCTTGCTCACCCAAAACTTTCAATTCGTAAGCGCGCAAGTGCTTTAAATGTGCATGGATCATTACCACACCTAATTCTGCACAAAGAATATCTGAACCCCTATCAAATGCAATTTGCGCAAGAATTAAATCCCTAGGATGCCAGTCATAGGCTTGTCTTCGTAATCCAGGGAATTGAGCGCTTTAAAATCTTTATCAACATCTTATTTTCGGATTAAGCTTATTATCATCTTAATGGCAAAATTGAAATCCAGGAGAGGTAACGAAAAATAAGGCTACAAACTATTTTTTTTGCAGATCATCAAAAATATATTTTTTTAATTTTTATTCTTAAATCTGCCCTTATCGCACTTATCAACCAACCGTTCACAATGTATCACTCAACTTCTGTACAATACATATGTCTTCATAGCGGTCTCTTACTAATTGATAATTAAAATTTATTGTATCTAAAGTAAATTTGACTATGCAAGGGGTTTAATGTGCATAACCGAAGCCGGCTCGAACACCTGACCCTCCGGCGGAACTTTTCAGCCTTTCATTCGCCTTATCAGTCTCACTTTCACTACTCGGTCCACCGTTGGAACCCACATTTTGTTGCTGATTTCACATGTCAGCGTATAGACACCTTTCTGTGATACTAAGGCCGCAGTTACGACCAACGCTAGTAAGCTTTGGCGCTAGTGCGCTAGTAAATCTAATGTATGGATAATCAATAACGTGGTCGCATATCACGCTTTTTGCGTTCGCGCTAATCCACGCTTGTAAATTCATTTGATTTTCAAGTTTATTAGGTTGAACTAGCATGAGCAATCGTCCACGATTTTTTTACTAGCGCACTAGCGAGGACTAGCTCGGAGTAGAATCTCATCGACATGGATGATAGGGGACAAACGATGGGCGATTATCATAGTTGTTCCGTTGCGCAGTTTTTTTGCCATCGGCGATTGAATATTACACTCGGTGTGTGTGTGTCCAAAGCGCTAGTGGCCTCAAGCAACACAATTATCGGAGCTCTTGCTATTGCAACAAGTTACTCCCGCCGCCTCTTAACCGCTTCACCTTTGTATCATAGCGATCGGGGAAGGACAATATACGCTCGTGTTGCGATCAACTGAGAAAACTTCATGAGGTGACGATCCGACTGCCGTATTCAATCTTGTAGAAGATTATATTTTTGAAGAGCAGCGTATCCTGGGGCACAACACCAATGGTCTTCCGCAGAGACCTCTGTTGGATGAGTTTGATGTTCTGCCAATCGACAAGTATACTGCCTTGGTTGACATCGTAAAAGCGGAACTGTAATCGTACTATTGTTCTTTTACCAGCGGACCAACGAAGGCTACGTTTTGCCAGCGCAGCGTTGACATAAAAGCTGACATTGCATAGGACAAGCTTTTCTGGAGTGTACCCAAAGTTTACGTTAGAGAATTTTACCACCGGAACAGAGTAGACCGGCGGCATCTGGAGCGTCGATGACATCCTCTTCTTCTTTCAGCAATAACAAAATAGTTTTATAAAAAGCACGGCAATGAGTAGACCAATGTATATATCAGGACGGAGAGTTGAAGCAGAACGTTTTCCTTTGGCCAGAGGTAGGGGAAAAACTTGCGTAGATTTTTCCATTCAATATAAAAGGCTGATCGATTTCCGGTTGGGTTTAGTGGCCCTTCATCGCCATGTCCAATGTAGTAGCAATCTTCTTACGAAGCCTTTTGGCCATAGCTCAATATTAAACTCAATGGCATATGCGGATGTAGCATCTGACTACATGATCCCATATCACGACTTTGATACTAATTACTCTATCAGAATACCAAGCAGAGACGAATGGTCTTCAAACAATGTGTTATCTAACACAGAAATAGCAATCTATACCGACGGATCCAAAATGGAAGTCAGAGTGGGCTCTGGTGTCTACTCTGAAAAGATCGGGCTAGCTACATCCTTGAGATTAGCAAACTCGTGTAGTGTATTCCAAGCTGAGATCCTGGCCATACTCGAAGCTGCCGAATCGGCTAGGGTATTGGACATATCACATGAGGATATCTCCATCTACGTGGATAGTCAAGCGGCCAGTAAAGCTCTGGCATCCAATATAGTAAAATCACGGGTAGTTGGACGCTGCCGCGAAGAGCTGAAGGCTCTTTGTAACCAGAACAAAGTCCAAATTATCTGGGTGCCAGGACATAATGACATAATAAGAAATGAGAAAGCAGACGAACTAGCCAGACTAGGATCGTCCAGTTGCATTTCCCTAGCTGATAAAAGCAATCATAACAGATAGCAAAATACAATAACTTGTACACACACAAAATCTCTCTGGCCAGAATTAAGCGGCAGCAAATCAAACAAGCTATTAGCTTTGAATAGAGCTTCCATTTCTATAGCGGTGAGAGTGATAACAGGTCACAACCTGTTGGGTAAGCACTCCAATAAGATAAAACTGACTGGTGTGTCGAAGAAGAGGTCTCACACCTACTATGCCAATGCCCTGCGATCAGTGGCAGCCGTTTAAAAATACTAGGCAGCCTTTACTTCGATGACCTAAGTGACCTAACGACTATCCCAATAGCGCTGATAGTCCGTTTTTGTAGCAGATCAGGATGGAGCCTCTTTGAGGCTGAAGGAGCAACACAGACCAGCACCGCATAAGTATCACTAGCGAACTTAACCAGGTATCCTCTTTCTCTATTTCAGGATACTTCTTCGAAGGGTATCGCTATGGGCCCACGTAGGCCTATGCGAGCTTGACGACTCATCCGAGCGTCAACAGCCCATCTAACCTAACCTAACCTACATGAAGTTGTCGTTAAAACGTAAATGGCAAGACCTATATATCAATTACAAGACAAATTTTAAATATTTGATGCAAATTTGAGCGTTTTAATCCATTATTTTAAAAAAAAAACTACGCTTAAAAAATCACCCGTTATTATTAAATCTAAAAATTGGCCAACATTTTTTTAATTTGTTAACACACACCTACACAAGAAGAAGTGCCTTAATTCCATTTGAAACAAACGCCTGGTGCATTTCACCTAGGTACTTAATATTTTTATTGGGGGTATAACTGCGATTCAATGCACTTAAGGCATATACTTGAAAATTGGTTGCACTGTACAAACATAATATTTATAAACAAGTACCACCATTCCTTGGATTATATACACTTGTCAAAACGAATAAAAAAAAACATGGAATTCTCTAGAAATACGTTCCATATTCCCCTTGATACCTTTTAGTCCCCAATCATTACATAAAGTCCCCACATTTGTAGTCAACTCCAATCCTCCCACTCATTTCAATTAGCAAAATCAATCGGTATGTACTGCCACCATAACACAACCATTTACGACTTACCTACTTCAGGTCTCAGGAAAAGCACTTAGATATACTAGAATGCAAAATCACAACATTCAAACGGGTAAAACTCTATAAGCGATTGATTATCTCAATTAGCACATCGTTTTGCCTCCCAAAGATGGGTAGATCAACGCGTCTATAAATATCACTGGCAGCGTAAATTAATCGACTCTTAAACGAGATCTTTTCACGATCACTTAACCGCGCTAAGTGGATTCACGAATTTCTTGAATGCATAACAGAATCTGTTAGCCGCGTTAGCACCTCGGAACTCACAAACAAGCACCCTTCATAAGCTACACCAACACGAGTTGGTTCTGAAAAAATAACAAAACTCCGTCAAGTCAAAGCACCCGATTGTGTCGAAATGTAAACGCAAAGCCGAATGAAGGGAAACGCTTTTCACACTTTCCGTAACTTAATTTGTCCAATTGTGCGAGGGTGCACTCGACGTCTTCTTATCGTAAGCCAAGTCAAACACCGACTAATCGACGAACAAAAGATTTGGCGACATCTGAGATACTGAGATACTGCAAGTGTTACTCGACTGCCTCCCGCGTACTAGACCGTCGCGTAACGAGTAAGTAGATCCGATCTGGTGTCGTATTTTCGTTTTTTTTTTTGCGGTGGTGGTTTTTGTTAGGGTGGCACAGTGTGTATGGATCGATGTGAAGCTTTTGCCGGTTGTATTAGTGTAGAAAGCTTGTAGTGCGCCTTAGCTTGCCTGGAGAGTCCGAAGTGCAATAAGAACTGCTGGAGACACGATGGTGTGGGCGGTGTGCTATAGTAATGAGTGTAGGTGCAATAATACTGCTTATGTCATGGATATTGAATACACAAGACAGATTCGGACTCTCTCCTTTGGAGGTCATAAATTTTGCACGGAACAGCTGTTTCCGTAATTGGATGTCACAGGTGTGATTTGGTTGTTGTTCTGCAAATCATTAAATCCCACGTTTTGCAGAGCCCCTCATTTCCATAGCTCAACTGGTATGTGCATGTGTGATTTCTCGCGCCGAAAGTGTCAAGTTCTATGCCAATTATGCCTGAGCTGGAAATTATTATTATTACCCTGCCTATAGAACAAACACAGAGGTCAGAGCTATTTGAATGGCAGAACGTGCCGCGTCGCAATCCGTTACAACGCGGACGAAAGATCAAAGTCAAGTTCAAAATAAAGTACACATTAGGATGGACCGTGGAATAGTGTCAGGCCTTAGCGCGCCGCATGTGGGAGTAATAGGTAGCCATAACAACGCAAACGTTGTCGATGTCTTAATTAGGGTCATAATTTTTGACGCGGTATTTTTTTTTTGTCCGATGATGGATGTGACTTACGGAACGAGTTGAAACGACATTGGAGCGGATGCCATTTAATGACAGTCGAATAGGAAATTGGAAAATCTATTGGTCTGGAATTTCATTGTGTCGGAGACGGATCGGTGACGAGACAGTGGATTCGGTTATGGTTAGGGATTTTTATTAATTGGATCAACTTCCACGAAAAATTAAATGAATTTTTCGGAGTTCAGATTTAACTCTGGTTTAACCAAATTATTTAATTTAGAGTTAAGTCAGAAAAATTATTTAAATTAATTGAAAAGTCGCATGGAGCACATTTTTTTTCTTTTAAATATTTTTCAACACTTAGGACTTAGTCCTTAAAGATTATAAAACCCAGTGATGGAAGGAAGGAAAATGGTTTGTGGATAGTTAGAGATTGGGAGTAGGTGGGAAAAGAGTGAGGTGACGATGCGCGTTAATTTTGAATCTTTGTAGATTATAGTCACCTGGAAAAATTGAAGAAGGCAAGCTATTCCATAATCGTGAAGTGTGGTTAAGAAATGATCTTCTAAATTTTACTGTGCGATCGAAAACAGGCTCTATGCAATATGGGTGTGTGGAAGAAGCCGCACGAGTATTTCTATTAAACAGACGGACAGGCGGGATACAACTATATACAAGGTGGCGCAAAAATAACCTTCCGATGTTTTTTGGCTGTAATTTAAAAAAAAATGAAAAACTTTGATTCTTCTTGTGGATTATTTTTATTTGGTCTTTTAATTATTTTTTACATCAAGTCGAGAATATGATGTCATGTAAATGGCCTTGCTGGCCAGTGCAAATCGCCAAAATGGGAGATTAGGCGCCCGGGAAATGCATCCTTCAGCATATCGGTTGTGGCACGTGCAGTGTGTGCAAGGTCCGATGACTCCTCCAGCGAAAACAGCACACCATACAGTGACTTTGAGCGGGTGTAATGGCTCTTCATGGGTTACACGCGGATTTTCAGTGCCCCAGAAGCGTAAATTTTGCTTATTTACGTACCCGCTAAGATGGAAATGGGCCTCATCACTCATGATTATTTTTGATGAAAAATCATCTTCCTCTTGGTGGTGATTAAGGATGGCTTGAGCGTATGTTAGACGCGATTGGCGGTCAGCAGCTAACAGGTGATGCACCGTCTGGACTTTGTACGGAAACATCTTCAAATCTGGCACCAAAATTCGCTTTGAAGACCGTCGACTGATACCCATTTGCGTGGCACGTCGTCTGGTCGATGTCGACGGCGCTTCCATGACATCTTCGGCTACAGCAGCAATATTCTCTGCAGAACGGCTACTCCGGGGTCTGCCACGCCTGGCAGCATCTCGTGTTGTGCCAGTCTCTTCGAGGCGAGTGGCTAAACGTCGCAGTGTTTCACCAGTAGGCGTTGGACGGCTAGGAAATATGCGACGAAATTCACGTTGTGCCAAAGTCACCGACCGATTATTGCTCAAATAAATAGTCACCAATATTCCGCGTTCTGGAGCAGTGTAGCGTAACATTGTTTATTAACGTGTATTTCGCATGTGTTTACTACACAAATGTCAAAACAGAACTGACATTAGGGGCCAATCGCAAAATTTATAGCATTTTCTGTTAGGAGGATTACTTTTGCGCCACCTTGTATTTCGTCGGAACATTTATGGTGAAAGTAACGGTAAAGAAGTGCAAGGCATCCAACATTCCGCCGGTGTTCAAGCGAATGAATTTCGCTACAAACTGATTGGTTGTCAATAAGTTTGATAGCTTCACGTTGGACTCTGTCAAGTAGTCTCAAGCAAGTTGCAGGAGCACCCGCCCAGATGTGCGAGTTATATTCGAGTTTTGGACGAATGTAGGCTTTATAGATATTAGCTTAATCCGATGGAGTGAAAAACCGTTTGCATCGTTTGAGAAATCCTAGGCATCTAGCACCACCTTTTGCAGCATCTATAACTTGCTGGTTCCAACGAAGGTCTGGGCTAATGCACATGCCAAGCGTAGACAAGCCATTGGATTCCTCAACTTCAACTCCTTCCATTTTAAGTTTAGCTACATTTGTATCCCGTTTCAGAGATAGGAGACAGCACTGAGTTTTTGACGCATTAAACTCAACCCGGTTGTTGGTACCCCAACTGATAATTGTATCAATGTCGGAGTTGAGTTCAGTTGACATTCGCTGGCGTTGTGACTCGACGACGTGGGGTTCTTGTCGCGGAGTCGTTAGAGAGTAAACGAAGTCAAGAGTACTGTCATCCGCGAACGAATGGATAGGATTACAAGTCAGAGAGAGAAGGTCGTTAATAAAAATTAAAAACAGAGTTGGTGAGAGGACTGAGCCTTAGGGTATTCCAGCGTTTGTTGAAAAGGGGGTGGAAGTTGACCCATCTAATACAACTTGTATTGATCGATTAATTAAAAAACTCGTAATCCAAATTATAAAAGTGTTACCGACACCGAAAGACCTAATCTTATTAACAAGAGCGCTATGCCACACTCTATCAAAGGCTTTTGAGATATCCAGAGCAACAATTCTACATTCACCGAATTGGTGAATGCAACGATTCCTTTTTTCGCGTAGATAGACCATAAGATCACCTATTGACAAAAACCATACTGACGGTCACTAATGAGATGATTTTTTTCTAGATAGCTCATGTGGTGGTAATGTACTCTCCATGACCTTAGACAGTACTGACGTTAGAGCTATGGGTCGGTAGTTTGAAGGGGAGGTTTTATCCCCTTTTTTGGAATTGGCTGAACATGCGCAAGTTTCCACCTATCAGGAAATATTCCTGCAGAGTACGAGAAGTGGAAGAGTTTGCGTAGAGATTTGGCCAAAGTGGAAGAACACCTCTTCAGCACAAGGGGAGGAATTCCATCTGGACCTGAAGCTTTAATTTGTTTGAGATCTTTTAGAACTCTAGCAACTGAACGGGTTCGGAAAAATATTTTCCCTAAAGAATAATGAACCGGATTCAGTGATGGTGGTGAAGAAGAGCTGTATGGTAAGTTGGAATTAGCTGCGAATAGTGAAGCTAGCAGATTTGCTTTTTCTTGGTAGACAAGCGATGGGATTGTTGATGAGTTACAACCTTTTATTCGTTTGACGAAAGACCAAAAAGACTTGCTGCCTTTAGGACATTGCAGTATTTTTTGCCTCACTTTTTGGTCACGTAAGAATTTAGCACGTCTTAATATAGTCTTACAGTTGTTTCTAGCCCGCCTGTAAAGACTTCGATTTTCCTCAGAAGGTGTTTGTCGCCACTGGGCAAAAGTCTCTTCTTTCGTCCGGATAGCAGTCACACAAGACGGATTAAACCAATTTAAACTTATAGCAAGGACTACGTTAATATAGGCTATAAAAATTGTATTTTTAGTAAACTCCCCCAAAAAATGGGTGTGGGTTAAAATGTTTAAATTATCGAAGAATAATTAGAATTACCGAAGAATTTTTAGCAAAACTTTTTGAAAATTTCCTTAAATATTTACCAAAAAAGTTTTTATTAAGTTCCAAAAACTTTGTGTGGCTAAAAAACTCATTCTGGTAGAGCAGTTTCGCCAAAAACTGTTGCCATATTCGGTCTTGATCTGCATTGTAAAAAAGCGTTCTCTGATGTCTTCGGAAATTCTAGGAAATTGTTATCTAAATATGAAGACGAAGCGGTTTTATAAGAAAATTCATTATCCTAGCTTAATGTCAGGCCTAAAATTCCGTCGCATGTCGTACAAATTGTCATGGCTATGTCGACTCAGCTAGCGAATCGATCCATATACAAGGTTGGCCAAAAGAGGAGATATATTGGAAGATGCTCTTAGTTTTGCAAATGGCCGCCAATGTCAAATCTGTTTTGACATTTGTGGACTAGACAGATGTAGAATACAAGTGAACAAGCCATGGAGCGATACACTCCCCAAGAATGCGGAATAATCGTGTCTATTTTTTTGCGTAACAATTCGTCTGTAGTGTTGGCGCAGTGCGAATTCCGTCGCCGATTCCCCGGCCGTCCTACACCGACTACACAAACACTGCGCCGTTTGGCCACCAACTTAGAAGAGTGTGGGACCACACGAGACGTTGCCCGTTGTGCCGAAAATATCGCCGCTGTTGCCAAGGATGTCGAGCTGTCGCCGGAAACATCGACCAGACGCCGTGCCTCGCAATTAGCCATCAGCCAATCGTCCCTAAGGCAAATTTTGGTCAGACTTGCGCATGTTCCCGGTACAAAGTCCACTCCGTACATCAGCTACTGCCTTTCGACCGCCAAATGCGTGTAACCTACGCCTAAGCCATCCTCAATCTAGAGGACGACGTGGAGGATTTTTCGACAAAGATCATAATGAGCGATGAGCCTCATTTCCACCACAGCGGGTATGTGAATATGCAAAACTATCGCTTCTAGGGCACCGAAAATCCACGAGTAATGCACCCTCTCAAAGTTACTGCATGGTGCGCTGTTCAGGCTGTAGGAGTCATCGGGCCATTTTTTTTTTTTTTTTGAGAACGCCGCTGGTCAAACGACTACAGTAGATGGCTCGCGCTATAGGGCCATGTTAACCAAGTTTTTTCGGCCGCAATTGGACGAATTAGGACTTGAGGACACGGGTTCCATCAGGACGGAGCAACGGCACACACTGCGCCAGCCATTTAGAAAAGCATATCCGCTGTGCGAATCGGTTAATACCCTATCCCATCCCATCCTTAAAAATAATATCCCCGAAATGTGGTCTTTATGGCCATAAAGTATTGAAAATGACGTCACAACATATTGTTCAGAAGGTTTATCAAAATTTTTTATGGTTCGACAAAAAACAACGTTTTTCTATTGCATATGCCTTGGGGTAGGGCATACAAATGGTTTTTGTAGGAAAACGCCCTTAAAAAGTGGGCGTGGGTTCAAATGGTCTATTGAAGAAATTTTTATATTAATACTACCAATGATTGCACATCAAAATATTTTTTCGAAAGTTTTAAAAGTTGACTAGAAAATGTTTAATATAAAAAACGCCCCCAAAAAGTGTGCGTGGCAAAAAAGTTTATGTCGACGAAATACAGATAATACGATTCTCTAAATATGCTGCTCAGACCTTTTTTAAAATTCTTTACGGTTTGACCAAAACAAACGTTTTTCTAAAAAGGGGGCGTGGCAGTTGGCGGATTTCAATTATGTTTACACTTGTTCTGCTGGGAGCAACAAAGAGCACGTGTACCAAACTTCATACTTCTACCTCAAAATTTAAGGCCCAAAATATGGACGGACGGACGGATAGACATGGCTATATCGACTCAGCTAGCGTTTCTGAGTCGATCCATATACTTTGAGGTATACCTCGCTATATTATTTCTCTATGTTACAAACTATGTATCAAAACTAATATACCCCTATGGGACAGGGTATACAAATGAGAGCCAAACAACATCGGATGACTTCCTTTGGCCCACTTTGTACTTTACGATATATTTATCTAAATTAGTTCTCTATTGGACTGGATAAGGCGGATAAGGCGGTGAATACATGCCTCCACTGTATATGAAGTTACTTTGACGATTAAAACGATAAAAGGTGGAAAATCTACTAGAAATTCCCATGAGTTAACGTGAAAATGCTAACCTTGATTAACAGCCTAAAATCCAATAAAAAGATCCTCCATTTATCCTCTGGTTAGTTGACGAGCTCAGCGACGACCTGCCTCACAGAAGGTCTGGCTTCGATTTCCATCCATAGCAACACCTAAATGATTTCTCCCTGACCATCTGTGTATTATAAATTGTCAAGAAAAGCGTATCTCAACTTAGCGGTTCGGATTTGGCCTAAAAAATAAGGTTCCGTCATCGTGCAAGAAATACACGCACTCACATGAATAGTTGTAAGAAAAAGCTACAAAAAGTTGTTGTTGTAGTTTAATTAATGCGATCGTGCAAATTATCCTTAGGGGTATAAAAAAGCTTTGTAAAGTTGTTTTGTGGAAAGGGCATTCGAATGGGTTTCTGAAGGAACACTCTGGTGTCTGTTTAAGAGGCATGCAACTCAGGATTCTCTTGTGAATACCAACTCAACCAATCCCCATATTAAAATGTCAAAAAAGTTAAAAAGCAAGCTTTATACTTCAAAAATGTTCTCACAGTTCAACCTCAGTGAAAAATATTTGTAGGCTATTTGCTAAACTTATGATCAAAGCTACTATACTTCAAAAATTTTCTCACAGTTCAACCTCAGTGAAATAATAATAATATTATAATTAATATGAATATTTATAGGATTTTTGCTAAATTTTCAATCAAAATTAAGTTATCGGTCTTCAACATGAGATCGCGCTCAATCTAAAGCAACCGAATTGAGATTTCTGCGGTAAGTTTGCTGGAGTAGGAGATGAAGTCGAGATAGTGATGGTCACAGTCTATCCCAACGCACAACTTTTCTTCTATAAGATTCAAATTTCCAATCTCCAGAAGCAATTACTTCTTTTGAGCTTTTTTAGTACTTGTGCGTAGAAGTTGAGCCTGTTTAATAACTCTTAAATCCGCAAGGCTTTATATAAGATGTGATGGTATATACTCTATAAGAGTTTCATAAAGTTTCTGGAAATGTGTGTACGAGTGACATTTTCTTAAACGTTTTGCTAGACCTCCCGTCGAAGTAATGTAGAAGAAAAAATTTGTTTAGAGCTTGTGATTGAAGGCTTATAGCAGCTTTGGAATTTTTAATGCGATGACCCCACGAGATGGTGTGAGCTCGATTTCCAGTCATTGTAACAACAACTTTTTTTTTATATTTTTTGCATTTCATCACCACTAATGATACATTTCAGATTTTTTATGTACATTTTACTGATATAACTGAGGTATAAGATTTGTTAATACATAAAATTTATAAGTATTGGTGAAATGATAGAATCTGACAGCACATTTATAATGAATAGGTATAACATTTGATTTATTTTTATTTACTCTATTTTTGAGTTTCGGTAATTCTTCTTTAAGGAAGTTCTATAGAACTCCTGTAGCGATGTTTTTCAATAAGACTTCATATAGTTAATATTCCTGGAAGGGAACTAGTTTCGATAGTACTTTATCAAAGCAAAATTGTTAGTTGGGATGTGGATCGTCAATGTCGAGTACTTCTCCGAACGAAAGTTTCATGCATTCATGGTTTTGTAACGTAGTACGCAAGTACAAGACTTCCAAGAGTTGCAGTAATATCGGGTAAATGTCTTTAATGTTTTATAATCGATGGAGGAGGAGCGGAATTCATGGAAGCACACTTGAGCACCTAAAGTAGACCGACCAATGCGCAGCTTTTTAACCAAGTATATGTCTAACCACAAAAAAGGAGACTCTCTGAACTTAGGCTCCGCTATTAACTCTAAACAACATCTCATCAGAAATAAAACGAAGAATTTCTCTTGCTAACCGCTATTTCTTCGGGTTAAGAAGACAATTTTGTAGTGAAGCACTAACTTGAAAACTAAGAAGATCCTATATAAGACCCTGATCATCCCAGTCCTGCTTTACGGCGCTGAAGCATGGACCGTATCAAAAGCGAATGAAGACATCCTTGGTCGTTTTGAGCGAAAAATTCTTCCAAAAATATTCAGTCCCGATTGCGTTGACGGATTATGGAGACGAAGATTCAACATCGACAAAAAAAATTTCCGCATTGGACGTTTAAGATCGCTAGAACGTGAATATTGAATATAGATCAATAATCCTGCTCGCAGAGTCTTCGATTTCCAGCCAAACGTTAGACGCAGTAGAGGAAGACCTCGCTTTAAGTGGCGGGCACAAGCAGAAACTGACCACAACTAACTTGTAGTGAGCAACTGGAGGCAGTTACATAAGGAGCGGGCTAATTGATTGGAGCGGCAACCTGGTTGAGGTAAAGTTACGTTGCAGACTGTAAAGCAACTTTTCTAAGTAAGTATGTCGGTGTACAGCTTGTCATTAGCAACGCCAAATTTTTACTCCGTCTGATCGTGAGCGCATATCGGTTAGGTTAGGTTAGGTTAGGTTAGGTTAGATGGGCTGTTGACGCTCGGGTGAGTCGTCAAGCTCTCATAGGCCTACGTGGGCCCATAGCGATACCCATTGAAGAAAGTACCCTGAAATAGATAAAGAGGATACCTGGTTAAGTTCGCTAGTGATACTTATGCGGTGCTGGTCTGTTTTGCTCCTTCAGCCTCAAAGAGGTAGTTGCTCCATCCTGATCTGCTACAAAAACGGACTATCAGCGCTATAGGGATAGTCATTAGGTCACTTAGGTCATCGAATTAAAGGCTGCTTAGTATTTTTAAACGGCTGCCACTGATCGCAGGACAGTGGCATAGTAGGTGTGAGACCTCTTCTTGGACGTCAGGGTCGCTGCATTTCATGCAAAGTTGGTTCGCACCAGTCAGTTTTATCTTATTAGAGTGCTTACCCAACAGGTTGTGACCTGCTATAGAAATGGATGCTCTATTCAAAGCTATTAGCTTGTTTAATTTGCTGCCGCTTAACTCCGGCCAGCGCATATAAAACGAATTCAGTCTTGAAGCGGATAATTACAAACCTTCGCTGATGTCTTCGAAATATAAAACTTCTTGCATAGGTCTGTCGATTATTGCAAATCCGCATCCATTGTTGTTTTCGCTTAAAATAACATGAAACGTAGTAAATGTTATTGCCTGGCCTATCCCATCATATTTCCTGTAAGGCAGTAATAGCAGCTTTGTAGCAGTTTGCGGATCTTCGTAACAATGATTTTCTTATGTCAGTGGGATGTTAACTAACAGCGCAACGTCCAACCTAAAGTCCGGGTCTTTCGTAACAATGGTTTTCTTATGTCAGTGGGAAGTTAACTAATAGCGCAACGTCCAACCTAAAGCCGGGTTCCCCTAGGCCAATACATCGTCAGTATCCACTATGGAATTAAGCGCTTTCGTTGGCCTTTTGGCTCATCCGCCACCATCTCTAATTAACCCTAGAAATTCCAAATGGCCTTTTGTTCGAATATGTCAATGTCAGAGCAGCACATGTAGGTTTTCCACATCGTTCAGCTTAAATGGGACTGTAGACGCGACCGTTGATTCCATCTTGCGAATTTGTCCACTACCGTCTGTGAAGGGTAAGTCATTCTATATCAAGACTTGCCTTACAAATCCAGTAAACGTAGGTAATTGATAGTTATCCCGTCATCTCCAGATGAAAATAGAGAGGGTCTGGGACAACTTTTTAACAGACTAGTGACAGACCGAACCTCCGTTTCAAAGGCCATCGCGGATGCCAGAACGCTTGGTCTAAACAACTGGAAGCAGCGAGCCAGGGATCGTAGAGGATGGAAGGCTGCAGTGTCTCAGGCAGAGACTCTTCACGGGTCGGGAGCCCGATAAGTAATGTAAGTAGTGACTTCACGTCCTCTCGGATTGTTTAAAGCTCGTCTTTAACTCTTTTAGGCTAAAAGAAAACGACAGCGGCCAGCATCTAGCTCTTTGTCTGTTAGGGGCAGAGTTAATACTCAAAATAATAAAAATCTAGTCCAACGCTCATGATCTACTCTGATAAATTTTGTACGCAAATACTAAAATATTGAAACTCGGAGATTAATTCTGAAATTACGTGGTAGGTACTCAAATAGTGACAATCAAAAAATATCTTTATGTTAAGTTGGCAGTTTTGCTGTATCAAGTCTTCTACGAAAAGTCGAACTGTCTTCTTAGGACAATCTGTCAACAATTGTAACCTGGAAATTATTTTTGAAATTTCATCAGCAATCGTTTTAGACTCTGTTTCTGATATTGTCAAGTTAAAATCTCTTTAATTTGACACTTTTTCATTCTGTGCCACTATTGTATGTCAATGGTGAGTATTATATGCGTAATGCCCTGTTTGTTATTTAACAATTTCAATAAAATTAACATCCCGTCCCAAACTTTATTGAACAAATTAATTTTAAATCGTTTTTATTTGAATGTTTAAAATCATACAATTTGACAAATTACCCAAATACTTAACCTTACTCCAATACCCTTGTCGTATCTAAATTCCTCATAATCAATGAGTCAATACTGTCAACCTAATAATCCATCACAACACCAATTTCGCCTTCAATATTGGAAAATCAACTCATCTTCCATCATCATTAGCCACTGTCGACGTCGTAGTCGCTGTCGACGTGCGTCGGGGCCGCCTCTCGATGACAGCGCTCTGCGCTTGTTATTCAATTAGCTTGCGATTACGAATGACAGCGGTCACAGTGCAGTGTAAGTGTTGGCACAACCCGACATTGGATAAGTTGAACAAAAAGTCAAACTTGTCACCCTGAAACAGAAACAAAGTTCACACGAAATGAATGTGGGGTCATATGATAGCCTATTAGGCTCTGGGTATATAATCCTCATCTGACGGAAGAGACTCGAGGAAGACACACATTGAGGGATGGAACAGTTTGTGCAAATTGCAACAAAATGTTCAATTATTTCAACCGCAATGTCGCGCCGCCTAGCAAAGTATTTACGAACGCGGACAAAGTGCTGGAACGGTGACAGATATTATTGCTGTCAGGGTCAGAGTGGGATTTATGTTGCTAGTTCCGTATTAAGGGAAATAATATGCTCATTAGCAAAGATTCAAAGCTAAATCATTAAAAATCTCAACCGATAGGGGATGGAGGGAGTAAACTATTGTTTTAGTTGAGCACTTCAAGTTGGTTCTACTTGTACCTACCACTTAGGGTGACGTCTTCCTCTACTGCATCCGAAGTCTGGCTGGGAATTGAAGACTCTGCGAGCCGGAGTATTGGTTTCCATTCGCTCTACATGTCTTATCCATCTTAAACAACCAATGCGGAGTTTTTTTTGACTAGGGGTATGTCGCTGTACAGCTCGTATAGTTCTTGGTTAAATCTTCGTCTCCATAGGACGTCAACGCAAAAGGTACCGAATATTTTTCAACGAATTTTCCTTTCAAATCGACCAAGGATGTCTTCATCCGCTTTTGATACGGTCAATGCGTCAGCGCCGTAGAGCAATACTGGGATGCTCAGGGTCTTGTATAAGATCTCCCTAGTAATTCCAGTGAAGGATTCAGTACTGAATTGCCTTCTTAGCCCGAAGAAACAGCGGTTGGCAAGAGTAATTTTTCTTATCAGACTTAATAGCGGAGCCGTGGTAGACAAAGTCCCGTACAACCGGACAAATGGTGACGTTTAGTCCAATTCGTCGATGTTTTGTGTCCTTTCGTGTTGACAGCATATACGGCTAAGTTACACTCATTTACTGCTAAACCCATTTCTACCGCTTCCTTCTCTATACTAGCAAACGACGAAACGAAACGATTTGACATCACGCTGAGTCCTACCAGTGATGAAAATATCGTCGGCGTATGCTAGTAGTTGCACCGATTTATGGAAGATTGTGCCTCTGGTGTTGGTTCGGGAGGTTGCAGAATCCTCTCAAGAATCAAATTATAGAATTCACATGACAGCGCATAGCCCTGAATATATCATGTTTGGTAACGAATGTGTCGGTGAGGTCGTTTGCGACGCTGATGGAGCAGCGAGAATTTTCCATCGTCATCCTACACATACGGACGAGTTTGGGCGGTAAACCAAAACTAGACATGGCTCTGTATAGTTCGTCTCTATAAATGCTGTCGTATGCGGCTTTGAAATTGATAAATAGGTGGTGGGTATCGATTTGGACTTCTTGGGTGTTTTCCAGAATCTACCGGAGTGTGAAAATTTGATCGGTTGTGGACTTTCCTGGCCTAAAACCACACTGATAAGGACCGATCAGGTTGTTTTTAAACTGTTTCAGGCGTTCACATATTACGGCGGATAGGATCTTGTAGGCGATGTTGAAGAGACTTATGCCTCTGTAGTTGGCTTAGTTCAGAGGGTATCCTTTTTTGTAGATCGAGCAAACGATGCTGAATTTCCATGCTTCAGGCATACTTTCATCCGACTTATGAGTTTAGTGGATGTAACGTACCAAGTCATCTCTACGGGCTTTATAAAGCTCAGAGGGAAGGCCGTCATTTCCAGCAGCCTTATTAAGCTTGAGTTTAGATATTGCTATCCTTACTTTACTTAGGTCGGGTGGTTGGTAGTTTTCGCTTACGACGCCAATATTTAATTGTTCGTTCTGCCTGATAACGAAGATCGTTCATCATCGCCGTTTTACAGACTGCAAAAGAGGTCCTTTTATTATACCCAGCAATTAGTGTGTCTCAACTGCGATATTTCCTTGTTCGTCGCGACAGGATACTGTTCGAGTCTTGTTTATCCGCGATAGCGAGCTTTTCCTGGTGTTATTGCCTTTGCTTTCTGACATTGTTGAAAGTTTCCGACCTTCACATAAAAAATATTTTTTTGTGTTCATATGTTCACTGACAAATATAAAACTGACTTATCTACCAATTTCCCGATTGGATTCTTTGAAAAAACATTTTGGGAAATACGATCGTTTTCTGCTAATCTTTTGATGATAGTGATACCGACTTTTCTCCTACAGATTCCCCCCCACTGCTTTTTCGATTATTGTTTAGGATAGGAGGAACGTGTAAAAGGATCAATTACCTCCGTCATATTATTCAGAATGGGTAAGTAGAGAACAGTGAAAAACTTCTCACGGAATTTTTATTCGTGATTGGGTTGTATGTGTCAAAATTAATAGTCCCCTAGAAGATAGGGTATACAAAACTGGAAAGCTTACACTACTCCCTTCATGGAAGGACTTCTAGTCCGTACGTCTTATGTGAACAGGGTCTATGTATTTAAATCTAAGCACATATCCTCGAATTTTCTCACTGAAACAGTTTAGAAGCCTACAAATATGCAACAGGATTTGCATAGTATTATACTATACCTAATAGTAGGCCATAATTTGTGTGTTAATAGGCGAAGTACAACTAAAACTGTGCAATAGTTTATAACACAAATATCAGCCCATAAAAATATGCTTAGAAATTTGTGCGGGTATAGGTCAGTGTTTCATAAATGTGCCAAATCGGTCCACTTAGCAACCTGAGTGATGGGGCCAACTGCAAATGATACGTAAGAAACACGACAAAATCTGTCAAGATGGCCGCCTGCCGATGTACATCAATATTTAGCTCCCCCTGTGAAATCATAGATAAATTTTAGTCAAAATACTTTTGTATTTTGTAGACCATATGGGCAACTGACATCGGTATTTTTTCCGGCCCGCTGTCCTAGGGTCAAAACAAGGGCCCGGCCTTCCAGGTTGGGGGTTGTGCTTTGGGTTAACTACCCATCCACGGAAAAAACTATTGTTACGAGCAACCAATAGCCTCGGAAAGGACTGATATTATTGTTGACGACCATGCTAAACGAAAAAAGGACAGCGAAGTACGTATCTGCACCTGGAATGTGGGAACATTAAAAGCAGGAGAGGTGTAGGCAAACAACTAGCGGAAGCCGTAAACTGCTACAAAGCAGACATTACTGCCATCCAGGAAATACGATGGGATGGGCCGGGCAAAAAGAGGATGAAAAACTGTTACATCTACTATGGACCGTGTTATAGTGAGCAGAAACAGCGACTATTCGGATGCGGATTTGTTATAAGTGCCAGACTTAGCAAGAAGTCTTATGTTTTCAAGGCATTGTAACAATCCACATCAATACCAAATTCGCCAACATAAGCCTTATACGCGCTCATGCTCCGACTGAGGAAAAAGATGATATAACTAAGGATTGCTTCTACGAGCTCCTCGACAAAACCTATGAGCGACTACCAAAGTACGATGTTAAAATCGTGCTGGGAGATCTTAACGCAATGGAAGGAAGAGAAGACATCTTTAGCAGTACTGTCGGAAAATAAAGCCTACACGACAACACGTCTGGCAACGGAATTAGGCCATAAGGGGACATGGCGGTCTCCAGATCAACGAACAGTCAACCAAATTGATCACATTACGATAGACAAGAGATGCGCATCTAATATTTTGGATGTCCGAACATTCCTAGGGGCTAACATCGACTCGGACCACTAACTTGTTGTAGCCAAGGTAAGGATGCGGATATCCACCACACCACAACAAACCAGAAATACTGTGAAAAAAATTAATGTCGACTGCAATCGCCGGAGACCGCCAAGACCTTAACCTCTCGACTCACAACATACCACCAGCATCTAATGTCGAAGAACAATGGCAACGATGCCAACAAGCCATTATATCAGCCGCAACTGATGTGCTAGGTTTCTCGCGGCCACCAGCAAGAAACCCCTGGTTTGATGAGGAATGCCGACAGATGCTCACAGCCAAGAACGAGGCCTAAAAGGCTAAGCTGCAGGTGAAGACGAGAGCTGCCATTGAGCTCTATAGGCAAAGAAGTAGGGAAGAACATCGGCTTTTCAGCAAGAAAAAAAAGAGCAAGAAAAGCGCGCGATCGAGGATATAGAGAGGTGCCACTCCAGGAACGATGTTCGTGTTACGTAAAATGTCAAAGCCAAGGATACAAGGCTCTAACAGAATTCTGTCGAGATGAACAAGAAAATGTCGTAGTTGAGACACAGTCGATGCTGAGGATATGGAAGAACCACTTCTGCAGACTGTTAAACGGCGATGACGAACAACATTCCGCTGTCAGGCAGAACGGACCATTTAATATTGGCAACGACAGCGAAAACTGCCAACCACCCGACCTAAGTGAAGTGAAGTGAGGATAGCAATATCTAAACTCAAGCTTAATAAGGCCGCCGGAAATGACGGCCTTCCCGCTGAGCTTTATAAAGTAACATCCACCAACTCATAAACCAAATCTGGTCGGATGACAGTACATATGCCTGAAAAATGAAATCATTTGCCCGATTTACAAAAAAGGAGAGAACTGCGCCAACTACAGAGCATAAGTCTCCTCAACATCGCCTACAAGATCCTATCTGCCGCGTAATATGTGATCATACCAACAACCTGATCAGCCCTTATCAGTGTGGTTTAAGGCCAGGAAAGTTCACAACCGATCAAATTTTCACACTTCGGCAGATCCTGGAAAAAACTCAAGAAGTCCAAATCGATACCCACCACCTATTTATCGATTTCAAAGCCGCATACGACAGCATTTATAGAGACGAACTATACAGAGCCATGTCTAGTTTTGATATACCGCCCAAACTCGTCCGTTTGTGTAGGATGACGATGGAGAATTCTCGCTGCACCATCAGGGTCGGAAACGACCTCACCGACACATTTGATACCAAAAAAGGATTTAGGCAAGGCGATGCGCTGTCATGTGACTTCTTCAATTTGATTCTTGAGAGGATTGTGCAAAACTCCCGAGCCAAAACCAGAGGCACAATTTTCCAAAAATCGGTGCAACTACTAGCATACGCCAACGATATTGACATCATTGGTAGTACTCAACGTGATGTCATAGCCACGGTTGCTAATATAGAGAAGGAAGCGGCAAAAATGGGTTAAGCAGTAAATGAGGGTAAGACGAAGTATATGCTGTCAACACGAAAGGACACACAACATCGACGAATTGGACAGACCGTCACCATTGACAGATATAACTTTGAGGTAGTACGGGACTTTGTCTACCTAGGCTCCGCTATTAACTCTGACAACAACATCTCGTCAGAAATCAAACGAAGAAATACTCTTGCCAATCGCTGTTTTTCGGGCTAAGAAGGCAATTTAGTAGTAAAGCCCTCACTCGAACTACTAAGGAGATCCTTTATAAGACCCTGATTATCCCAGTCCTGCTCTACGGCGCTGAAGCAAGGACCGTATCAAAAGCGGATGAATAAATCCTTGGTCGGTCCCGTTTGCGTTGACGGGCTATGGAGACGAAGATTCAACCATGAACTATACGAGCTGTACAGCGACATACCCGTAGTCAAAAAACTCCGCATTGGACGTTTAAGGTGGCTAGGACAGTAGAACAAATGGACACCAATACTCCTGCTCGCAGAGTCTTCGATTCCCAGCCAGACGTCGGACGCAGTAGAGGAAGACCTCGCCTTAAGTGGCGCGCACAAGTAGAAACCGACCTCAACCAACTTGGAGTGCGCAACTGGATGCAGTTAGCTAATGACCGGGCTAATTGGAGAGGCATGCTGGTTGAGGCCCAGGTTCATCCCGGACTGTAGCGCCAATTAAGTAAGTAGTTGAACTGCATGTTAGTAAAATTAGTTTGAAAAACACTCTGCGACATTGTATTGTAGAGCCGTAATAAGTATATGTAAATTGTCTTTTGTTTAATCATATTATATAGCTTGATTGTAATTTAATCTTAATAACTTTTATGTTCTGTTATATCCCACTACCAAATGCACTAAATGATTTGAATGTGGATTCATATTATATGCTGTGGCAAATCTCTGCTCGAGACAGATATGCAAAATGTACAAACCGATAATTAACTCAATCGACCTTCAAGACAAATATATTCGGCAAAAGTATCGATTTTCTAAGCCCAATATAGAAAAGCTTATCAACCTTGTGCATTTGCTTCAAAGAGATCGCTGTCAAAAAAGCGACCATAGGACATAAACTTGTATAGAATTTAATTTGTTTGTACTAGATTTTTAAATTTTATTACGTTTTTTGAAAAATTTCATCAAAGCAATGAAAAATTGATTATAGATAAAAATTTAAGCAACGTCGCTTAGAGACAATTTAAATGGTAGCGACCATTTTCCAATTCTTACCTCAATCTCCTTAGGGAGCAATGAAAATCTACCAAAGCCACAATGTAAATTTCTAACGGATTTCGCTAAGTGGGACATTTTTCAGGCCGAAATCTCGAAACAGATTTTAGCTAGAGCAACTTCCTCCAACATTAACAAAGAAGCCGCTAGCGTCCTTAAGTCAATTCGCTCCGCAGCGAACGCGTCAATTCCTCAGTCAACCAATAAAATCCATTCTAAAACAGTTTCTTGGTGGAATCAAAATCTGGGCAACCTTCGCCAAAAAAAGCAAACCGCATGGAAAACATTTAAAAATCACCATCTAACTCAAATTTAATCTCATATCGCAAAGCGAATGCACAGTTTCGTAAAGCCGCAAAAATGGAAAAAGCCACTAGTTTTTATCAATTTACTGGTGAAATAAATCAGAACTCAACCCCCAAGAAAATATGGTCAGACATTAGAAGCCTGACAGGAAATTTTGTCCCCCACACCATCAAACTTATAAAAACAGATTCAAATAATCTTACCGGCGTCCACGAAATAAACGAGTTTTTTGCTAATTCTTGGGAAAAATGCCAAGATGACTCTAACTTTCACCCAAAGTATATTAAAGAAAAATACGACTGTTTAAATAAATCTGAACCACAATACAGCACATCGCCTTCAACTAAATTAATCGAAACCCCAATAAATCTCTTAGAGTTTGAAAATTACTTAAGATCTACCAAAGGTAAGACTCCGGGTTTTGACAGAATATCCTATATAATGCTTAAAAACAGCCCGCCTTGTTTAAAAACAAGGTTGCTATCTCTTTTCAACCATATTTTCGAAAGTGGCATAATCCCGCAAACATGGAAAGTGGCTACAATTGTGCCTTCAAAAATATTGGAAAAAATAATTTCAATGCGTATAGCATGGTGGCTAGAAAAGAACAATTTTATTGACAAAAACCAAACAGCCTTCAAGAAAGGAAGAAGCACCCAAGACTCGCTCTTACACATGGATATGTACATATCTTCAGCTCTTTCAGAGAAAAACCACGTATCGATTCTTTCAATCGATTTCGAACAAGCCTTCGACAAAATTGGCCCACACATTATTTTAAACCAACTAACAAAATGGAAAATTGGTACGAATATCTTCAATTTTGTAAAAGCTTTTCTTACCAATCGTAAATTTCGCGTTAAAACTAACAACATTTACTCTGCTATTCATAACTTCAAAAACGGCATCCCCCAAGGATCGCCATTATCAGTAACCTTTTTCATAATAGCTTTTAATGAAATAAGTAGAATTGTTCGTACGCATTCACAAATAAGCCACATTCTTTATGCTGATGACTTAATCTTGTTTTCAAAGTTAAAGGACTTAGAATGTCTAACAACTATTTTTTCAAGAATAATTTTAAATTTATCTGAATGGGGCGAGATATCGGGCTCAAATATTTCATATGATAAATGTGAACTATTAGGTACATATTTGCAAAAAACATAAATGTCAAAAAAATATTCAAGGAGTAAACTTCAATAATATTAGTATCAAAAATGTAAATTACTCTAAGATCCTAGGCATTATCTTTGATTCGAAATATAATTTTAAGGAACATTGTATTAATTTAAGAAAGAGCTTCACTACCAGGGTCAACTTAGTAAAGTATCTTTCTTCAAAAAAAAGCAATTGTAAAGTTAACACTATCCTTAATATCGTTCAATCTATCATTTTATCAAAAATCGATTATGGCCTACCAATCTACGGGAAATGTTCAAAATCATCTCTGCAACTTGTTTCAACACCATACCACACCGCCATTAGAACCAGTCTTGGAGCTTTCCGTACAACCCCTATTAAAAACATCTTAACAGAAGCAGGTCTTCTCCATTTAACAGATAGAATTGAATATCTAACCTGGCAGATCATCGCAAAAGCTTTTTCACCCTTCACATCACCTGTTCATGATGACATCAAAAAATTAATAAAACGAAAAAAATACCGAAATATCCATCAGCCTTACTAAAATCATTCCACTCGGCAAAAAATCTAAACATCCCAATCACAGGTATCAGACAAAAATCAATTTCCCCCCGTGGAATCTCCCAAATACCTCTACAATTACTTACCTCGAAAAATTAAAAAAAGCTTCGACCAACAATACAATATACAACTCAATGTTTCTAGAGATAAAAGAAGACTACGTAAGGCAAGGATGGAAACTTCTATATACCGACGCTTCCAAAACAAACGAGGGAACTTCATTCGCTGTTGTCAACGAACAGGATTCTGTTATCAGTAAGGGCTTGCTACATCCCACCTCATCAATTTTTACCGCCGAAGCGTTCGCTATACTAAAAGCTATTCAAGCTGCAAACAATTCCAAGACAATTATTTTTACTGACAGCCTGTCATCCATAAAAGCTATTAAAAACATTAGCAATAGTTCAAATATAATTTGAGACATCCGTGACAAACTAATTGCGAAGCAAAACATCTTAAAAATAGCATGGGTACCTGGACACGCTGGCATCAGAGGAAATGAAAAAGCTGATGCAGAAGCGAAATTGGCACTCAACGAACCCCTCATATCTTTCTACCAATTCAACAAAAAAGATCTGACGAAACATCTTAAAAAATGTATGAACAACAAAAAGATGAATGATTGGATGGAATACCAACACATATATTCGACACTCAATCCAACCTCTACCAAGCCAATATTCCCGTCTAACCTACCAAGGTCAATGGTAAGAACCTACACAAGGCTGAGAATGGGACACACTAACACAACCCATATACATCTCATCACCAAGGAACATCCGTCTCTTTGCGATTTTTGCGACGATAGACCAACATTAACTGTACTACACATTCTGCAGTGCGAAACAATAAATTCATTATCTAAAACTATTTCTGGAAAAAAAATTCAAGAATTACTTGCAGACATATCGCATGACAACATAAAGTATGTAAATGAAATCATTTTAAAACTAGGATTACTTATTTAGTTTATTTAGTCTTAACTAGCCGAAAGCCCTGGTAGCTAGTGCTTTATTGTTATTATTGATATTGTAATTGACTTATATATCAATAAAGTTATAATAATAATAATAAAAAAGTATGCTTAACTAATCAACCCCTGAGACACATTTTAAGAAAATCTAATGGCGTTTTCCATTGGGTAAAAATCATTTTTTTTTATCTGAAGCTGTTAATTTCACATTTTTCGAATTTAAAAAAAAATGAATTTCCATGTTCCACAATTCGGTTTTATCGTTTTGTGTGTGATTTCAATTCGATCATTTTAGTATCTGTGAAATTGTTAGGATGAGCTGACGTGATTGAATATATAAATGAATAATATCTGAGTGTAGTAATTTTGTTTAGATTTTGAATAGAATACTACAAGATAATGTATTTTACCAAAGGTAAACACAAAACTAATTCCCAGGAGGCAAATTTTATTAAATTTATGGATTTATGAAAGGATACTATTTTTGGATCCTACTCACAATCAGTGCATTAACTGAGAAGTATTCTTTCCTGCCTTCGATGTCGATGACCCCAGGAATAAGAAATTCGTCCATGAAATGTTGTTTTGATTTCCGTTTTTCTTCAGCCGACATGGAATGTTGGACCATCTTGGACAAATTTTGTTCTCCAAAACATTGAGACCTCTTTTCAATATCTTTGATAAAGTGCTACGGCCCAAAGCAACATCAGAATCTTTTCCAATTGATCTCAGAAAGCTTCTTTCGGTAAGGAAACGCAAAACTGACGCGAACTGCATCACACAAAAAATCTATGATCGTTTTAGGTGTGGCGCAAAATTTTGCAGCAACATTTAGTTTTGAAATTTATTTGTTTTAGTAACGCAGCATCTGCAATTTCTAAAGGATTAGAAAGGGGTCTTATCGTACACCTTTTTTTTTTACCTCTGCGTTCTTTTGTTTTTCAACTTGCAACACCGCAGCAATATAAATAGCACTCAATATTTTATAATTTATTATTTATTTTATAAAAAGTAAGCAGAATTTGTAAACAAACAAATTTATCAAAATAAAAATAATTTTGCAATGTCCCATATGACAGATAGTATCAGCTGTCTTTAATTTCACCGAGTGATTTCGAAAACTTTTCGAAGTTATGAAATCGCTCGGAATGTGGAACACCAAAAACAAATTCACTCGATTTACAAAAGGGTCATTCCATTATCGCGGGTGCAATATTTAGACGCTTGTTTTAGTTTAACCTAATTAAATAAAAAACGTTTTTAATTAAATTAGTCTTTAAAAGACTACATTTTAATATGTTTACTTTATATTAATGAACAAAAATTTTAATAGGATATTTTAAAAGCCAGGAGAAAGGTTCAAATTGCCATCGCGGGTGCAACAAATTTGGCCCAACCTTTCCAGATCACAAACAAAAAACACATATATCTGTTAATTCTAATACATTTAATATATTATGCCTTAATATTTTGAAATGTATTAAAGTAACAAAGAACATAAAATAAAATATCTAAACAAAACAATAATAAACAATGAATTATTAATTTTTTTAATAATCGCGGGTGCAACACCAAATTATCGCGGGTGCAACCAGTCTAATTTAAGTGAACATAAACATCAATTTTACTTTTAAAGGAACAAAATAAGATATCAAACCATATTTATTACTAACAATTATACTTTTATTGTCGCTTATATTAATTATTTCTTTTGAAATACGTAAATAATTGCCGAAAATTCTATGAACATATTATTTCCATCAGTCTTTTTTTTTTGGCGCTTCCAACTATCATCAAACAATTTCTGTGAATCTTTTGCCATCAACCGTCGTCATAAATTGTACTCTAACTTCTTCATCCATATCACTCTGACACAACCCCACATAACGATATTGAGTATTTTTTTGCCGGTTTTGCAGAGCAATTGTACGAGCACATACACGCAGCGCAAATATTTTTCGGTAGGCCAGTAGCTTGGACAGTAGTAGTTTCAGGACAAGCTTCTGGTGAAAATGTTGAAGCTTGAAGAGATGTTGATGGTGTTTCGTCATTTATAAATTCATTGTCTGAATCAGTGTCTAAATCACTGTTAACATCAGAAACGCGAAATCTCTTTTTAAGTGACAATAAAGATTTGCTCTGATCCGAAACTGAAGGAACAGATATATCAGGACCCGGAATTGTTATTCTTAATTTGTGATTTGTAAGAGGTTCCAAATCGTCATCGGCCCAATCCCTATCTGTATTAACTGTGAGTTTTGGCGACTTCAAAACCAATGAGCCTCTTCAGATTGGAAGAAATGTTTTGATTTGCTAATTAAGATCTGTTTTTGGTCTCTGATTCTGAAAGATCCAGGCCTTCCAATTAACAAAGGGATTGGAATCTAGAGTAATATTCCAAATGTTGGATTCTTTACATGCATTGCAACTACTGGGCATGCATTCTTCAGACACTACATGATACCTGTTCCAGAAGCTCTTGGTGCGTTTTAGGAAAGTCTGTCGCGTATCGAGAAGAAAATTAATATAATTTGAGTGCGTTGTACATACGCAAACATTATGAGGAGTATCATTAATTGGCAGAATGTGAGCTGGTCTCTCATAATAAAAGACAGTCTTGCCTATAGATATTTCAAGATGAGTTTCTTTAAAAATTTCGAAGGCTTCTCGAATACTCTAATCATTGTTCTTTTCTGGATTCGCATTTTCGTTCCTGTATTGGTCTCGACTATTTTCACATCTTTTATGCCGAGCATTTGTCTGCTTATGTCATCCCTATTATAAAAATCACAAATCAGTTTTTTTCCCTCCATCCGTTAACTTTCGAGGCGCTGCTTTAGGGGCGTCATTTTTGTCAAATGCAACAATATTGTATTCAGAAGCTATTTTTTTTTACAACTTCCACTGCTTTGGTGGGACTTGCTGGTGGGACAACCACCACCCAAGCCGACCGCTATAAAGATTACCACCAGTGCCCCGGATAATTCCTTACACCCACTGTCATCGACTTCTAACAATAACACAACAACTCGCTCATTTATTGAAACCAAGAGCGACAAACCGCTTCAAAAGCGCATCACCGGCAATAATATTAATGCGTTTGAAGGAATTGATGTAATGCCCTCATACACTTGGCTTCATCTCTCTCGATTCTCACCGACAACAACCGCAGCAGCAATAATCAACTACACATCACAGAAGCTTAACACTCCATCAGAGCAATTAACATGTATACCACTCATCAAAAGAGGTGCGGACCTATGCTCTCTTAATTTTGTCAATTTTAAGCTAGCGGTACCCTCGACTACCATGCATGAAGCTCTAAATGCAAACAACTGGCCTCTCAATGTGCATGTAAGAGAATTTAAATCGCTTCCAAAAAACGAAAAGTTAGCGGTTTCACTACCAGCGGAATAACAACACAGTCAGCTGTTTCACTGACGCCACAGAGAATGTATAGCTGTTTATCATCGTCATCATCATCACCATCATCTGTTTTGCATTCTCCATCCCACTATTTCTCCGTTTACTATCACAATGCCAGCGGTATGCGTACAAAAACAAACCAACTTTACATTGGTGCTTCTACACATGAATATGATGTCATAGCTATCACCGAAACTTGGCTCAATTCTAATTTCTTATCATCGGAATTATTGGACTCACATTATGTTGTATACAGACACGATCGGCCTTTATCAACTGGCTACACAAAAGGTGGAGGAGTACTGCTGGCGATTCATTCATCACTGTCGAGTAAGGAAATCATTCTTCCAAATAATTCTGATGAGATTGAACAAATTTGTGTTTACGTTGCTGATGCTATTGCACATAAAAATGTATTTATTATCTTATCATATATTCCATCTGGCAGTTCTTTTTCTGCATATGAACCATATATCATGAATATTGATCATGTATGTAAAAATTTAAACTTTAATCAGTATCCAATTGTATTACGTGATTTTAACGTAGGAAGTATTGATTGGAGAGAGACAGGAAATGATAAATTATTAACACCATTTAATGTAAAAACTGAAATCGAGTCGTTAGTAGTTGATTCAATTTGCTCTTTATCTCTCTTTCAAATAAATAATATAAAAAATGATTTAAATCGAATACTTGATCTCGTATTTATAACAAATGATTATAAATTTTATGTAGATAGAGACGATTTTTCATTATTACGCAATTCAATTCATCATAAAGCTATAATTATTTACCTGAAGTCCTATGAATATATAAATGTAAATAATAATTGCAATATACCCGTATTAAATTTCAAAAGAGCTAATTTTGAAGGCTTAAATAATGCTTTAAATTCAATTAACTGGCATAATCGCTTTTTAAACTTAAATCTAGGCGAAATGTACAATCATTTTCTCAAAATTCTCTTTGATACGCTAAAGATATTTGTACCTATAGTAAAAAAGAAAGCAACTCCCAAACTGCCATGGTTTAACGCGCGTCTCAAAAATTTAAAAAATATTAAATCTAAATCATTTAAAAAAATGAAAAAATCAAATTCTACTAGTGACAGACAGAATTTTCTCCGTTTAAGGAAAGAGTTTGATTTTTTAAACAGATTTCTATACCGCAGTTATATAATATCTATTGAATCAACAATAAAAAGTAACAGTAAATCATTCTGGTCCTTTTACAACTCAAAACATAAGGTATCTGGGTATCCAAGTGCAATGGAATATCAGACAGAAACATCTCATGGTGGTAAGTCCACTTGTGAACTTTTTGCCAAATATTTTTCAGAAAACTTTCTGACGTCTAGTATTTCAAACCCACCGAATTTCTGTAATGTTAACCAAATCACTGATATTGGACATTAAGAAATTTCGGAAAACGATATTTTGGAGGCATTGTTAAATGTTGACGCTAGTAAAAGCCCAGGTTTAGACACCTTACATCCGATCGTACTCAAAAAATGTGCTAAGTCGTTAGTTATTCCTATAACAAAAATATTCAACACTTCCTTATCAACTGGAATATTCTTAGATCAATGGAAAATCGCATATATTTCACCCAATCATAAAAAAGGCGCAAGGCATCTGATTGAAAATTACAGACCCATTACAAAACTTTCATGTATTCCTAAACTTTTTGAAAAAATAGTAAAAGAAATAATTTATAATGATATTAAGCAGCATATATCACCAATGCAGCATGGTTTTGTTAAAGGTAGATCAACAACCACAAATTTAACAATTTTTACGAAATTTTGCCTGGATACAATCGAAAGTGGTGCACAAGTTGATGTTTTGTACACTGATTTTTCAAAGGCTTTTGACAGAATTAACCATGATATCTTAAAACGAAAATTGGCAAAACTTGGTTTTCATTCTAAAATACTTCAGTGGTTACACTCATATCTAGCAGATAGGAAATTGTTGGTTAAAGTTGACAACTTCTACTCAGAAGTATTTACTGCGACTTCTGGAGTACCACAGGGTAGTCACCTAGGACCGTTGTTGTTTACTTTGTTTGTTAACGAAATCCCGTCACTTCTATCAATCAGTAAATGTCTTTTATACGCAGATGATATTAAGATATTTATGAAGATATCTAATAATAGGGATTGTATTCTTTTTCAAAATGAAATATCTATTCTCGAGCGCTGGTGTAAGGCAAATCAATTACAACTTAACCTGCCCAAATGTAATGTATTATCAGTATATAGATCGCGAACCCCTTTACAATACCAATATACTGCGAATCATGTTATTTTTACACGTGTAACAGAAGTTAAAGATTTAGGAATACTGCTCGATAATCAACTGAGTTTTAAACTGCACATTGATTACATTATTTGCAAGTCTTACTCAATGTTGGCGTTCATCAAACGAAATACCACAGATTTTCAAGATCCTTATACTCTAAAAGCACTTTATTGTTCTTTAGTTCGTTCTTTAGTGGAATATTGTTGTGTAATTTGGGATCCTGCTTACGATGTTCACTCTAACAGAATCGAGAGAATACAAAAATCGTTCACTCGTTTTGCCTTACGAAGGTTTAACAGAAATGATGAGTTACCACCATATAGATCTCGTTGCTTACTAATTAATCTCCAAACTCTTTTTGTTCGAAGAAAAATGCTATCATTAGTATTCCTTAGTGATGTGGTTAATAGCCACGTAAATTGTGAAGAGTTGCTTTCTTCGTTACCTTTTAATGCTCCTTTGAGGTATCTAAGAGAACCAAGTTTATTTATTTCACCTTTACATAGGACAAACTATGGATCAGCTGAAACCATTACGCGTTGCGTTAATTTATACAATTCGGTAGTAACAATTGACCTAGATTTAACTTTAAATCGCGATTGCTTAAAAAAAATTGCACTTGAAATTTTAAAAGCCAAATATTCTTAAATTAATATTGAATTTTGTTGAATTTTTATTTATCATATTAATGCATGAATGTAATATTATATAATAAGTATAATTAAGTTATTAAATCAATCTGTAAAGGTTTTACCTGGTAGATATATAAATAAATAAAAAATAAATAAATAAATAAATAGATTGCGTTATATTTTTGTCACAGCGTTCCCTTATGTGCGAGGACTGCTGTTTCTAGTAGATGTTTGTTTAAATTGTTCTTCCTTACGTCGCTTTCTAGTTGCCTGCATTCTTTCTTTTGGATCTTATTATAGCCAATATTTTCAAATCTACATCTGTCTCCATGTTAATTTTCATTACTTCTCTCCGTTTGGAATCACGAGCCCTTTCCCGTTGGAGGTGTTCAGCATGAAGTTCAGGATTTTCTTTTAATTTTCGCCTATATTTCTGCGAAGCAGTCTCCTTATGTTGCTCTGTTGTCATTTTAAACAATATTTCTGTAAAAAAAATACAGATTTATGTTTCTATATTATAAATCTGTATTTTTATCATCAGTCGTCATCAGCATGTATTATAAGTCAAGATATATCAAAACAACGAAATGTATAATTAATCACACAAAAAGGTTACGTGAAAAAAAGTTGCAAAGAAGAACCAATTTAAGTTATCGTTTATTTTGACCTAACAATCATTACACTCTTAAAAACAAATAATTTAAGTTTGGTTTTGATTTCTTCTTACTTTTGCAAAGTTTCAGGACGTTAGCTCTTTATTTCTGTGATGAAAGTAAACTTTTATATCTTTTGCATCGCGGGTGCAACAAGTTAACAGTGTATTCTAGCAGTCAATAATTCTTAATAAATAACAACATATACTTACATTTTTTGGAACATGAATATAAATTAATATTGTCACTTCACGTTTAGCCGATAAAACATAACATCAAACTGTCAACAACAACTGTTTCAGCCAGTGTTGCTAGTTATGATATTACAGTTTATACCAATTCTTCGGATGGTCATATTTTCATACGCGCCAAAAAAAAGATATATGGTATAAAAGCAAATAAAAATAAATTGATTATTATATTTAGACTTTCTTCTTTGCACTAATAATAAAAAAACATCTAATAGCGTGATTTAAAAAATCATGTCAGAAATCATCTATAGCGGAATCGCCCAAAAGTAATTTCACTTTCATTTCACTCGATTTCTGGAACCTAGCTGTATTTAATTCATCTAGTTCGACTTCGTCTTCCGAAAGTGATGAAGATAATTTCTGTATTTTCAAATTTTTGTTATGTTTTAAATTAAGGCAGCTACACCGACGCTAACTTCACAAAAAGGAAATGAAACCAATACAATGACAAAAAAAAAATAAATCTGAATCGTGTTCCATTGACACTCAAAAAGATCAAATTTCAGATCAAAATCTAGATATCCCAATGTAAAACGCCATAATATATACGGCTCAGTGATGAAAAATGGCTTTTCAGCAATGTATTTCCATAATTTTTTGGTGTATATAAGCCACCTATTTTATACAATTATAATAAATCCTTTGTATGAAGAAACGTTCATACAGCTTGAAAAACAAACTTACATATCCATTTATCACTATAAGTGACCTGCTCGAGCATGCATTGAAAACTCTCAACGAGGAGACAAATCGATGTAGGCTTGGCATCAACCCCAAGGAAACAGAACTCGTTCTCTTTACTAATAAGGGAAAAATACCAATATTTGACCTACCGATTGTCGACGGGACTACCCTAAAACTTAATCCGATAGCGCAAAATATCTGGTAAAGTATCATGACAGAGAACTCAACTGGAACCTAAATGTGTGCGAACGCATAAAAAAGGCCACAGTAGCTCTCTTTACGTGTAACCGAATATTTGAAAAAAAAAAAACTGGATTCATAACCTCAAGATTATTTACACGGCTATTGTAAGATATATACTAACATCTGGAGGATTTGTCTTAGGATAGCATGTGTGGGCGCTACTAACGCAATGAGAAACACTCTAACAGCGGGACTGGAATCCATTCTGAACCTACTACCGCAAGAATCTACAGCCAAAAGTGCTCTAAGAATAAGCCAGTTCAACTGCTGGAAAATAAACTTAGAAGGACACACTTAAATTCTAAACAGATACCTGGGCTGTATCTTCTGATATTACTTTTCGTCTCCCTGAGCACAGCAGTGTCTTCCAGTATGAGATATTGGTACTGGCAGAGCCAGCCAAAGCGATCTCAATGCCACCACCAGATGATATCACCATATTCATTGACAGCCATGCTACATTAAAAGCAATCTCTGCTGTCGAAATAAAATCTAAGATTGTGAAGCGTTGTCGTGAAGAGATAAAGGTTCTTGGTGTCACACATAATGTTAAGCTCTGCTTCCAGCATTGATCAGCCAGATGAGTCTATCTAAGTACCACTATGTGACCTCAAATCACGGGTGGGACAGAAAACACAGAAAACATCCAAAGGATGTGCCCTGAGTATAACAAAGCTACTTCAAAGAAACAGGAAATCTGTTTCGACACTAGTAGAAATTCGTCGCCTTAGTGACAAAAGAACGTAACTACATTTTTTTTCGATTTTGGGCTGGGTATGTAGCAGTGACGTGGCGTGGAAAATGTTATATGGTAAGTCGGCAAAAATATGCACCTGCAAACGCTTTCTGAAATTATATTGTGTATTGCAAATCGCATATAAGTAAAGCAATTCAAGCCAATTTCGTATACTTCAAGTCATTAAAGCCAAAATTTACAATGAACCTGAAGTATAATAAAAGTGGCTTCGAAAGAAACCTTTTTTGGCAGATGCAAATGCAATACCTTTAAGAAAATTGATGGTAAAAAAAGGAACTTCACAAATTACTTTTTGTTAAATTAAATAAATAAATAAATACAATAATAAAAAAATCCACATATAATATATACAAAAAAAGTTAAAAATAGGAAATATTAATGATAAGTAGGAATTTAAAAACAGCAAAAGTTTGAAAAAATTGTGAAAAGTTTTGCTAAACTGATTTTTTTATTTGTACTCTAAGTCTATTCTCCGATCTTTTTTAACATATTCTGCAAGAACTTTTTCATAAAAGTTAGGTCTACTTTTCATTTTTAAAAGGAGTCGCTTTTCTATTGATAAAAGTGCTAAATCGTTTATGCTTTCAAAAATGGAATCAAATTTGTTTAGAAAGTCAGTACAAAGCCAAGACTCAAAACACTCGATTTCTCGCTTAGCAACTTCAACATCCGTTTGTTTATTTTGTATTAAATTAAACAATACATCGGTTTTAGCAAAAATCTCGGAAAGCGTGTTCAATATAAAACAAAACTCTTTCCCTTCTAATTTAAGCAATAAACTTTCGGCCATTGAAAGTGCGTCATTATCCCATTCTTTTGGATTGCCTAATATTTGGTTAAAAGTTTCAATTATATCTAATCTACAGTTACAAATAACGTTAATTATTCGTGAATGGTAATGCCAGCGAGTTTCTGATACTCCCGGCATGCGTCGGTTTGCTTTTTGTTTCAAAAGATTTGAACGTTTAGTTGATTTATTGATAAAGCGCACTACAGTATTTATATTGCCAAAAAAAACTTTTAACTCAGGTATATTTTCAAGTGATCGGGATAACACCAAATTTAAAACATGTGCGTAGCAAGGAATAAAATTAGCCATTGGACATGCATCGAGGACCTTTTTTTTAACTCCACCAACTTCCCCGGACATAACCGCGGCACCATCGTAAGATTGCCCTATTAACTTTTCCTTGCAACCGTATACATCAAGTATATTAAAAATGTGTTTTGAGAGCTCTTCTGCATTTCGACTCTCACTCACGTCAAAAAAACCAAGAAACCTTTCCTCTATTCCTTCCTCCGATAAGTATCGCAATACGGCACTTAGTTGTTCCCTATGGCTCACGTCTGGTGTTTCATCGATCATAATGGACACAAATCGCGTTTCACTTATTTCAACTTTAATTTCATCTTTAATCACTGCAGCGATACTATGTATCAAATCGTTTTGTATGTCATTTGAAAGACCCGAAAAAACTCGATGTGCACTTGAACACTGTTCTAAATGGGAGTCTATTAATGTGTCATACTTAGATAAGTATAAAATTGTTTCAACATAATTACCACGATTAATAGAATCTTGCTTTTCGTTGTGACCCCGAAATGCTTGTTCCTGTTTGCCTAAAAGAACTACTGTATCTATAAAACGTTCCATTAACTTACGGTTTCTATCAACTTTTTTGTTGTGAGCTTCAAAGGAATTACCTAAGGAGGTTTCAATGCGATTAGTGCCGAATTCGTGCAAAGATAAACAGCTTCGAATATGTTTTTCCGTTTTGACATGTTTATTTGCGGAATTAACTAAATTGTTTATGTCAGCGTAGCCAGTACGGCTCCAAACACTAGGGGAATTTGAAAAAAGAAGACAAGAAAAGCAAAACATTTTGTTAAGCTTACAACTACGAGTCAACCAAGTATATATGAATGCATTAAAATGCGAAACAAAACCATCCTTGCGCTTATAATCTATTTTCATAGAAGGAGTAGAGCGCGCTATCTCTATAACTTTTTTTTTTTAAGAAAATTCAACTTACAAAAGGCATTTTCTTCCTCCAAAAGCAAATCTACCAAACAACAATTTACAGTTAATAATGCCATTATCTCTTAATAATTAGCTATTTGAAATTATCTGAATTCAACTGAAAATACCACAATTTAAACTTTTCACACTTTTCACTGTTTTAAATTTCTTTTTTATTGCACATCAATAATTACACTCAAAATTTTCTTTAAGTTACGCATCGCAATCTGCTTCATAACTTTCCAACAGAAATAATCTAAAAGAAAAGACAAAATTCACCAATAAGTCGTTGAAGCATCAAATGGCACTAATATAGAAAGTGATTTTGAACTGACAAAAAATGGGTACGTTTAGTGAAATTCATATAAACTCGAACGGATTTTTCGTAATAAAGCAAATTATGTGATGTTTTGAGTTTCTAAAACATATTTTGATGAAAAAAAACTTATTAAAATAGGTGCTGCATTAATTGTATCGAATTTTATAAAAGTGTATTTGTGTACTGTGGCAATGCCGATTGTATCAAAAACAGTACAATTGTATCGACTTTTCCATCCTGATACGGCTGCGGATGTGTTCAAAAAAAATTACAGCGCCATCAGCCCATTCCTCTCGTTTCTCTGGCAGTGCCATCTGTAAAGAGTTTACTTTCTGACAGGCACAGTCTTATGTCAAGTCCCTTTGTTTGTAAATATTTTTGTGTGTCATTCACTTTATGTAGAACCGGTTGCCAGAGGACCAAGAAACAAGAAAAGAAAATGACGGTGTCGTAACTAGCAAAGGTCCCGCATATATTGTAGGCCGAAAGGCATTAGATTTAAGTTGTTATTGTTTGATTTAGGGCGTCCGCATGGGACCAGTAATAGTTTTTCATTAATTTTTGTCTAGCATTTAAGTTTAATATCCGAAACTCACGCAAAGAGTAATTCGAACTTAAAGATTAAAGGTTACCTCGACTATCATGCTCTACATCCATCGAATAAGGCTAGAGGTGGAGCCTCACTATATATAAAAGAGTGTATCAAACATTCGATTGATCTTAAACTAGAAATCGAAACAATGCAAGTTAGCTCTATACAAGTCAAAATCCTTTCTGAAGATATCGTCGATTTACTGCCCACCACGATGCAAGGTTGAGAAAATTGACTTTGAAAACTTGCTTAATTCCCTTGTAAATTGTGATTTTTTAGCTGGTTTGGTTTTGGCAACACTGGTTTTGACAGCTGACGTGTGTTTAGTACCTTGTGTCACTGTCAAACAGCTTCAGTTTGGTTTGCAATTTAACCATGGATCGTCTTACAAATGAACAACGCTTGCAAATTATTGAATTTTACTATCAAAATTCGTGCTCGGTTCGAAATGTTCATCGCGCACTGCTTCCATTTTATGATCGGCATTCTCGACCTTCTGAGCAGTCTATTCGGAAGATTGTGACCAAATTTCGCACCAAATTTACTTTGTTGGACATTAAACCACCAACACGTTTACGTACTGTGCGTAGTGAAGAAAATATTGCGGCCGTATCAGCTAGTGTGACAGAAGACCGCGAAATGTCGATTCGGCGCCGTTCCCAGCAGTTAGGCCTTTGTTACAGCACTACGTGGAAAATTTTGCGGAAGGATTTGGGCGTAAAGCCTTTTAAGATACAGCTGGTGCAAGAACTAAAGCCAGCTGACCTACCACAACGCCGAATTTTTGGTGAATGGGCTCTTGGAAAGCTGGCCGAGGATCCGCTTTTTTATCGAAAAATTGTGTTCAGCGATGAGGCTCATTTTTGGTTGAATGGGTACGTAAATAAGCAACATTGCCGCATTTGGAGTGAAGATCAGCCAGAAGCATTGCAACAGCTACCAATGCATCCCGAAAAAGCCACTGTTTGGTGCGGTTTATGGGCCGGCGGCATTATTGGGCCATATTTCTTCAAGGATGATGCGAATCGCAGCGTTACTGTCAATGGTGAACGCTACCGAGCGATGATAACAAACTTTTTTTTGCCCGAAATGGAAGTTCTTGACTTGCATGATATGTGGTTTCAACAAGACGGTGCCACATGCCACACAGCACGCGAAACAATGGCGCAATTGCGAGGCGAGTTTGGTGAGCAGTTAATTTCACGTTTCGGGCCGGTCAATTGGCCGCCTAGATCGTGCGATTTGACACCATTAGATTATTTTTTGTGGGGGTATATCAAGGCTAATGTCTATAGGGACAAGCCCGCTTCGATTGACGCACTGGAAGCCAACATCCATGCATTCATTCGTGAGATACCGGCCGATATGTGTGAAAGAGTATGCCAAAATTGGACTCAGCGGATGGGCTACCTGAGACGCAGCCGCGGTCAACATTTGCATGAAATTATCTTTAAACATTAAATTGCAAGGTTCAAACTATCGATTCAAATAAATATTTCATTCATTTTTTCGAATTTTTTGTGTTTTTTTTTTTAAAAAAAGTTCTAAAAAAATCACCCGTTACAACGTTTTGTCATCGGAGGGGACTTTAATGCAAAACATACATTCTGGGGATCAAGATGCATATCACAGAAAGGTAGGATGCTTTATGATGTAGGTAGAAAGTACAATTCCGAATTTCATTCTACGGAAAACCAACTTACTGGCCAACTGATGTTAGAAAAATACCGGATTTGATCGATTTTTTCATTGTAAAAGGTCTGCGTCCAATCGAATCAAAGTTGAAGAATGCTTTGATCTTTCCTCTGATCATTCTCCAGTCATTTTAACAACGAGCAAGTCACTGATTATAAATGAAAAACCACCCAGATTAACAAACGCGAAAACCAACTGGGAAGGTTTCAAAAACGATATTGAAAATAATATCCGACTGGGCGTATCGCTTAAAACCCCATTGGAACTCGAAGTCGCGGTTGATTCCTTTATCGATACCATCCAAAAAGCAGCATGGAATAATACTCCTCAACAGAACAAAATAGTGAGCTATAGTAAAATTAAGTACCCCCGAGAAATACAAGATTTAGTAAGGCAAAAAAGAAAAGCTCGTAAGAGATGTCACCAAACTCGTGCCCCGCAAGATAAAACACATCTCAATCGGTTGAGTAATTTGCTATAAAATTCGATTAAAAATTTGAAAAACCATGCAGTAGAAACTTACCTGCAAAGCCTAACCGCTGGAAAGGAATCGAATTATTCGCTCTGGAAAGCAATTAGAGTCATAAAACGGACAAAAATCGCTGTGCCGCCAATTAGGGTAACTCAAGACGTTTGGGCAAAAAGCGATAAGGAAAAAGCTGACGTTTTTGCCTCACATCTTGAGGAAACATTTAAGCCATTTGATGGTCCAGCGCAAAATGAAAACATTAATATATTCGAGAGTACAAACGTTGTTTTGCCACCCTTAACATTTAGGGGGATGAAAAATAGATGTTGTCCGATTCTCAGGCCTAACGGAAATGTACAAAAATTTCACGAAAATCGGTGGAGCCATTTCGGAGGAGTATAATGACTAACACCGCAACATGAGAATTTTATATACAAGGTGGCGCAAAAGTTGTCACCCGATGTTTTTTGGCCGCCATTTTTTAAAGTGTTTTGCAAAAAAATCGAAACAATTATTATAGGTGGCGCATAAGACATGAATCATGGAATAATTTTTTCTACTTTTTTAGCTGAAGAATTTAAATATTTGCAACCAAAAAACTTCAGGTGACAGCTTTTGCGACGGGTGACAACTTTTGCGCCACCTTGTATAAGATATGCAAGAAATGCCGAACTTAAACGGGAAATACAGAAACTAAAGCCTAAAAAAGCTACGGGTTATGACCTGATTACAGGAGAACTTCTTAAAATGTTGCCTCTGAAAGCATTAACTAAGCTTCTTTTTATTATAAATGCAGCAATCAGATTAGAATACATACCAAGAGAGTGGAAAGTCGCGGAAGTGATTATGATTCTAAAACCAGGAAAATCACCAAATGAAATAAAATCCTACAGGCCTATTTCACTTCTTCCAATAATTTCAAAAGTTTTTGAACGGATATTACTCGGTCACTTACACTCCATAGTTGAACAGAAACGTCTTTTACCTGACCATAAATTTGGGTTTAGAAGTAAACATTCAACGGTGGTCCAAGTACATCGAATTACAGATGTAATTGAGAAAGCTTTCGAAGAAAAGAAAATTTGTTCAGCCGTATTTCTTGACGTGTCGCAAGCTTTTGACAAGGTGTGGCACAAAGGCCTTACGTATAAACTAAGTCAAGTTCTGCCGGAACAATTATATAAAATCCTCGTGTCGTATCTTGAGCATAGACTCTTCCGTGTGAAACTTGGAAGCGAATATTCCGAGTTCAAAGAAATAATGGCAGGTGTACCGCAAGAAAGCGTCCTTGGACAAATCCTGTACCTCCTATTCACTCGTGATATCCCACAAACAAACGATACAAAAGTTGCAACGGTTGGTAAAACAATTGAGGAAATAAATATCAAATTACAAAACGCTCTTAACGAGGTTAATGAATGGACTAAATCCTGGCGGATTGCACTTAATGAGAGCAAATCGATCCATGTAGATTTTTCGTATAAACGGACAAACAATTTGCCTGTATTTCTAAATACGGTTCGAGTCCCGTTTGCAAATGAAGCGAAAGATCTCGGTATGACACTCGATGCAAAATTAAAATGGAAGTCGCATGTTAAAAAGAAATGCGAAGAACTTAAGAATAAATACAGAGAACTGTACTGGTTGCTCGGAAAATATTCGAAGCTTAACCTTGATAACAAGCTGCTAGTATACAAGCAAGTGCTAACACCGGTTTGGACATATGCGGTATACAACTATGGGGTTGTACCAGTGAAACGAATCTAAACATTTTACAAACTTTTGAAAACAAAATGTTAAGATCATTCGTCAATGCGCCGTGGTACGTAAGGAACGAAGATCTACGCAGAGATCTGGGTATTCCCGCACAAAAAATTTTCCACGAAAACATAAAAATCGTTTATTAGGACACATTAACACAACAGTCCTCCAAATTCTTGACGAAACAAATATATTGCGGCGTCTTCAATGAACTAAACCCTTAGATTTGACCCGAGAATAACAATCCGCGCTATAAATTGCGGAAAAAGAAGGAACTCTCAAAAGAAAGTTACCTGCCAAACATAGTATAATTATACTCGTGATAAAAAAATTGCTGGATAAGTCGAATACTTATGGCGTTTTCCATTGCGAAAAAAATCAATTTTTTTTTTATCTGAAGACCGATTTTGACAGTTGTTGTGTTCCATTGGGCGAAGAAATTGATTTTTTTTTGATCAGAGATCAATTTTGCAAATCTGAATTTACCAATACAAATGATAGCTGTCAGTTTGACAAGAGTGATTTTCATTTTGATTTTTCACTTCGGTTGTGATGTAATGGATATAGACACAGAAAAGAAAGTTATACGTGAACTATTAAATTGATTGAATGAATTAAATGAAGATAATTTCTGTATTTTCAAATGTTTGTTATGTTTTTAATGTTGGCAGCTACTCCGACGCTAACTTCACAGACACGAAATGACACCAATACAATGACAAAAAAAATAAATCTGAATCGTGTTCCATTGACACTCAAAAAGATCAAATTTCAGATCAAAATCAAGATTTCCCAATGGAAAACGCCATTTGTTGCAATAGAAATACAAAATGGGTGGTGGTTTTAGTGAGTAAAAATCTCACACTACTTTGGGCACGTGCTCATCGTGTCTATGAAGATTTCCACCAGCCCACGGAAAAAAAAAGGTTTTCCAAAGTGACGAGAACGTATTTGTAAAGACTAAAGACCCATTTCTTTGTTGGGCTTATTTCTAGATTAAACAATAATTACAAGGTGGCGTAAAAGTAATCCTCCTATCAGAAAATGCTATAAATTTTGCGATCGGCCCCTAATGTCAGTTCTGTTTTGACATTTGTGTAGTAAACACATGCGAAATACACGTTAATAAACAATGTTACGCTACACTGCTCCAGAACGCGGAATATTGGTGACTATTTATTTGAGCAATAATCGGTCGGTGACTTTGGCACAACGTGAATTTCGTCGCAGATTTCCTAGCCGGCCAACGCCTACTGGTGAAACACTGCGACGTTTAGCCGCTCGCCTCGAAGAGACTAGCACAACACGAGATGCTGCCAGGCGTGGCAGACCCCGGAGTAGCCGTTCTGCAGAGAATATTGTTGCTGTAGCCGAAGATGTCATGGAAGCGCCGTCGACATCGACCAGACGACGTGCCACGCAAATGGGTATCAGTCGACGGTCTTTACAGCGAATTTTGGTACACGATTTGAAGATGTTTCCGTACAAAGTCCAGATGGGTGCATCAGCTGACCGCGTCTAACATACGCTCAAGCCATTCTTAATCACCACCAAGAGGAAGATGATTTTTCATCAAAAATTATCATGAGTGATGAGGCCCATTTCCATCTTAGCGGGTACGTAAATAAGCAAAATTTACGCTTCTGGGGCACTGAAAATCCGCGTGTAACCCACGAAGAGCCATTACACCCGCTCAAAGTCACTGTATGGTGTGCTGTTTTCGCTGGAGGAGTCATCGGACCTTTTTTCTTCGAAGACGTCGCGGGCCAAACGGTTACTATGAATGGTGAGCGCTACAGAGCAATGTTCAACGAGTTCTTTTTGCCGCAACTTGATGAATTGGGATTGGAAAACATGTGGTTCCAACAGGACAGTGCAATGGCACACACTGCACGTGCCACAACCGATATGCTGAAGGATGCATTTCCCGGGCGCCTAATCTCCCGTTTTGGCGATTGGCACTGGCCAGCAAGATCGCCTGATTTGACCGCTCCAGACTTCTTTTCATTTGGCTTTTTGAAGTCGCGGGTTTATGTCAACAAGCCTCAGACTCTTGCAGCTCTTAAAGACAATATCCGTCAAGAATGTGAGGACCTATCGCCGGAAGTTTTGGCCAAAGTGATGGAAAATGCCATAAAAAGGGCTCAAATGACAATCAACTGTGGCGGCAGTCATTTACATGACATCATATTCTCGACTTGATGTAAAAAAAAATTAAAAGACCAAATAAAAATAATCCACAAGAAGAATCAAAGTTTTTCATATTTTTTTAAATTACAGCCAAAAAACATCGAAAGGTTATTTTTGCGCCACCTTGTAGTTGGTAGGAATCCAATAATACCTATAAACGAGTGGTGGGTGCACGACTGGGTCGTACGCAACTTTCTCTTTCACAGCAAGTTGGGCGTTAGATCTAATCATAAGCATTTTGATTATTGATGCTAAAATGATATAAATAATGTCGAAATGTATATATACGAATTTTTACTCCAAAATTTGAAGGAATCGATGTCAATGTGAAAAATAATGATTTTCCGTTTTTGGCCAAAACTGAAAATTCCGTTTAGTAATAGTTGGGCTAAAACTAATTATGTGGAAATGCTTCAAGCTATAATAGTAGTATATGTATTAAATTTCATTCAATTTGACGCAATAGTTTGCGAGATATTAACAATTTTCTTTATATGGCCTAATGACAAAATCCGTTATATGGATTTTCTCGAAAAAACTGGGTATGCAGTTTTGTTGGAACTAATATGGTTATAGTATACATAAAGTTTAATCAAAATCGTTAGAGCCGTTTTTGAGAAAATTGAGGTTATGTGTAATTTTTATATGGCAGGTACCAGTTTTAACATGGCTAAAAGCAAACAAAAAAAATGGCCTAGAATTATGACCAAACCAAGCTTGGATACGAAGTTTGAAGAAAATCGGTCAAGCCGTTTAGGCTGGGGAGACCGTCACGGACAGACGGACCGACGGACCGACGGACGGAATTCCAAAAACCACTTTTTTAGGCTCCGCTATCATCGTAATGTTAGAATCAATCAAAATCTCGAGGTCGAAAATTTTCACGAAAACAATATCTTTCTCTTTGTAAGAGAAAGTTAAAAATGTAAATAATACACAAATTGAAAATATAAATGAATTGTTCTCATTTTTATTGTCCACATCATCCGTTCTCATCAAATATCATCATATTACATTTTTTCATATCAATTTCTCATTCTATCCAATTGTCTTTTTATGGACAATACACTCGTGCACTCTTTCTATACATAATTACAACTTTTTTTTGTTTTTCTCATGCGATATCCGTTTTCATGTTTTTTTAAATGTTTATTTTTTTTTTGAAGTTCATAACATTTAATTATAAATTCATTTTGGTTTTTCGCTTTGATATTTTTTTAAAAAATAATAACTTTGAGATAATTTTGTTTAATCCTAATTTAGGCTATTCTTTCTTTATACAACAATTTATAGATTTTGGATTTATCTTCCTCATCGCATAATGTTCCATGCAAAAAGAAATAATAAATTCGTTAACAAAACACTTGATACAATACAAAAATTTGCATAAAGCATTTTTTTTATCTTTATAAGGTTTGCGTTTTAATTCTTTTTTATTCCCACTTTAATGCTGTTTTGCATTATTTTTTTTTAATAAATTAATTTTTTATTTCTTGTTTAACAATTTCATATAAAATTTAATAGCGGCTCGTTTTTCTTTTAAATATTTTTTTTTATTCTTTCGAATATAGATTTCCAAATACAACTAAAAATAAAAGTCAAGTGGAAAAGTGTGTGTTTTTGTAAAAATAAAATTAATATAACAATTTTTGTTTTGTTTATCCTTAACTTTACACATTAAATATTAAATAATATATATAGTGGATTTTTTTAGAAGAAAAAATCTATTAAAATAAACAATATATATGGCGAATTGTTTTTCTTTTTTTTTTGTAACTTAAAACTAATTGAAGTTTGCCTATGGGTGATTTTATTTTTTTTTCGATTTGTCTAATTTAATTGGAAGAACAAATATCAGCAAATTGAGTCGAGTGGTAGTTGATTTTGTTTAATTGACAATCTTCGGGGCGCCGATTTGGATCTCGATTTCTCGCTAATACTATTCATCGTTGTTCCAGTTGGCGGCAATAATACTGAGTTACTGGAGGTATTGTTAATGGAATTACCATCGGCGTCTTCAGCGGGCAAGATACCATTTGGTATTGGACGCATATGTAAACGACCCGAGTCTATTGACTCATCACTGGCAGGATCTAGGGAAGCGGCCGATGATATCCGGGGCAAGATACCGGCGGAAAGGGCGCGTTCTGAAAAAAAGGAAACGAGAAATTTAATAACAATGTTGATAAATGCTGAAAAAAAAATAGAACGTGTCAAAGAGTCAGAAATTAATTTTTAACTAGGTATTGCTTTTGGCAATTTTAAATTAACTATAGGTATGGTCTAACTAATGCTGGTCTAATGGAGGACGGAAAGCTGACCTGAAAATCAAGTCAGTACCATCTAGTCTGGTAGTGAACTGCTCTTCACTAAATGCATATAGGAGTCGATATTGAAATGGTAAAACAATATGATTGTGAGGTTTTTTTCTGAATTTTTTTTTTGTTATTTGAAAGACCCATGTATACCATTATTCATTATATTTCATAATTCCCAAGACATTTAATTTTCAACGACTCTGCCACATAGATCCGTTTGAATTTGAGCGCAGTTGCCTGGGTTATGTCGATTTTTATGGCGTTGATCGATTGAGGGTTGTTGGCATAGACCTGCGACTTAAGAAAACCCCACAAGAAAAAGTCTAACGGGGTCAAATCACACGATCTTTGTGGCTTATTCACGTCACATTTAAGAATGATAACCCTACCATCAAATCGTTCATGAAGAAGGTCCATTATGACGTTTGCTGTGGCGCACGTAGCGCCGGCCGTCCTGCTAGCACCACATATCGTATTCGGCCCTAGCGAGGTATCCGTCGGAGCGGAAAATTCTCCGATTTTGTACAATTCCGATGATTTTTGCTTCGAGGCTTTCTTCCGAAAAGCTGTTCGGAATATTTCTCCGACATTTTGTAACGCGTTGCCGGTGCTTAAGGATAGTGATCTGATTACAATATGAGGACACAAGCGTTCTCACTCTAGCCTCTCACTATCAACTCCTACTCTCACCTCCACGCTGGTGGATGCCTAGTACCTAGACTGGTGATGGGGTATTAAACCCCTGTGGAAAGGTCGTTGGTGGCAGCAAACGAGAGAGGGGGGAGGAGTGTCCTCTCACTAAGGCACTCACTCTCAGGCGGCAGCGGAGGAATTCCCTAGATGGAGTCAACGGTGGCGCCTACAGCTCCAGTTTGATTGAACTGGTAGTGTAATCCCTATATGAGCTGCTTCGACATATTTGAACACCAGGTCTATAGGGATTTCCAATACTGAGCCAGGGTGTTGGAAAAGAGTTGGTGGCGGAGGAGCCCTCAATGGGTCAACGGCAGCGCTCATATCCCAATATGGGCTACTGACATCGGTATTTTTTCCGGCCCGCTGTCTTAGGGTCAAAACAAGGACCTGGCCCTCCAGGTTGGGGGTTGTGCTTTGGGTTAACTACCCATCCACGGAATAAAGATTATGTTACGAAGCAACCAATAGCCTCGGAAAGGACCGATATTATTGTTGACGACCATGCTAAACGAAAAAAGGACAACGACGTTCGTATCTGCACCTGGAATGTGAGAACATTAACCAGGAGAGGTGCAGGCGAACAACTAGCGGAAGCCCTAAACTGCTACAAAGCAGACATTACTGCCATCCAGGAAATACGATGGCAGGGCCGGTCAAAAAGAGGATGAAAAACTGTTACATCTACTATGGACCGTGTTATAATGAGCAGAAACAACGACTATTTGGATGCGGATTTGTTATAGGTGCCAGACTTAGGCAAGAAGTCTTATGTTTTCAAGACAGTAGCGAACGCATTGTAACAATCCGCATCAAGGCCAAATTCGCCAACATAAGCCTTATATGCACTCATGCTCCGACGGAGGAAAAATATGATATAACAAAGGATTGCTTCTATGAGCTCCTCGACAAAACCTATGAGCGACTACCAAAGTACGATGTTAAAATCGTGCTGGGAGATTTTAACGCAAAGGTAGGAAGAGAAGACATCATTAGCAGTACTGTCGAAATATATAGCCTACACGACAACACGTCTGGCAACGGAATTAGGCAACCAAATTGATCACATTGCGATAGACAAGAGGCACGCATCCAGTATTTTGGATGTCCGAAAATTTCAAGGGCCTAACATTGACTCGGACCACTACCTTGTTGCAGCCAAGATAAGGATGCGGATATCCACCACGCCACAACAAACCAGAAATACTGTGAAAAAATTTAATGTCGAAAGACTGCAATCGCCAGAGACCGCCAAAACCTTCGCGCAACGCGTATCCCTTAACCTCTCGCCTCATAACACACCACTAGCATTTAATGTCGAAGAACAATGGCAATTAGATCGATGCTGAGGATATGTAAGAACCACTTCTGCAGACTGTTTAATTGTGATGACGGACAACATTCCGCTGTCAGGCAGAACGAACCATTTAATATTGGCAACTGCAGCGAAAACTGCCAACCACCCGACTTAAGTGAAGTGAGGATAGCAATATCTAAACTCAAGCTTAATAAGGCCGCCGGAAATGACGGCCTTTCCGCTGAGCTTTATAAAGCTGGTGGAGATGACTTGGTAAGTAACATCCACTAACTCATAAGCCAAATCTGGCCGGATTAAAGTATGCCTGAAGAATGGGACCTCAGTATCGTTTGCCCGATCCACAAAAAAGGAGACCCTCTGAACTGCGCCAACTACAGAGGCATAAGTCTGCTCAACATCGCCTACAAGATCCTATCTGCCGTAATATGTGAACGCCTGAAAATGAAAACCAACAACCTGATCGGCCCTTATCAGTGTGCTTTTAGACCAGGAAAGTCCACCACCGATCAAATTCCCACACTTCGGCAGATCCTGGAAAAAACCCAAGAAGTCCAAATCTATACCCACCACCTAGTTATCGATTTCAAAGCCGCATACAACAGCATTTATAGAGACGAACTATTCAGAGCCATGTCTAGTTTTGGTATACCGCCCAAACTCGTCCGTTTGTGTAGGATGACGATGGAGAATTCTCGCTGCACCATCAGGGTCGGAAACGACCTCACCGACACATTCAATACCAAAAAAGGATTTAGGCAAGGCGATGCGCTGTCATGTGACTTCTTCAATTTGATTCTTGAGAGGATTGTGCAAAACTCCCGAGCCAACACCAGAGGCACAATCCTCCAAAAATCTGTGCAAGTACTAGCATACGCTAACGAAATTGACACCATTGGTAGGACTCAACGTGATGTCATAGCCACGTTTGCTAGTATAGAGAAGGAATCCGCAAAAATGGGTTTAGCAGTAAATGAGGGTAAGACTAAGTATATGCTGTCAACAACGAAAGGACGCACAACATCGACGAATTGGACAGAACGTCACCATTGAGAGATAAAACTTTGAGGTAGTACGGGACTTTGTCTACCTCGGATCCACTATGACCTCTGACAACATCTCGTCAGAAATCAAAGAAGAATTACTCTTGCCAAACGCTGTTTCTTCGGGCTAAGAAGTAGTAAAGCCCTCACTCGAACTTCTAAGGAGATCCTATATAAGACCCTGATCATCCCAGTCCTGCTCTACGGCGCTGATGCATGGACCGTATCAAAAGCGGATGAAGAAATCCTTGGTCGATTGAAGGGAAAAATCTTTAGCCCCGCTTGCGTTAACAGACTATGGAGACGAAAATTCAACCAAGAACTACACGCGCTAAATAGCTACATGCCCTTAGTCAAAAAACTCCGCGGACGTTTAAGATGGCTAGGACATGAAGAACGAATGGACACCAATACTCGGACTAGAAGAGTCTACAGCCAGACGTCAGACGCAATAGAGGAAGACCCTGCATTAGGTAGAAACTGACGTCAACCAACTTGAAGTGCGCAACTGGAGGCAGTGTGCTAAGCAACGGGCTAATTGGAGAGGCATGTTGGTTAACGCCCACTTAAGTAAGTAAGTACCATTCCATAATTTGTAGGACAGATGCATGCAATCAATTTTTAATCTTCGAGGAAAGGATTTAAAGGCCTCGAAGATATTTATTCATTTTCTTTCGCTATTTCTTTTTCGCCCTTGCACTTGCACCTTCTAATTTACTGCCTCTCTTCATTCGTTTTTTTAAGTAATATTTCAAGGAGATCGTCTTTGACATGTGTGTTTAAGAATGCCGTTGACAACTCATAAATACCTTAAAATAGCCTACGGCCCTATACCAAAGGCTGATCTTATATAGTTCCAGGTAATTGCAAAAGCAAATCAAAGCTTTAACGGGCTAGCCAATATACAACAGATGCTCAGTGCCTCGTAGATCTATAGGACTTTTTTGGCTTAAGGTAAATGAACTTCCAAATACATATTTGCATTGAAAGCCTAGCAGCACTTCAGCTGCCAAAATTGGTGCCATAAAAAATTCAAATAAAACAGAAAGACAGAAGTTTTCCTACATAAACGGCAAGATAGTTCCATAATGAAGGGCTCAGGTACTTATAAGGTGGTGTAGGTACCAAGACGACTTATCGATTAAAAACACGAACCATATTTTAAAAAAATCACAGCTGTAGGATGTGACTTCTTGGCCTCAACTAATATGATTCCTTTGTAAGACTGGTCTAAAATTTAGTGCACATTTACCAATCCGTCATCTCAGAAGCCTAATGCGTATTTTTTTTACCAAGTCTATCATCACAGCTGAATTTATTGTGTAGCGAACACAATGGCACATGGAAACATCTATCATATAGCAAGATGTGGCATATGGCATAAGTTGAATGAAAAAAGAACACCGATTTATGGAATATGGCGAGAAATGAAGCGACGTTACAGCCACACGTCGTTTCATTTCTAATCCTCAAGATTCAATAATCAACGACTAATCTGACTGCCTCTGACAAGCATCCAAGACTATAAAACTGTCATGAAGCCATTCAGGATCGCTTTTGCAGATCCGCTTCATTTTCACAAAAGATAAACTCAAGCTCATGGTGGTATCTGACAAACCATTCGAGTGGTGTCAATCCATGCTAACGCTTATTTCAACTTAGTTGTTAGGCATGTAATTATCGGTCTCGCCTACGGAGTAAGAAATGAGCAAAACTTTTGGTCTATGGCCCCAATAATGTAAGAACAATTTGCGTGCTTAAAGGAACAAAGGATTTTTTGGTGAACTTGAAGAATTCACGGAATGACCACTAATTACTTCGGCAGTCCTTGGTTTGAGGGTGAAGACCTTTTTTTTTTAAATTCTGACTTGCCTAAGCAGTAAGATGCACATCGACCCAAAAGACCTATTGTGCTTGCCGTCAGATGTTTTTTAGGTTAGTAGCGCTTCTACTTTCCTAATGTAGCTGATAATACTTTCAGCCGAATATTTTCTCAGTTCTTCGGGACTTAAAAATCCCATGAAGAAAGATTCCCTTCTCATAACGTAAAGGGCCGGGCATTCACATATGAGTTCGGCTGTTTCGTCTTCTTCTAGACATAGTCTGCACTCCGGTGAGTCGACTAGATGCATTTTATTTAGGTGATATCGCAGACCGTGATGACCAGTTAGGTAGCCTACTAAGTTTTTGATATCGTGCCTGCGAAGATTTAGTATCTTATTGGCATCCGCTTTGAAGGGCTGAATAGCTCTTTTGGCCTGTCTTAGGCCTGTGATGTTTTCCCAGTATGAAAAACATTTGTTTTGTTCCCAGTTTTTTATAACCAGATTTATGGCTGTTTTGGGGATTGCACAGAAGGATTCAGGTCCAATGAAGGGGGTTTCCGAACCTTTTCTGGCTAGTTTATCAGCTTTTTCGATACCTTCAGTCCCCCACCATAGTCTGGTTTTGTTCCTGGAACTGAGTGTTTGGAGGGAATTGAAGCAGTGTAGTACTGATTTGGAGTCAATAATGTGTGAGCTAAGGGCTAAGGGCTTTTATAGCTGCTTGACTGTCCGTGAATATATGGATGTTTGCGCCTTTAATACCTGAGTTGTGTATTAGGTTTGTGCATTATTTTATGGCATGGAGCTCAGCTTGGAATACACTAGGGTTTTTTTTCCCATAGTGAAGACCTTTACCGACAACTGTTATAAACTGATGCGATCTGATATGACTCCCAACCTAGTCCCTTTATCACTACTCCAGCTTTTGCGAAATTCTGACGACCATCCAAGACGATAAAACTACCCTGGGAAGCTTCTCGAATTTGTCATTCAGGATCGCCTTTGCAGATCCCTTCATCTTCACAAAAGCAAAACTTCGCATACACAAATGAAAGGCTCTTTAGGCCCAGTTTAGGTCAACAATACCAAAGAGGTATAGAACTACATCGAGTATGCATCACTGCTAAAAATATTGTAGCCGTTTCAGACGCGGGCGGTAAGAGCGAAGGTGAATTTTCGTCGTTCGCATGCATCGGCTATGCTGTTGCTTGATGCTGGCATGGAAATTTGTACACTGGGGTTTCAACATCAGTAAATTTTCGTTGTATGAGATGCGCACTCTATGGAGCTGTATACTCTTTGCCAATACCTAATATTTAGTGTCTACTAATTTAAGCCTTAACAACCCTATATGACATAAAATAACTCACCCAATCCCATTTTGCTGTTCTTACTAAATTCCGCCTTGACTTCGTCCAATTGCTTGGCACTACACAGCGGCGTATCAACATCGTATGTGTTGTTGAATAGAGTATAATCGACCTCATACTCTCCAGTCTCTTTCCGGAAGGACACCACATTCACAAATCGATGTCCCCATAAAATTTCCGATGGAAGGTAACTGGAACGTGCCTGCGTTGTCATACCAGTTGATTCAATCACACCCTCTAAAAAAAACAACAATAACCCATTAGATCCTGTCAAATTCCTTTGCAAAAAGGATTTTTATCATACCCAACATAACGACAACTTCAAAGCGTTCCTTTAGCATATCCGATGCGGATAATGTATAGAGCGGACTTTTCCGATCGATCTTATGTACAATTGTCGTTGGCCAAATGAACATTAATCTGTCCTCGCCACCATCAGCACCAACTGTCAGCTCCTGCTGATAGAATGGCATTATCTCTCCCTCTTTCGTCACCTAAAAGGACATCATATGAGTATATTGGGTTTCAAAAAACTTTTTTTTCAAATCCTTACCTTTTTACGAATGATCTGCGCTCTGACATGCGCCTCGATGATGTGACTCTTTCTCATATCACCAACGCGGAACATCAGACACGGCACACCGTCCCTATGACAGAGGACCGCATTCCGCGAGAACAGCAGCGTCTGGGCGCGTTTCTTTGGCCTCGAAAGTTTCGCAAAAACAATGCCAACCATAAATGCTTGAATGAAGACTCCCATGATGCACTGGAAGCACATCGTGAAGATTGCCTCGGGGCACTCCTCCGTCACAAATCGATTGCCATAGCCGATTGTGTGTTGCGTTTCGATGGAATACAGGAATGCCGATGTGAGACTTCGAATCTCGGTAACGCACATTGTAAAGCTAACGTTTGCAACCGCTTCAGGGTTTGACTCACGCAGACGTATATGCTCGAGATCACCATGGGCGTACGCTATCGTCCACCATACAAAACCAAACGCTGTCCACGAGAGTAGAAAACTTAACGCAAACACAAGGAGTGTCCAGCGCCATTGTGCATCCACTAACGTTGTGAATATATCCTGGGAAAGAAAAAACAGATTCTAAATGAATACTAAAATTTCTTCTAGCTATCGCCCACATCCAGCGGTCCTCCATGCAGATAAAGACATAGATCAGGAGTGATGACAATTCCCTTTTGCATAATCCTGTGACTATGCAAAAAGGATACGCATACAAATTTTTTAACGCACAAACAGGAAAATGGAAAATTTATTTTTATTTTTTATTTTTGGATGGATTGGGCGAGGGGACAAACATACAGTAGCGCGGGTGCTTTGTATTTATCCTTGGACTCACCTGTAGATACCTTCGCCTTCGTTTCGCTACATTGCCTTGCACAACATTACAGTCTCCATGTTTGAAAATCACACGTTTTCGAACACGCCGCGAAGAGAAACGTGTCTGACGGTACCTGAAATTGAACAAGAGGATACATTTGAGATGAGTATGCAAACGTCAGGATACAGGAGATATATAAAATTAGATTCGCATATGTGGGCTAAATAAATGAAAAAAAGGACTTAGGGGATGAGTGGCTTTATAATTGCTAAAGGGGGTGTTGTTGTAATTGGGTTTTTTAAATGCACGCCAAAATGGCACGTTTTTATGCACACGTTTAGCAACTGTGGTTATGGGATATCCTGGGGCATTTTAAAGGACAAGGCTAATCGGTTTTAAGAGTTTAAGGACGGAAGCGCTGTGGGTGTTGTATAAACAAAATATCGTGAGACCAATAAAATTATTCACTTGCATTGAGCTCGACTACCGGTAAGGGTGACTAGTTGGTCCAAGCCACCCTTAACGCTGGTCGAGCTTTTTATTTATTTTTATTTACTAAATAACTGGTTAGTTGAATTAATGAGTTGGTACAAGACGGGGTTTAATGTGTGTCCATTGTGCAATATGCCTGACTTGCAGAATCTCATTTGTTCAACCAGCCAGTGGTTTAATAGATAAATTGGTGCAATTCAGCCTGAATGGATGTAATTCTATCAGTCTAAGACAGATGTAGGAAGAAATATATTCACGTAAACCGTTGGACAGGGAAACGTTTTTGAGCTTAGTAGGAGGTTTTAAGAGGTGCCTATTGCAAAGGGATAAGTGCATATAAAGTCATTCGATTTTCGAAGATTAAACGGGCCAGGCTTCTAGCGCTTTCAACAGAGAATTACGTTTGAGCGAATTCTGACAACAAACATTATAAGATGGTCTACAGGTTGAACTATTTCTGCTTATTGACGCCAACAGTCGATGTACTCCACAGACATAATCGTACAATGCTCCGAAGGATGAAATGCCCCCAAACAGAGCTTACATATACGACATTTAGATTATTTTACCGAAATAGCTGCTTAAAAATCTCTAGCCCTCAATATCGGAAGACAACAGGGAATCTGTGAGTTTGTAAGGGCAATTAAGTTTAAAGGCCTGCTCAGAATGCTTATCTGTAGCTGATTGAAAAGTTAAAATCAAGGCAACCCGTAAGCACTTACACAATGTGTACCTTCGTGAATCTGTAGCTTGAAGTTGAATATAGGGCAACTTCGTGCAAGAAATGTATCTACCTTTTGACAGCGGTGCAAGATACCAGCTACAGATATGCATTCTGAGCAGGCCTTAAGGGTTCAAACTGTTTCCACAAAGAAATTCTATAATCAGGAGTTAGGATTCTAGCGACCTTGCATGTGTCCGAATTGTCTTGAATGAAGTTGTCGTCAGCGAGTTGGCACTGTCCAAACGACTATTAAACAGCACCAGTCAATCAGTCTTCTTCTGAATATAAGCATGGTTATCTCGAAAAGATAGTTTCAAGTGGGCGAAGAAAAATAAAATTTTTATGGGAAATCAGCTCGATTTTAGAGCGAGGATTGAAACTCTTCATGGCATTTTGAAACTATTGTCCTGATTGACTTTGAGAATGCCTCTGAAACCAAAAGTTTTGAGTAAATTTTCTACAATGTCATGTTTTCCACATCTTTTTCGATTCAACTGAAAAAGGGCAGTACACGCATTCTGCAAAATAATGAACAAGTCCACCGGTGCCCAAGTCATATTGAAAGTGCAGCCATTAAACTATAGGAACCCATAAATCTTCTAGGCATCACAAAATGTTCTCAGATGTAGCTGTTGTAATAGTACACCTGAGAATCTTTTGTGATGCCTAAAAGATTCGTGTAACCTCTATGTTAATACATTTAACTCTCCTCAAAGTGTAAAACGTCAACGCCAAGAAAACAAGCCTCGAACAGAATCCTGTCGAGATGAACAAGGAAATATCGTAGTTGAGACACAGTCGATGCTGACGATATGGAAGAACCACTTCTGCAGACTGTTAAACGGCGAGGACGAGCAACATTCCGCTGTCAGGCAGAACGAACCATTTAATATTGGCAACGACAGCGCAAACTGCCAACCACCCGACCTAAGTGAAGTGAGGATAGCAATATCTAAGCTCAAGCTTAATAAGGCCGCCGGAAATGACGGCCTTCCCGCTGAGCTTTATAAAGCTGGCGGAGATGACTTGGTAAGTAACATCCACCAACTCATAAGCCAAATCTGGTCGGATGAAAGTATGCCTTAAGAATGGAACCTCAGCATAGTTTGCCCGATCCACAAAAACGGAGTCTCTCTGAACTGCGCGAACTACAAAGGCATAAGTCTGCTGAACATCGCCTACAAGATCCTATCTGCCGTAATATGTGAACGCCTGAAACCATTTACCAACAACCTGATCGGCCCTTATCAGCGTGATTTTAGGCCAGGAATGTCCACAATCGATCAAATTTTCACACTTCGGCAGATCCTGGAAAAAACCCAAGAAGTCCAAATCGATACCCACCACCTATTTATCGATTTCAAAGCCGCATACGACAGCATTTATGGGGAGGAACTATACAGAGCCATGTCTAGCTTTGGTATAACGCCCAAACTCGTCCGTTGGTGTAGGATGACGATGGAGAATTCTCGTGAGGTCGGAAACGACCTCACCGACACATTCGATACCAAAAAAGGATTTAGGCAAGGCGATGCGCTGTCATGTGACTTCTTCAATTTGATTCTTGAGAGGATTGTGCAAAACTCCCGAGCCAACACCAGAGGCACAATTCTCCAAAAATCGGTGCAACTACTAGCATACGCCGACGATATTGACATCATTGGTAGGACTCAACGTGATGTCATAGCCACGTGTGCTAGTATAGAGAAGGAAGCGGCAAAAATGAGTTTAGCAGTAAATAATGGTAAGACTAAGTATATGCTGTCAACACGAAAGGACATACAACATCGACGAATTGGACAGAACATCACCATTGACAGATATAACTTAGAGGTAGAACGGGACTTTGTCTACCTCAGCTCCGCTATTAACTCTGACAACAACATCTCGTCAGAAATCAAACGAAGAATTACTCTTGCCAATCGCTGTTTTTTCGGGCTAAGAAGGCAATTTAGTAGTAAAGCCCTCACTCGAACTACTAAGGGAACCTATATCCCTGATTATCCCAGTCCTGCTCTACGGCGCTGAAGCATGGACCGTATCAAAAGCGGACGAAGAAATCCTTGGTCGTTTCGAGAGAAAAATTCTTCGAAAAATCTTCGGTCCCGTTTGCGTTGACAGGCTATGGAGACAAACATTCAACCATGAGCTATACGAGCTGTACAGCGACATACCCCTAGTCAAAAAACTCCGCATTGGACGTTTAAGATGGCTAGGACATGTAGAACGAATGGACACCAATACTCCGGCTCGCAGAGTCTTCGATTCCCAGCCAGACGTCGGACGCAGTAGAGGAAGACCTCGCCTTAAGTGGAGCGCACAAGTAGAAACCGACCTCAACCAACTTGGAGTGCGCAACTGGAGGCAGTTAGCTAAAGACCGGGCTAATTGGAGAGGCATTTTGGTTGAGCCCCAGGTTCATCCCGGACTGTAGCGCCACTTTAAATCTCTAAAATTTATCTGATAGCAGACTTTGAGCGATCTTTCTGTAAATTACAGGTACCATAGACTTGTTAACGAAAAAAAAAAAGACAGTCAGTTGCATTGACGCATATGGGCACACAGTCTAACTAACAACGACACGAACAACATAATACTAAAAGTCTTTTTTGGTTCCAATGTATTAGGTTCTAAAAGGCTTTTTTGGTTCCAATGTATAAGGTTCCAGTTATAGCTATCATTGTAGAACTTTATTGGAACACAAAGCATGATGGAAATAAAATTTAACTTCGGTAGCTGGTTATAGGAATCATTGGAAATTCTGTTTCATTTGGGTGGAATGAGAAATATTACTTCAGAAAAATAAATCTTGATCATTGAAAAACGTAATGTGATTTTCTGCGAATACTTTCATTGAAAATTTAAATATTTCTTGGATAATCTTGTTTTAAAATTCATAAGCCTCGTTTCGACACCGACTTGCCAATGATTGAATTTGCAAGAAAGCCGGAAGAGGTATAAGAACATTCCAATTAGGCTTACCAATGATAGTTAGGGCCCAGTTATAGCTATCATTGAAAAACATCAAATTTTCTTTTACTTCTTGCGGTTTTTTTATAAATTCAATCGTTGGCGAGATGGTGTCCAAACAAAGCTTATGAATTTTAGAACATGATTAACCAAACATATTTTAAATTTTAATTGTAGTTATCGCAGAAAATCACTTTTTATTTTTCACTGATCATGATTTATTTTTGTGACGTAATGTTTGTCGTTCCACCGAAATGAAATGGAATTTTCCTACGATTCCTATAAGCAGCTATGGAGGTTAAATTTGAATTCCATCATGTTTTGTGTTCCAATGAAGTTGTTCAATTATAGCTATAACTGACCCAACTTACAATTATTCTTCTATAAGGTACAAATATTTAATTCCCACAAGCAATTATTTCTATAGGCCTTGTATAGTACTTGTGCGCGGAGGTTGAGTATTTTGGCAGTCAATTGTTTGGGTAGAAGCTTGTTTAAGACTCTATGCAGGAAAATTCACTAGCATAACCAAAATTATGATGGCGTTACTTCTGTAAGGTTGTTTTTAAGCTTCAGGAGATGTACCATAAGTTAGTTGGGGAGTCTTTAGGGTTAGGGTCGATCATACAAAAGACTAGTGAACACACATCATTGGAATTAATGTGTTTCATTTGGGTGGAAGGAAAAACATTACTTCAGAAAAATAAATAAAAGTGATTTTCTGAGAAAACCAAAATTAAAAATTATTTTTCGTAGGCATTTTTGTAACACCAACGCACCAACCATTGAATTTATAAAAATGCCGCAAAAAGTAAAAGAAAATTTCGAATGATGGTTTTCATTGGTACCTATAACTGGACCCTTAACCAATTTTAGGACAAATGTTTTAAGTTTAACAAACTAACTATATACTTTACATCCATATATGTATTGTTCGAAATACCTAAACACTTTGCACACACTTTATCGAAAATTGGAGTGTGATAGGTACATTCACAAAATAGTCAGATAAAAATGCAGGTATGGCAACGCTGTTTATAAATATATTTTCGTGAAGTAAAAGTAAAGTGATTTCATATTTCTAAGCTCATTAAAGATTGAATTTCATGCAATGAATGAATGTCAATCATGTGTACTTAAGTCATCACTTAGATAATAAAATAATTCTTTAAAAAACTTGACTCTATCAACCCTTTCTTTTAATTATTTTTTAATGATTTTTTTTTAGAATTAGTAAATTTGAATTCTTATCAGGGAATTGTTGTTGCGCTCTATTAATCCTTACGTAAGCCATCTTTTTTTTTACTTTGACCTCGAAAGACATCTTACGATGCACTTATACAAAATGAACATTTGTCATTCACAGATTTATTGAATATAAATATAACTGCATGCGCACAATTATTTTAAATCAATATCACTGAGATTAACTGATAATGGAGTCACGCTGATCTTGGAGCTTTTTAGCTCTTGAGATATTTTGGTACTAGGGATTTCGGTAAGATGATTTTGAATTTGGAACTTATTTCTTAGAAAAAAACCAAACCCGTAATTAAATATGTTGAATTTGTTTTCGAATGTTGAAGGTGCTTTTGTTTAAAAAAAAACAGGGTTATACTGTTTAAAAACAAGAGCACCTTTTAACAATCAACTCTTCAAGTATTGCATATCTGCGTAGGTCTAAACATTAATAGACTAAAAACTTAAAAAAAACCTAATCTCTCATGTGTGTTGGTCTACCCAACTAACAATTTCGCTTCTATAAAGCACTATCGAAGCTATTTCACCCCAAGCAATATTACTTGTAGGAAGTCTTATGGAAAAACATTTGGCGCACTTTTAGGAAGTTATTTACTTCTATAAGACTTCTTTAAATATTTCTTATAAGCCTCACAGAACAAAACTTTGTTTGCTTATAAAAGGCTTTACGGAAGCAAATTATAGGCTTGGCAAAAAGTCTTTCCGAAAATATTTGCAAGCCTTTTTGAAGTTGGAAATTGACTATTTTTATTATTTTCTTTTTGTTTTCTATATTTTCTTGTATTTTTTCCTTTTATTAATTTCAATCTCTTATAATAATGAAAATTTGTTTTTATGAAATTCAATGCAATTAATTATATAAAAATCGCGTTCTCCAGCACGGTTGTCCAACACGCTATCCACTAGGCTGTACTATGGAACATGACAGACGAGTAAGTACAACGAAGTGTTTGAATCGTGTTGACTCATACTCCGGTAGGTTCCCGATCTTTCACCTTTTTTCATATCTTTTTACCTTGTCCCGATCTTTTAACCATAGCTTTTTTAAGCCTTCATTCGTAAGCTCTATACATGCTATGCTTCGGATTAACTTCGTGCGAAGTTCTACGGAAACATCTTTACATATGGTACATGTACACACATCTCTGGAAGCTTACAAACAACCTTACAGAAGTAACGAAATCATAATTTCGGTTATGCTTGTGAATTTTCCTGCATAATGACTTAAAAAAGTTTCTACCCAAACAATCGACCGCCAAAATGCTCAACCTCCGCGCACAAGCACTATATAAGGCCTATAGAAATAATTGCTTGTGGAAAATAAATTTTTGTGCCTTATGGAAGAATAATTGTTAGTTCGGTTATGCCAGGTTTCACAGTGAGTGTTTTATCCACTTGGAGCTTAATCAATGGTTCAACTCAACTTGGTGTTTCACAGTGTCGGCTTAAGAGGTAGGTAGGAGGGCCCAGTGGCGCGATGGTTAGTGCGATGAACTGCCGCGCAGAAGGTCTGGGTTCGATTCCCAGCCGTAGCAACACCTAAATGATTTTTCACTGGCCCTCTTCTCGTCATGATCTGACAAATCATCCGAGTAGTAGCAATTGTCAAGAATAACTTATCTCAGTTTAACCGTTCTGAGTCGGCATAAAACAGGAGGTCCCGCTATCCTGCAAGAAGTACACACGCACACATGAATGGTTGTCAGAAAGCTGGGCCCTGGGTACTAACGAGCCTGTTGCGGCAAAAATTTGTATTTTTTTTTGGCTTCAGAGGTAAACCCCAGTAAGATGCTGATATAACTAAAGCCTCCGATTTCGGTGGCCTAAATGTTGGCTTAACTCCTATTAGAGAAAAAATCATCATTCGATGTTACCAGCAATAGTGCATTACTTTTGTTAAATTTAACTATTTTACTAATGAACATGAACCTAACCCTACAAAATACATTTTTTTATTTAAGGGAATACTGCTTTACTCAATAGGTAAATATCTGTCTACTCTCTTACTACGAAGGCAAATAATACAGGCAATTCAGTTAAAAACCTGCGTCCCTTGTGTTTGATGGTTATACGTATGTTTATGGACACGCATTCTATAAACAATATTCTCAATGTTTGCATCACTGAAAAAGTGACACAAGACATATTTCAATTTGACATATCCGATCCATTCACAGTAGTCAAACTGTTCACAATAACTTCTTATGCTAGGATTAGCAAATTACACTTTTTTAATGATTGTGAAACCCAAGCCAAAACTTAAGCTGCGACTTAAGCTTACACAGTGAAACCTGAATAAAGACAGTCTTTTCATTTGGGGAAATTTCTTAGTGGTAAAAATATATTTTTTTCGCAAATGCATCGTCGGGCAATGTTTAAGGCCCTCTAGTGGGAAATATTTAAATTTCAAATACTAAGGCAATGGAATTTGTCAAACTATGTCCATGTTGAGCTGATAGTTGCAAAGCAAATTGCCACCTGGTTAAATATGGGCGTCCATGGAAAGGCATTCAATAACCATTGCCCTTAAAAAAATAGAACCAACATTTATATACTGAGCCTAAAACCAGGAATATTCAGTCATTTGTATGTACGTTATCATAGTTTTGCCACTAAGGCGTGATCATTTTACACTATTTGACTATTCGTCAAACTTGAGCAACAAGAATAGCAAAATGCATCTAAACCAATGGCATTACTCTTATTAGTCTAACAATGTAACCACTATGATACTACCCACCATGGCTTGAGGCTTTTTAGTACTTTCTAGAAGCATTATCCGTGATCAATAATGATCAAACATAGCATAAAACGATCGTCATATTGTCACGTCTCCGAATGACAGCCAAATAATGGAATAAACTCAGGCTTTCGATGACAAATCTTGGCAATCATTAATACGATCAGTTAGTTTTTTTCGAGAATATTTTAAGAGATTATTTTTTTGACAAAAAATTCGAAAAGTTTTAAGTTTAAAAATTTAAAAAAATATGACCTCACACAAAATTTTGCATTAGACACGATCGACTCTAAAGCACAGCTAACTTTCGGTCATCTAATCAAAGATCATCGCTATTACTTACACATAATGGCCGAAAACGACATCAGACCTCTTAAATAAGTCCAATGTTTTGATGATTTATCCTCACGATCAGTATCTCTTTTCAAATTTTGAAAAACCCACTTATTTTACAAAACAAAATCATTTGAATCACAAAAAGTTCTCAAGCTTAGAAAGGGCCAAATAAATTCACACAAAATGATGCATTTGACACGACCGTCAGATGACTCCAATAGACGATCTAGTCATCTGATTAAAGATCATCGCGATCACTACCACATAACTACCCAAAAACCCAGTCTTTTGATAATTTAACATCACGATCAGTAAATCTTTTGATTTTTTGAAAACCCCACCTATTTTGCAAAAAAGATAAAAGAATCGGCTCACTCACACAAAATGTTGCATTTGACAAGATCGTTTAAAGAATTCATTTCGGAATGTTCTCTGACGAAAGACCGTCACACATTATGCCCCAGAATGACATCAGAATTCCGGGAAAAGGCACAGACTCTTGGTGATTTATCATAACGATCACCAACACGATCAGTCACTCTTTCAAATTTTGAAAAAAACCCACTTATTTTCAAAAAACAAAATTATTTGAATCATATACTATTTTCAAGCAGAAAAAAAAGGAAAAGTAATCCATGAGACCCAAATGACCTCACACAATCCTTAAACAAATCGCTTTTAATCTCATAACAAACACATTTATGCAAAAAAAATGAAACTTCGAACTAGAAATCTTCAACATAAAATGCAAAAAAAAACCTTAAACAAAAAAAACCACACTACAACCCAAATAAAAATAAAAATTCACCACCACGATATCTGCGCACCAATGCCACTCAATAGTATGCCAAGCCCAAATGTGTTTCTAAAGAAAACGAACAAAAAGATTAAAAAAAAAAATATCACACACCATTGCCAAAATGTCAAAAAGAGAATTTTATGTTTTTTGTAACCCATATGAATTGGCTAAAAGTGTAGCTTTATTTATTATTCCGTGAAATCCAAACCGCCATCAAAAAAATTGTTTATCGGTGAAATTGATTATGAATAAGCTTAACTTTAATAATTTATTGAAATTTGGATTCACTTAAAAACGGGTTTCACAATAGATATTTCCGTTTATGACATTCACAAGTGTTTTAATGGATACGACCGAAGATCACGTGCAATTATTATTCACTACCTCCTACCAGATAATAATACGAATGATCGTTGTACCAGACAAGCAAAATGTACCGTTTAGTGTCAATGTTGACATGTACCCAGCATCAGGCTCAGACTATTTTTTTTTCGGATAACTCAAGTTTCACAGACTGGAATGTCAAAACAACAACTGAATGACACTTCGACTACTGATCGTAACGGATCGAAACATGGTTTCGTTGTCCAGTTAGTTTAGGGGATCATTTACCATCGACATATCATCAGCCAAATGCAGCAGCTTGCTAAAAATATAACTGATATCGTAATGTACTCCATTTGTGACAGATCAGAATAACAACAACAACCACAACACAGATCGAGGGCGATTAGAGGTTTTTACGCGCGATCACTGACTTTCTATTAAGTCGAATATGGGAACTTCATGAGGTCACTTTTCTCTTTCACAACTTGCGGCAATCCTCAACCGAGTTCTAAGACTGTGCGGTTATGCGAAACTGATCGCAATTTGAAACTGATCGTAGCCAGTCCTCAGGTTGTGGTCAGTCGCAGCTTTGGTTGGGAAAAATCTGAACAAATTTCTTATCAATGTTTTGACTTGAACTACCCATGTTCAGCTGGAGATAAGACTTGTGAGACAGTGTAGCCAGATGTATTTGTGCAAGATCGGGGCTTTGAAATAGATCTGTGATCATAGCGTTTGTACATATTTGATAGTTGCTTCCGAAAATTTAACTTTCACACGTGGGATGGGTGGTCTTGGTTGCACAAATGAAGGTATTCATAAATCTTCTCATGAATCTTCTCATGATCAGTGATCTACATAGAGGCTATTGGTTAAATGTTTATGTTTACTTTATGCTGGCGCCAGGGCGTCTCGTAGCGATAAAGCTTCGTGAATGATTGATGTGTATAAATAATGTGGTAAACTGAATTTTGAGTTTTTATTTGTTATCTTGTTATGTGCGTGTTTTTTGTAACTAAGTCATGGTCGGAGGAAGTAAATTCGTTCAAGTACCTACCATAATTGAAATTTATTGAAATCAGTAGAATACTATAAATCACATAGTTTTCCATACATGATCCACTAAATATTTGTGTGCCTTTCTGTAGGGTAGGTGGTGGATTTAGAGTTCTCGAAAACAGCTAAAATAAATACGCTTTGACAAGTGCCACTGTCTGATCAAGTAAATCGATCAATAGCATATTTTGCCCCCTAAAACATGCTGATTTATGTTTAGTAACCGCCATACAATATCAACTGCTGGCTGAAAGACGAATTATAGTCTGGATAGACTGACCCTCCAACAACACGATCATTCCCAAAAGGAATAAGACATTTTTATAAAGAATAATTTAGGGGCGATTAATTTTACGATCAAATGCACTACAAGTACTTGCATTTAAATTTAAGTGATCCTCGATGTATACCTTGGTAAAAAGCATGATCATGTCGATCCAAAAACCAAAGTAATCAATTTCGCGATCACCAGAGCAATCTCAATCTTTTAAGCATAATGGCGATCACTGAATTATTATTTCATTGCTATTTCAAGCTTAATGATCCTCAATCATAGTGATTCCCAAAAAAGCTGATGAATATTCTTTTGTTATATCATGATCATGCGCTAGATAAAATATATCTCCATGATAACGTTCAGAACGTAGTTCACTGAGTTGCCATTCCTAACACATTTGGTTTGCACTTTAAGCTTAACGATTGTCTATCCAACAAGATTTCCAACGAAATCTGTGATCATGGCATTAATGAGAGAAATGTTCCTGAATTGCGCGCTCAGTGGGGCGATGGTTAGTGCGATGAACTGCGGCGCAGATGGTTTGGGTACGATTCCCAGCCGTAGCAACACCTAAATGATTTTTCACTGGCCCTCCTCTCGTGATGATCTGACAAATCGTCCGAGTAGTATCAATTGTCAAGAATAGCTTATCTCAACTGAGCCGTTCGGAGTCGGCATAAAACAGGAGGTCACGCCATCGTGCAAGAAGTACACGCACACACATGAATGGTTGTGAGAAAGCTAGGCCCCTAGGTACTAACGAGCCTGTTACGTCAAAAATTAATTTTTTTGGTCCTGAATTGAGATAAACAGTATACAGTCAGCTGTAATTAGGTGAGGGAAAATGAGTACAATGGGTGTTTCACCAAGGGTTGCTTTTGACGCTTTTGTATTAATTTTACTCTGCAATACTTAAGTAGGACGTTATCTCCGAAACACTTACTAACTCACGTGGTTATGGTGACTTCAAATCATGTTTTGATTATGAATAGAAATTTTAGTCTTCCATTTTATTTATGTTTTATTCCCTAAAACCTAGATACTCACAAGTTGTATTATTAGGGGACTCAAAATTTTATCCTGATTGCGTGAATTTGCGAAGCTCCTTGTGACAGTTTACTACTTGTAATTGATTGCCAGTATTTTAGAAGAACTGGGGCCAGTGGATCAAAAATGTAAGATATTGTGGCTAAATGGGATTATGTAAGTAAGCTAAAGCACTCACCACTGATCCACTTATCACTGATCACTGATCCTCAAAAAAGGATCAACATCAATAAAGAGGGACACCTCTGACTTTTGTGGTTGTCATTTGATTGCCAGTATTTTACAAGACGTGGGGCAGTGGATCCAGAATGTTGGGTATTGTGGCTAAATGGGCTTATGTAAGTAAGCTAAAGCACTCAAAAAAGGAACAACATCAATAAAGAGGGACACCTCTGACTTTTGTCGTTGTCATTTGATTGCCACTATTTTACAAGACGTGGGGCAGTGGATCTAGAATGTTGGGTATTGTGGCTAAATGGGCTTATGTAAGTAAGCTAAAGCACTCACCACTGATCCACTGATCACTGATCCTCAAAAAAGGATCAACATCAATAAAGAGGGACACCTCTGACTTTTGTGGTTGTCATTTGATTGCCAGTATTTTACAAGACGTGGGGCAGTGGATCCAGAATGTTGGGTATTGTGGCTAAATGGGCTTATTTAAGTAAGCTAAAGCACTCAGCACTGATTACTGATCCTCAAAAAAGGATCAACATCAATAAAGAGGGACACCTCTGACTTTTGTCACAAAAAATATTTGACGTTGATTTTTAAGTAGATCACAATTTGTATGTTCCGTTCTGGAAAAAGATTTAATTGAAAAATATGTTTGCAATCACGATCAGAGAGATAGATAATACGGACCCGATCACCTTCGAAATTAAATTTCCAATAATCATGTTATTATCAAATATCACAGCAAATTGTCCAGCCTTAGAGCTCGAGAATCAGGAGTTCTACTCATACATTCATAGCTCGAGTTGGTGATCTACATAGGGAACCCCCGGATCGGGATTACAACCTCGCCAATAGAAGGGAATAACAATGATTATTCTCTAAGTCGATATAGTGTTGTTTTAATCCTGCCAATCGATATAGTCGTACAGAGATCGCGATCACATTTATACAAGGTGGCGCAAAAGTAATCCTCCTATCAGAAAATGCTATAAATGTTGCGATTGGCCCCTAATGTCAATTCTGTTTTGACATTTGTGTAGTAAACACATGCGAAATACACGTTAATAAACAATGTTACGCTACACTGCTCCAGAACGCGGAATATTGGTGACTATTTATTTGAGCAATAATTTTTTTAAATTACAGCCAAAAAACATCGGAAGGTTATTTTTGCGCCACCTTGTATTTGATAACATCCACGATCACTTCAAGGATTTTCTGATTTATTTCCCACATTTATTCAATGAAGATCAACACGTATACTGCAATAGCCTATGATTATAAGAAATCATGGTTATGTGTGTGAAAATGCTCATGACTATCACATTTCATAAGAATTCTCCAAGAATGATATGATAATTATGCGTCTTGGTTGCACTGATCGTCATAATACTAATTAAGGATCACTTTTCAAGAAAAATACGAATCGGGAATCCTATTAATAGTTTTTGACGTTAAAACTGTTAACTGGACAGGTCAACCAGTTGGGTTCTGATCATGCCAATCAGTGTAGTCATTAAGCGATCGCGATCATTTTTATTTTTTATCACCACAAGGACTCTGAGATTTCTTACCGATTATTTCAAAGAAGATCAACAAATTAATTGAAATATACTATGCCTATAAAAAACCTTGATCATGGGGGTGAAAATGATCGTGATTCTCCAGCGCATGGCTTAGTAATAGCACTGTTGGAGAATTAAATTTAAATACGCTGCATGTTTCCATCATTAGATATTCACTGAGGATCACTTTTCAAGGTATTGACTACACATTACAGTGGATCATTTACACTGCACGATCACTGTTATTTGCGAATTGATCAATCTTTTTTGTATAAATTTCTGTTTAAAAAAAACTTATCAACATACATATTATTTTTCACACTTTCCTTGGAAGTCCAACGTTTCTCCGATTCGCTATCCATACTCTGTACACTTGGAACTTGCCACTTGGAACTATCCATACTCTGTACACTTGGCACGGGTCGAAAACATTGGTAAATTTTTATATGTGCTTCACTTTCTTCAGGCAGAAATTTTATCAAAGGTCTCTGCTGTTTAAAACACGGCTCGCTCATTTTGAACGCTGTTTTTTTTGAGATTTTTTTTTTACTAAACTAAACACAAAACATCTGCACAGAGACGTCTCTGTTGACAAACTAAAAAGAGCAACGGAAATAAAAAAGCCTTTACCGCCGGATATATTTTTTTTATCAACTCCCAGGCTGCGTGCTATTTCCAAACTGCAAACAAAAGCCAACATTTGAATTTCTCATCACCAAATTGTTCACTAAAAATAGAGACCACAAAAAAAAAAAAACAATTTGCGTATGTAACTAGATAAAACCGGCTAAACTACCGATATCGTGTCTCCAAATGCAAATTAAGTCAACAACGCGACATGTCATGCGTTCAGATTGAACGTATGACCGAAGTTTTTATAAATTATTCCGTCATAGGTGAAGAATTTCAATAATGTAGTAGAGGTGTTTGGGAAATGTTAATCGTTTTTAAATTATCCTACCTGTGTACAAAACCAACTGCGTTCAGGCGTTCACTGAATGAGTTTGGATTAGTTGGGGAAATGTGAAATAGAAAAATTATTTCCAATTTAAGTAATTTGCAAAGTTCAATTATGTTAGCTAATTATAATAAAATTTTAAAATATATGTACTTTGTAAAAACAATAAAAGTAAGGACAATACATTTTATAAATTGTACTAGTCGTTCTTTCGTAGTCAGTTTTTTATAAATCTAAGGGCCGGAGGTTGTCCTGACTGTTTGCAAATCAATTATATTTAAACTTAGATGTTTGAGTGAGAGTGTATAACACTGACCGTAATTTATTAAAAACTTATGAAACTGCAAAATAAATTACAACCCTTTTTATAGAAACACCTTTAAATTTGCAATAAAAAAAGTATTGACGGTCTCTTCTATCGAAATCGGTTCAGCGGTTCCGTAGACTAGCGTAAACAAAAACTGTGTCGCCATTCGAAAACGGACAAGAAACATCTTTAAATTTGCAATAAAAAAAGTATTGACGGCCTCTTCTATCTTTTAAGGACCAAACAATACACATTTACAAAATTTCATCAAAATCGGTTCAGCGGTTCCGGAGACTAGCATAAATAAAAACCGTGTCGCCATTCAAAAACGTACAAGCTTTTACGTCAAAAATTCATTCCAGAAGATAACAAAAAAAAAATTGTTGGGAGATTTTAAAAATTCATGAAACATTTTTATTATTAAACACTTGTACTCCCAACTAACAATTTCGCTTCGATAAAGCACTATCGAAGGTATTCCACTCCAGCAATATTACGTCTTATGGAAAAAACATTTAGAGCACTTTTAGGAAGCTATTTACTTCTATAAGACTTCTTTACATACTTCTAATAAGCCTTAAAGAAAAATCTTAGTTTGCTTATAAAAGGCCATACAGAAGCAAATTATAGGATTCGCAAAAAGTCATTCCGAAAATATTTGCAAGCCTTATCGAAGTTGAAAAATAACTATTTTTTTGTTATTTTCTTATATTATTTGCTTTTATTAATTTCAATTTCAATCTCTTATAAACCCAATTCATTACTATGAATCTATGAAATTCAATGCAATTAATTACATCTTACTGGGATTCGAACTCGGGTTCTCAACAACAACACGCTATCCACTAGGCTGTACTCTCGAACATGAGAGACGAGTAAGTACAACCAAAGAGTTTACAACTACAAGAGTGCGCATCTCATAAAAGTTTACTATGAGGGGTATTGATACCCCAGTGTATATATTCGTCAAATATTTGTCTTGATCGATTTTCTAAGCCCAATATAAAAAAGCTTATCAACATTGTGCGATCCGATCTTGAAGGATCAAATAGGGGTGGTCACATTTCTGCTTATCTCCAACTGATCCAAATTTGGATCGAAATGGGGTATATTATATAATCTACTATCTCACTATAAAATAATTATTTGAACATTACATTATACGCTTTTTAGATGGAGCTAATATTCACGGATTAAGTCAATCTACGCTATGTGTTATTTGTCACAATCTTGCAAAGGCATTTGCCTCAAAAAGTTCGCTGTCCGAAAAAACTGCATTAGAACATAAAGAAGTGTAGAAAAAAGCGACATAAACTTGTATAGAATTGCACTTTTTTGTACTAGATTTTTAAATTTTATTATGTTTTTTGAAACAGTCATCGTTTAGTTAAGCAGCAATGTAAAATCGATTATAGATAAGAATTTATTACTTAGAGACAATTTAAATATTTAAGCATGCTTAACTAAACAACCTCTGAGACACATTTTAAGAAAATCTAATAAATACTGCTGCCAATGTTCAAATTAATATCAACAAATATCACCACAGTAAGCACTGCACGTGTGTCAAAAACGCTGCTCATGTGTCATGCTTGCAGCACTGCACTCAAAAGCATTGCACATGTGTTTCGGGTATTATAACGGGTGGTTAAAATTTAAGGGCTCAGTGGTGCGTCGTTAGTTTCATCGCACTAACGACGCACCACTGAGCCCTTAAATTTTAACCACCCCTAAATGATTTTTCACTGGCCCTCCTCTCGTGATGATCTGACAAATTGTCCGAATAGTATCAATTGTCAAGAATAGCTTATCTCAACTCTTGCCGTTCGGATTCGGCATAAAACAGGAGGTCCCGCAACCGTGCAAGAAGTACACACGCAAACATGAATGGTTGTGAGAAAGCTAGGCTAGGTACTAACGAGCCTGTTGCGCCAAAAAAATTGTATTTATATTTTTTGTGAAATTGAATGTTTTTTTTTGGATGGTTGATTTTGGATAAAACATAAATTATTTGGGAAATTATTGTCACTTATTTTAATTATGATAATATTGGTATGGTTCAATTATGTATGGAACAAAATATCGGCCAAATGGCCGACGCGGTACACCTCCATCCGATGTCCAAATTTTCGATGACGCTGAGGCATAATTGAGGTTCTATGCCCTAAATGTGCCGAATTATCACATCCACTGTTGCCATTTCTTGCACATTTGACCATTGATGATGCTTGAAATGGTCAGGAGACTTTAGTTCTTGTGTCAATTGCACCTTATAAGCGCGTTAATGCAAGTGAGAGGTGCAATTGTTGGGCACGACGACGAGTTGAGGTGGACGGCTCTTCAGCCACACTATCGCAAACAGCAGCAATATTTTCTGCAGTACAAGCTGTACGAGCTAGCACTGGTGTTTTCACATCTCCTGGTTTGCTCAAATTTTTGCACGATTTTTCCGATTGTACGCACATTTGGACGATTAAATTGACCGAAAAAATCACGAAGTGCACGATATGCATTTTGATTTGAATGCCCATTTTCATAATAAGCCTGAATAATTTTAACGCGTTGCTCGATTGTGTATTTTTCCATAATTCAAATTGAATTAGTCTGAAATTAAGAAATGTCAAATGATATGCAGAAAAAAACTTGACCTTTAGGTGTGGTTCACATCAACATCGGCCCTTAAAATTTAACCACCCGTTGCATGGTTTGTGTCAAATAAATTTAAAACATCAAATAAAAAAAAAAAGATTAGTAAAATTGCGTTTGAGTAACTGCAAAAATACAAAACCCTCTTTAACATCTCGAAAATTATGTTTGCGACTTTAATTTGTATCATTGTTAACTCTGAAGCTCAGCCGTTGGTGTCAAGCTTAGACAAAATACTTAAAACACCCTTATACAGGCACTATACAACCATTAGACGCGTTTAGGTTATGCAGCCACTATTCAACGTTGAATAAGTGTTATGCCCGAAACACACGTACTTGGTTCTGGATGCAGTGCAGCAAGCAAGCCACACGTGCATAATTTTCGTTTGACATGCAGTGCAGTGGCCCCTGTCATAACATTCATATGACACAGAACAGGTACTTTTATATCAAAAGAAAATTAACTTAAATGGTTTTTAAATTTTTTTAAAAATAATCATTTATCAGTCATTTTTAATAAGAGGGAATTTTTATTTTACTTTATGGGAATTTCAACACCTTTAGTCTGTTATCACTGTTCTGCATGCGACATTAGTTCAAATTAAAGTGCAAATGACGTGTTGTGATGTGGTTATGCTAAACATAGGTAATGGATCTTTCTATTAGGCTGTTCAGATTTTGTTATCAGATTAGAGATTTGTCGTGAACTTACATAAGATTGACTTTCCGTTATGTCTGTGTCAGTTTGCCATTTGACAGCTGTTTGTTTTGAATTTCTTTTAAGAGATTTGAAATGAATTCTTAATGTCGATAAATTGTTAACAAAATTTATGTAAAATAATTCAATTAAATGGTTTAGTAAATCTTAATCGAAATTTTGATTTAGGTAGGTATTAGTGGCTGTACGCGATGCGCGTTCACAATTGGACCATAAAAGGTCCGTTGTGGTATCACGTGGATCTGTCGAATTTTCCTGCTATTCGTTTGCTTAATTGAACCATTCCGAGCTAACTATAAATCGGAGGAGGTTTCTGTCATAAATATTAAGCAGGCCATCAAAGGTCCGTTGTGGTACAACGTGGATCTGTCGAATTTTCCTGATATTCGTTTGCTTAATTGAACAATCCCGAGCAAACTAAAAAGCGGAGGAGGTTTCTGACATAAATATTAGGCAGGCCATCAAAGGTCCGTTGTGGTACAACGTGGATCTGTCAAATTTTCCTGATATTCGTTTGCTTAATTGAACCATTCCGAGCTAACTAAAAAGCGGAGGAGGTTTCTGACATTAATATTAGGCAGGTCATCTAGATTGTCAAACATGAAGTTTTCTTTTGTTGGAGAGAGCTGGGCAAGATGAGGTGAGGAATACACTCCTCCTCTTCCTCGTCCAACAGCATTTGCAGATACCATTGCTAAAAAGGATAGTCTTTTTGCATGTAGGCCTAGAGGGCAGTTTTCTGCAAGGACACCGATGATAGTAATGATGTTTGATCTGCTCAACATTAACAAGCGTTTCTGTTTATAGTTTGGCCAGAGTTGCCGGTGTTTATGGATAGTGATGCGATCACATGCCTCGCATTATCAACTCCTACTCTCACCTCCACACTGGTGACTGACTGGTGGGTGCCTAGTACCTCGACTGGAGATGGAGTAATAAACCCCTGTGGAAGGTCGTTGGTGGGAGCAAACGAGAGAGGGGTAGGAGTGTCCTCTCACTAAGGCACTCACTCTCAGGTGGCAGCGGAGGAATTCCCTAGATGGAGTCAACGGTGGCGCCTACAGCTCCAGTTTGATCGAACTGGTAGTGTTATCCCTATATGAGCTGCTTCGTCATATTTGAACACCAGGTCTATAGGGATTTCAAGTACTGAGCCAGGGTGTTGGAAAAGAGTTGGTGGCGGAGGATCGTTCGTATCTGCACCTGGAATGTGAGAACATTAAACAGTAGAGGTGCAGGCGAACAACTAGCGGAAGCCCTAAACTGCTACAAAGCTGACATTACTGCCATCCAGGAAATACGATGGGATGGGCCGGGTAAAAAGAAAACTGACATCTACTATGGATGAACCTGGGCATGTTGGTTGATGCCCAGGTTCATCCTGGACTGTAGCGCCACTTAAGTAGTAAAGTTGCTATCTTGATCGCATCCAGTTTGGGTAGTCATTTTCATGAAGCGAGGGGCATATCTATCGATTCGCGATAGAATATCAAGGGCAGTGCCCTGTCTGGCAAGCCCATCCGCCTCAAAGTTATGAATCTCTATGACCCGGAACTTAGAAGAGGTGCATGGTAAAGTAATTTGCCATCTAATAAGCAGCTAGTCGGCATTTGTGGGCTGATTTCAATGTAAATGAGATGGATCCCAGAAAACTATGCTACTAAAGAAGAATTGTATCGTTGTTTGATATATTCGCCTGTCTGACAACTGTGACTCACTTCATGCGAAAGACGTAGACGCGTAAACGAGTGAGAAAGAGCGAAATATAAATTTTGGAATAGGTGCTAAACGTCAAATCGCCCAAAATGTAAAATATAAAAAATAATTGTGTGTGAGTTCACACGAAGTAGAAGTGAAATCTATTCTAGTTAATTTGTAATAAAACAATACAACGGAGGCTTTAAACAGAGAGTGAGAGAGATAGAGCGATGCATCTCATTCTCGTTACACTTTTTCGTTTCATAAAAAGAAGTTTCACTTCAAAAAGCTTAAATCGCCCAAATTTTTGACGGATGTTATTTTTTTTTTAGATTCGGTGATTTGACGCTGAACCTGGAATGAAATCAGATGTGCTGAGTTGACATTTTTTTAGAAGAGTTGACATAATATTAAAAATACTTCCTAAGGCAGATATAATGTCAGTTTATAAAATGGTCATCTACTATTGAAATCTAAAGAACGATAGGTACTTTAGCTAGTACAAAACAAAATCTGCCACCTGATCATAAAAAAAAATCCCCAAAGCCTAGAATTTCCAAAAGTTGCTTTTCCAGCATATTAAAACTAAGCTACTTAAATCAAATCGATATACCATCACTTGTTAAATAAATACTAAATAAAAATCAAATAAATCATCGAAGCATTACAAGTGAATCAAGAAATTAATTCCCATAAAGTGTAAAGCACACAATTTATTTAAAGACCTATTGCTGGCTTAAAATGCTCAAAAAAAACTAAATCCATAGATTTCGATAATACCTAATGATGATTTTTTTTAATATAAACAACCATGTCATGAACATGATTTTTTATTTCTACAAAAATCCGTCTTCGTCTACTTCACCTTCAAATAAAATTAATCATTTTCGAGATTTGAAGTGTATAAATCGATTTCATAGTAAGTGTGGGATATTCCCCATAAGTCTTAGAGGTTTGCGTGTTTTTTTAAAAATGGATATAAATATTTTTTTTCTTCAGAAATACAGTCTCATGTTATTTTTCTATTTTTTTTTTTTTTTAGTTTATTCATAATCTGGTAAAAAAAAACGGTAAGTGTAAATCATTTAACTTTGGAATATTTTTTTTTATAATTTTCTCACGCTTATAAGAATGGATTGTATTATAAGGTCGTTAACATTTTGATATTTTTTTTTTTGTTAAATGTCTAGACGGTTGATTAGACAATTTGTAAACAATATTTCAATTAGTAGACAAATATTATTTTTAGAAGAGATTTGAAAATATTTTCAAATATTTTGAGAGTGCTCAACACATGTCAATAGGAGAGAAAATATTTTTGGTATTTTGTGATTTTATTTTGTCAGTGATGACTTTGAGATTTGTGATCACGTTGGAAGATTTTTTTTTTTAAATTTTGAGTTCGATGCGCAATATTGTGAACAGATTGCGTTATTTTACAATTGGACAATTGGAAACACATAGTCTCGGTAATTTGCTTAATTTAATCGTAACTTTGAAATGGCATAAAACAAAGATCATTTTTTTAAATTGACATTGAATTCACTTTATCGAAAGATAATCTTCTGGCATTAAAATTTAAATATGATTTCTGGCATATGACCGCCACGGCTGGATCTGGAGATCCAATTTTCAATGACTTTTTCCAGCATTTGTGGCCGTATATCGGCATTAACACCGCGAATGTCGTCCTCCAAGTGGTCAATCGTTTCGGGCTTATCGGCGTAGACTATACCGACTTCACATATCACCACAGAAAATAGTCAAGCAGCGTTAAATCGCACGATAGAGACCAATTCACAGGTCCAAAACGTATGCGCTCACCGAACATTTCCTTCAACAAATCAATTGTGGCACGAGCTGTGTGACATGTTGCGCCGTCTTGTTGACGTATCATTTCAACTAAAAGTGAGCTTCACCGCTGAACAAAATTCACTTACGAAAATTGGGATCTAAGGCAATCTTGATTTAGGCCCATTCACTGAATCTACACTAATCTTGCTAGGGGATCCTGTGGCTTCAATTCTTTGCAAACCAAGATCTTTACCGCAAAATCTTCCCTAAAGTGGATGGACACATATACAATTTCTGTGCACGATGCCGGATAGACTGATTCGGGTCTTCCTCCACGCTCCACAGCAGCAATGACTTCTTCTGTACGCACAGAACGACGTCTCTGTGGATGCGTATTATCATTTAGAGTAAACGTGGTGCGAAAACGTTCCATACTTAATCGACTGATGGACGACTATGTTGACTGTAAAATGGACGTGGTGCGCGATACATATTTCGAACAAAACTATGATTTTAAAAATAAATTTGCACAATTTGAAAGCGTTGTTCAGACTATTCATGTTGAAATACCAAACCAAACTAAAAATAAATCACTTGACAGCTGACAAAATGGCCGCCAGTTAAAATAGTGCTGCCAACATAAAGTTCTGTACCCCTAAAAAAAACGCCCTTTATTTTCTTAAATTAAAAATAAATAAAAACAAATGTATGACTAAATATACATGGAAAGCATTTTATCAAAACAATTGTTATCCTCAATAATATCGTTAGTTTAACAATAAAAATTAATGTTGAAAAACAATTTAATGGTAAACCCAACTAAGAAGTAAAAATTAAATTTTAATATAAGAATTATAGAAAATTAATGTCATTCCAAAAGAGCGTGAGGTGCTCTTATACTAACTCTGCATTCAATATCAATATTCAATAAACTCTGCATTAGATATCTTGGTAATAAATAAACAGTGTCCCATAATTCACGAAATATTTTAATTTAGCGCTATTTAATTGTACTGTGTTGCCAACGAAAAAAAGATAACAAGGTGACAGCTGACAGTTCGGGATTAGTAGAAAATGGAGGGATATACGAAGGCACAACGCATTTTTAGTATGGAGCAATATTTTTAAAATAATGAAGGTTTGTCAGATACAGTCCGAAAATAATTAAAGAAAATAATTAAAAAATTCAGGATCAGCTAGTGAGTTAGTGATCTTAGACACTCTTGGTGTCCTATCACCAGTCGTTCAACAGAAAGCATCGAAGCATTTCAGGAGAGTATTGTTGACAGTCCAAGAAACATAAAATCGCCACCGTAGTCAAAAATTGGGCATTTCGAGAAACTGTCTACAGCGAATTCTCACGAATGACTTGCAACTTGATGCTTACAAAGTCAAATTGACTCAAGAACTTGAAGACTTCTGACCATTTAGCGAGAAGAGAGAATGGATTTTGAAACAACAACAAGTGGATGCTGATTTTTTTTAAACAAAATCATCATCTTGATGGCTTTGTGTTTTAACGTTTTTAAAAAGGTTTGAATACTAAAAGATTCTAATGTCGAAGATTTTTTGAAACAAATAGTCCAATAATTGTTCATAAATTTCACCTAAACCTTTTGAAGAGAATATTCACCAATATAATGAGAGAAATAAAAATGTTTTAATTACGCATTTTGACAACCAGTTTTATCGTTAGAAAAAATGGCTTCGAAGCGAAAGACAACTGTTGCCATTGGTTGTTCAATGTAATACCAAATGGCTTTAAAGACGTTTGAGATTCATGGGTTTGCGGATGCTTCGGGGAGAGCTTATGGATGCTGTATCTACATCCGATATAAGATCTTCATACTGGTCAACAGGCACTAATGGCCTTGGCTCGACAAAAGTTGTGGATTATTAATTGCAGAGGATTAGCAGCTAGAATAGTGAAGCAGTGTGTAATGTGCTTCAATTATCGTCCTCGTTTGATTTCGGAGATCATGGGGAATCTTCCTAAGAACAGGGTCGAACTAACGAGGCCTTTTCTCATCGCAGGTGTAGATTTTTGTGGACCTCTTTTTTATCACAAAAGGCGTAAGAGGTCGACCACCAAGGAAGGCGTACGTCGCTGTCTTCGTTTGTTTTGGATGCAAGGCAGTTAATCTAGTAGTTGTGGGTGATCTGACTTCGAAGGCGTTCATAGCAACCTTAAAAAAGATTTGTAGATAATGCCACGAATTTTGTAGGAGCCAGACGCTAGTTCGCTGATCTCAAGCAGCAAACAACTGAAAATATCCAGGCGTGGTGTTCCTCAGAAGAGATAGAATTTAAACATATCCCACCACGAGCTCCGCATTTCTGAGGGTTGTTGGAAGCCGCATTTCATTTTCGTCGTGTATTGTCCAAAAATATTTTCAATTTCAAAGAACTAACCACTAATCCAAGGCCAAATGGAGGGAAACGGCACCCAAGGACCTTAAGCCTGATACATTAGTGTTGATACAAGATGATAACACTCCATCCAACCAATGGCTTATGGGTCGTGTGATATCGATAATACGAGTTAACGACAACAAAGTCTGAGTGGTCAATATCAAAACGGTGTCATCCGAAGAGCTATCCATCGATTAGCTATGTTGCCAGTCGAAATGATTGAATCGACTTAAAAATTGTAATCTGTAGTCACTTCAATAGGGGCCGGAATGTTTGGACACCCTACCCTGTATTGCTAATGACGGAGTGATTCAGCCAATGCGCTGTATATGGTCAGCGCATGGTAGGATGCCATCACGACGAATTGCGATCGCCGAGCAATTTTTTTTGCAATATAAGCACAATCAGCCCTATCGAGGTATCCGTCGGAGTGGAAAATTCTCCGATTTTGTACGATTCGGAGGATTTATGCTTCGAGGTATTCTCCCAAAAACCGTTCGGAATATTTCTCCGAAATTTTGTAACGCATCCCGGTGAATTGCGTTGAAGTACGTTCAGGGGTATTTTTCGTGCAATTTTTGACAGCTAAGTGCCATTCTTTTTCCGATTTCCTCCGACACATATTCATCGTGGAATTTATTTACGAATTGTAGTGAAGTGAAGCCGTCGCGTCTGTGTAGTATTTTTTTTCGATGGCATATAGCTCGAATGGAATTTGAACCTCCGACGAAGTGTGCGTTGCGGAAAATTGTCCGCTCCGACGAATACCTCGATAGGGCTGTATATTTTGGCATCTCTCTTCGAATTTGGCTAAAGGACATATCAAGAAGTCATTTTATGACCTCCTGGTCATAGCCAATTAAAAAAAATATCACTTAGGACTTTCTTGGTAAGTACTGCCTCCACGCAATATCCCTTGATCTAGTGGTTGGTGCGATGGACAACTTAGTACAAGGTTCTGGTCTAAATCTCTAAAGTCAATACCCAACATATTTCCGCTAACCTCTTGCAAAAATCTGAAAAATATTTAAATGTATACAGGTATGATGAGAAGCTTCAGAAATGCGGTTCAGATTCGACTTTGAACTGGAGGTCCCATTAGTTGCGACAAAAATATAACTTTGACCACAAAAATGTGGGTCGTTAATGTCAAATGTTAAAAAAAAAAAACAAAATGTCGACAGGATTGAATAGCATGAAGATCTCCTGCTGTCTATACCTCACATCGAAGAAGTGGTCGACGTTGATATCAAAAAGCTTCACACGATGAATTCTTGGATTGAAGAAGTGGCCGGCGTTGATATTAAAAAGCTTCACACGAGGAATTCTTGGATCGATGCATCCAGCAAATCATTAACAAAGTTTGGGTGGACGATAGTAGCTTGAAGATAGGGGTACTCACTCTGTAACTTTCAAAACTATAATCGTTAACGACTTTCGTGGCCCACACGAAATAAAAAAAATACACGCTACATACCCAGAAAGTCTCCTTGATTACCGTCAACTATAGCTTGAAGGTCTGAGTACTCATTCCGTGACTTTCAAAACGATAATCGTTGACGATACTTTATATTTTGTATACACGTGCCCACTCGAAATATAAAAATTACACGCTACGTACCTAGGAAGTCTCCTACATTACCGCCAACGATAGCTTGAAGATCTGGGTACTCATTCTGTGACTTTCAAAAGGATAATTGCTGACCATAGCGAAGGAGACATACTGGGTACGTAGGTACTTTATATTTTGTATACATGTGCCCACACGAAATATACAAATTACACACTACGTACCTAGGAAGTCTCCTACATTACCGTCAACGATAGCTTGATGATCTGGGTACTCTTTAGGTGACTTTCAAAACGATAATCGTTGACGACAGCGAAGGGTACATTCTGGGTACGGAGGTCTTTATATTTTGTATACATGTGCCCACACGAAATATACACATTACACACTACGTGCCTAGGAAGTCTCCTACATTACCGTCAACGATAGCTTGATGATCTGGGTACTCTTTAGGTGACTTTCAATACGATAATCGTTGACGACAGCGAAGGAGACATTCTGGGTACGGATTTACTTTATATTTTGTATACATGTGCCCACTCGAAATATAAAAATTACACGCTACGTACCTAGGAAGTCTCCTACATTACCGTCAACGATAGCTGGAAGATCTGGGTACTCATTCCGTAACTTTCAAAACGATAATCGCTGACGATAGCGAAGGAGACATACTGGGTACGTAGGTACTTTATATTTTGTATACATGTGCCCACAGGAAATATACAAATTACACGCTACGTACCTAGGAAGTCTCCTAAATGAGTACCCAGGCTATCTAGCGTAACTTTTGACAGTTGAAGCCTTGAGAGGATGATAGTATGAGCTCAGACTGCATAATAAGCGAGAAAGACAATCCATTTGTTTTGAAGCTTTGCTTGGAGAGCGCAAACCATACAGAGACTTCATGTTGTATGCTTTAGATCACCAATGATAGCCGGAGACGGGGCACAAAAATTATCCATCTTCATTCAATTTGCCCAGTCGGTGTTGCTATCAAAAAGCTGAAGACACTGATGTTTTGGATTGATGCATCCAGCGTATCATTTAGGTGGATGATAGCATGCCTGAAAGCTCTAAATATGTAGGGCTCTCTGCAGCGCCTATACCTTTGTGTTCCCTATTAATTGCGTTCTGCGCAGTATAAGTTATACAAGAAACCATTAAGCCATTGATGCGCATCGGAAGTATCTATTTATAACTGCGTTATAAGTGGAATTTAAATAAAATTTGACATTTTCATTTGTTTTACCCGTTGCCCTACATGGCTGTTCAGATCCATCAAATCCGAAAGAGGAATGTCTTCAAATTTGGTACAGTCATCCCAAGTTGGGCTGTGTCGAAAAATTAATTTTCAACAAGCTGTTGGAATGCTAAATCGTGTCGGCAATTTTTTAGCCTTTTAGGCCCCACATTTAATTGGGTAAACAATAAAGACAAAACCACTTAATTTCATTCATGTTAATATCACCTACAAAACAAAGATTTTTTTGAATGTAAAATAAAAGTCATTGGCATCAGCCCTATTAGCATTTCGCCCATGTCCCTGAACTTAACTTGTCATGGTTTTTGACTAGCCAAAGAAAAAATAACTCATCATACCAAGCATACCAATAAATATGACGCGATAAAAATGCTCATAAAAATGAAGTACCCCAGCTATCCGCTGAACATTTCAAAATTCGTAAAATTGTATCTCATAGTTGTGTTTATATCTCGCGGTGTCTATCCATCACAAGCACGTTTCTCAATTTAAACAAAAACATAAATAAATGAAGATCGAGATCACGATCACGCTGTGATCGTACAGGAAAGGAATATCGAGAGAGAAAAGTGTTCCGCCATCACATTACAACAGACCTTGACTTTCCGATCATATAACTCGAGATGGGAAATCATTTTGTTATTTCAAAAAAAAAAAAACATGAATTCAACTTTACGGTATAGTGTCATGTCAGACAGGGAACTCACTTTAAGTACTCTTCACGCCATGTTTGTTCACTTGTATGTGTAGCCCGGAACACAATCATCGACAGTTGACTGAGGGCACGCTTAATTTCCGGCATTCTCGAATCTCGTTTTTTTTTAACAGTAAAAAAAATATCACAATTTTATAGTAGTTTAGAAAAAACACTTTTTTTTTATAAAAAAAAAAAAACTGAAACCCCAAAACAATCACAAAAACACAACACACTGTCACCGTCGAGGTTACCATGGGAACATTCTGAGAATAACCATCGTCTTATGCAACGGCACCGACACTGAACAGCAGCTACATAGAGTATGTAACTGATTCATAATTCTTTTTTTCGAAATTTATCTTTTTTATAAAAAAAAAGAAATACAAACTTAGGATTATTGTAATCTTATCTTATAGATGCGGACGTTGTAAACCACTTTTAACCGGCGCGGTGTCACTCAGTTGAAGATTGATAATTTTTTTTTTTTTATTTTTACGGAGCGACGAATATACCCGTTCACGACTTTTTTTTAGACTACAAACGATTCAACTTGCGACAATTGTTTTTGATCAGACAATTTAATTCTTTTCTGAGAATTGTTTGTTTTTTTTTTTGAAAATGTTTTTACAAAAGCACACCACTCTTGGTTGAACTTTTTCTTACCTGTCGCCAGAACTATTTTTAAAAACTAACAATTTTATTTTTAAGTGAATTACAAATTTTAAGCTTTCGATTTGATGTCTGCATTAGTATTGCCAAAGTGCAGGGATGTCGCGTGGTAATACTGCGTCGGTAGAATGTCTGCATCTCGATGGAAATTTACGACTGATTGAGGAGGTTTTCGGTTTTTTTTTCGCTGGCGAATGTGTACTTGTCGAAATCTAATTATCACGAATATTCATATCTGAGGCTCGTGATACGCTTGATTGATCGACTCAAGGTACATTCACCGACTGATACGCACAGCGGTAGGTTTCAATCAAATCAAAAGTGACAACTTTTTTTGTTTGGTGTTTCTGCGTCATAAGGTGGCTTTCGAAAAGGTGATTTTATTACTTTAAGGCGGATCTTGATGGGTGGCAGTAGTACTCTGTCATGAACTTAAATGAGTGACCGTGCAATGAATGGTAATGGTGATTACCCATTCCTGGAGTGGACTTGTTGGTAAACCAAATTAATCAGATTTGGTGATGTTGCATTCACCGGACGTTTGCAGAGGGTATTCTGCAATCCATTGAAGCGTTATGGTGAATCATTTTTTATTTGAAAGGTGTCACCGAGCCTTGTTGTTCAGAGAATTGAACGTAAATCTTGATAAAACTTTGGATTGGGTAATTTGATGATTGACTTCAATCAAATGTGTTGATATATCAGTGAGATCTTACTTAGACTGAAATCGATTATGGATGACGAATACGACTGATGAAATTGGAACTTGGTGTAGGCAGTTGGAATACATTTTAATTGCTTTCGACGAGTAAGTCGAATAAAAAAATCACCCGGGCACTCATTTCATCATTTTGAATATGATAAGTTATCAAAGATGCAGAATACTTTGTGGGATTTGATGGTTATGAACATGCCAGGAAATCTGCGCCGGGCATTTATTCGATTTGCTATTCCATATATAACCTCGATCTGTATACTCTATGAATCGATAAAATATGTTTGCTTTTCAATTAAATTGATCACATTGCGATAGACAAGAGGCACGCATCCAGTATTTTGGATGTCCGAACATTCCGAGGAGCTAACATCGACTCGGACCACTACCTTGTTTCAGCCAAGGTAAGGATGCGGATATCCACCACGCCACAAAAAACCAGAAATACTGTGAAAAAATTTAATGTCGAAAGACTGCAATCGCCAGAGACCGCCAAGACCTTCGCGTAACGCGTATCCCTTAACCTCTCGACTCACAACATACCACCAGCATCTAATGTCGAAAAACAATGGCAACGATGCCAACAAGCCATTACATCAGCCGCAACTGATGTGCTAGGTTTCTCGCAGCCACCAGCAATAGAAACCCCTGGTTTGATGAGGAATGCCGACAGATGCTCGTAGCCAAGAACGAGGCCTACAAGGCTAAGCTGCAGGTGAAGACGAGAGCTGCCATTGAGCTCTATAGGCAAAGAAGAAGGGAAGTACATCGGCTTTTCAGAAAGATGAAAAAAGAGCAAGAAAAACACGTGATCGAGGATATAGAGAGGTGCCCCTCCAGGAACGATGTTCGCAAGTTTTACCAAAGTGTAAAACGTCAAAGCCAAGGATACAAGGCTCGAACAGAATTCTGTCGAGATGAACAAGGATATATCGTAGTTGAGACACAGTCGATGTAAGAACCACTTCTGCAGACTGTCAAACGGCGATGACGAACAACATTCCACTGTCAGGCAGAGCAAACCATTTAATATTGGCAACGACAGTGAAAACTGCCAACCACCCGACCTATGAAGTGAGTATAGCATTATCTCAACTCAAGCTTAATAAGGCCGCCAGATATGACGGCCTTCCCGATGAGCTTTATAAAGCTGGCGGAGATGACTTGGTAAGCAACATCCACCAACTCATAAGCCAAATCTGGACGGATGAAAGCATGCCTGAATAATGGAACCTCAGTATCGTTTGCCCGATCCACAAAAAAGGAGACCCTCTGAACTGCGCCAACAACAGAGGCATAAGTCTCCTCAACATCGCCTACAAGATCCTCTCTGCCGTAATATGTGAACACCTGAAACCGTTTACCAACAACCTGATCGGCCCTTATCAGTGTGGTTTTAGGCCAGGAAAGTCCACAATCGATCAAATTTTTACACTTCGGCAGGTCCTGGAAAAAACCCAAGAAGTCCAAATCGATACCCACCACCTATTTATCGATTTCAAAGCCGCATATGACAGCATTTATAGAGACGAACTATACAGAGCCATGTCTAGTTTTGGTATACCGCCCAAACTCGCCCGTTTGTGTAGGATGACGATGGAGAATTCTCGCTGCACCATCAGGGTCGGAAACGACCTCACCGACACATTCGATACCAAAAACGGATTAAGGCAAGGCGATGCGCTGTCATGTGAATTCTTCAACTTGATTCTTGAGAGGATTGTGCAAAACTCCCGAGCCAACACTAGATGCACAATTTTCCAAAAATCGGTGCAACTACTAGCATACGCCGACGATATTGACATCATTGGTAGGACTCAACGTGATGTCATAGCCACGTTTGCTAGTATAGAGAAGGAAGCGGCAAAACTGGGCTTAGCAGTATATTAGGGTGAGACTAAGTATATGCTGTCAACACGAAAGGACATACAACATCGACGAATTGGACAGAATGTCACCATTGACAGATATAACTTAGAGGTTGTCCGGGACTTTGTCGACCTCGGCTCCGCTATTAACTCTGACAACAACATCTCGTCAGAAATCAAACGAAGAATTACTCTTGCCAATCGCTGTTTCTTCGGGCTAAGAAGGCAATTTAGTAGTAAAGCCCTCACTCGAACTACTAAAGTTCCTATATAAGACCCTGATCATTCCAGTCCTGCTCTACGGCGCTGAAGCATGGACCGTATCAAAAGCGGATGAAGAAATCCTTGGTAGATTCGAGAGGAAAATTCTTCGAAAAATCTTCGGTCCCGTTTGCGTTGACGGGCTATGGAGATGAAGATTCAACCACGAACTATACGAGCTGTACAGCGACATACCCCTAGTCAAAAAACTCCACAGTGGGCGTTTAAGATGGCTAGGACATGTAGAACGAATGGACACCAATACTCCGGCTCGCAGAGTCTTCGATTCCCAGCCAGACGTCGGACGCAGTAGAGGAAGACCTCGCCTTAAGTGGCGCGCACAAGTAGAAACCGACCTCAACCAACTTGGAGTGCGCAACTGGAGGCAGTTAGCTAAGGACCGGGCTAATTGGAGAGGGATGTTGGTTGAGGCCCAGGTTCATCCCGGATTGTAGCGCCACTTAAGTAAGTAAGTTTCAATTAAAAATCTGTATTTTCTAGTAAAATTCCATTTTAAGTCTCTAAGACTAACATTCGTGAACGATTATCGCTGTAAAAATCACAGACTGAGTACCCATCAATGTTGCTTACTTGTCCAAAGCACATTTTATTAAAGGGACCTTGACAAGGTGTTTTTTTTTTAGCTATAAAACTTTACAATCCTTATATGTGACTACGAAAGGTGTTTAGAAGAGTTTAACGAAATTACCCCTAGACGTGCTAGATTTTAAAGAACCATAAGTTAGGCAGCTACAGAGCAGAAAAGGACAGTACGAACGGCGAAATGTGTTACTTCTTGTTGCTGCAGAACAAGCAAAATATAGGGCGAACTTTTAGGAAACATAATTCAACCAATGTACGATCTCCAAACATATGCCATAATGGGGTTCATCTTCAATTTTATAGGTAGATACATCTTTCCTGTATATAACAAATGCGAAATAAAAAGATGTAATATAGTCATGTATGTCTGCCCATGTCCATCCGTATCTCACCAGTGTTGAAGCTTAAAATTTCGAACTAAATTGATGAGAATTTATAATATACGAACTCAATGTTGGTCCTACCAAGTAAAACAAGTGAAAAAAATAATTTCATGCCCGACTTATGCAACGACATTTTCGATAAAAATTTTTTGTCAAATCATTATGAAATTAAAAAAAAAAAGAAACTGCCCGAACAAAATTTTAATACAATGTCATTATCTTAATTTCATCCATAGACAATTTTAAGCACGCGAACTTTATCAGGTGTTATATATTAGGTATAACCGTAGAATGTTTCAAAGCTTACCAACACTTTGGAGGGTTCTTCTCAGAACGAACGATTTTTTTATGAAAAATAGAAAAAAATCGATAAAATGAAAATTAACATATTCAGCCAATACTGTCTTCTTAATTTTATCAAATGAAAAATTTAGGCCAAGCACATTTGTTGGTCGTTTTTATTAACGTTGGGAGGGTTAAGGTATAAGATCCGCACATATGTACCTACGTTTCATCAACCATTTTGAAATTACAATTTAGTACAATTTTTTTGTTCTAAACTGATAAAAATAGTTTAGTGACCATATTGTAGAAAAAAGAGAGCCTACGCAGCCTCCCAGCTCAAGGAGATCAAAGAGTTGCGCGATCATAACAACATCCGGGGGTTTTATAAAAAGTCAAGCAACTGGCTTCTGTCTACAAAACCGGAACGCAAACTCTTCGAAACAGCGAAGGAAACATAGTCACCGAACCGCAGGGAATAGTAGATGTGTTGAAGCAGCATTTCCAACAGCTGCTAAATGGGCATCATGTAGAAAGAGTCATAGGGTAAGAAGAGAACCCACGTCCAGTCAATGAAGAACTACTTCCACCACCTAGTATAGAAGAAGTTGGCCTAGCTATAAAAAACCTAAAGAACAACAAGGCTTCAGGTTCTGATGGCTTACCAGCGGAGCTTTTTAAATGCGGTGGTGATGTTTTGGTAGGGATCATGCACCGAATCATCAACCAAGTATGGGTGGAAGAAAACATGCCCAATGACTGGACTATCAGCTCCATATGCCACTACAAAAAAGGCGATCCTATGTCTTGCAAGAACTATCGAGGCATATCCCTGCTTAACGTCGCTTACAAGATCCTATCCGACGTACTGTGTGAACGTCTAAAACCGTTCTGCAACACACTAATCGGCACGTACCAGTGTGGCTTCCGGGCCGGCAGATCGGCTATAGACCAAATTTTCACACTGATCGTCTGGAGCTCTATATGGCGATGGCCGAGTTCGGAATCCCGGCAAAACTGATTTAGCTGTGTCGCGTGACGCTATAAAACACGCGATGCAACGTGAGTTTGGAAGTAGCTCCTCGGAACTATTCCAAACATTCACCGGATTTCGGCAAGGAGACGCGCTATTATGTGACTTCTTCAATTTCGTACTGGAGCAGATAGTGCGCAAAAATTCTGCATGGAGAAGAGTTCGAGGAACAAAAGTTCTAGTTAGAGAAGTTCCACTTTATATATATGTGTGCGAGGAAAAACTTCCTTTCGGTTCGAATGCCAGTGGTAGATGTGACACTGTATACTACAGTAGAGTAGTGTCAAAGATTATGAATTCTATACAGATGACGCACTCCATATAAGAAAAATTGTTCTATGGCGGATCGCCCGTACCATGAAACTACTGAGCAAAAGTTTCTTTTTTTTTGTTCTCAATGCGTCATCTGTATAGAATTCATAATCTTTGGTAGTGTGGATGTTAGAACAAAGTCAAACACAGCCTAACCCTATAAATACATTTATAGTTCAATTTTTTCGTTACACTTTTTCGTTTCATAAAATTCAATTCACATCGTCCTAAAAGAATTTTCACTTCAAAAAACGTATAGCAAGGAAGTCTAACGAAACCGACTAGAATCCGCTGAACTCATTGCGGAACTTCGTAAGAGTACGATATTTCGTTAAGCGAATCCACATAGTTTCAGAGGCGTAGGCCACTTGTACTAAAAAAGGGGTTTTACATCCTTAACACCAGCCCGTGGAAAAAAAGCTGATGCAACAAATAACATTCGGTTTTTAGACATACCACCCCATTAGGTGGTAGTGGTTCAAAATTGTCATTGGAATTGGTTTGCACAGATCTGTGTACTAGGTATATGTTTAAGAGCCATAAATGTTATATAAAATCTGATATAGAAACAAATTCTTAAATTACGATCAACACCTGGTACGCCAGCAAGTCATATACCCCTTTACGTTGATATCGACCAGGGCTAACTTTCAATATTTGCATGCGTTTACTTTGTCTCCACGATCCTTTCCATATTCAGATCGCAACCTCATTCTGAGATCACATGTTTCTTTTATCAATGAAAAATCCTCATTGTTGTCGAAAACAGATTTTTTTATTGTTCACCATTAAAATGATTGACAAATTTATTACCGCGAAAAAACTGGGGGAGCTTAAGACCCTTCATAACTCGTGCTTACAATCTTGTTTGGTAAGTTTTTGTTGTGTGCTAATCATGAATGAGATGTTCTGTCATGCAAAGGGGAAGAAGGATATTTGCATACATTTTTAGCGACTGCTGGTAATAGGGGCACGGGCACATACATAAATGAAACGGTGGAAAAGTGGATAAGGACTCGTATAATGAGAATGAATGACGAAATTCTGTCAAAGATATAAATTTGAAGAAAAAAAAACACACACACGTTGTAAGTAACGGGTCAATCGAGCATAAATTCCTTTAATAAAGAGGATTTGTCACTTGAAGAGGATTTGCCACTTAAGGAACAGCGTAATATGTCAGTGTAGTTGTTTTTTTGTGCTAAATTAATAAAGACGTCAAGTGATGTCTTTGTAGGTCTTAATGCATGAGGAGATTTGGTAAATTTGGATTTTATTTTTTTACGTTCGCTATTGCGATTATTAATATCTATATCGTTGTACGAACTCGTGTATATCTATACCCTATCTCATAGGGGTATATAAGTTTCGATAGTTTGTAACATAGAGAAATAATTTAGCTACATATACCTCAAAGTACATGGATCGACTCAGAATCGCTAGCTGAGTCGATTAAGCCATGTCTGTATGTCCGTCTGTATGTCACCGATTTTTAGGCCTTCAATTTTGAGCAAGAAGAATGAAATTTTGTATATAGGATTATTTTGCAGTGGAGCAAAACAAGTGTAAAAATGTTTAAAATCCGGCCACGCCCCCTTTTTAGAAAAACGTAGTTTTTGGCTAAACCGTAATTAATTTTGAAAAAGTGTCTGAACAACATATTTACAGAATCTCTATATCTATATTTTGTCTGAATAAAGTTTTTTGCCACGCCCATCTTTTGGGGGCGTTCTAAGTAAAAAAAAAAAACGTTTTTGGGTACATTTTTAAAATATTTGAAAAAAAAAACTTGGGATAGGGTATTAAACTATCAGCACAGCGGATTGTAGCCTTCTCATATGTTTTTATTTTCTTTTCGTATGTTTTCGGCCATCCTATATGGGACAAGTTTTGGCCTAAGTAATACCAGCTTCGTTAGCTAGTTATTCATAATGTATCGGGTTTTTCAATAAGAGCGCTACAAAAGTTGTTTTTTAAATAAAACAAAAACGGTTTTGGATATCAATGAAATTCTTTATTCCTGTGAAAGTACGTTCGATGCCGTTATGTATGGAGCTCGATTTCTTTTGCATGGCCACCATGGGCACGCTTGGTGGCGCTGAACCCAATTTTCGACGGTTTTCGAGCACAAATCGGCCGATACTACTGTAATTTCACGTTCCATATTCGTACGAAGTTCATCAATCGTCCTGGCTTGTTGGCATTGACCATAGACTTGACGTAGCCCACAGGAAATAGTCTAACGGCGTCAAATCGCACGACGGAGGCGGCCAAGCGACTGGACCATTTCGTGAGATAACTTGGTTTCCAATAAACTGACTGTGACATTCGCTGTGTGGCTTGTGGTGCCGTCCTGTTGGAACCACACGTCCTCCAAGTCCATATCATCCAATTGGGGCCAAAAATATTCGGTTATCATTGAACGGTAGCGTTTCCCATTCACAGTAACGTGCCGGTCTTGATCATCACGGAAGAAGAACGGCCCAATGAAGCCGCCGGTCCATAAACCACACCTAACCGTAATTTTTTGGGATGCAATGATGACTAATGGAGTACGTGTGGCTGTGGATTGCTGGCTGACCAATACCGCATATTTTGTTTATTGCCGAAACCATTCAGCCAGAAATGAGCCTCGTCGCTGAATATGATTTTTCGATAAAAATCCGAATCATTTTCAAGTAGTTCCTCAGCCCAATTCACGAACATACGACGCTTCTGGTGATCAAGCGGCTTCAGTTCTTGCGTCAATTTAATCTTGTAAGGATGTAGGCCAAGATTTTTTCACAAAATTCGCCACAACGACGTCACAGAGATGCCCAACGCTTGAGAACGACGTGTGAGAGACACATTTGGGCTTTCTTCAACTGAAGCCTCAGCAATATTCTCGACGCTACGGGCACTTCTTTGTCTCACTGGCACGGGAACATTTTGTACTGTGCCTGTGGATTCAAATTTTTCAAATAGACGCTCAATTGTTGATCTGCTAGGACGATTATGACGACCATAAATTGGACGTAGCGCTCTTAACGTTGAGGCCACTGACTCCGAATTCCGACTCGTTGTTGGTTCGTATATCTTTCCATCATGAAATGGCAAACCTTACTGAAGACGTATGATTTTAATTATATATTGTTTACACCGTTAAATACCGTTCAAAGTCTGATAATAATTTATAATTAGAAAACCTCGGGTTTATTAATTACCCCTCATGTATCGGGACTACGTTGTGCATTTTGTGTGAGAAAGTAATCAATTGTTGATTAAAGTTGACTTTTTTTTTTAAACGGGTAGTTAAAAATAATTTTAGAGGCATAACATTATTAAAACTTTTGCGATTTTTGTTTCGGTATGACTTTCCAAAACGTAAATGAACTTGAAAGCAACTAAGGGCGACTTGCACCATTTTATTTATTCAAATATACAGAAATTTTTTTCAATTTGCCAGCTAACCACTGGATAGTTTAATAAAGTCGTTGGTGTAAGCAACCCTTAGCTATATAATAGATTATAATCATTTTTTTTTAAAAACACCAATTCCTGGTGAACTCTAAAACTGAAAGAATAATGGTTCATTCATTTTCTACCTTATACTTCTTATTTCTTTAAGAAATTTATGATTTGACTTACCGGCTTTTCTAAAGCCGGGCTCTGTTAAATTAAGCAGATTGAAATTTTATAAATCCAGTGTCAGAAACTCAGAAACCTTTCAACCTTTCTTCACAATTCTTTCAACAATTTAGAAAAAAGGATATAAGGCGATTGTATTATTATTTAGGTCTCTATGCCTTTTAATCAGTTAAGGCTTACAATTTCGAATTATGGCTTACAATTTCCAAAATTTAGTAAATTATTTGAATCTTATCTTTCTTGATCAGGGTCTTTTATTGGGACTAATACTAAGTTGCTCCTTAGCCAGAGGGCAGCAGAAATATATAACGGGTGGTTAAATTTTAAGGACCGATGTTGAATGTGAACCACACCTAAACAGCAGAACGACAGCGAAAACTAGCAGCCACCGAAGTGGCGACTAAGGGTGCCGAAAATGACGATCTTCCTGCTGAGCTATGTTAAGCCCGTGGAGATGATTTACTCAACAAGATCTTATCTATCATAATATTCGAACCACGATCCGGTTTTAGGCCAGGAAAGTCTTACAAATGATCAAATATCGACCTGTCGTCAGATCCTAGAAAAAAACTCCGTCAACAAGATCGTCGAATCGGAAAGTACGTCATCGATGTCTAACGGGTGGTTAAATTTTAAGGGCTGATGTTGAATGTGAACCACACCTATACGTCAACTTTTTTCTGCATTTCATTTGACATTTCTCAATTTCAGACTAAATTCAATTTGACACTTTTATGGAAACATACACAATCGAGCAACGCGTTAAAGTTATTCAGGCTTATTATAAAAATGGACGTTCAAATCAAAATGCATATCGTGCACTTCGTGATTTTTTCGATAAATTTATTCGTCCAAATGTGCGTACAATCGAAAAAATCGTACAAAAATTTGAGCAAACCGGGTCTGTAGGAGATGTGAAAACACCAGTGCTTGCTCGTAGAAAATATTGCTGCTGTTCGCAATAGTGTGGCTGAAGAGCCGTCCAACTTAACTCGTCGTCGTGCCCAAAAATTGCACCTCTCACGCTCGTCGTTGATGAACATTATGCATAAAGACTTGCATTTACACGCTTATAAGGTGCAATTGACTCAAGAACTTAAGCCTCTTGACCAAGCGTCGTCAATGGTCAGAATGGTGGCAAGAAATGGCAACAGTGGATGATCAATTTTCGAAGAAAATCATCTTCAGTGATGGACATTTTCACCTCAGTTGATTCGTCAATAAGCAGAATTTCCGCATTCAGTGGATTCGTCAATAAGCAGAATTGCCGCATTTGGGCGAATGATAATCCAAGATTGTCGAAAAACTAATGCACCCACAAAGAGTGACCGTTTGGTGCGGTTTATGGGCTGGCGGCATCATCGGGCCGTATTTTTTCCAAAATGAGGCCGGTCAGGCAGTTAATGTGAATTATCGTGAGATGATAAAGAACTTTTTATGACCCGAATTGGAAGATATGGAATGGAATGGATATGGTTTCAACAGGACGGTGCTACTTGCCACACAGCTAACGAAACAATGGCTCTTTTGCGCGACAAGTTCAATGGCTGTGTTATCTCAATTGGCCGCCAAGATCATGTGATTTGACACCGTTGGACTTCTTTCTTTGGGGTTATTTGAAAGAAAATGTATACGTCGATAAGCCAGCAACAATTCAAAAGCTAAAGGAATAGATAATTCGGCACATTAACGGCATAGAACCTCAATTATGCCTCAGCGTTATCGAACCATACCAATAGTATCATAATAAAAAGAAATGAAATAATTTGTATTTCATTAACAGCTTAAACTTCGAGGTAGTAAGGTGCTTTCTACCTCGGCTCCGATATTCACTGTGACAACTACATCCCGTCAGAAATCAAATGAAGAATTACCACCGAAACTCGGAGTCAGTGGCCTCAACGTTAAGAGCGCTACCTCCAATTTATGGTCGTCAAAATCGTCCTTGCAGATCAACAATTGAGCGTCTAGTGGAATTTGAATCCACAGAAACAGTACAAAATGTTGCCGTGCCAGTGAGACAAAGAAGTGCCCGAAGTGTCGAGAATATTGCTGAGGCTTCAGTTGAAGAAAGCCCAAATGTGTCTCTCACACGTCGTTCTCAAGCGTTGGGCATCTCTGTGACGTCGTTGTGGCGAATTTTGTGAAAAGATCTTGGCCTACATCCTTACAAGATTAAATTGACGCAAGAACTGAAGCCGCTTGACCACCAGAAGCGTCGTATGTTCGTGAATTGGGCTGAGCAACAACTTGAAAATGATTCGGATTTTCATCGAAAAATCATCTTCAGCGTTGGGGCTCATTTCTGGCTGAATGGCTTTGCGGTATTGGTCAGGCAGCAATCCACACGTACTCCATGAGTCATTACTGCATCCCGAAAAAATTACGGTTTGGTGTGGTTTATGGGCCGGCGGCGTCACTGGGCCGTACTTCTTCCGTGATTATCAAGACCGGCACGTTACTGTGAATGGGAATCGCTACCGTTCAATAATAACCGAACATTTTTGGCCCCAATTGGATGATATGGACTCGGAGGACATGTGGTTCCAACAGGACGGCGCCACAAGCCACACAGCGAATGTCACAATCAATTTATTGGAAACCAAGTTTGGAGAACGTGTTATCTCACGAAATGTTCCAGTCGCTTGGCCGCCTTGGTCGTGCGATTTGACGCACTATTTCCTGTGAGGCTACATCAAGTCTATGGTCTATGCCAACAAGCCAGCGACGATTGATGAACTTCGTACGAATATCGAACGTGAAATTGCAGCAGTATCGGCCGATTTATGCTTGCCCGTGGTGGCCATGCAAAAGAAATCGAGTTCCATACATAATGGGATCGAACGTTCTTTCACAGGAATAAATAATTTCATTGATATCCAAAACCGTTTTTGTTTAATTTAAAAAAACGTTTGTAGCGCTCTTATTGAAAAACCCGATATAACAACTTACGAAGATACTATGTAGGACAATGGTCATCCCAGTCCTGCTCTACCGTACTGAAGCATGGACTGTATCAAAATCGGGTGAGGAAATCCTTGGTCGTTTTGAGCGAAAGGTTATTCGGAAAATCTTTGGTCGATCAATGGTTCAATGGTTCAATTGGTTCCCAGCCACATGGTAGAAAGCTTCAATCAAGAACTTTACAAGCTTTAGAGCTACGAAGAATTAAAGAAGAAAGTCCGCAACGGATCACTAGGACATGTAGAGCGAATGGAAACCAATATTCTTGCCCGAAGAGTCTTTGGTTCCCAGCCACATGGTAAATCTGTGGACGATCAATGAAGATGAAGCTTCAATCAAGAAATTTACAAGCTGTAGAGCGACGGAGACTTAAAGAAAAAAGTCCGCAACGGATGACTAGGACATGTAGAGCGAATGGAAACCAATATTCTTGCCCGAAGAGTCTTTGGTTCCCAGCCACATGGTAAATCTGTGGACGATCAATGAAGATGAAGCTTCAATCAAGAACTTTACAAGCTGTAGAGCGACGGAGACTTAAAGAAGAAAGTCCGCAGCGGATGACTAGGACATGTAGAGCGAATGGAAACCAATATTCTTGCCCGAAGAGTCTTTGGTTCCCAGCCACATGGTAGACGCAGAAGTACAAAACTTTAGCTTAAGTGTACCACAAAACTAGAAATCAAATAAATGAGTAGAATTGGAACAGGTAGCTAAGCACCGAGCTTAGTGGAGAGGCATGTTTGTTAAGGCCCAGATTTACCCTGGACTGAAGCGTCACTTAAGTAGTTTACGTGGATTAAATTTGTATTTGTAAGCCCAGGTGTAACAATGTACTATAAGCCTCTTAGTATTTTTACAACAAAAATTAAGATTTGCCCGCTAGAAAACTTATTCTGAAATGATTCCCTCTCCAGTTATTTGCTAGAATGTCACCAAGCATTAACTGGTGTGTATTTCGTTCCTTTTATTTCGCATCTCAATATTGAAATTACTTGCTGGCAACCCTACAGCAGTGAAAATCAAATAATTTGCAACAAGAGCACGCATGGCGCTAGTGATTTGCAAAGCTACAGCATTTTTCAAAATGACAGCATCCAAGCATCATGAAGCTTTAAATGCTGAAATTCTTTTATATCGGTAAAATGTTTTGTTGAGGTCATAAAACTTTTTTAATGGTGCGCGGATCCAAGTCAAAATGATAACCGAACTAGCCTCCTCTATGCGCATACCATAACAAAAAATCAAAACAGATGTACCTACGTAACCATCCGTGTTGGTGATGGCGTATCTCATCGCTTGATAACAAAAAACATCTAAAACACACCGGAATTGACGATATATAATAAAATACAATCTCTCTGTCAACAATGACATATTTTTGAAAGGAATTCCTCCTCAAAGTGCCTACTTTACGTCGAACAGAGTATAATAGTGTCCCATTGAATGTACTTACGGTTTAATGTGATTAAAGAGAATCATACCTAATTGTCCAACCCCCACAGAGACCCCGGTACTACATGCCATTATACCGTCGTAATGGAATTAAGATCAATGCAAGCTGAAAAGGATGTCATCGCGATATATAAACCAAACTGACACACTAATACCAACGAAATTTCTTAATTCAAGATCAACCCATCTTATCCTCAATCCCGCTGACATGACGTGAGTAGGTATATAGATACGATTTGGTCAATTTATCCGCAGCTAAATGTCACACTCTGGCGAAAATTGTTTATAATTGCGCCGGCATTGATCGTCGCGCTCATAAAAGCGTTCACCAAGTTAGCACACACATGCAAGCGGCACGCGAGCTCTATAGACGTATCTGTGTCTGGAATTTTGTAACTTTGTGAACAGCCATAGACGTGATGGTGGTGGATAGATAGATAGTCTCGTGTGTGACGCGATTGTATACCTCGACAAAGTGTGGACATCTGCCAAGATGATGGATGGAAAGCTGCCGTTTTCGTTGTCGTCGTTGTTGTAGTTCGCGATTTCCGCAAATTTTTCCAAATCGGACGCGGCGTTGTCATAACTTTATGAATGGGGATGTGTCAGTGACGGTGGGTAGACAGTGGGGGTGGGTGGTGGAGTCGATTGAAAGGGATTTAATTTGATAATGAAATAATGACAACTTTTGCTTATGACCTGGTTAGAGGTCGTCATGTGACAAAATCATCGTACCGAGTACAAAAGAGTGAACAGTCATGAAGGCGGTAAAGTACTTTGTTTTGATGAGATACATAGATACACGCAGAGTTGAATAATTAGGCTATGGACAGTGTTTGGTGGAATGGGAAATCTGTGGGTTGGCAATTGGCACAGAGTTCAGACGGAAATAATTGTTGGGTTTTGGAATTCTGATTTTTTTTTTGCCTTTTTTTTTGGGCAGAATTGGGCCAGAAGGTAGCCATGTGCGACTGTAACCGAGGGACCTTAATATTTTAAGTGGGATGATTAAGTTCTTTTTATGCCAAGGATGTAATTCCAAAGACTTTTTTTTGTTAATTTAGAGGCTATTGACCAAGAATTTGAATTATCGACGTAGATTCCTGATATCGAGTGCCGGCTAAATAAGCCGCGACTAATTGGAATGGTCGAGGTGTGACTTTCTGAACTTGGCTGTAGAGAATGCTTAATTTTGTTTTGAAGTTTATTAATATAGCTAGTGGGTACAGTGGTAAGTCCGCTGAACTAGTCAGTGCGTCCCTGGTTCCAATCCAGAAAGCAAAACTTACTTTTCACTGCCCCACCTCTTTCGAAAGTCTGGTAAACATCCAAGAGTATAACAAGAACTGTTGGTCTGGGAGATTTTAACGCAAAGGTAGGAAGAGAAGACATCTTTAGCAGTACTTTCGGAAAATATAGCTTACACGACAACACGTCTGGTAACGGACTGAGGCTAATTGACTTCGCTACGGAACGCAATGCCACAGCACACGGTTTCCACACCACGATATCCATAAGGGGACATGGCGGTCTCCAGATCTAATAACAGTCAACCAAATTGATCACATTGCGATAGACAAGAGGCACGCATCCAGTATTTTGGATGTCCGAACATTCCGAGGGGCTAACATCGACTCGGACCACTACCTTGTTATAGCCAAGGTAAGGATGCGGATATCCACCACGCCACAAGAAACCACAAATACTGTGAAAAAATTTAATGTCGAAAGACTGCTATCGCTGGAGACCGCCAAGACCTTCGCGCAACGCGTATCCCTTAACCTCTCGACTCACAACACACCACCAGCATCTAATATTGAAGAACAATGGCAACGATGCCAACAAGCCATTAGATCTGCTGCAACTGATGTACTAGGTTTCTCGCGGCCACCAGCAAGAAACCCCTGGTTTGATGAGGAATACCGACAGATGCACCCAGCCAAGTACCAGGCTTACAAGGCTAAGCTGCAGGTGAAGACGAGAGCTGCCATTGAGCTCTATAGGCAAAGAAGAAGGGAAGAACATCGGCTTTTCAGAAAGAAGAAAAAAGAGCAAGGAAAGCGCGCGATCGAGGATATAGAGAGGTGCCACTCCAGGAACGATGTTCGCAAGTTTTACCAAAGTGCAAAACGTCAAAGCCAAGGATACAAGGCTCGAACAGAATCCTGTCGAGATGAACAAGGAAATATCGTAGTTGAGACACAGTCGATGTGAGGATATGGAAGAACCACTTCTGCAGACTGTTAAACGGCAATGACGAACAACATTCCGCTGTCAGGCAGAACGAACCATTTAATATTGGCAACGACACCGAAAACTGCCAACCACCCGACCTAAGTGAAGTGAGGATAGCAATATCTAAACTCAGGCTTAATAAGGCCGCCGGAAATGACGGCCTTCCCGCTGAGCTTTATAAAGCTGGCGGAGATGACTTGGTAAGCAACGTCCACCAACTCATAAGCCCAATCATGTCGGTTGAAAGCATGCCTGAAGAATGGAACCTCAGCATCGTTTGCCCGATCCACAAAAAAGGAGACCCTCTGAACTGCGCCAACTACAGAGGCATAAGTCTCCTCAACATCGCCTACAAGATCCTATTTGCCGTAATATGTGAACGCCTGAAACCGTTTACCAACAACCAGATCGGCCCTTATCAGTCTGGTTTTAAACCTGGAAAGTCCCCAACCGATCAAAATTTTTCACTTCGGCAGATCCTGGAAAAAACCCAAGAAGTCCAAATCGGTACCCACCACCTATTTATCGATTTCAAAGCCGCATACGACAGCATTTATAGAGACGAACTATACAGAGCCATGCCTAGTTTTGGTATACCGCCCAAACTCGTCCGTTTGTGTAGGATGACGATGGATAATTCTCGCTGCTCCATCAGGGTCGGAAACGACCTCACCGACACATTCGATACCAAAAAAGGATTTAGGCAAGGCCATGTGCTGTCATGTTACTTCTTTAATCTGATTCTTGAGAGGATTGTGCAAAACTCCAAAGCCAACACCAGAGGCACAATTTTCCAAAAGTCGGTGCAACTACTAGCATACGCTGACGATATTGACATCATTGGTAGGACTCAACGTGATGTCATAGCCAGTATAGAGAAGGAAGCGGCAAAAATGGCTTTAGCAGTAAATGAGGGTGAGACTAAGTATATGCTGTCAATACGAAAGGACACACAACATCGACGAATTAGACAGCACGTCACCATTGACATTTGAGGTAGTACGGGACTTTGTCTACCTCGGCTCCGCTATTAACTCTGACAACAACATCTCGTCAGAAGTCAAACGAAGAATTACTCTTGCCAATCGCTGTTTCTTCGGGCTAAGAAGGCAATTTAGTAGTAAAGCCCTCACTCGAACTGCTAAGGAGATCCTATATAAGACCCTGATCATCCCAGTCCTGTTCTACGGCGCTGAAGCATGGACCGTATCAAAAGCGGATGAAGAAATCCTTGGTCGATTCGAGAGAAAAATTCTTCGAAAAATCTTCGGTCCCGTTTGCGTTGACGGGCTATGGAGATGAAGATTCAACCACGAACTGTACGAGCTGTACAGCGACATACCCCTCGTCAGAAAACTCCGCATTGGACTTTTAAGATGGCTAGGACATGTAGAACGAATTGACACCAATACTCCGGCTCGCAGAGTCTTCGATTCCCAGCCAGACGTCGGACGCAGTAGAGGAAGACCTCGCCTTAAGTGGCGCGCACAAGTAGAAACCGACCTCAACCAACTTGGAGCGCGCAACTGGAGGCAGTTAGCTAAGGACCGGGCTAATTGGAGAGGCATGTTGGTTGAGGCCCAGGTTCATTCCGGACTGTAGCGCCACTATAGTAATATTTTCAACAGCAAAGGACACACAACATCGACGAATACGAAGAAAATGACACAAAGTTCGAACATATCTGATCGATGTAATAGAAAGGTTTCAAAATAGGAACCGGTCGATGTTGACAGTCAGTGGCGGCCATCTTGTTGTCATATGTATTCTTAATCGGCCACTTGCAGATTTTACTTTGGCGAATTTTGTTTTGGGAATTGAGACTGCATGTGTTCAAGTTCCCGGACGCTTGTTCGCTGACTGGGATTCGGTCCCATTTTTGGCCGATAAATTATCCCATTTTTGGATGAAGGGATATGTTAATAAATTGCTTAGATGATGAATTGTATATTAGACAACGCCAATTCATTCGAAGATCACCAGGTGACAATGATGCATCCACAGAAACTTACTGCGGATTTTGAGCCGGTGCTGTCATTAGTCCGTACCTCTTCAAAAACGCTTCTGCGGCGAACGCCGCAGATCAATGATAACCAACTTCATTTAACGATGTGGACGTGGACGATATGTGGTTCCAGCAGGACTGCTAGATAAGTCGCATTAGTTGCAATACATATACTAAAAGGGTGGTGGTTTTAGTGAGTAAAAATCTCGCACTACTGTGAACAAGCGCCGACGATCCTCATAGTGTCTATTTCAGCCCGCGGAAAAAAAAATCTACCGAATAGTTTGGGCTGTAATACATATATTTTTTAAAAAAATACTTTTTTTAGACTCGGAGTAGCTCAAAAAATAAAAATTTGTAAACATCTCAAATTGGAATTTTAGCGCCTTAAAAATGCTTTTCTATAGCAGAACTACGTATATATATTAAAGTCCACCCATTATAAATAAATGATCGCATTTTTTCTAAAAGATATGAAAAAAAGTTGCAATTATAAATCGTTGAAATTAGTAAAAACGATTTTAACTAATCCGTCCAATCTGTCAAAATGGAACACGTTTTGGAACGCCCCTATAAATATTTAGACAAAATGTCCGTCTAAAACCCATCGATATGTATAAACACAAAAACACACTTGTTTAAGAAGTAAATAAATCGAATATATAAACACATTAAACCCAGCCCGTCTAACTAGAACTTAATTTAATTATATCACCTCTCAGACAAGTCATTAAATTAAATCTAAATTTATCTTAACTTCATCTGCCGACCAACCGTTTTGAAATTCGATTCACGAATTCGTTTACACTCGATTGGTATTTAAAGGCCATTAATCATAAATGAATCAATAAAAACGCGAAACAAGTTCAATTTGCGAAATTTTGTTGGCGAAGACGGTGATTTTGACGCAAACATTGACCTTGCACCGTATGAGTAGTGAAATATATACATTTCCTTGTCGTTCTTAAAGATACTTTTTTTGTTAAAAAGGCAATTATCGGTTTTCGCACTTATTGTGTCTTCTTGATATTACAACTTATTGCGCCAAAAAAAAAAAATTATATTGCCAATGCCGGAGTACTCCCAAGACGCCTACACTTAGACCACTCCCTCGTTGAAAACATGAAAGGCGCGTTCTGAACGTGCGAAAACTTTACACTCTTGCATGCCGGTTGTTTGTTTTGCAATGCAATATCCACATTGCGATGGAACCGAACAAGAGTTGGCTTTGGCAATTGTCAAAAGGAAATCCCCTTGGCCATTTGCCAGCGGCGATATTTTTATTTGATTTTATCTGAATAGAATGGTATCCAAGCGTTATAGACGAGGTGTTGCATTCGCGAATGTGTTTTTCGCTGCTTGCAATATTAAATTTAATTTTTTTTTTATTTTTGCTTGACAAACGTCATTGGAATAATTGTTGATTGTTATCATTTTGATTACTAATTAAAATTGGAGGACGTTTTATGACAGCTAGTGCAACTTTAAATACGACACCTAAATCAATGAGGTGGCAGAGTCTAGTATCATTTATTAATGCAGTCGATTAAAGCATTGGTTGTTGGATTAGCGATAAAACAAATCAATGTTGGAGACTTCTCTACAATGTTCGAGCGAAACAAGAGAGTTCGCTATGCAGAAGTCTCCCATACGACGACACTTGTGAGTGCTGTTTAGAACACAAGTTTTTTTAAGTTTAGTACAAGCTGGACTTAAAACCAAATTAACCAAATACATACAGATTTTTGGCGCAACAGGCTAGTAAGTACCTAGGGCCTAGCTTGTTCTCACAACTATTCATGCATACTTCTAGCTACTCCATGCACGATGGCGGGACATCCCTGTTTTATGGCGAATTCGAAAGGCTAAGTTGAGACAAATTTTTTTTGGCAATTGGTACTACTCGGATGATTTGTCAGATCATCACCAGAAAAGGGGCCAATTTAGGAGTTGCTACGACTGGGAATCGAATCCAGACCTTCTGCACAGCAGTTCATCACACTTACCATCGCGCCACTGAGCCCGTTTAAGCCTAACTTTATTTATTTATTAGACGAGGGTTAAGGAGGATAGGTAGATGAGGTGGTCATGTTTCGCAGAGTAAGTTTGCTTGAATGAAAATCGAAAGAGTTATGCCCATTCGCCATGCAAAGTATTCTTTTCATTGGTTCGCTATAAGCTGTAGTTGGTTCGGTGGAAGTTTAGTCGGCGAACATATCTCATATTTCGAGAGTTGGCGGTGAGGGATATAATTTGTAACATAGTGTGGCAATCGTTATAATCAGCCCTATCGGGGTATTCCGCAACGCAAACTTCGTCGGAGTTTCAATTTCCATTCGAGGTATTCGGAAGAAAAAAACTACACAAATGCGACGGCTTCACTTCACTACAATTCGTAGATAAATTCCACGAAGAATTTGTGTCGGAGGGAGTCGGAAAAATAATTCCACTTAGCTGTCAAAAATTGAAGCTCCTGAAGGCACTTCAACGCAATTCCCCGGGATGCGTTACAAAATGTCGGAGAAATATTCCGAACAGCTTTTCGGAAGAATATCTCGAACTCGAATCCTCCGAATCGTACTAAATCGAAGAATTTTCCGCTCCAACGGATACCTCGATAGTGCTGAATAACTGATGGGTGACGGATGACGTCTATTTCACGTCGTTTTTTTAAGTGCTTGAATGTTTATGAGTTTCAAACGATCCTAATAGCGGGTAGATTAAAACGGTCTACCCATGGGGACTGCGTAGTCAAAAACGGCTAAATCTGCGTTGAACACACTCAATTGAAGGAAATGGGTAAGAAGATAAGGCGACCATACTTGCATACAAGGATATGTCTAACAAATGTCCAACAAAAATGTTTGTGACATAGAGGTTGGAGAATTTCTTAGACCAGCGTTTTACAAACCCAAGTACGGAATTGGCTCTGCTGATGATGTTGTCAATATGAATGCGGAATTTTAGTTTTCTGACACAGATAACACCAAAATCAGGCAATAAAAGGACATTCTGTACGGGATCGCTACAGATTAAAAGGATCTGACGATTCGTGGGAGATCATTACGGGAGTATGTCATGGTCTGGCATTTGATGACATTGAGCTCCAGGAATTTTTTGGCACTGCGTTAAAAAGTTGTTTAAATCAGGTTGAAGTTGGTAAGTATCAGGGGAGGAGGGATTGTGCCTAAAGATTTTCATTACATTATCATATACAGATAAATAAGAGTTTTCAATGATCCAGTCAACTCCATTGATAGACAACAAAACCTTCTTTCCATTAATACTTACAGTCATTCAAATACAATTTATATCGGTACCTCCTTTCTTCTTAAACCAAATTTCCTTAACGCCCTCATTGTGCTAACACATATAAAGAGTTTTCATAACCCCCTAAGATCAAAGGACCAAGAGAAAATAAATGAAAAGTACAATCATGTGGCGTTTTGTGCGAAAACAGTTGGCATTTTGAAGATAATTCCATTATGTCCCTTCTCATAGAACCTCTAGAAAACGGGAACATTCGTTTTTAGGAAGCCTTTCCTTTTTCACCTGCATAATCCTTCTCCAAGGACTTCGACAGGCTGAGCTACTTGCGACAGAAATACTCCTATCAGACCTTATAAATGTTGTCAACCAATTCAAGTGGTTATGTTAGTCACATGTCATACCGTGCACAGGCTTCTGGGTTAAAAATGTGTTTAAAGGACTCGAAACTATATTCGTTAACCTCAAGTTTCAAATAAGACCATAGAAAAAAGTTTAGGACCGTTAGATCTGTGTAGATGAGCTGGCCAATTAATGTGTTTGTTTTCTAGATTATTCGCTCTGGAAACTTTTCGAAGTATGTTGGTCTACTAAGCGCCTAGTCCCTAGTTCAAATCCTTAAAGTGACAACACCAACGTTGCTTCACTGTCTCATCTCCTGCGAAAGTCTGATGAACATCCTCGAATATAAAACTGTCAAAAGAAGCTTCTCAAGTTTGCCGTTCGGTGTCGGCGTTAAACAGAACTTGGAATTCCTTGTGTCAAAAAAAAAATACAATTTCGGACACACAAATGAAAGGAAAAGCTAGATGTGAGGCTCATTTTAGGCGGTATATGCTAGATATTTCAATTGATCGATGTACAGGGTGGTCCAAAAGTCTCTTTTCTATCTACAAAATGAATAACTCTTTCATTTATACATATTTTTTAGTTTTTTTTTTCTTTCAGGCATAGGCTTGGGAGATTTAGGATGGGGCACGACACGATCGCACAGCGAACAAAAATTGGTTAACTATTTTTTGAAAAAAGCCAGTCAATAGTTTGTACTCAAAATGGCTCCGGCAATTTTATGGCGTTCGAAATGTTCCAACAGCACCCACTATTCGTGGTGTAGTGGTCAATTTTGAGCAATATATGGGAACGTTGGAGGTGTGATGCCTTCGGGCAGGCCTCGTTTTGGACGATCGATCGAAAACATCCAGATCGTTAGGGAAAGGGCTGCAACCGAACCTGAAATATCGACACGACTACGTTCAACACAGTTAAGCATACCGCGTAGTACGATTCATCAGATTTTGAGAAAAGATCTGCACAATCTTACAAGATCAAGTTGGTACATTAGCTCAATCGTGGTGACCCAGAAAAATGTCTGGAGTACAGCAGAGCTGTCCTAAATATCGCCGATATGATGAAGAATTTATGAAACATTTTATGGTAATCGACGAGGCTTGTTTGAATATGAACGGATTTCTGAAAACCCGCAAAATTGCAGATCTTGGGGCACTTAAAATATCAAAAATCTCGATCAACGTCCCTTACACTCACTTCTTCTTACTGTTAGTTGTGGAAGGACCTCGAGTAAGATTCATGGACCATATTTCTTAAAAAATTATAAGAGTGCCAGCGTAACGGCCAATCGGTGCCGTTACAGAACAATGCTTCAGGACTTTTTTTCCACTTGTGTAAGCAGACAATTGCTGGTTTCAGCAAGACGGAGCTACAGCTCACGCCGCTCGTGAGACAATGAACTTGTTGCGCGAACAATTCCCAAATCGCATTATCCCAAAGGATGGTGAATTTGAATGGCCGCCGGAATCAACTGACCTGTCGGTCCCAAACTTTTTTATGGGACTACATGAAGGGAAATGTTTACATTAACAAACCACACAGGATACAGAAGCTGAAACTCAACATTCGCACAGAAATCGCTAAAATTACGCCGGCAATTACTACCTACCATCAGATACACGTAGGAAAACGACTTTTGTGCCACCCTGTCTGGAGCTGTATGGGCATCATTTTGAAAGTACATGCGCCCACGGAATAGGTAACTCAACTGCAAATGTAAGAAAAGTTTGAGCACTACTTTACGAGGTAACGGAATCTGACTTTCCGTTCTCAGATAAGTATGGTCCTACGATCTACATACGATCAGATATACGTAGGAAAACGACTTTTGGGCCACAATGTCTGGAGCTGTATGGGCATCATTTTGAAAGTACATGCGTCCACGAAAAAGGTAACTCAACTGCGAATGTAAAAAAAGTTTGAGCACTAATTAACAAGGTAACGGAATCTGAGTTTCCGTCCTCAGATAAGTATGGTCCTACGATCTACATGCGATCAGAAATACGTAGGAAAACGACTTTTGGGCCCCAATGTCTGGAGCTGTATGATCATTATTTTGAAAGTACATGCGTCCACGGAATAGGTAACTCAACTGCGAATGTAAAAAAAGTTTGAGAACTACTTTACGAGGTAACGGAATCTGAGTTTCCGTTCTCAGATAAGTATCGCCCTACGATCTACCTACCATCAGATATACGTAGGAAAACGGCTTTTGGGCAACCCTGTCTAGAGCTGTATGGGCATCATTTTGAAAGTACATGCGTCCACGGAATAGGTAACTCAACTGCGAATGTAAAAAAAATTTGAGCACTACTTAACGAGGTAATGGAAACATAGTCTCCGTCCTCAGATGAGTATTACCCTACGATCTGAAAATCCATATGTTTATCACAAACCCGGTAAATCCAACGTTTTTTTTAAATATGGCAGGAATCCTCCATCTTGACAAAAGCATCTAACATCAATTTACGCATTTTTCATCTCAATAGCTTATTGGAAATTATTTTGCCATATGCCCAATTAATAATCATACTCGAGCTGTGTGTATCTTTTTACGCTTTTCGACATAAGTGGCAGATTGTAGATACTTATAGTCGTGTAGGATGCAATTATCTTTGAAATCATATTCAATGCATGAAGTGGGCCCTGTCAGACAATGAACATAAAACCGACACAAGATGTATCAAGAGCTTCTAATTCTATTTGATGAATATTTAAGATACTATTTACTCTGACGTCAGCGACTACTTGGATTAATTGTATTTCCTATCTAATTCGTAGTAGAGATACAAAGGAATTCCAAGTAGAGATACAAAGGAATTCTGAAACCGCCGTTATACTTCAAAACTTGTACATTGTAACGTTTAAAAGGTCATGAGCTTATATTCAAAGCAAAGATACTCAGTGCGGTTAAACAACACCCACTTTCATGTATTGTCTCTACCGTTACATGTTAAGGATGTAATCTATTTTTAGAATCCTTCATTAATTGCAAACAATTAATTAGAAAATTCCCTATAAATATGTATCTCTATCTATCAATAGATATTAATTAGTAAAACAATAAGCACCATGTGTTCATTAATCTATCTAAGGTATCTAAGGCATCTTTCATATGGTCTGTCATTAATTAAACCTTGTCATAGCCTCAGGTAATGTATAGAGTGGGTGTTTACATAAATGGTTATAAGAAAACAAAACGCCAATTGTCAACACAGGTGTTCTTTATGTTAAAAACATCTAACTAGCGTTATTGCACCCATCCAAGATAAACTGTAGAAATATAAAAAATCCAAATACAAAACATTTATGAATGAAATTTTAATTGCCGCATCCATTAGATGCGAAACAAAAAAAAAACACTTTTATCGCTTTAATGGTAAACAACGGGATGGTGTTTATCGTGACGTGTTGGTTGCACATACCAGGCAATAAAAATCTTTATCAAGATACGATTTAATAATGAACGGTGAATTGTGAACACGAATTTCTAAAAATAATTGCGATAAACATTATTTTAACGACCATTCCTCTGCCATATGTGGGATGAGAAATGGCGCTTTGAACAGAACCCGCCATCATGACGGCGACAAAATTGTCTAAATATGTAAATAAATAATATTTCATGTAGAACAGAACGTAAACGAACTATAGCAGGGAATGTTGTAAAATTGCCAAAAAAAAACAAAAACTTTTTGATTGAAAAATAAGAGATCGGTCGTATTGGGAACTAAAAGGAACTTTTCAAAGCAGCCAGGGGGTGCTTTGTTATGACGACGAATTTGCAAGAAAAATGGTTTAATGTCAAATGTGCAGGAATATTGATGCAAATTGTTTACTTTGATTTTGAACAATAAACAAACAAAAGTGCAACTTGTATCTTTATGTCAAATATCACCACAGGTGTTAGTTTTTAGGACGGTACATACACATATTTGGTTTGACACACTTATCTACCAGAACGAATTGAAAATACCCGCCATTTTACCGTCGGAATTACTTGGTCTACAAAGTGCGCTTCTCGATTCACACCATACCACCAGCATCTAATGTCGAAGAACAATGGCAACGATGCCAACAAGCCATTAGATCAGCCGCAACTAAAGTGCTAGGTTTCTCGCGGCCACCAGCGAGAAACCCCTGGTTTGATGAGGAATGCCGACAGATGCTCGCAGCCAAGAACGAGGCCTACAACCTAAGCTGCATGTGAAGATCAGAGCTGCCATTGAGCTCTATATGCAAAGAAGAAGGGAAGAACACCGGCTTTTCAGAAAGAAGTAAAAAGAGCAAGAAAGGCGCGCGATCGAGGATATAGAGAGGTGCCACTCCAGGAACGATGTTCGCAAGTTTTACCAAAGTGTAAAACGTCAAAGCCAAGGATACAAGGCTCGAACAGAATCCTGTCGAGATGAACAAGGAAATATCGTAGTTGAGACACAGTCGATGCTGAGGATATCGAAGAACCACTTCTGCAGACTGTTAAACGGCGATGACGAACAACATTCCGCTGTCAGGCAGAACGAACCACTTAATATTGGCAACGACAGCGAAAACTGCCAACCACCCGAACTAAGTGAAGTGAGGATAGTAATATCTAAATTCAAGCTTAATAAGGCCGCCGGAAATGACGGCCTTCCCGATGAGCTTTGTAAAGCTGGCGAAGATGACTTGGTAAGTAACATCCACCAACTCGTAAGCCAAATCTGGTCGGATGAAAGTATGCCTGAAGAATGGAACCTCAGCATCGTTTGCCCGATCCACAAAAAAGGAGACCCTCTGAACTGCGTCCACAGTCGATCAAATTTTCACACTTCGGCAGATCCTGGAAAAACCCAAGAAGTCCAAATCGATACCCACCACCTATTTATCGATTTAAAAGCCGCATACGACAGCATTTATAGAGCCGAACTTTACAGAGACATGTCTAGTTTTGGTATACCGCCCAAACTCGTCCGTTTGTATAGGATGACGATGGAGAATTCTCGCTTCTCCAACAGGGTCGGAAACGACCTCACCGTCGATACCAACTGTCATGTGACATTTTTAATCTGATTCTTGAGAAGATTGTGTTAAACTCCTGAGCACCAGAGGCACAATTTTCCAAAAATCGGAGATGTCATAGCCACGTTTGCTAGTATAGAGAAGGAAGCGTCAAAAATTGGTCCCAGCCAGACGTTGGACGCAGTAGAGGAAGACCTCGCCTTAAGTGGCGCGCACAAGTAGAAACCGACCTCAACCAACTTGGAGTGCGCAACTGGAGGCAGTTAGCGAAGGACCGGGCTGATTGAAGAGGCATGTTGGTTGAGGCCAAGGTTCATCCCGGACTGTAGCGCCACTTAAGTAAGTAAATTCCGACCTCTACAGCATAATTAAATGAGGTTAGTGGAATTTAATGCTTCCAAAACGCAAGCTGTCTTCTGTCATCAAAGCGAAACCAACATTTAAAGCCATTATCCTTGAATGGTACTTGCATAGTCAAAACCAAACAATAGTGCATGCTCGGTATAACGTATATAAACCGTATATGCGCCCCAAACTTGAGTTCAACACCCACATCTAGTCAGGTGCAGGAAAAACATCAAAACATTGCGCCTATCAGACAGGATACAAAAGCGTGCGATAAAACTGATAGGAGACTCAACCGTAGCGGACTCTATAGTCTCGCTTGAACATCTGGGCACCTACTTCTAATTGGGTCTCTCAATTCTAACCAACCACGCTCAGACCTAAAACGACTGATTAATGTGATACCGGTGAGTTTTGAATATCATGGTAGCAGTGACTTCCAAGGACTCTGTTCCTCAGGTGACAGTGACTTGGGTAGCTTCAGTAAATAAGGTGTTCCTCGGATAATCTGTATTGCCACAGCCCCGACAAATTTCGTCAACATTGGGATTTAATTTTATCGTGTGTTTTTTTTAGAAAGTTTGGCCAGTTATGAAGAAATGCCTTCCAAGTATTCCTCAAGTACAAATAACTCGGTGAATGCATCTACAGAAAACGTCATCATTGAAATTTTGTTGCAGTTTATGGTTTCATAGAAAATTAAGACTAATGAGGGCATATAAAGCGAGGATCAGTCATACCGTAAAAGTTTGTTGATACTTCTGCTGTCATATTTTGGCCATTGAGTACATGATTCTATTAGATATTGGCTTTCATTAAGATTTTGTACTCCACTGAGGTTGTATGTGATTCGATCATTGGATTTGGTTGATCCATTTGTTATCAGTTCGTGAGCCATTTCATTCCTTGTGATCAGATACCTAGCAAAGATCGGAATTATGTTAAGCATTTAGGTCATTTCAGATATCGCTTAAATTTTAGCTGTCCATTACAACATCAAACTAGAAAACACTGCTGCGATCAAGGAGCCTGATTCTCAATGTCTGACAATTGAATTTGAATGCACAACTTTGGACTTAGTTTTCCTGGATTCATTGTTATCCCATTCCCTTCTACTTGAAATGACACAGAAGGGTGATGTTTTTAAGTTCTGCTAGAAAGATATTATGTATTTTGACGTTTCGTCCCTTTCAATGTAAAACTAAGAGCCTTGGGTTCCATCCGTTCGTTTAGCTGTTTCCCAATACACAGGTATTGGGTGTGAAATACTATCCAATACTAGACTATAGATCCAGAGGCGGCAGTTTCAGAATCTCTTAAATAAATATTGCAAGCCATATGTCAAATATCATGAGGACGATCCTTACCCTCTAGATACGAGCATGCGTAACTATGAAACCCGCGCATGTGCGCGATTTCTGCCATTTAGCACTACAAGCATACACAACATCCGTCAAAATAAAACGCCTGCACGTTGTCTAAGAATTTACAAAACCAATTGCATAAACAAAACTTTATTCAGCGATATTCAAATAAGCTGCAATACAGTGACAAGAGCATGTACCACTTAGCAACAAGCTCTATACCAACGCACCTAATTCTATTTGTGAGTTCACAGATACTATCAATTAAAATTCTGCACGACAGCACTGTATCTGGGGAAGTCGTAGTTGTAGACATTGTCACACATTTCCAAAGAATCACTCAACAGAATTAATGCGCTACAGAGGTATGTTGACTCATTGCTATTCGGTTCCAAAAATAGTAGGTGCTCGAAGGCAAAGCGTCATTTTGTATGTAAAGATACATTTCAATAAACTATCAAGCCAATCCTAAGAAAAACAAGTACTTTCTGTCGATGGCTGGAAGAGGCATGAATAGACTGTTAAATTAAAATTTTAATTAAAGTGAGGTATAGTATCGATGTTTAGTTAGATGTGCCGGCATGAATGTTTCAGCATGAATGAGGCAACCAGCTTTATGAGCTTAAGATAGTCGGAAATTTCTTTGCAGGTTCATGCGAGTAAACATTTTAATGGTGCATGCTAAGGCTAATGGCAAATGGATTTGTATCTTTAGTTATGAAATAAAATTCGCAAAACCGTGTACTGTAAGATTTAAAAGACTAAGGGCGTTAAACTCCTTGAAATCGAAAATTCCAAAAATACAATTTTTTGCCGCAAAAGATTTTCTAGGGCTTAGGTTTTTTCAAGCAATGCTAGGCAATGCCATTATATGAAACCAACTCCGACTCTCAGCCTTCACGTGGCGAACGCTGAGTGCCTAGTACCTTGACCGTAGATCAGGTCTCAATTCCTGTGGAAAGGCTTGGTGGCAGCAGATGAGAACCAAGGGGAAGATGTGTACTCACAGTGATTCAGATATTATATTTCAACAGAGGAACTCCCAAGATGGAGTCAACGGTGGTGTCTACAGTCCAAGTTAGGATGGTCAAAGCGAATAACCCATATGAACTTCGACATATTCGGACGACAGGTCATTTAGGAATCTCAACGGTAAGTCAGGCCCCTTGAACAAAGATACTGATTGCCCTGTTTCCTAGGAATATCCACTAAATTGGAACTGGATCTTCAGGTTGGGTGTTGTGCTTTGGGACAACAACATATTGGAAGGCATAAGCTACTACAAGACATCACTGCCATCCAGGAAATACGATGGAATGTACAGAGCAAAAAAAGAATGAAAAATTGTGGTATAGAAGTTTTATTTTTTCAAGACAGTACGAACGCATTGTAACAATCACATCAAGGCCAAATTCGCCAACTTGTATGCACTCACTCTCCGACAAGGGAAAAGATGACACAGTAAAAGACTGATTCTAAGAGCTTCTTAACAAAACTTATGAGCTACTAATGAATAACAATGTTAAAATCGTGATGAGAGAATTTAACGCCAATGTAGGAAGAGAAGACATCATAAGCAGTATTGTCGGAAAACACAGCCTACACAACAACACGTCTGACAACGGACTTAGGCTTGTTGACTTCGCTGTGGAACCAAATGCCGCTATAGCCAGCACTCGATATCCATAAGGGGACAACGAACGGTCAATCAAATTGATCACATTGCGATAGACAAGAGACATGCATCCAGTATTTTGTATGTCCGAACATTCCGAGGGGTTAACATCGACCTCGGACTGCTGCCTTGTTGCAGCCAATGTAAAAATGCAGATATCCACTCCACAACAAATCAGAAATACTATGGGAAAATCGAATATCGAAAGACTGCAATCGAAAGAAACAGCCAAGGTCTTCGGAGACCGCTTGTCCTTTAACCTTTCGATTAACACCATACCACCAGCATCTGATCCGGAAGGACACTGACAACGACGCCAACAAGCCATTAGATCAGCCTTAACTAATGTGCTAGGTTTCTTGCGCCCAACAGTTTGATAAGGAATGCCGACATATATTCGCAGCCCAGAACAAGACGTACCAGCCTAAGCTGCAGGTGAAGACGACTGCTACCATTAAGCTCTATAGGCAAAGAAGGAGGGAAAAACATCAGCTTTTCAAAAAGAAGGAAAAAGAGCAAGAAAACTCGCTATCGAGGATATAGAGAGGTGCCACTCCAGGAATGTTTTACCAAAGTGTAAAACGTAAAAGTCAGGTGTACAAGGATCCTACATAATCTTGTCGCGGTAAACAAGGCAATATCGTAGTTGAGACACAGTCGATGATGAGGATATGGAAGAACCAGTTCTGCAGACTGTTAAACGGCGATGACGAACAATATCCCGCTGTCAGGCTGAATGAGGCGACGACAGCAAAAACTATCAACCACCCGACCTAAGTGAAGTGAGTATAGCAATATCCATACTCTAGCTTAACAAGACTGCCGGAAATGACGCCCTTTTCGCCGAGCTGTATAAAACCGGCAGAGATAACTTGGTAAGTATCATCAAAGAGTATACACCTACAAGAGTGCGCATCTCATACAACGAAAACTTACTATGTAGGGTACTGATGTTGATACCCCAGTGTTCACATTGCTACCTCAGCACCAAAAAACTGCTTAGCCGATGCATACGAACGACGGAAATTCCTCTTCGCACTTACCGCCCGCGTCTGAACCGACTACAACATTTTTAGCTGTGATGCGTACTCTTGTAGTTCTGTACCTCTTTGGTATCATCCACCAACTCATAAGCCAAATCTGGACGGATGAAAGTATGCCTGAAGAATGAACCTCAGCATCGTTTGCCCGATCCACTTAAAGGGAGACCCTCTGAACTTCGCCAACTACAGGGGCATAAGTCTTCTCAACATCGCCTACAATATTCTATCTGGCGTAATATTTGAACTCCTGAAACTATTTACCAACAATCTGATCGACCCTTATCAGTGTGGTTTGAGGCCAAGAAGGTCCATAACTAATCAATTCATCACACTTTGACAGATCCTGGAAAAACCCAAGAAGTCCAAATCGATAACCGCCACCCACCTATTCATCGACACATTCGAGTAAAGCCCTCACTCGAACTAATAAGAAGAGCCCTTACAAGACTCTGATCATCCCAGTCCTGCTCTACTGCGCTAAAGCATGGACCTTATCAAAATTGGATAAAGATATCCTTGGTCGATTTAAGAAAAAAAAATTCTTAACGGTGACAAGCTATGGAGAAGACGATTCAACCAAGAACTCAAATACCTCCGTATAGGACGTTTAAGATTGCTAGGATATGTAGGGCAAATGGACATTAATACTACGGCCAGACGTCGTATGCAGTAGAGGAAGATCTCGCCTTATTGAATGACCTCAACATTTAAAATTCCTGCACATGTTCACGTCTACAGGGCCTTCTCACGGCTATATCTCTTTTTGGTAGAAATATAACAAAAGCGTCCTTCATTGACATGATGTTACTAAAATATAGTCCCGTTAGGATAAAAATACAAATAAGTTTTAGTACAGTACAGTACATATTTTTACAACCAGTTGACACAATCTCCATCCCCACAAAGAGTTGGGCCTTCCATTGTCAACCAACTTTAATACCAACCCAAACAATTGATAAGTTTCCATCAAATCGCTATCGAAACTATCGACTTTGATATAAAAGACCTAGCAACAGACCTAGCTGTACAAAATATAAATTCAAACATTTCCAATCCAAACGAATAAAAAAAAAATAAAACTCACCTTGTAATCGGTCCTGGAGATTCACTAACTGCCTTAAGTGACATCCTTAAATGCCTATGGAATGTTCCTAATATTGACTCTGGTTTGCGATTTGTCTGTGGTGGGTCCATTGACAATGGACTCTCTTTGGGACTACTATCTGTTTCGTTTGCTAATTTCACAATCACAGCACCGTTTGTATCCTTTTCGTCTAGCAGCTTCGTCCAAGCGTGCTCACTGACATTTTCTGTTTTATCCACAATCATGTTTGTTTGTATCTGTTGTTTGTTGTTTGTAAATTAAACCGTTTGGCTATTCGTTGATATGAGATTGATAAAGTAATCCAAATGTTATGAGTATCCTTGGTGAATCTGCAAAAACGAATAAAACACACACGTTAAGCACAGAAACAAATTCGCACGATAAATTCGCTGCAGAGTCGGGGCGAATTGAGAAAAGCATACCAAGCGCTAAGGCGTTTAAAAATTAACTTAAAAGCCATCACACGGTGCCAATGTTTTTATTTGGACTTTCACAAAGCGATAAGATACACCAGTGGAGCGCGCAAAGCTTCGCTTCTTTTTTTTTTTTTTTTAAAAACCTACGTCACGGAATTACCGCCATTCGCCGGAATCGTTTGTGAATATGATTTGTGAATCATTTTGTTCGGTGACTATCAAATGGTATCTGTGGCCATTGTTATCTATACAACTCAATCTAGAGGGAGATAGGTAGGCGAGTAGCTCGGAACAAGTTTGGCCACAACTTCATAATTTATTTATAGATACATTTTGTTTGTATATTTGGCAAAGGTTTGGCAATGGTGCGGGAGTGCGACACGATAAGATACCATCTCAGATAGGAGTATCTATATCATTGCGATACAGGTCAACTGGGGACAGAGTCTATCATTTAGCAGTCGCATGGCTGACCGTTTTGTTATTGCCTGCGAAATATATTTCACCGTTAATGTTTGATTGATAATTAAGATACTTTCGAGGCGAGTTAGCATATTTATTGCCATCGTTTTTGGCATTTAGGGGGCAGGGTTTCTTATCACATCCGTTCAATGTGGATAGGTGCATCATGTGGTTTTTTGAGGTATTGATATATTGCTGGTGGTAGCAACGTGATGTGAAACGTGGGGATTTCTTAATTCTGTATCTATATTGTTTTGTTCGTTCGTAATATATGATTATGGATAATCCTTTAGATGAACTAATAAGCGTTATATTTCTTAATATTTTAACGTCTATGGCTCAATATTAAAAACACAGTCGTAAAACCTAATTGCATTATAAAATATAAAATTCCACACTGGCCCATAATGTTTTTAATTAAACTCATCCAGCTCTGACTGTATAATAAGTGCCATGGTGAAAAAAACATTAACAATCAACCTTCCAATTCAAACACGCAATCACACAAATCCAAACACATTTGATTTACCTCATTGACGTGGTAATCCAAAACCATAAGTCATGTCGATTCTGTTTAAGATCACAATCAGTCTGGCAAACCACTAAAAAAGCATAAAAACAAAATATAATTTCATGATCGATGATAAAGATGGAAAACGAATTACATGCAGATTCATCTCACATAAACGTTTATGCAAAAAATACGGCATATATGACTTATTTCGCAAAATGAAATTTTTCGTTGCATATATTGCGGCGCATAGTAAAATCAGAAAAGACTATTTTTATCTGAATTCTAATGAATTTTAATTTTCAAAAATGATGTGATAATGATAACCAAACATCAACCAACGAATTTACGAAAAAATCATCCAAATAACTTTTGTACAAGGGCAACAAATTGTTCTGTAATTGTCAGTCTGGGCAAAATTTTTAGCATTATTTTCGAACTGGATGTCTGTAGCTGACTGTAGGGCTCCCTAAAGCCTTGAAATGACTTCCATTTTCTCGATGTTCCGAACGAAACGTAGTACGAAATGATGTAACCCTAAAAAATTGCTTTCTGGTACGATATTTCCAGTGAGGTTTTGCAGGATTCTCATCGATTTTGATCGTAGGCTGTATTTCTTCTAGAATGGCGGTAGCAAAAATTGTTGATTCGCTAAGTTTTCGAAATATTACAAGCAGAAATAGTTTTGATAAATATAAGGCCATACAATCGGATATAAATACAGGCGGACAGAACTGTATGTATGTGGCCAATGGTGTGTATGGGTACCAATAGAAAAACTAAAATGTTCTAGTCTACTGGGGGTTTTTTGATATCATTGAAGGGTTCTTGGAATGATTAGATATTGGCAATTCACTGATAAAAACAAATTTGTATACAATGGTCTGTGTATGGTGGGGTTAAGGGGTGTGGCTGCTTATTTATTGTGTGGTTTAAGTGTGAATAAAAAGGAGAAATAGCCTAAAATCAAAATCGATGAGAATCCTGTACTACCTTACTGGAAATATAATACCTGGAAGCGCTTGTTTAGGCTTACATTGCATCTACTAGATTTGTACGGAGCATCAAGAAAAAAGAAGTCATTTCAAGGCGCACTCAACATGAACACTGTGTTAGGGAGCACATGTCAGCTACAGAGATCCAGTTCACAGAAATCTAGGTAGGTCCAACAACATAATTTTTCTAAAATCTCTCTAATACAGAAAGGAAAAAACGATAAAAGCGTAAAAGTTACAAGAGCTAACGCTATTCCTAGATTGCGATGGAACTCTGAGATTTGCCGGTAGCCTTTATGTGCTGGACGGTTGAATGGGTACCAATCACCTAGTCATACTTCCATCAGATTGGCACATTGTTGACTTTATTCCATGAGATTGTCATCAGCGTGTTTTACATGTCGGCGTAATGGTTTTACCCCCGGAGATCCGTTAACGGTTTTGAATTATTCGAGGTTGACAAAACCTCAAAAGATGCATTAAGAAATATGTACCTTGTCAGAAGCTCTGAACCCTCTGCACCGCTTTGGAAAGGAAGGTTCTGTGACGGCCATTTGACAACGTAGGAGTCGATTTCGCTGGCCTTCTTCATTTTTACGACGGCAAATGTATACGTGGCAGCGTCATATTTGTTGTCCATTTGGAGCTTGTGCCCAATTTCTCCACTGAACATTTCTAAATGGCCTTACGGCGATTCATTGGAAGAAGAGGTGTACCATCCTTGATGTTATCTGACAACGCGAAGAGCTTTGGAAGAGCCGAAATGGAGCTTAAAAGTTCAGATTGCTTCTGGGTTGATGAAGTAGTCCAATGGCTTCTGTCGCAGCGAAGAATCGACTGTCTTAGATTTTTTCATCTGACAGAATGGAAATCACTTGTTAAACCTCAGGTTATAAACCCATGTCTTCATTATCCCCAGAACAAGTGTTATTTTATTTTTTTCGACTGCATCGTTGTTCCTTTTTATTACATTTAATCGCTTCCATTGGCATTTTTCGATTGACAAAGATTGTCAATCAATGTCTAGGAAGAAGCAACAAGCGGTTTCCTTGTAAGCTCCCTTTTTACACGTTCGACTTTTTTTAAGAATGAATTACCAATTAGTGGGCTCAAAAAGGTCTGATGCGGAGTTTTTGTCAGCCTAAGGTATAGACATGGCATTAACCGTAAATCAATGAGTCAAATTTCAAAACTGCATCTTTAAAGTACATCTAGGAATGGTGTGAAGACATCCACTCATGTTGACGGATAATTACAGCTCCTCACGATGATTAACATAGATCCTGGATTGTTTTGTATGACCCATTCGTTAGTGGCAAAATATCTTTTGGACTTTCTGTAAGATGATCATTTCAGACTTGAGTCGCGTTTTGTAATTAACATAAATGCTGAGGGAAACAATGCCCATTCGATGGTGTCAATCGTTGAACACTCTGAAAAATACACAAAGTCCCAAATGGGTATGAACGAAAAAACCTATGGTTTCATTGGAACTCTTTCTAAAGCTCCAATCAGTCTATTTTTGAGACCCAATAGCATCAGGTAGTATGACTCATAAGATGGTTTCAATCTTTGGACACTCTGAAAAAGACACCAGGCCAGGAAATGGGTTTAAACGAGAAAACCTATGGTTTCGTTGCACCTCTTTGTAAAGCTCCAATCGGTCTGTTTTTAAAGACCCAACTTACTTACTTACTTAAGTGGCGCTACAGTCCGGGATGAAACTGGGCTTTAACCAACATGCCGCTCCAATTAGCCCGGTCCTTAGCTAACTGCCTCCAGTTGCGCACTACAAGTTGGTTGAGGTCGGTTTCTACATGTGCGCGCCACTTAAGGCGAGGTCTTCCTCTACTGCGTCCGACGTCTGGCTGGGAATCGAAGACTCTGCGAGCCGGAGTATTGGTGTCCATTCGTTCTACATGTCCTAGCCATCTTAAACGTCCATTGCGGAGTTTTTCGACCAGGGGTATGTCAATGTACAGCTCGTTTAGTTCGTGGTTGAATCTTCGTCTCCATAGCCCGTCAACGAAAACGGGACCGAAGATTTTCCGAAGAATTTTTCTCTCGAATCTACCAAGGATTTCTTCATCCGCTTTTGATACGGTCCATGCTTCAGCGCCGTAGAGCAGGACTGGGATGATCAGGGTCTTATATAGGGTCTCCTTAGTAGTTCGAGTGAGGGCTTTACTCCTGAATTACCTTCTTAGCCCGAAGAAACAGCGGTTGGGTAATTCTTCATTTGATTTCTGACGAGATGTTGCTGTCAGAGTTAATAGCGGATCCGAGGTAGACAAAGTCCTGTACTACCTCAAAGTTATATCTGTCAATGGTGACGTTCTGTCCAATTCGTTGATGTTGTGTGTCCTTTCGTGTTGACAGCATACTCTTTTCTATACTAGCTAACGTGGCTATGACATCACGTTGAGTCCCACAAATGATGTCAATATCGTCGGCGTATGCTAGTTGTTGAACCGGTTTTTGGAAAATTGTGCCTCTGATGTTGGCTCGGGAGTTTTGCATAATCCTCTCAAGAATCAAATTAAAAAAGTCTCATGACAACGCATCGCCTTGCCTAATTCCTTTTTTGGTATCGAATGTGTCGGTGAGGTCGTTTCCGACCCTGATGGTGCAGCGAGAATTCTCCATCGTCATCCTACACAAACGGACGAGTTTGTCGGTATACCAAAACTAGGCATGGCTCTGTATAGTTCGTCTCTATAAATGCTGTCGTATGCGGCTTTGAAATCGATAAATAGGTGGTGAGTATCGATTTGGACTTCTTGGGTTTTTCCAGGATCTGCCGAAGTGTGAAAATTTGATCGATTGTGGACTTTCCAGGCCTAAAACCATACTGATAAGAGCCGATCAGGTTGTTGGTAAACGGTTTCAGGCGTTCACATATTACGGTAGATATGATCTTGTAGGCGATGTAGGGGAGACTTATGCATCTGTAGTTGGCGCGGTGCAGCGGGTCTCCTTTTTTAAAGACACAATACCATCGGGAAATATAGCTCATTCGATGGCGTCAATCTAGGGACACTCTGAGGAGTTTATTAATTTATAGTCTTCCTTTTCGATGACCCAATTGATGTGTAGTCGATCTTAGCCCTATCCGACTTTTGTTTCACTCTTCTTACCATAGGGCAGAATAAACAAGTACCGCGCTTGTGAGATTATTTCACGAAATGACTTTTTGAGTGTTATCATTGGTACATACAACTGCCTCCATATAGAGTAATAGTATGTAAAGTTTCGACTGGATCCTTTCCGCCTTTTACATCTTCCTCCACAATTATCCGCATAGCCGGATACCCAGCATCCCAAATCCCTTTTCGTTGCTATTCCAATACCAATTTTAAAATACACGTCAGCTAAGCTGACAGAGAGGTCAGCAAAGTAACCATTTATAGAAGTCCCTGCCAATTTAATTTTCCATGAGTTTATTTTTACTTTACTAAGGACGTGGATATTGGTGTTACTAACACGACCATGAGCTAAAGTATCGCAAGTTGGATTATCCACACAATTGCTAACGTAGGTACTGACCTTTGATATGGTAATCCAAATCAGCTGTTACATGTCGTTTACAAGCTCATTTGCATGCATATTCGTACGTGAAGAAAAGTGGATTGTTGCATTTCATTTGCATTTGTTCAACCACTTATAGCTGGGATTAGTTATAAATGGATATGTGGACAGTTCATGGCTGGATTTAATCTAAATGTTGGTACTACGTGTGTGTATGTGGCAGTGGCGTGGAGTGACATTTTTTGAAGGGTTCATCTCCCTTAAGAAAATGTCACTCCATCCTGCCACGAGGACTCTTCGCAGTGTTCGGTAAAAATTTGAGTCCAGTGGATCAGTACACGATAAACCAAACACCAGTACGTCGACAAAACGCAAAATCTGCAGAAAACATCGCCACTGTCTGTGGTAGTGGGCAGGAGAATCCAAGGCAGTCGATTTTGTGTCCTCACAAGAACTTCGCCTTTCGCAGACCATAACTTGGCGAATTTTTCGTCGAGACTTGTACAAAATCCAACTGACTTACGAGCTGAAGGTAAACCACCATAGACAACGAGATGTGTTCGCTGAATGGGCTCTGTAGCAGTAGGAAACTGACCCAAATTTTCATCGAAAAATCATCTTTAGAGGTGAAGCCCGTTTCTGGATGAAAGGGTACGTCAACAAACAAAATTGTTGAATTCGGGACGATACCAATCCACATGAGATTCAAGAGCGTCCAATTCATCCCGATAAAGTCACTGTTTGGTGTGGATTTTGAGCTGACGGCGTCATCGGTTCATATTTCCTTGAAAACGACTTTGGCCAGGCCATCACCTTCAACGGCAAGCGCTATAGGTCGATCATTACCAACATCTTTTGCCCTGAATTGGATGATATGGACACTAGCGACATGTGGTTTTAACAGGACGGCATTCCAGCTCACAGCTAACGCCGCATTCAAAATTCTGGACGATTGTCTATGCGAATAAGCCACAAATCGATGCAGCCCCTATGACATCGGTCAAATTTAGGCTGACTTATGCGCCATAGTACATATCCCCAAAACATGGACAGAAGTAGAGGTAGTATTCATCCCCAAAGCAGGAAAGAGTTCTCATATAAATCCGAACGATCTCTGTCCGATCAGTCTATCTTCTTACCTGCATAAAACCTTGGAAAGATTAATTGATCTACACCTCCTTGATCTAGTATTGAACCGACTGCACTCTCCAACATCCATACTGCAAGGGTAAGTCGGTTGAAGCAGCGTTTCATTGAAAACTCACTAAGAGTTAAGGAGTATACTTTGGTTGCCTTTCTTGATATAGAAGGATCTTTTAACAATGTCAACGCAGAAGCAATCACTAATGGACTCTCGGATTTAAATGTACACGGCTCGCTGGGAGTGTTAATAATTTAGCTGCTCATCAATCAGCATCTCATCCGGATGCAGATCCGTTTGCTGTGGCACCCCACATGGATCGTCCTGTCTCCTCTGTCCAGCATCTCATCCGCATTCAGATTCGTTAGCTGTGGCACCCCACAAGGGAGCGTCCTGTCTCCTCAGCTCTGGAATCTAGTGGTCAACAAGCAACAAGTAAATCTAGAAAGAGAGGGATGCAAGGTGATTGCCTACGCGGATGACGTTGAAATAGCTGTATCAGGAAAATACCTTAATACCCTTAGAGATCTATTAGAAAATGGTCTCTCTGTACTCTTTAATTGGACCGCCAATTCTGGACTCGGCGTGAACCCTCAAAAAACCGAATTGGTCCTCTTCAGCAGGAAATACAATATTCCGCACATTGACATTCCCAAACTAAATGGCGTCAGTCTCAAGTTTGCAGAATCAGCCAAATACCTAGGTCTGGTTTTGGATAAAAAACTGAACTGGAAAGTCAGCATCCAAGAACGCGTTAAGTAAGCCACCGTAGCCTTATACTCTTGAAAAAAGGCAATCGAAAAGAAATGTGGCACGCAACCACATATCTCTTTCTGGATCTACGTGTCTATCATTAGACCCATACTTATGGATGGTGTCCTAGTATGGTGGACGGCTTGAGAAACAGCCTCCAACGGCAGCTTACTAGGAAAAGTTCAAAGATCAGCTTGCATATGCATTAGCGGAGCTCTTAGAACAACCCACTCCACAGCCCTTGATGCTATCCTACATCTAGTGCCGCTAGATATCTAAGGCAAACAGACCGCAGCTTGTGCAGCTGTAAGACTGAGAGCCTCGTCGAAATGGACACACAATCAGGGTGAACACACAGTGATTCTGAATTACCTGAACACTACATAAAACACCGACCACATCACTATCACTATAACTTCAGGACAACCATTCCCAGTCGCCTTGAGTGGGAGTCGGATTCGATCGAAACCAATAAATCGATTCATATCTTCACGGATGGGTCTTAAACCGAATTTGGAGTGGGTGGAGGTGTTTGCACCGAAATGCTTAACCTAAGCATATCCTTTCGCCTTCCCGATCATTGTAGCGATTTCCAGGCGGAAATCATGGAAACCAAAGAAGGTCCTTGCTGAAAAGGAATGAAAAAGGAATCCACGAAGAATATTAGCATCTTCAGCGACAGTCAAGCGGCAATCAAATCCCTGGAAGCAATCTCGTTCAATTCAAAATCTGCCGACTGTCTCTTAACTAGATGGCGGAGCATTTTACCATTCACCTCTTTTTGGTGTCGGGCCACAGACACATACCAGGGAATCGCAAGGCAGATGAGCTTGCCAGACAGGGCACTGCCCTCGACATTCTACCTCCAGTGGACATGTTAGGTATGCCCCTTGCTACATGTAAATTACTGATCAAGCAAGATGCGATCAAGAAAGCAAACCGCAGATGAATAAATGACACAACGTGCCAAATATCCTAGCAACTCTGGCCCAGATTTAACCAGAAGCACTCCATCGGCTTAATAGTGCTGAACAGATCATACATCAGCACAATAATCGGTGTCCTCACAGGACACTGTCCTATAGGCCTACATGCAAAAAGAATAGGCCTTTTCAGCAATGACTTCTGTAGAAGCTGCACTTGCTCTTGTCCGGTTCTCTCAGTAAAAAGAAAACTTCATCTGGGAGACTACTTCTTCGATAATCTAGGTGATCTGGAGAATATCAGTTCCAGAAACCTCCTACGCTACATAATTAGCTCTGAATGGTTCAATTAGACGTACGAATATAGGGTAGTCGAAGGATCCACGTGGTACCACAACGGACCTTTTTGGTCGAAGTGCCTGCACGCGATGCGCGTGCACACTTTGCGCCATAGTCATGGAAAATTGGACATTTCGGATGAGCGCCACCCAGAGGAGACGCAGCGGACATTTTATCGATATATTATTCCATACATAATGGCATCGATAGGCCTTTCAAATGAATAAAACATTTCGATGATATCTCACACACACATTGCTTTATTTAAATGTGAAGATAGCAAGCGCTTAAGGAAAGGCCCTTTGCAAAATAACGACTAAAGTATCTTTGACCATATTTCATTTCATTTCGAATTTAAACTTTGTACTTTTGACAGCTTCGTTACAATCATTCCTTAAGTGTTCCTACTTACAAGGTAAATTTTGAATAGGTAAGCCGTTTGGAATTGGCTTGTATGGACACCACGCTACTGGATTGTCGACACTTTCAAATATAAATTCTGTTGCAACTTAATTAATTTACTGCCGTTACACATTTTTGCGACTTCCCGACTCGAGTATTTTTGACCATACTGCTCTACCTTTTGAACTTCAGCTGAAGACTTTTGGTCTGCACATACTACTTACTTCTTAAGTGGCGCTACAGTCCGGGATAAACCTGGGCCTCAACCAACATGCCTCTCCAATTAGCCCGGTCCTTAGCTAACTGCCTCCAGTTGCGCACTCCAGGTTGGTTGAGGTCGGTTTCTTCTTGTGCGCGCCACTTAAGGCGAGGTCTTCCTTCCTACTGCGTCCGACGTCTGGCTGGGAATCGAAGACTCTGCGAGCCGGAGTATTCGTTCTACATGTCCTAGCCATCTTAAACGTCCAATGCGGACTTTTTTGATAAGGGGTATGTCCCTGTACAGCTCGTATAGTTCGTGGTTGAATCTTCGTCTCCATAGCCCGTCAACGCAAACGGGAGCGAAGATTTTTCGAAGAATTTTTCTCTCGAATCAGGAAGGATTTCTTCATCCGTTTTTGATACGGTCCATGCTTCAGCGCCGTAGAGCAGGACTGGGATGATCAGGGTCTTATATAGGATCTCCTTAGTAGTTCGAGTGAGGGCTTCACTACTAAATTGCCTTCTTAGCCTGAAGAAACAGCGATTGGCAAGAGTAATTCTTCGTTTGATTTCTGACGAGATGTTGCTGTCAGAGTTAATAGCGGAGCCGAGGTAGACAAAGTCCCGTCCTACCTCAAAGTTATATCTGTCAATGGCGACGTTCTGTCCAATTCGTCGATGTTGTGTGTTCTTTCGTGTTGACAGCATATACTTAGTCTTACCCTCATTTACTGCTAAACCCATTTTTTTTCTATACTAGCAAACGTGGCTTTGACATCACGTTGAGTCCTACAAATGATGTCAATATCGTCGGCGTATGCTAGTAGTTGCACTGATTTTTGGAAAATTGTGCATCTGGTGTTGGCTCGGGAGTTTTTCACAATCCTCTCAAGAATCAAATTGAAGAAGTCACATGAAAGCGCATCGCCTTGCCTAAATCCTTTTTTGGTATCGAATGTGTCGGTGGTGCAGCGAGAATTCTCCATCGTCATCCTACACAAACGGACGAGCTTGGACGGTATACTAGGCATGGCTCTGTATAGTACGTCTCTATAAATGCTGTCGTATGCGGCTTTGAAATCGATAAATAGGTGGTTGGTATCGATTTGGACTTCTTGGGTTTTTTCCAGGATCTGCCGAAGTGTGAAAATTTGATCGATTGTGGAATTTCCTGGCCTAAAACCACACTGATAAGGGCCGATCAGGTTGTTGGTAAACGGTTTCAGGCGTTCAAATATTATTGTGGATCGGGCAAACGATGCTGAGGTTCCATTCTTTAGGCATGCTTTCAACCGACAAGATTTGGCTTATGAGTTGGTGGACGTTGCTTACCAAGTCATCTCCGCCAGCTTTATAGAGCTCAGCGGGAAGGCCGTCATTTCCGGCAGCCTTATTAAGCTTGAGTTTAGATATTGCTATCCTCACTTCACTTAGGTCGGGTGGTTGGCAGTTTTCGCTGTCGTTGTCAATATTAAATGGTTCGTTCTGCATGACAGCGGAATGTTGTTCGTCATCGCCGTTTAACAGTCTGCAGAAGTGGTTCTTCCATATCCTCAGCATCGACTGTGTCTCAACTACGATATTTCCTTGTTCATCTCGACAGGATTCTGTTTGAGCCTTGTTTCCTTGGCTTTGAAGTTTTACACTTTGGTTAAACTTGCGAGCATCGTTCCTGGAGTGGCACCTCTCTATATACTCGATCGCGCGCTTTTCTTTCTCTTTTTTCTTCTTGCTGAAAAGCCGTTGTTCTTCCCTTCTTATTTGCTTATAGAGCTCAATGACAGCTTTCGTCTTCACCTGCCGCTTAGCCTTTTAGGCCTCGTTCTTGGCTGCGAGCATCTGTCGGCATTCCTCATCAAACCAGGAGTTTCTTGCTGGTGGCCGCGAGAAACCTAGCACATCAGTTGCGGCTGATCTAATGGCTTGTTGGCATCGTTGCCATTGTTCTTCGACAGTAGATGCTGGTGGTGTGTTGTGAGTCGAGAGGTTAAGGGATACGCGTTGCGCGAAGGTCTTGGCGGTCTCTGGCGATTGCAGTCTTTCGACATTAAATTTCTTCACAGTATTTCTGTTTTTTTGTGGGTTGGTGGATATCCGCATCCTTACCGGGGCTATAACAAGTTAGTGGTCCGACTCGATGTTAGCCCCTCGGAATGTTCGGACATCCAAAATACTGGATGCGTGCCTCTTGTCTATCGCAATGTGATCAATTTGGTTGACTATTCGTTGATCTGGAGACCGCAATGTCCCCTTATGGATATCGAGGTGAGGAAACCGTGTGCTGGCTGTAGTGGCATTTCGTTCCGTAGCGAAGTCAGCCTAAGTCCGTTACCAGACGTGTTGTCGTGTAGGCTATATTTTCCGACAGTGCTGCTAAAGATGTCTTCTCTTCCTACCTTTGCGTTAAAATCTCCCAGCACGACCAAAGTACGATGTTAAGTACTTTGGGTCGCTCATAGGTTGTGTCGAGGAGCTCGTAGAAGCAATCCATCTTTTTCCTTCGTCGGAGCATGAGCGCATATAAGGCTTTTGTTGGCGAATTTGGCCTTGATGCGGTCTGCACATATCTTTATATTTATGGGGTCATCACATATTCACACATTGCGATGGACAACGCATATCCTCAAACCAATGCGTGTGTTTCCATCCCAATCAGGTATATATTTCAAACAACTTGATTGATATGATTGATACAAGGACTGTCGAAATCCGTCGGACAACACGTCTTTCTCTCTATGGCATTGAATTGATATTTACTACAATCCAAGTCATCGAACCTCCCATAAAAGATACATCTGCCTTTCTCGTCATATTCAACTCAAACTCAATTCAAACTTTCCACACGCATACCCATTTTTCTCGCTTCAAGACAACAATTTCCTAATCATACCCTGCCCACGGCCAATGAACTTTCAAGTGGAATACAAAAGCGCCCATCCAATTTGGCAAACTTTTCCGAAGCCCAATGAACCCACTCCGAAATATCCAAATATCCATCCAACTGAATTATGATGTTTTTGAAAAGTTCCAATCACGCGCCATTATTTACCACCGCAGCTTGAGTAAACAAATCTTATCGCCTTGTTCCACTTTGGGGTTAAAGACCAACTGCCACAATTCAGTGATTTCATACACGCACCGCTCGAAAGGCATTTCGATCTACCTTGCAGAATGTTGGTCATTCCGGTTTAGAATCACCCCCACTTGGGTCTCTGGTGTCAGGCCACTAAAAATAGTTGAATCTCCACACTGAAGCTTCAAGTTCGACTGGCCATACCACCATGTAGCCGACGACGACGCCATGCCACCGCGTCAGTGTTATGATTTACACAAGAAGTGCTGCAAACGAAATATAAATAAGGCTGGCTGAGGCTGCTCCATGCCTTATGTCCACACCGTAACGCGTTGCTAGGGATATTTTTAGAACTTCAAATGATGTGAGGCAAATCTTTTCCATAAAAAAAAACAAGTTAACGGCCTCCGGGTGTGGCGAACGGCTGGCGGCTTGTTGTGTATAACTTTAACCTGATTCCTGGACTTAGAATGACTCTGCACCAACCCACAGCCTACACCTGGCTACACTGATGCATTTCGCAATTTGAATTCGCCTCTGCATGGACATGTAGTTATTTTATGTTAAGGCCGTATTTTAAGACCCTTGCGTGCCTTTAATTCCTTTTCGAATGTTCCGAGGAAATTACCACCCCCATACTCGCTCGGGTGGGTGGGATGGTTTGTAATTAAATATCCGCAAGTGCTCGGAAGTTTCGTCACGCATGCAACTAGTGCAATTGTGAGCGCGCTACTAAGGGTGTAGACTTGTGTAGCCTGCAACACACTATAGGTAGGTACTTCGTGTGTGAACTCATCAATCATTGTCTCCCGGGTAGAGGGAGCTGTTTGTGCACGGTGAATCATCCACTTAGTTGAGGGCAGCCCCTATCATTCAGCAAACGAACCGTATGGGGGATTGTTGCCATTCGTGTTTCAGGTCAATGACTCGACAGCCTAGTTTGGCCGAAACGGGCACAGTGCAGTGGCGCTTTTGCTATTCACCTGTCGAAGGAGTTCAAAATAGCAGAAATTATTTATGGCTTGTGTTGGTACGCCAAAAGCCATTCGGTCTTCCTCTCACGTTTGAGGGAAAGAAGTTCTGCGGAGAGGCTTTCGAATGAATGCGTTCTGTTTGTTTATACGGAATGGGGGCAGTCTTTGAAGTGGTGCAGGTTGTCTAGGGACTAACAAAGAACTGCATTTTTAGGAGTTTTGAAGCACGAACGTGTTGAAGAAAGGAATGCAATCTGAAGGGAAATTGCATTTGAAGCGTTCGCTGGGAATTATTTGCATGACGAAAGGGGGACGTCTTTGACGTCTTGCGGAAGACTTGGCGATGAATAGATGGACTAGATATATATCTGCGAATGAGTACGCACTGGTTGTAATAACATTTTGAGTCGTGTTGACATGTGGATTGTAAAAGATACGTGTTCCATTTTTAAGACAAGAATTGTAGATAGCATTTGTTTGACGCTCTTATACCATTTTGATGGTTTATGATGTTTGAGTCAACAAATCTTGAATAGTTCTACAAGATTTATCAAATTCTTGAAACAAACCCTAATTGCAGGCCCACTGCTTAGAAAAAAAACAATGTGCTCTCCGTATTTTATGTAGGAATGTTTATTGAATGTGAAACTAATAGCCCCATAGAGGGAAGATGTTATAAATATACATAACCTGGACCTCAAAGACTACTGCTTTGAGCGACAGCTTTTTGAAACTATTCTGAAAGCTGGTTTTGGAGTTCAGATATTGGCGGAATGCACATGTTACAGGGTGGCTAAAAACACTCACCCGATGTTGTATTTCTAAGTCGTCAAAATGAAATGATGTTTATTTGTATCTTTAAGTTTTTTCCCCACTAAGTTTTAAAGATGTTGTGCCCATCTGAGTGCCCATCTGGTCCATTCTGGGTATAACTTTCGCTTCTTCAATCGTGTTGGCGATAAGTTCCCAGCACTTGGGGTATATCTATCACATTTTCAATCGTTTTGGCGATAAATTCCCTCACTTTATTCGGAAATTCTCTTTGAGACCATCCAAAGGCTTTTGCTTGTCTTCATAGATCCGTGACTTCAAATAAAAACCCAAAAAATTACGCCCTGAGCTGTTAAAATTTGACCATTTTCCGATCAGTGCAAATCGTCAAAACGAGACATTAGATAAACTGTTGAAACCATATGACCATTTGGAGACGTTTAAGATCTTCCAGAGTCTGTGGCTTGTTTTCATAGAATCGTGGCTTCAAAAAAACAATGAAAAGAAAAAAGTCAGGAGCTGTCTAAATATGACGATCTTGTCGGCTTCTGAAAGTCACCAAAACGAGACCTTAGACCACTCGGAAAAACGCGTTCCATAAATTGTACATTGTCGCACGAGCTATCTGTGCGGTAGCATGCAGTTGGAACCATGTCTCCTCCAGTACCAATTCAAATTATGGTTCTGTCTGTCACCAGTATCAGTAGCTTTGTTACCCCAGGCGTCTACGATGTGAAGGACTTTTGTGAATGAAACGTGAATTCTCAGTGTCCCAATATCCATTCAAATGGAAATGGTCTTCGTCGCTCATGATGAATTTCGTCCGAAAATTGTCAAACTCGTTATTGAGTTTCAGGAAATCGAAAGCACATTTTGGACGCGTTTGACGTTCCAGAGGCAGTAATCTGTATCCAATTTTCAGGGAGGAATTTTTAAGCCTTATACATTAATGCGCTGCAGAGACGAATATTTAATGTAACGACCATCATCTAGTCGATGTCGACGGGGAGCCTCCACGATATCTTCCGCTAGACCAGCGATATTCTCAACTGAACTCAGCTCTTTGTTACTTCATTTTTCAGTCTCTTCGAGCCTCACGGTCAAATGTATGTATTAGTGTTTGGCCAGTCTAGGAAAGACGGTCGGAAAATCTTCACTGAAATACACGAAAAAGGAGACCCTCTGAACTTCGCCAGCTACAGAGGCATAAGTCTTATCCACATCGCCTACAAGATCCGTAATATGTGAATGCCTGAAACCATTTACCAACAACCTGATCGGTCCTTATCAATGTGGTTTTAGGCCAGAAAAGTCCACAACTACTCAAATCTTCACAGATTCTGGATAAAACTCAAGAAGTCCAAATCGATACCCACCATATATTCATCGTTTTCAAAGCCGCATACGTCAGCATTTATAGAGACGAACTATACAGAGCCATGTCTAGTTTTGGTATACCGCCCAAACTCGTCCGTTTGTGTAGGATGACGATGGATAATTCTCGCTGCTCCATCAGGGTCGGAAACGACCTCACCGACACACTCGATACCAAAAAAGGATTTAGGCAAGGCGATGCGCTGTCATGTGCGCAACTGGAGGCAGTTAGCTAAGGACCGGGCTAATTGCAGAGGGATGTTGGTTGAAGCCCAAGTTCATTCCGGACTGTAGCGCCACAAAGTAAGTAAGAAATCTTGTTTCTGAAAAATCACTGACGAATTATTTCGTTCAAAAATAGTCACGAGCTTGAGGGGTATAAAAGGACCGGCCTAATTGGAGAGGCATGTTGGTTGAGGCCCAGGTTCATTCCGGGCCAGTTGAGGAGTATATCGTTCCATATCTTGGCTGCATGCATCCTGCATAAATGTGTTTTTATTTTTCATAGCATATTCCGAAAATGTGATTTATCTATATTAGCCCACCCTATAGAAAAGTTCAAGGATTTCCGATAGGGTGTTACATTTCAGATCTCAGACTCAGCCGTTTTGATTCTGCATAAAACAGGAGGTTCCGCAATGTGCACACATGAATGGTTTTGAGAAAAAGCTAGGCCCTAGGTACTATGGAGACTGCTGCCCCTAAAATTTGTATTTTGTAGTATAACTCAAGAAATCTATTTTTACAGACTTGGATAGTCCTGAAACAGCGAAGGATCATATTCATTATAAGTGATGTTACTGAAATATTTTAAGGCGTCTAGTGAAACTTTGAATTTCTAGAAATTTGTTGACATTTATTGGAAACGATATGGAATATTGCGGAAGGTTTAACAAGCTCGCATAAGCCTGGGAAGACCCTGAGAATGTATAAAAAACCACAATCCAGCCGTTGACAAAAACGTATTTATAGACAAGTCACCCTCAGAATACACTTTTCGTAATAAAGGTTCTGTCCAAAGGGTGATCTAATTTCTTATCCGGAGAAGACTTTTAGCTAATGGGTTATTGCATGTCGTGCTGCTAGTTTGGAATGCGCGGTTTAGCCATAAAATAAGGCATAGGCATATGTTTTCGAATGTTTGTAGATTTATTGATTGATCCGTGTTACTATAGTAATTTCATGGAGATTGATAAGTCCACCCTTCACACTTCAGTTACCTACAACCAAAGATTATAAATTCTATACAGATGACGCACTCCATATAAGAAAAATTGTTCTATGGCGGGTCGTGCTGGCACTGCCCGCCATATGTTTTTGTTCTTGTTTTTCATGTGTTTTCATGCCCGTACCCTGAAGATACTGAGCAAAAGTTTCTGTTTTTTGTTCTCAATGCGTCATCTGTATAGAATTCATAATCTTTGCCAACAACATACCTTTCAGTTCATCTGCGCACTGCATCAGGGTAAACATGACCCTAAATATTTCGAGCTATCGGAAAATTTCAGGGTAGTCCCATTGATTAGCAATGGGTTCAATATTGGTAAAAAGAGCATGTTTTGTTTTTTTAAGGAATGGTGTCCAGCCCAGATTGTTTTGTCCACTCGTTTAGAGTTTTCGGTGCAGGCTCAAACATTCTCTTTCTACTATTTGTTATCGACCTTGTAGTTCATAACGAACTTGGAGTATTGAAGCTGAATATTTAAACAAAAAATGCATTAATGAATAAATACTAAGTGTGCTGGTGAACGCTGGCAGCCACTCTGACCTAACCTAATTTTTTTGTTTTAATTCTGACACATCGACCTAAACGATCTATTGTGCTTGCCGTCAGATGTTTTTTTTAGGTTAGTAGCGCTTCTACTTTCCTAATGTAGCTGATAATACTTTCAACCGAAGATTTCCTCAGTTCTTCGGGATTTAAAAATTCCCTGAAGAAAGATTCCCTTCTCATACCGTAAAGCACCGGGCATTCACATATGATATGCTCGGCTGTTTCGTCTTCTTCTAGACATAGTCTGCACTCCGGTGAGTCTCACCGACTAGATGCATTTTATTTAGGTGATATCGCAGACCGTGATGACCAGTTAGGTAGCTTACTAAGTTTTTGATATCGTGCCTGCGAAGATTTAGTATCTTATTGGCATCTGATTTGAAGGGCTGAATAGCTTTTTTGGCCTGTCTTAGGCCTGGGATGTTTCCCCAGTATGAAAAGCATTTGTTTTGTTCCCAGTTTTTTATAACCAGATTTATGTCTGTTTATGGGATTGCACAGAAGGGTTCAGGTCCAATGAAGGGGGTTTCCGAACCTTTTCTGGCTAGTTCATCAGCTTTTTCGTTACCTTCAATTCCCTTATGTCCGGGGACCCACCATAGTCTGGTCTGGAGTTGAAGCAGTCTAGTACTGCTTTGGAGTCAATAATGTGTGAGCTAAGGGCTTTTATAGCTGCTTGACTGTCCGTGAATATGTGGATGTTTGGGCCTATAATACCTGAGTTGTGTATTAGGTTTGCGCATTCTTTTATGGCATGGAGCTCAGCTTGGAATACACTAGGGTTTTTTCCCATAGGTATTGAGATATTTTTATAAGGTCCATGTATGCCAGCTCCTACCCCTGAGTCCATTTTAGAACCATCCGTATACCACTTTAGGCCGTTTAGGCAGTTTGGTGGGTTGTTGCTACACCATGCTTCTCTGGTTGTGATCTCCGTTGAGAATCTTTTGTCGAAGCATAGTGGCTTTGGTAAGCGGTCTGTAACCGCACAGATCATGTCAAGCCACTGGCTGGCAGCCACTCTGACCTAACCCAATTTTTTTTTTTAAATTCTGACACATCGACCTAAAAGATCTATTCTGCTTGCCGTCAGATGTTTTTTAGGTTAGTAGCGCTTCTACTTCCCTTATGCAGCTGATAATACTTTCAACCGAAGATTTCCTCAGTTCTTCGGGACTTAAAAATTCCCTGAAGAAAGATTCCCTTCTCATACCGTAAAGGCTGCTTCGTCTTCTTCTAGACATAGGCTGCACTCCGGTGAGTCGACTAGATGCATTTTATTTAGGTGATATCGCAGACCGTGATGACCAGTTAGGTAGCCTACTAAGTTTTTGATATCGTGCCTGCGAAGATTTAGTATCTTATTGGCATCTGATTTGAAGGGCTGAATAGCTCTTTTGGCCTGTCTTAGGCCTGGGATGTTTCCACGGTATGAAAAGCATTTGTTTTGTTCCCAGTTTTTTTTTTTGACCAGATTTATGGCTGATTTGGGGATTGCACAGAAGGGTTCAGGTCCAATGAAGGGGGTTGCCAAACCTTTTCTGGCTAGTTCATCAGCTTTTTCGTTACCTTCAATTCGCTTACATAGTCTGGTTTTGTTCCTGGAACTGAGTGTTTGGAGGGAGTTGAATCAGTGTAGTACTGATTTGGAGTCAATAATGTGTGAGCTAAGGGCTTTTATAGCTGCTCGACTGTCCGTGAATATATGGATGTTTGGGCCTATAATACCTGAGTTGTGTATTAGGTTTGCGCCTAATATGGGTTTTTTCCCATAGGTATTGACATGTTTTTATTAGGTCCATGTATGCCAGCTCCTACCCCTGAGTCCATTTTAGAACCATCCGTATACCACTTTAGGCCGTTAAGGCGGTTTTGTGGGTTGTTGCTACACCATGCTTCTCTGGTTGTGATCTCCGTTGAGAATCTTTTGTTCTGTAACCGCACAGATCATGTAAAGTTCTGGAAGTTCGGATAGAAGTTCAATTAGTTTAAGGTGTTCACTAATGTTTAGTTCTTCCGCTTGTGTCAAACTTGCTGAGCTGCGAATTGCCACTTTTTTATATAAATGTGGAGATGTGTTAGTCCTATTAAGGCTTCTTTAGCCGGTGTGGGACAGGTACGCATAAGCTCCGGTAATGCCCAGACAGGCAGGCCGTTGTACCTTGTTTAATTTATTCATAGTTGTTTTTTGGGTGACTTTGTTCCACCATCCACCATGATCGTGTAGATCCAGTGTGTGGTCTTTGGAGAGATACCCCATTTTTTACCATACATGTTTCGGCAAGACCAGAAAGCTTTGGTTGCTTTTTGAATTTTGTTGTTAATGTCGGAATTCCAGCTTAGTTTTTTGTCGAGGATCACTCCAAGATATTTTACTTCGTTGGAATACTCAATGTATGTACTATTGATTGAAATTTGGTTAAAACTTAATTACCTCCTTTTTGTAAAAGGGACGATGATAGCCTTGCTGGGGTTTATAGAAAGACTTTCTTTACTACACCAGTCTATGACTATCTTAAGGGCGTTTTGCAAACGTGTTGTAACCTCGTTTGGTTCTTTGCCCCTAATTATGATGACTAGGTCATCGGCGTATCCAATTATATTGAAACCTGCATTACTGAGGTCTTCAAGTAGGTTATCGATAACCAGAGACCATAGTAGGGGTGAGAGTACTCCTCCCTGAGGGCAGCCTTTAACGGCTGTTACTGATACCGATGTCAGTGCTGATGAAGCAGTTATTTTCGGACATTCAAGCATCGCTTTGATCCATTTGATGGTGGGGTGATCTATTCTTCTATTAGTCAAAGCATTTGATATGGAGTCATATCCAGAGTTTTCAAAAGCACCCTCTATGTCAAGGAAGGCACATAAAGCTACTTCTATGTTTCGTATGCACTTTTTATTTGTGATGTTAAACTTAGAAGTGCTCCTTCCGTGGATTTACCTTTTTGGTAGGAAACCTAATCTAACCCAAGACCCACAACAGAGGTGAGTTAGTTCCTTCTTGTGTGGTTCCTCTTGATGAGATTAACTCGTGTGATATGTATCTTCCAGCTTCGTATTTATTTCCCATTAGCTACAAACTTAACGTCCTTTTCTATATCATCCCAATTTATGTCCTAGAACAAAATACACACCGATATCGCATTGTTTGTCCTTAAGGAAGCCAAGGACTTATTAGGGTTAACAATTTAAAAAAAACCCTCGTTTTCAATTTATTGCCAACTCTCTAACCTCATTAAAAGAAAAATAAACCCAACCTCACCCCCACTTAAAAATCAAACAAAGGACTCACATTCCTTTGTTCTGCTGTCGACCCCCCACACATGCACATTAGGTACGCCATTGCAATTCTGTTTGTACCCATGCACGACACTCAACTAATTTGCACATCTAGAGTATTTTATAGGCAAACCACCTCAACCAAGCACATATGGATGGATACACGTGTGTTTTCACATTCACATTAGTCACCTCAAATCCAGACATTACAGCAGACAGGTTCCGCCACTCAAACGACTGCCATATTGAGGTTTTCATAGGAAATTCCGATTTTCCCTACACCGTTACACCTTTTTCCATTCCTGTATCTAAACCATACGCCATGTAAAGAAAATTGCGATGAAAAATTCAATAAGGTGGCGCCAAATGGTCTTAAATAAAGTGCACACAGACAGAGGGACAGTAAGGGGTCCGAAAATGGAAATGAGTGTTTCTTTTGCACTGCTTTGGGTAGCTTAAGGGAAATTAGTCATTTTCTACGAAAAGAGGGCACAATTTCCCTTGTTAACTTTGACCTTTTATGAAGAATCATTTCCTTTGATTGGATTTCCATCTTGTTGACGAGTTGCAAATAAATAGAATGAAACAGGTTTCACATAACCCCCCTACTTCTGCAATGCTGAGCAAAACTTTAAACCAAAAAGATGCTTAGCATGGATGCGGATAGAGTCATTCCATGAAAACCGGTTGAAGGAATGGGTCTACAACAAAAATCCCCCATTTGTGATATCATTTAAGTCTTCTTAATCTTGTTAGATATTTGTTTTCTTTTATTTCTCAAGGCAGGGAGATTGCCGCTTACGGGGATGTATTCAGATATCTTAAATGCAAGGAATTGTCAAAAATTCTGAATAAATTGACAATTTCTGCGAAACACATTAAATTATGAGTAAGCTAAAGTAGGTAAGAACGGTTGGTTGAAGGCGTTAGTTTTAATAGAAGTTTTCATTAAAATGCATAGCATCCAGTGGCGGGGAGTGAATTTGTTTACTTACTCCTTGAGCTTGAGATTTTATTCAAACCTATGAATGATGGAAAAGTCTGAAAAGTGGGTGTCGAAATTGTCTCCTTCTGTCTTCAAATTTAATATACGATACTTCTAGCAAGGAAGTCCGGGTCTAAGTTATTTAGACTATGAATATAGCCCATGAATTGCCCAAGAACTTTCACGCCACGTCTTTCCAAAGCGGCTTCTAAAAGTTACTTCCGGACTTTGACAGTTGATAGCGGCCATATTGTTGAAGCTACATCTGTCAATTTGGCTGTCATTTATTCTGTCTGTTTTGCCAAATCTCCATGCCATAGTCGTCTTAACCAGAGGACTATTCGCAGTGTGGTTAGGAAATCTTAGTCCGCTTCTCGAGTAAACGACAAACCGATACCCGTCCGTCGCAATATCGTCGCTATCCGTAAGAGTCTGCTGGAGAATCCGAAGCAGTTGATTTCTCGTCGCTCACAAGAACTCGGCCTTTCACAGACCACATCTTAGCGAATTTTGCGTAGTGACTTGGGCCTGCATCCGCACTGACCAAGCAGCTGAAGTTAAACGACAACAGTTAGGTAGAGGTGGAGGTTCAGCATGAACCCAAATAGCACTTATGTGCCTTTTTGCTACCACGACTTGTGTGACCTTTATTGTGATTGTTGTGGATGTGATACAGGCGGTCTCTAGATCCAGCTTATGAGGTTTAGAAAAAAGATTATCTTGTATCCCTTTACCAGAGATGTCACTAAGGTTGTCGAAGAATGGTTGGTGTAATGCACGTCATCTGGCTCTGGAGAGGGTTTCTCTCTCATTTGTGTTCCCGCAACTGCAGCTTGGATTTGGATCCCTAATTTGCCCGCATGGTCTCCAACTGGCCAGTGCCCCGTGACTATCACCGTAATTCTTGCGATATCTGGGCGGATTCTATTTAGTAGGTGGTTGGTCTGTTCTTGTTGTAGGAAGACCATATCTTCCTCGATATGATGCAATTTGTTAACCTTCTCCATTTGGAGTCAGCCTTCTTCAGGAAGTATGACTGTGGTGCGCCTTGTAGACCTGAGCCTTGCCTGGCCAGCTCATCTGCACGCTCGTTTCCTTCAATCTCACTGTACCCTGGAACCCAGAGAAGTGTGACCCTGAGGCGTCCGCCCAGGTGGGCAAGTCCGTTCCGCTATTCCTGTAACAGCTTAGAGGATATCGTATCCGAGTTGATGGCCTAAATGGCCGCTTGACTATCTATGAGGATAGCAATATTTTGCTTTTTCGTAGTGTCACGTTCCAGTAGCGTACAAGCCTCTTAGATATCCAGTAGTTCCGCCTGAAATACGCTGGCAAAATCCGGTAGGCGGTATGATACTGATATTTCGGTGATTCCGAGTAGACTCTGGACCCCACACCACAGTTCATCTTAGATCCGTCGGTGTAGATGACCGTGTCGAAATCTGTTACTGTTTCATTCCTCTTCCACTGAGCTCTGCTAGGAAAGCCTACGTGCAAGCCTTTCTTGAAGTAGTGTGATGTAGTCTGTAGGAAAAGTGACCATACTGTTTGGTAAGGAGTCCAGGATATTACTGTGGCCTTGTATTCCAGCATCCTGACTCCTTGTTCTTACTGAGTTGCATAAAGCGGTATCTTTAATGTGTAGGTCGAAAGGCAAGAGATGGAATAGTGCTCCAGTGGTGCCTATACTGGCTGTTCTTTGAGGCCTTTTTAGTTTTTTGAAGTTAAAGCCTTTATTCAATGCGGACCACCATACCGTATATGAGAATTGGACGTACCACTGCTCCTTGGGTCTTACTGAGCTGCATAAAGCGGTATCTTTAATGTGTAGGTCGAAAGGCAAGAGATGGAATAGTGCTCCAGTGGCTGTTCTTTGAGGCTTTTTTAGTTTTTTGAGGTTATATCGTACATATATATATATCGTACATGAGAGTATATCCACAAGTCCCCACTTATTTCCAAAGGTTTTGCTGCAAGCAACGCCTTCCTTACTCTATGTTCGATGTAGTGTTTCCAGTTAAGTTGTGGGTCAAGCATGATATCCAAATACCTAGCGCTGGAAGATAGTGTCAGTGGTTGGCCATTTAGACGGGGGAGGGTTTAGACGGGTATTTTGGTTTCGGTGGTGAATAGCACCAATTCCGTTGTGCTCGGATTTACACCGAGGCCACAACTTGCAGCTCAGTTACTAACCTTGTCTAGAGCAGCCCCCATGATTTCGCTTATCACGGAGGGGAATTTTCCTGACACTAGTATCACCACGTCATCCGCATACGCGACAACTTCGACCCGTTCCTCGTCTAATATAACTAGAATTTTATTTATAACCATTAGGAAGAGTAGAGGAGAGATGACGCCGCACTGTGGCGTTCCTATATTAGCAAATTTGGTTAAGTGACTGTTGCCAAGTATTGGCTGGATAATTCTTGTGAGATAGAATTATCGCTCTGGGCTCTGGAGCAGTTTGAAACTGCCCCTTATTTTATCTCAAAATCATTTTCAGTGTTGAGGAAGGATGGGTACGTCAACAAATAATATTGTCGAATTTGGGAAGATACCAAACCACAAAAGATCAATGAACGTCCAATGCATCCCGAAAAGTCACTGTTTGGTGTGGATTTTGGGCTGGAGGCGTCCATATTTCAGTCCATCAGTCCATATTTCTTTGAAAATGACATTGGCTAGGCCATCATCGTCAATGGCGAGCGCTATAGGTCGATGAGTATTAAATTCTTTTCGGCTGAGTTGGATAATATGGACACCAACGACATGTGGTTTCAACAGGATGGCCCTTGGAACCACATAGCTCACGAGCCATTCAAGGGCATGGTCATCTCACGTGAAGGTGATATGCAATCTACAGCAATTCAGGAGCGGTGTTATCCAACATCTGCATGGATCACAGGTCGTTTTATTGTCTTATACAACCTTCCTGCTTAATTCGTTTGTGTATACGAATCACCAAATGTCTGAACCAACAAAAAGGACCTAAAACTTAACTCCAATACCGAGCGACCAAGTTTAAAACATTTTTAAGTGAAGGGGAATCGAAAAAAAAACGTAAGCTGTTGTTACTTTCGGGATTTAAAACATTGACTTTGTAGTCCAATCACTGACCCCCTGGATCCAATTTGTTAACTTGATTACCATTTAAATTATCGCCGACTAAAAGGTCTTCATATCGTCTTTTTAGAAATTGCAAATATTTATCATTAAGGTAGTATCGCAGCTTTTTATTTGTAAACTGGTTTCAAGGCTTATTATTTAGTTAGGGTAATAAATATTCAAAACGTTTTACGACTGACTCGACAAGGTAATATGAAAATGCAGCCAGCTTTGAGTGGAAGCGTTAGGTCCATAAAAATAATTTCGCTAATTTAACGAATATTTTTGAAGGTTATCTTGAACATTGATCAGATTATTAATAACCTGATAAAATATGTATTTTAACGACCTCTTTGTTTATTAAAGAACATGCAAAATATTTTTATCAATTTAATACAGGATTTTATTTGAGTGCTTTGTAGCCTGCAATTTATTGTGAAAGCTTGTGAAAAGCTTTTGGGGGATTTTTTTGATGGCATGTCAAGCGAACTTGGAAATACCTTTAATTTTCAATTTGTTTCTGATGATATGGCTCATATAATCCCTATATGAGCTGCTTCGACATATTTGAACACCAGGTCTATAGGGATTTCCAATACTGAGCCGGGGCGTTGGAAAAGAGTTGGTGGCGGAGGAGCCCTCAATGGGTCAACCGCAGCGCTCATATCCCAAAATGGGCTACTGACATCGGCATTTTCCGGCCCGCTGTATTAGGGTCAAAACAAGGGCCTGGCCCTCCAGGTTGGGGGTTGTGCTTTGGGTTAATTACCCATCCATGGAAAAAGCTTATGTTACGAAGCACCAATAGCCTCGGAAAGGACTGATATTATTGTTGACGACCCTGCTAAACGAAAAAAGGGACAACGACGTTCGTATCTGCACCTGGAATATGAGTACATTAAACAGGAAAAGTGCAGGCGAACAACTAGCAGAAGCCCTTAACTGCTACAAAGCAGACATTGCTGCCATCCAGGAAATACGATGGGATGGGCCGGCAAAAAGAGGATGAAAAACTGTGACATCTACTATGGACCGTGTTATAGTGAGCAGAAACAGCGACTATTCGGATGCGGATTTGTTATAAGTGCCAGACTGAGGCAAGAAGTCTTATGTTTCCAAGACATGAGCGAACGCATTGTAACAATCCGCATCAAGGCCAAATTCGCCAACATAAGCCTTATATGCGCTCATGCTCCGACGGAGGAAAAGAATGATATAACTAAGGATTGCTTCTTCGAGCTCCTCGACAAAACCTATGAGCGACTACCAAAGTACGATGTTAAAATCGTGCTGGGAGATTTTAACGCAAAGGTAGGAAAAGAAGACATCTTTAGCAGCACTGTCGGAAAATATAGCCTACACGACAACACGTCTGGTAACGGACTTAGGCTAATTGACTTCGCTACGGAACAAAATGCCACTATAGCCAGCACACGGTTTCCTCACCTCGATATCCATAAGGGGACATGGCGGTCTCCAGATCAACAAACAGTCAACCAAATTGATCACATTGCGATAGACAAGAGGCACGCATCCAGTATTTTGGATGTCCGAACATTCCGAGGGGCTAACATCGACTCGGACCACTACCTTGTTGTAGCCAAGGTAAGGATGCGGATATCCACCACGCCACAACAAACCAGAAATACTGTGAAAAAAATTAATGTCGAAAGACTGCAACCGCCAGAGACCATCAAGACCTTCGCGCAACGCGTATCCCTTAACCTCTCGATTCACAACACACCACCAGCATCTAATGTCGAAGAACAATGGCAACGATGCCAAAAAGCTATTAGATCAGACGCAACTGATGTGCTGGGTTTCTCGCGGCCACCAGCAAGAAACCCCTGGTTTGATGAGGAATGCCGACAGATGCTTGCAGCCAAGAACGAGGCCTACAAGGCTAAGCTGCTGGTGAAGACGGGAGCTGCCATTGAGCTCTATAGGCAAAGAAGAAGGGAAGAACATCGGCTTTTCAGAAAGAAGAAAAAAGAGCAAGAAAAGCGCACGATCGAAGATATAGAGAGGTGCCACTCCAGGAACGATGTTTGCAAGTTTTACCAAAGTGTAAAACGTCAAAGCCAAGGATACAAGGCTCGAACAGAATCCTGTCGAGATGAACAAGGAAATATCGTAGTTGAGACACAGTAGATGCTGAGGATATGGAAGAACCACTTCTGCAGACTGTTAAACGGCGATGACGGACAACATTCCGCTGTCAGGCAGAACGAACCATTTAATATTGGCAACGACAGCGAAAACTGCCAACCACCCGACCTAAGTGAAGTGAGGATAGCAATATCTAAACTCAGGCATAATAAGGCTGCCGGAAATGACGGCCTTCCCGCTGAGCTTTATAAAGCTGGCGGAGATGACTTGGTAAGCAACATCCACCAACTCATAAGCCAAATCTGGTCGGTTGAAAGCAGGCCTGAAGAATGGAACCTCAGCATCGTTTGCCCGATCCACAAAAAAGGAGACCCTCTGAACTGCGCCAACTACAGAGGCGTAAGTCTCCTCAACATCGCCTACATGATCCTATCTGCCGTAATATGTGAACGCCTGAAACCGTTTACCAACAACCTGATCGACCCTTATCAGTCTGGTTTTAGGCCTGGAAAGTCCCCAACAGATCAAATTGTCACATTTCGGCAGATCCTGGAAAAACCCCAAGAAGTCGAAATCGATACCCACCACCTATTTATCGATTTTAAAGCCGTATACGACAGCATTTATAGAGACGAACTATACAGAGCCATGACTAGTTTTGGTATATCGTCCAAACACGTCCTTTTGTGTAGGATGACGATGGAGAATTCTCGCTGCTCCATCAGGTCGTAAATGACCTCACCCACATATTCGGTACCAAAAAAGGATTTAGGCAAGGCGATGCGCTGTCATGTGACTTTTTCAATTTGATTCTTGAGAGGATTGTGCAAAACTCCCGAGCCAACACCAGAGGCACAATTTTCCAAAAATCGGTGCAACTACTAGCATACGCCGACGATATTGACATCATTGGTAGGACTCAACGTGATGTCATAGCCACGTTTGCTAGTAAAGAGAAGGAAGCGGCAAAAATGGGTTAAGCAGTAAATGAGGGTAAGACTAAGTATATGCTGTCAACACGAAAGGACACACAACATCGACGAATTGGACAGAACGTCACCATTGACAGATATAACTTTGAGGTAGTACGGGACTTTGTCTACCTCTGCTCCGCTATTAACTCTGACAAAAACATCTCGTCAGAAATCAAACGAAGAATTACTCTTGCCAATCGCTGTTTCTTCGGGCTAAGAAGGCAATTTAGAAGTAAAGCCCTCACTCGAACTACTAAGGAGATCCTATATAAGACCCTGATCATCCCAGTCCTGCTCTACGGCGCTGAAGCAATGGACCGTATCAAAAGCGGATGAAGAAATCCTTGGTTGATTCGAGAGAAAAATTCTTCGGTCCCGTTTGCGTTGACGGGCTATGGAGACGAAGGTTCAACCACGAAAAGGAGTCGTGTGTTAAAATGATCTGCAGACAAAATGTTCACAGTAACGAAGTATTTTCATCAAAAGTTTTTTTTTTAAAGTTCCTTCAATAGTTAGCATGAGTAGCAAGGAAACACTTTGGTTTTAGAATCCCTTTCTAGTTGTATACATTCTTTTGATTTGTTTGTCAACCTGATCCTTTTTAACTTCATTGATTTTTAAGCTAAAATGTATTTCTACTTTATTGTTTTTGTTTATATACGTTGTATTTAAATATTAAATTAATAAGAAATTATTTGTTTCTACCTTTCAATATTAATAAAGGGTCCGCCAAATAACTTTTTTTTTTTGAAAATGCCAAGGAAAATAATTTCATTCAAATGGCTGCCTCGGCTGGCCATGCAGTAGCCTACACGATCGGTCCAATTTTTAAGTACATTATCGATTGTGTGCAGCTATATTTCACCAATGGCTTCACGAATATTGTCCTTTAAAGCGTCAATTGTCTCTGGCTTGTCGGCGTAACACTTATCTTTTACGGCATCCCACAAATAATAGTCCAACGGTGTCAAATCGCAGCTCCGAGGTGGCCAAACGACATCAGCTCTGTGGCTGATAATGCGATCTTCAAAAACAGGGTGCAAAACATCGAGTGTAGCTTCGGCTGTGTGGCACGTAGCGCCGTCCTGTTGAAACCAAATGTTGCCAATATCCTCCTCTTCAATTTTTGTGAACCAAAATTCGTTCAACATGGCCCGATAACGATCGCCATTGACTGTAACGGCCACTCCTTGCTCATTTTCGAAGAAAAATGGCCCAATTATGCCTCTGGACCAAATCCGCATCAAACAGTGACTCGTTTTGGGTGTATCGGCTTTTCAATGTATGCGTGCGGGTTTTCTGTGCCCCAAATGCGACCATTTTGCTTGTTTACATACCCGCCAAGATCAAAATGAGCTTCATCTGAAAAGATGATTTTTTTTGGCAAAATCGGCATCTTCTCTAAGTCGATCGCAGGCCCACTTAGCGAAGCGAAAACGCATTGGATGGGCAGTTGGCTTCAACTCCTGAACCAATTGGACTTTGTATGGCGTCATACCAAGGTCTTTATGCAAAATTCGTCTCAATGATGTCTCCGAAATCTTCAACTGTTGAGAACGACGGTGAATTGATGCTGATGGCGCTTCACGCACACTTTCTGCCACAGCAGCAACATTCTCGGGTGTACGCACTGTTTTTGGCTTTTCACGCTTTGGTTTATCGATGAGGATGCCAGTTTCTTTCACTTTTTTCACAAGATAACGAATATACGTAACTGACGGTGCTTCTCTTCTTCCAAAATCCGTACACAATTTCCGCCCACATTCTGCAACATTACCATGATTTTCAAAGTAATGTCGCAATATTTCCCAGCGTTGTTCAAGCGTATACACAACCATATTCAGCGTTTAGCGGAAGGATAAAACTAATAATCTGTCAGACATGAGCTAAGTGTTACCATTCACGAAATAAGCACTAGTTGAAAAAAAAAAACGTTAGATGGCGGACCCGTTATATATTATTATTATTTATTTAGTATTTTAGGATTTAAGTGTTTATTATATACTCTGAAGAAGTAAACTAAATGTAAACTTAATATATAAATAAATAATTTTCTTGACAAAGCTGAAAAAATAGTTTTTTTGTTTAACTAATTTGTTAATTAAAAAAAACAGCCAGCATTTTATTGTTTAACAAGTCAACTGTCTGCATTTCGTAAAACCGAGTTAAAAAAAAGTCTGAATTTGGAAAAGCAGAATTTTTTATTGGGAACCCACAGTTTTGAAAGCAGAACTTAGACACGTTCTCGAATTTATGCCACAGGGGTTTGCCGGGCTTCTTGGGCAAGAGCCAAGACTTTCATTATAAATTGCATTAAATTTATATTGTTGTTTTTGGAGTTTTTATATATTCTAATCGAAATTTGACAAAAATTAGTGTCCACTTGCCGTCAAAAGGTACAACTTTGCATACTGCTACCTAGTCTAGTCAACTGTGAGAGCACCTAGGGACCAAAGGTTAATCGATGACACTATTGTCAAAAATTCTTATAACAAAAATATTTCTTATTGTCCACACAAAATTTGTTTTTCATAACCATATGACTGCAGGTAATATTTGTTATTAGCAATATTAGCTCAGTTTTAAAACTAAAAACAAAAACATAATTTAAATACTCACCCACTAGAACCAAAATTTTAAAACAAAATCCTTGAACTCGTCACTGAATATTATGAAATTAATTTTTTTTAAAAATCCGATGAAAGTATTCAAACTTAATAAATCCTTTTATGTTTTCCGCGACAATCTACCGCTCTTGATATCATTCCAGTTAACTTGCACCGACTTCAAATAACACGATGTACAACCGAAAAGAGTTCGCTCCAAACTGTCGGATGGTATTCAACTAAAAGATACCAGAACAGTTTTTATCCCTGTTATCACACCTTTTTTTGGTAAATAAAAGAAAAAAATTAAAAAAAAAAATAATTTTAAATTAAAATTGAATATAATCCCTATGGATTAAAAAAATAAATAAGAAAAGACACTATGTGTCAAGTCCCTATCATCCCGAAAGGCCTCCAGATTGATATATTATGCACCTTCCTCGTACTCGGCTCTTGTATGTGAAAACCGTTGTGCAATTGACGTGTGACAACCATCTGTTTTGACAACTGCTTGTCAACATATAGTCGCTACGTTTTTTGCTGTTTGCGAGTGCAAATAAAAATGTAAATTGTGCGTTTGTTTTAGTGCGATTGTATTAGTGTGTATATCGTGCGAATAAAACAACAAAAAGTTGACAAAAACAACTGTAAATGGTGAATAAAGCAAATGTTTGATTCGATTTAGGTTTTAACAAAATCTTGAAATAAGGCTGTATGCTAACCAAGCTTGCGTGGGTTTTGTGTTTTATAGCGCAAGGCTGCGAGTGGTGCCGGTGAGACTTGAGTTAATTATAGATTTGGTGTCAGATAGATTTAGCTTACTGTTATATGTAAATCTAGGTTTGTCTTTTTAAAAATGTATCAGGTGTATAAAAATACACAATTTTGGCGAAACAGACTCGTTAGTACCCGGCGCATCGCTTTTTCACACAATTTTGCTTGGGTGCAAGATGACGGAACTCCTGTTTTGTGCCGAATCAGAACGCCTAAGTTGAGATAAGCTTTTCTTGACAACTGAAACTACTGGGATGATTTTTCAGACCATCACGAGAGGAGGGCCAGTGAAAAATCATTTAGATGTTTAAATCGAACCCAGACATTCTGCGTGGTAGTTCATCGCACTGACCATTGCGCCACTGAGTCCGTCAAGTGCATGATTTAGTTGAAATTTGACACAATTCACACATTGCACTTACTTCAACTACATTCAACTACATAGGCTTGTAGATAGCCACTGGTAAGTTGCTATATGCGTTGGTGACCACAAGTTTGCAAATTACGTTCCAAATCTCAGGGATCCCTATCTGCAAAGCTGGGTTGCATTAATCGATACCAATATATTGTGTACAATATCTGACATTGGCGAAAGTCTTATTCTTGTTGTGCGTTCTTATATAGCATTTTCTCATCATCAGGCATCATTATGAACTATTCCCTCGTTAATCGTTTAAAGAGACCTCAAGCGCAAGATCGCCCAGTGAAAACAACTGGAGGGAAATGGATCGGCGAAAGAAAAGAAAAGGCTAAACTCTTTTATCACCAGCTTTCTTATGTTTTCAAACTTTTCTCGGCTGAAGCATTGAGCCTCAGCATTGTTCACCGGATCCACAAAAAAGGAGACCCTTTTAACTGCGCCTACTATAGAGGCATTAGTCTCCTATACATCGCCTATAAGATCCTATCTTGTGATAGGATGATCGGCCCTTTTAAGTGTGGTTTTAGGCCAGCAATGTTCACAACAGATCAAATCTTAACACTTCGGCAGATCCTGGAAAAAACCAAGAAGTCCAAATCGATACTCACCACCTATTCATCAATTTCAAAGCCCATACGACAGCGTTTATAAAGTCGAGCTATACAGTGCCATGTCAAGTTTTGGTATACCGCCCAAACTCGTCCGTCTGTGCAGGATGGCGATGGAGAATTCTCACTGCTCCATCATGTTCCATGTTCCGGATTTAGGCAAGGCGATGCACTGTCATGCGACTTCTTTAGCATCATTCTTGATGTAAAACTCCCGAGCCAACAACAGAGGCACAATCGTCCAGAAATCAGTGCAACTACTAGCACATGCTGACGACATTGACATCATTGCTCGGACTCAACGTGGTATCATAGCCACGTTTGCCAGTATAGAGAAGGAAGCGGCAAAAATTGGTATCATCACGAAAGGACACAGAATATCGACGAATTTGACAGAACGTCACCATTGACAGATATAACTTAGAGGAAGTACGGGACTTTGTCTACCTCGGCTCCGCTATTAACTGTGACAACAACATCTCGTCAAAAATCAAACGAAGAATTACTCCAACCGCTGTTTCTTCAGGCTAAGAAGGCAATTTAGTAGTAAAGCCCTCACTCGAACTACTAAGCAGATCCTATATAAGACCCTGATCATCCCAGTCCTACTCTACGGAGCTGAAGCAAAGACCTTATCAAAAGCGGGTGAAGAAATCCTTGACCGATTCGAGAGGAAAATTCTTCGAAAAATCTTCGGTCCAGTTTGCATTGACGGGATATGGAGACGAATATTCAACCAAGAACTACACGGCGACATACCCCTGGTCAAAAAAAAAACTCCGCATTGCACGTTTAAGATGGCTAGGAAATGTAGAACGGATGGACAGCAATACGCCGGCTCGCAGAGTCTTCGATTCCCACCTCGCCTTAAGTGGCGCGCAAAATAGAAACCGACCCCAACCAACTTAGAGTGCGCAACTGATGGGAGTTATCTAAGGACCGGTTTAATTGGAAAGGCGTGTTGGTTGAGGCCCAGGTTCATTCCGGGCTGTAGCGTCACTTAAGTAAGTAAGTAAATAAGTAACATCTCGTCAGAAATAAAACGAAGAATTACTCTTGCCAACCGCTGTTTCTGCGGGCTAAGAAGGCGATTCAGTAATAAAGCCCTCAGTCGGACTACTAAGGAGATCGTACACAAGACCCTGATCATCCCAGTCCTGATCTACGGCGCTGAATCATTTACCGTATTCTAGCAGCTTGATAGGTATTTAGAATATAGTACCTTCCGTGGGCAGGTGTTACCATACGATGGTATCTCATTTGCAATATTAAGCAGGGATATCATTTGTAAGGTTCAATAAAATAAATCGACGTTCTTGTGTCTCCCTATTTTGATTGTTTGCAACTTTTGGTCGTTGAAAGTATTAAGTACTAGCAAAGTATGTATCCATTGGATTTCATTGACTGTCAATGTGTTCCCAGCCGCCTACAACATAGCTTCGCCCTAGAGCTTCCAAATTATACTTTTATGGTTTTTCTAGTTCTATGACTACTTCTACGCTTCATCCAATCCAATGGTTTTAATGTGATTCTATGAAGCATCGCATTTATTCCACTTTCGCAGTTCCACTATTTTTAGACTGTGCGTCAGTGGTTCCTGCTGGCTTCCCTGCTAACATTCATTTTTTCTCTCTGCCAAAACAATTTGACATTCAAAACCAGTTGGTTATTGTCCTTTTCTTTCCGTAATTGGTAAAATAATGGCTTACCCCACACCTTAAACTGCCCGATTGATACGGTGACACCCCATTCACAGTAAATCCCCATAAAGAATGAACGAACCCCTAAAAAGCCACATAAAATCCCAATCAATACAAACTACCTGGCCACTTCAATCCACCATAACCAAGTGATTATGACAAAACCGTGAGATTATCAGACTCGCAAAGCAGCCACAGAAACTCGTGTGGATTATCCCCATCAATGAATTGAAAATGACGGATCTATGATGATTGACATATAACAGGCACGTGCGCCACTAGGTTGGCAAATCATTTATCCCACCATGATAATCATAAATCTGCCCCATGCTAACTACATAGGTGTACATTTTTTGCACACTCTGACTGGCAGGCTTCATGAGCTCACAAGTCTCCGCGATTTCTGTCAAGATTGGATGTGAGAAATATTAACGCCTTGCCAGCGAATTTGTATCCAAATCTGTGTGAACTCATTTTTCGTTAATCTATTCGCTTGTGCTTCCATTGTTATAAAAACAAGAAAAGCGGATCGCCCCACTGATGACGCTCTTCCTTTGAACCCGAAAATAGCTCGAGAAATGTAATTATTCACGAAATTGTATGAATTTTGAATATCAAGAGAATTGGGTCAGAAACGCTGCAATTGCTTTGTATGAGCAGAGCGCACTCGAGGTGTGGATGCGGTGTTTCCTCTAGCAATGAGTTCTATTTTGGAGAACGGGAAGAGCTCTGTGATTGCATTGGTGGTGAGAGGAAGGAGGTTTATTTGTGATACTGGAGTTTAAATTAAAGCGATTAAAGTTGGAGGTGGAATGAGGTGTTTTTGGGGAAATGATTTCAAAAATATTGGTCACAAGCTTTTGAACCAAATGCAGAATTTGCATTTTGTGGTTGATGATGGAAACCACTGCCGATGTTGGGGTTGCTGTTGAATTGGGAACTGACTTATGTGACACTATATACCGGGGCTCGGTCCTTAGCTAATAGCCTCCATTTGAGCACTTCAAGTTGGTTGAAGTTGTTACGGGTTACCTTAACGAGGTATTCCCCTACTCTATCTACCATCTGGCTAGAATGCGATATTTCTACGGCCCTGAGAATTGGTGTTTCCTGGCTTAACATGGACCAGCCATCATAAACGTACAATGCTTAAACAACTTTAACCAGGTGTATGCCGTCCTGCGCAGCTGTGATGTTTTCAGTTGCAACTTTGTCGTCACAACACGTCAACGCTAACGATTTAAAGTCCTCGTTGTTGTATGACCTTTTTTTGAGGGCATATACTTAGTTTCGCCTTCAATAACTGCTAATCCCACTTGAGTCGCTTTCATGCCAAAGTGTCAAGTGATGGCCAAAAAACCACGCCGACGAAAGACGACTAGGTTTTTGGTTCTTGACATTGGAAGATTGCTCCCCACCACCATTTTACAGTCTGCAAAAGAATTTCTACTATATTCTCAGCATAGGGCTTCATGTCGGGAATTGAAACCCAGACTTTGACGTTTTGCACTTTGGTAAAACTAACAAACTTCATTCCTGAAGTGGCACCTCTCTATATCTTCGATCGTGCGTTTTTCTTGCTCTATTTTCTTTTATTTAAAGGCGGTGATCTTCCCTTCTTTATAGCTTATAAAGGTCAATGTAGGTGTTGTCTTCACCAGCAGTTTTGCTTTGTAGGACTCATTTAAACTGCGTGCATATATCGACATTTTATGTCTATGTTGACATCGTTGCCATTAGGTTTCGACAACTTGGTGGTGGTATGGTGTTTTTCAAAAGACTGTCAAAAGACAGTTTGGAAAAACATCTTAGCTATTATAGCAGTAATTACAGCGCTTAAATTGAATTTATGGTGACATCTAACGAAAGGTTGAATAAACAGACTCAATGCAAGCCAATAAATAGTGACTGTGAAGCCAAGTGGATCATAATGCATCTTCGGGTCAAACTTCCTTAAAAGTAAACAAATTTGTAATATCACTGTTAATGGCGCCATTACCAGCCATTTTGTTGTTTCCATATATTCGTATTAAGGAAATCATTTCCGGTAAAAACTTTATCCCCAGAGATTAGTCTGTGGCCAAGCTTTTAAACAACACACAAGGCCGTTGAAGCCGTATCAATCGATGATGGCTTCCAAAACTAGAAGCTCTATGTGGTCTATATGGTGTGGACTACCAAACGCCCACATAGACTAAGGACTTCCAAAAATTCAGCAGAAAATAATTCAGCGTCGATTTTGACAGCTATGCCACACACTAATGCCACAGACGATTCTAGTTTTGGAAGCCAACATAGATCGATGCGGCTTCAACGGATTAGTGTGTAGTTATTTGAATTTATGTTTGAAGCTCACTCACTCCGATACCCATCATATAAGCCAGATTAAGATATAGAGTCATCAAAGTCTAGAAACTAAATGTTGGGAAAAATCAGCAAACATAGAGATTGGAACTCAGGCCTTCTGAGTGAAGTTGATAAAACCAAACAACAGTTGAGAAGATATATCATGTATGTGGTTCGATATTGAAATAGATACTTTTGTAAATGAATAGGTATGATCATGCACAATATTATCTTTTACTGATTCTTACCAAATTTTACTAATTTTTACTTATTGTCGTTCCCGTAGCCAAAAATTAGTAAAAGATAGCACTCTCTAGGTAGAGAAAAAAAACACCTCTCCATAAAAAAATCGTTTACTGCAGAAATTTATGTTGATACGAATCAGTTAACTGTCAGTTGGTATCAGAAAGTGACAAGTTGTTTGTTTTGACATGTGTTGTCATTTACTCTTTAAAAGCCACAAGAAACTAATGATTTTTTTTTATTCCAGGAAATGAGAAAGCAGCCGAGTTAGCTAGACTAGGATCGTCCAGCTGCATCTCCTTATGCGACAGCAGGGTTGGACCCCCACTTACTTCTAAAAAAAACAGGCAATAACTAGATACACGCAAAGTGCAACAAATTCCTGGTGGCTAAACATTACCACTTGCAAACACACCAAAGATCTTTTGACGGAAATAAGCGGTAGCAAATCAAACAAGCTTGTAGCTCTAAACAGAGCCTCCATTTCTATAGCGGTAAGAGTGATAACAGGTCACAACCTGTTGGGAAAGCACTCCCATAGAATCGGACTAGCTGACTCACACCAACTATGCAGAAATTGCGGCGACCCTGAAGTCGAGAAGGAAACCCCACAACTACTCTGCCACTGTCCCGCGATCTGCAACAGCAGCAAAAAACTCCTTGGCAGCTTCTAGTAGGAGGACCTGACGGCGTTAGCAACGAAACCTATAGCGCAGATCGTCCATTTCTGCTGAGGATGGAACGACACAGATCACAACAACGTCCATTTTATGGTCGACATAATAGTCCATTAGAGCAATTAATTCGGTTAACCAAGGATCGTTTTCGCACTACGTTTACTCTATGTGATAACACGCATCCCCAGAGACGTCAAAAAGTGCACACCTTAGAAACAATTGCCGCTGTATAGCAAAGTGTTGAAGAGAACCAACCGTGCACAGCAATTGGAGCTTTGTCCATCAACTTTATGGAAGATCTTGCGCAAAGATCTTGGCTTACGACCTTGCAAGATCCAGCTTGTGCAAAAATTAAGCCCGCGAGACCATGCAATGCGTTATGATTTCGGTGTATGGACGGAAAATGAGATTGATCTCGATGCTGATTTTCATCGCAAAATTTTGTTCAGTGATGAGGGTCATTTTTGGTTGAGACGCCATTACATCCACAAAAACTGACTGTTTGGTGTGCTCTATGGGCTGGTGGAGTCATTGGGCCATACTTCTTCCGAAATGATGCTGGAGAGTCAGGTATTGTTAGTGGGGACCGGTATAGAGTCATGATAACCGACTATTTTGTTCCCGAATTGGATGGCATGAATGTGGATGAGATGTGGTTCCAACAAACTCTGCTCTACATGTCACACAGCGCACGTCAAAATCGATCTGAACTTTCAATTGGCCAGCAAGATCGTGTGATTTGACACCATTGGATTATTTTCTTTGGGGATATGTGAAGTCGCTGATCTACGACAACAAACCAGAAACGTTAGATGACTTGGAAGAAAACATTCGTGACGTTATTAACGACATACGGTCCCAAATGCTCGAAAAAGTGGTTGAAATTGGACCTCTAGACTTGGCTTTATTCGAACCAGCCGCGAACCATATTTTAACATTAAAGGCATAAAATTATCCTTTCAATAAAGCCTAATCGATGGACATTAAAAAGATTTTCTTGTGTTTTATTTCAATTGGAAGTTCTATACCTCTAAAAAACACCCTTTATTATAGTGATCCAGATGCATGACATTAAATATATACTTTGAACGGAAGGTATCACACCTTCCACCACGCCCATTTCATACTTAACTTCTCAGCTTAGCAAATTCATATGCTCACACTAAGTTTAATGACTGTAGCTTTCATAGTACTCCAGATATTTTGTTTGGTTGGGTGTTGTAGAACGAGGGTAGACTCTGATTGGCGTTAACTTGGCAATGCCCAGTGTTGCAACTCTGACTACACATCAAATGTGCTTATCTTTACCTCCAAGTGGTAACCATCGGGTACTGGTCTCATCCAACCGGATTTGACTTGCTAAACGATAAGTGCGAGTGTTGATAACACGACGAAAAACAGCAACACTATAAACACCCTGGTGAGAATGGCACGGAAGAATACCCGGCCTGCTGTCCCAGGCGAACCTTGATGAGCTGCTCTGACATATTCGGACAACAGGTTGTCTAGGAATTTCAAGGGTTAGTCAGGCCCCTTGAACAGAGATGGTGGCGGATGAACCGAAAGGCCAACGGCAGCGCTCAATCCCGTAGTGGATACTGATGGCCCCGTGTCCTAGGGGTATCTAATAAATTGGAACTGGCCCTCCAGGTTGGGGGTTGTGCTTTGGGTTAACTACCCACCCACAGAAAAAAATCATGGTTACGAAGCAACCAATAGCCTCGGAAAGGACTGATTTTATTGTTGACGACCCTGCTAAACGAAAAAAGGACAACGACGTTCGTATCTGCACCTGGAATGTGAGAACATTAAACAGGAGAGTTGCAGGCGAACAACTAGCGGAAGCCCTTAACTGCTACAAAGCAGACATTACTGCCATCCAGGAAATACGATGGGATGGGCCGGGCAAAAAGAGGATGAAAAACTGTGACATATACTACGGACCGTGTTATAGTGAGCAGAAACAGCGACTATTCGGATGCGGATTTGTTATAAGTGCCAGACTTAGGCAAGAAGTCTTATGTTTCCAAGACATTAGCGAACGCATAGTAACAATCCGCATCAAGGCCAAATTCGCCAACATAAGCCTTATATGCGCTCACGCTCCGACGGAAGAAAAAGATGATATAGCTAAGGATTGCTTCTACGAGCTCCTCGACAAAACCTATGAGCGACTACCGACGTACGATGTTAAAATCGTGCTGGGAGATTTTAACGCAAAGGTAGGAAGAGAAGACATCTTTAGCAGTATTGTCGGAAAATATAGCCTACACGACAACACGTCTGCTAACGGACTTAGGCTAATTGATTTCGCTACGGAACGAAATGCTTCTATAGCCAGCACACGGTTTCCTCACCTCGATATACATAAGGGGACATGGCGGTCTCCAGATCAACGAACGGTCAACCAAATTGATCACATTGCGATAGATAAGAGGCACGCATCCAGTATTTTGGATGTCCGAACATTCCGAGGAGCTAACATCGACTCGGATCACTACCTTGTAGCAGCCAAGGTAAGAATGCGGATATCCACCACGCCACAACAATCCAGAAATACTGTGAAAAAATTTAATGTCGGAAGACTGCAATCGCAAGAGACCGCCAAGACCTTCGCACAACGCGTATCCCTTAACCTCTCGATTAACACCATACCACCAGCATCGAATGTCGAAGAACAATGGCAACGATGCCAACAGGCCATTAGATCAGCCGCAACTGATGTGCTAGGTTTCTCGCGCCCACCAGCAAGAAACCCCTGGTTTGATGAGGAATGCCGACAGATGCTCGCAGCTAAGAACGTGGCCTACAAGGCTAAGCTGCAGGTGAAGACGAGAGCTGCCATTGAGCTCTATAGGCAAAGAAGAAGGGAAGAACATCGGCTTTTCAGCAAGAAGAAAAAAGAGCAAGAAAAGCGCGCGATCGAGGATATAGAGAGGTGCCACTCCAGGAACGATGTTCGCAAGTTTTACCAAAGTGTAAAACGTCAAAGCCAAGGATACAAGGCTCGAACAGAATCCTGTCGAGATGAACAAGGAAATATTGTAGTTGAGACACAGTCGATGCTGAGGATATGGAAGAACCACTTCTGCAGACTGTTAAACGGCGATGACGAACAACATTCCGCTGTCAGGCAGAACGAACCATTCAATATTGGCAACGGCAGCGAAGACTGCCAACCACCCGACCTGAGTGAAGTGAGGATAGCAATATCTAAACTCAAGCTTAATAAGGCTGCCGGAAATGACGGCCTTCCCGCTGAGCCCTATAAGGCCGGTGGAGATGACTTGGTAAGTAACATCCACCAACTCATAAGCCAAATCTGGTCGGAGGAAAATATGCCTGAAGAATGGAACCTCAGCATCGTTTGCCCGATCCACAAAAAAGGAGACCTTCTGAACTGCGCCAACTACAGAGGCATAAGTCTCCTCAACATCGCCTACAAGATCCTATCTGCCGTAATATGTGAACGCCTGAAACCGTTTACCAACAACCTGATTGGCCCTTATCAGTGTGGTTTTAGGCCAGGAAAGTCCACAACCGATCAAATTTTCACACTTCGGCAGATTCTGGAAAAAAAAACCCAAGAAGTCCAAATCGATACTCACCACCTATTTATCGATTTCAAAGCCGCATATGACAGCATTTAAAGAGACGACCTGTACAGAGCCATGTCTAGTTTTGGTATACCGCCCAAACTCGTCCGTCACATTCGATACCAAAAAAGGATTTAGGCAAGGCGATGCGCTGTCATGTGACTTCTTTAATCTGATTCTTGAGAGAATTGTGCAAAACTCCAAAGCCAACACCAGAGGCACAATTTTCCAAAAGTCGGTGCAACTACTAGCATACGCTGACGATATTGACATCATTGGTAGGACTCAACGTGATGTCATAGCCACGTTTGCTAGTATAGAGAAGGAAGCGGCGAAAATGGGTTTAGCAGTAAATGAGGGTAAGACTAAGTATATGCTGTCAATACGAAAGGACACACAACATCGACGAATTGGACAGAACGTCACCATTGACAGATATAACTTTGAGGGAGTACGGGACTTTGTCTACCTCGGCTCCGCTATTAACTCTGACAACAACATCTCGTCAGAAATTAAACGAAGAATTACTCTTGCCAACCGCTGTTTCTTCGGGCTAAGAAGGCATTTAGTAGTAAAGCCCTCACTCGAACTAGGAAGGAGATCCTATATAAGACCCTGATCATCCCAGTCCTGCTCTACGGCGCTGAAGCATGGACCGTATCAAAAGCGGATGAAGAAATCCTTGGTAGATTCGAGAGGAAAATTCTTCGAAAAATCTTCGGTCCCGTTTGCGTTGACGGGCTATGGAGACGAAGATTCAACCAAGAACTATACGAGCTGTACAGCGACATGCCCCTGGTCAAAAAACTCCGCATTGGACGTTTAAGATGGCTAGGACATGTAGAACGAATGGACACCAATACTCCGGCTCGCAGAGTCTTCGATTCCCAGCCAGACGTCGGACGCACTAGAGGAAGACCTCGCCTTAAGTGGCGCGCACAAGTGGAAACCGACCTCAACCAACTTGGAGTGCGCAACTGGAGGCAGTTAGCTAAGGACCGGGCTAATTGGAGAGGCATGTTGGTTGAGGCCCAGGTTCATTCCGGACTGTAGCGCCACTTAAGTTAGTAAGTATGGGGGTACCATGCCAACTGATCGGATCCCAACAATTCTTAAGACCACTAAAAAATATAATCAATACTTCGACAAAGTCTCAAAACTCTGGCTATTATAGAACTCTAGATTTTTGATGAAAAATATTTCCATGTAAGGGAGGTGCCACGCCCACGCTTTCAATCTCACCTATTTTATGTTATGCTACTGACATTAATGTCTTATGAACTCATACAAAGGTTCAAGATACTCACTGTTCTAGTGATTGAAATAAATTTGTATGGAAGGTTCCACGCCTTAGACTTAGTAGGAGTGGCACCTTCCATACTAAGTAAATATTTGATCTTATTTTTTAGTATAGAAGTAAATAACTTCCTAAAAGTGTGCCAAATGTTTTTCCATTAGACTTCCTACATGTAATATTGCTGGAGGAGAAATAGCTTCGATAGTGCTTTATCGAAGCGAAATTGTTAGTTGGGAGCTCAAAACGACAACCAAACATGCCTTGAGAAAATTTCAAGGCATTATCGTATTATCGTGTTCCCGATATATGACATTATTTACTTATTATTGGAGATTCTATGTACACTATGCCAAAACCGCCACGCCCCTTGAGATATCAAAAAAAAAATACTGCCGATTGTTTATTTTAGATATGCAGCAAGATCCTGTGAAAATTTCAACTCGGTTCAGTGCTTTTGCCACCTTTAGCCTTCAAACATACAAACAAACAAACACTCCATTTTTATATATAAGATTTACTTAAATGCGTTCCCGTACTTTTCAATAAATTTGACTCTTTCTGAGAGAATTTACCTCCACTCCAAGCAATTTGAGAATTTACTGCAAAATTACGGAAACAGACCTAATATCTTTCAGACACACTATCAGACAGCAATTTGTAAATGAATTATGTTAAAGATCTAGGTATAGTCTAGACGTTTAACGATCTAGAAGTCGCACACCTGTTAAGTATCTCTGATCAGTATTATTTTATCAAGATTGTTCTAAGAGTTGACGTGAAGTTAGTTACCTTCTAACTCAAATAATTGAGTAGTTATCTCGTAGTCTAAGAAAGCTATGAAAGATCTTCTGGGATATCACTATTCCTCATATATCATGAAGATTTCATGCAATTGCGCAACTCCTGCGTATTTGCACCCCAACCGACTGTTGCTTTATCTCATCTTTGTAAATCACTATACTCGTACTTGTCACACAATCTGCTTTTGTACCAGATTTGGATTATGTCTCATCAGACAAAAATGTCGTATGGCATGTTGCCACTGTTGATGGATGATGGTGATCGTCGACAATAATCATCCACCACCTGACGTCGATGACAGTGTGGCAGCTCAATAAAAGTCATTCAAGTGTCAAAACTGCACTATCTATTGTCACTTGTCACTTGTCATAGTCTTATTAGCTATGGCACGCGATAAGGGGATAGAAATTAGCTTTCTCCATGGCGATAGTGCTATCGGGTTTTGTCAAGGTTGGTGGAGTTTGACATTGTTGATTTCTAAGACTTAAGACTAAAACCACTTCCACTTTCGTGAGAAATCAAAATAACAACCCTCTCACTCTGTGTTTTCTGTTCAATCCGATTTCGTTTTCTGTGTACAAATCAGTTGCCCTACTTAAGGATGGGAAGCCATTTATAGACTTAGATCATCAGCACGATATGAGTAAATATAATCTATGGACCAATACAAATGATTGATCTCCTTTAGCCCCCACTTCGAAGTTGTTTTACAAATGTACAAGCGTGCCAGTGCTATTTAAAAAGTCACGATCTGTGGCATCTTAAAATTCTAGAGAAAATTCTATGTCAAGGTATATTTCGTATCGCGTTGCCAAGGCACTTTTACAACAAAAAAAAACTATTTGGCACAGTTCTGTCTTTACTTGAACTAAATCGCTTGGTCAAGGTGGAATGGTACGGAAGTGAATGAAGAGACTCTTGTAGTCATTCGGAACATGTGACCTATATGGTCGCGTATATTACGTATTTGACAAAAGGGACTTGGTCATATTCGAATACAAGGAAGATGGATTTTTCTGACCACACATAAAATAAACGGAACCAATGGGATGTACGAAATACTTTCGAACACTGCGAGTTGAGGATGTGCTTCTTACAGTGGTGGTCTATTAAGAGGAACACTTGAAGTTTTATTTAAAAAAAACTGACAATCGATCAAGGTGCGATGTAATCGAATAATTTTTTCTATTACAGCCAAACTCACTCCACTTAATTTTTATTTTTTTCTGAAAAACACTATATCACATCGATAACTGTACATAGTTTTTGAAATATAAATTAAATTTTAGTTTTTTGACAGAGTTGGAAAATATATTAACGTTGGTTTAAAAAAGTTTAAAATATTTTTAAACTTCCAGATCTTGGATAGCAAAATTTGTTTATACTGACGGAAAAAAAGCAGACATTTTGGTAAGTTTTGACCCGCTTTCAATTTTTTTAACGATTTTTCGAATTTAAATGTCGAGTCAGGATGAAACTTGGTATATGACCCCAATGTTAATTTTAGCTGTAGAATCTTAAACATTTCCAAAATAGAGTCTTTCATAAGAAGTTCGAAGTGTGTGCGTTTGTTCTTTACTTTATTTTGCTGTATTTGTTATTTGTAATTGTGTTCATTCTGATAGGAATGTTGACCACTGGTGAGCTCGGGAGAGATGAACCAAGCCTGGCCAATGCCTCAGCTTGCTGGTTTTCATCGATGCCACCAGGAACCCACATAAAAGTGGTTTTGTAAAGACTTTCAATGGAGGTCACTTCGTTCTGGTATTGAAGTACACTAGTTTAGATGACGTTTTAAAAGTTGTAGAGATGAAACGATTTGGTAAGCTTTATGGTATCTACATTTTGGAGCCGTCAGTGTGGACGAGTTTGTGAAAGTCGTTTTCAATCGCTGCAATTCTTCAATCTTCTTTTGTTAGAAAATCAGAGGCGAAGAGTTTACGGAAAGGCAGTTTGGGTACCAATCGGTGGATGGATTGACAAATCAAACAGCTTCAGATCTGACTGTGATGCATATTGAAACGTGTTTTTACCAATCGATGGATGGATGTATTGACAAATCCAACTGCTTCAGATCTGACTGTGCTGCATATTGAAACGTGTTTTTAATATGGAAGTCTAGAGTGTGTAGACATAGGCGAACATTAGTAGTGTAAGATCTCATGGCTCCAATACCTCCAGTTTTGTTGTACCCTTTTCAGTTTATCTATTTTGGTTATCTAGGTAAGTAAGTAAGCTTGGTATCTAGAATAGTTCCTAGATATTTGGTACTTGCAATAGATGAGAGTGAAATTGTTTGTCATGGAGGTGAAAAATTTCTGTTTCATCGGAATAACATCCAAGCCAAAGCGTTCTAAGAACGAAATTTCTAACTACTAATAGCTTGCATAACTACTAATAGCTTGCATAACGAAGCTATTTGAAAGCATCGCTATATGTACATTATTTGTATGTCCTATCATAATGGGGGTATATTAGTTTTGATACATAGTTTCTAACATAGAGAAATAATTTAGCTAGATACACCTTAAAATATATGGATCGACTCAAAATCGCTAGCTGAGTCGATTGGACCACGTCTGTCTGTCCGTCCGCCCGTCTTTCTGTCTTTCACCGATTTTTAGGCTTTAAATTTTGAGCTAGGAAAATGAAATTTGGTTTATAGGATCCTAGTGCAAGGCTACAGAACAGGTGTAATAATTTTCAAAATCCACCTACTGCCACGCCCACTTTTTAGAAAAACGTTCTTTTTGGTTAAACTGTTAAGAATTTAAAAAAAAAACATTATAAACAAGATATTTAGACAATCCGAATATGTATATTTCGTTCATTATAAGTGGTTTTGCCACGTCCAGTTTTTGTCCAAATTTTAAAAAGTTCGAAAAAAAACGTTTAATGCAAATACTTCCGTAATGGTAATCTTAACATTCTGCTATAGATCATATTCACCCACGCCTACTTTTTGGGGGCGTTTTCCTACAAAAACCATTTGTATACCCTACCCCATAGCATATGCAGGAGAAAAACTCTGTTTTTTGTCGAACCATAAAATATTTTGATAAACTGTCTTAACAATATGTTGTGACAACATCACTTTCTATATTTTATCGACATAAAGTAAACATTTTGAGGGGCTCAGTGGCGCGATGGTTAGTGCGATGAACTGCCGCGCAGGAAGTCTGGGTTCGATTCCCAGCCGTTGCAACACCTTAATGATTTTTCACTGGCCCTTCTCTCGTGATGATCTGACAAATCATCCGAGTAATTGTCAAGAATAGCTTATCTCAACTTAGCCGTTCGGAGTCGGCATAAAACAGGAGGTCCCGCCATCGTGCAAGAAGTACACACGCACACATGAATGGTTATGAGAAAGCTAGACCCTGGGTACTAACGAGCCTGTTGCGCCAAAAATTTGTATTTGTAAAGTAAACATTTGGGGGATATTAATTTTAAGGATGGGATGGGATAGGGTATTAAACGATCTGCATAGCGGATTGTAGCTTTCTCTTGTGTTTTAATTGCAAATTCATCTTTTCTCCAAACCAACACGGATTTCTTAAAGGAAGGTCAAGGAAGGTCACCACCAACCTGTATCTAACACTCTATGCGTAGAATGACAATGCAGTTGATGTAATTGGCACAGACTTTAGTCAAGCTTTTGATAAAATTTCACATGATATCATTCTCTTTAAACATAAAGCACTAGGGCTTAATTGTATGGATTAAATCCTATACAAAGTTCTGATCAGATTCTCTGTATCAGAACCCTTTCCATGGGAGTGCCTCAAGGTAGCCATCTTGGTCCTTTGATATTTTTTTGTCTATCAATGTATCATTAAAAATTCTTATTTTTCTGTTCATGCCGACCACATGAAAATCTTTAGGCACATTTCCTCCTCCGCTGACTCTCACCCACTTCAAACAGATTTAAGCAACTTTGCAACCTAGTGCCAACAAAATTTCCTGGAGCTCAATGTCATCAAATGCCAGACTATGTCATACTACTTTCAAAAGCGTCTCCACCAGTCGCGAGATCCTAGTTAATCTTTGGTGAGCCCGTACTTTCACTAAAGTGCTTTTCTTGCGTGATTTGGGTATTATCTGTGACATAATTTTCGCTCTCATATTGATAATATCATCAGCAGAGTCATCTCCGCATTTGGGTTTGTAAAACTGTGGTCTAAGCAATTCTCCAACCTCTATGTAAATATTCTTTCACTTCAAAAACGCCGTGAAATAGCCGACATTCTATTTGCACATCAGCTTCTATCAGGAAATATTGATTGTCCCGCCCTGCTACAAATGATATCCCTCTACGTCAACTCCCGAAATCTAAGATCTGTAGCAAACTTGCTTTACTAAACTCCCTTATGTCCAACTCATCTACCACTACTCCTTAACCCTTTTTCTAATAAATAAATTAAGTTAGGTTAGTTAGTCTTAAGTTCAGCTCGTACTAAACATATAAATAAAATAAATGAAAATAAATGAAGCCCATGTCTTCCCACAATACATTTTTCTTTTTACGCGAAAGATAACAACAGAGGAGAGATGGCTCCACCCTGTGGTGTGCCTCTAGCAGCGAATCTTGTTTGGCTGCTGTTGGTTGAATAACCCTAGATCTTATCATGATACAGTACATTAGCTGCAAAGACTCTCTTCACCCGTTGCTGTAAAGGATTCTAGTATGCTCTGTTTTTTACTTGTTATTGAAAGCTAGATACATAATCTGGAAAGTGGCTAAAACCTTTGAGACACTGGAAATACCACGTTAATGCCAAGCGAGCAACATGCAATTGTGTGGTATTAATACTAGTATTCCTACCGTAGTGTGGACGCAGCGCCATTCTTCCTAAGTGACAAATTTAGGAACTATATTTATCATTTGCCATTTGCCAAATCATACTACATGGTATCAATGCCATGGTGTAGTCATTATGTTTAGTATGTTTCTGTAGTCCTTTTTCGATGCATATATACAACTTGTTAAATAGCGAGACTTAACATGTTTATACCGAATCCGAACGGCAATGTGGAGATAAGCTGAGATAAGTGAAAACCCTTTTGATTTGTTTTTTTTACCTCTGATAACGGAACCCAGTAGCAGTAGCAGTAGTAGCAGTAGTAGTTCATAGCACTAAGCACTGCATCACTGAGCCCACAATGAAATAGTTTACCTCCTGAAAAAACATCCTTAATAAGCTGCGCTGTACCGGTGAGTTAGACTATTGTAGGGAGGAGAGTCTGTGATGCCCGATGAGTGTGGAGAATTATTCGCAAATATGTCTAATAGGTATGCGCATAGTTTAGATAGAAAAGTGAGGAAAAAAACCAATAGAAGGCTAGAATCCGCTGTGCGAATCTTTTAATAGCCTATCTCTCCCCATCCGAAAGAAATTATGCGCTCAGCAAATTTAAATTGATCGTGTCGCGCGCTGTGTGGCATGTTACGACATTTTGTTGAAGCCAAAGCTCTGTCACGTCAATGTCATCCATCTGAGAAACGAAACAGTCAGACATCATATTTCTATAGCGTTCTATATAGACGGTAACATTCTGGCCGGCATCGTCATTAAAGAAATATAGCCCGATGATTCCACCAGCCCAGAAAGCAAACCAAACAAAATACAAATACGAATTTTTGGCGCAACAGGCTGGTTTGTACCCAGGGCCTAGATTTCTCACAACCATTCATGTGTGCGTGTGTACTTCTTGCACGATGGCGGGACCTCCTGTTTTATGCTGACTCCGAACGGCTAAGTTGAGATAAGCTATTCTTGACAATTGATACTACTCGGACGATTTGTCAGATCATCACTAGAGGAGGGCCAGTGAAAAACGATTAAGGTGTTGCTACTGCTGGGAATCGAAACCAGACCTTCTGCGCGGCAGTTCATCGCACTAACCATCGCGCCACTGAGCCCTCGCAAGCAAAATAAACAGTCAAATGTTTATAAGGGCGTCTCGACCACGGCTTCTGGGTTTCCTCCACTCCAAATTCGGAGATAATGGTTCTTTACATATCAATTTAATCAAAGATGGGCCTTATTGCAAATAAAATTTTGCTTTGAAATTGAGGATCAAGCTGAATCATGTTTCGGATAATATTGATGCGGTTTCAATACTTCCACAAGCTGGATGTTATAAGCTTTTAAGCCAAGATCTGCCCGTAAAATCTTAAACCGATGCGCATAGCTGCAATTACTGTGCACAATGTCGAATCGGCTCATTCGGATTCTCCTCGATACTTTTTGTCATCTTTGAGAATGCATATTATCTAGAGTGCACGTGGTCCGAAAACATTTATCGTTTGCCGAATAACTTACTCAGATAGACGATTATGTAGACCGCAAAATGGACGTACACACGATAAGTTTGACGAACTGAATCATGGTTTTCAAAATAAGTTTTCACAATTTGAACGCGTGGTTGTGGTGTTAATCTATTCATCGTAAAATGGCAAAACGTACTAACCACAAATAAACTTTCAACTGTCAAATGGATAATCTCTAGAAACACCAGTTTAACCAACCTCTAAAAAAAGAGCTTTGTAATATTCCTACCGCCCAAATGCTCTTAATATCTAAATCTATTTAGTTATATACAAATCAATAAATCAGTCCCATTGTTTTTTGAAATTTATTTTTAAATGCTTAGCTATTACTGACTGAATTTCAAGTATCCATACATTCAGTCATGTTCGTTCTACTTTTTATATTTTTAAATTACACCAACGGACTTACCATTGGGGTAGGATCTGGATAGTTGAGCGCAGTTGTTTCCCTGAAAATGGAAAAACAAAAACATAAATAATTCCATAAAATTCATATTGATGCTAAATAAATGAAGAAAAAAGCAAAACAAGAAATTCATTAGACCATATACGTGAAACTAACTTAATAAAAATGCAAATTTTATCTACTATCCCATTGCATACGCATAGATGTGTGGTTACGGATAAACAGGAAACATGCAAAACAGACATTCAAATGCACAACTGGATCTCTTTAGAAAATACAAACTTGTTTATAATCAACCACTGATGAGTATAGAGGTTTGCGGAATACCTCTGTACTCACAGTGGCTTCACAGTGGTCCAGGAAAAAACGATTTTATGAACTTTAAAAATAAAGTTTTTTTCAAATTCATCGACATAAACACGAAAATAAAAAACTTTTTAACTTTCTGTCAAAATGTCGTTAAAAATCGTGAATTTGAATTGACAAATCGCCATGATTCAAGCAGGTTGCATAGAACTGAAGCAGGATGTAGAAAGCATCTAAATACTGTTAGATAAAAAACGAAAAAGTGTTGAAATACAAAAAGGCAAAAGCATCATGTCTTGAGGTCGATTGGAATAATTTTAAAATATGTCGCAACAAATTTAAATCGTCACTTGAGTGCGCGAAAAATAAATATGTTAGTAAAAAAATCGAAACTTGTAGTGACCAAAAAAGTATGTGGAGAACTTTAAAACTGTTTGTTTTCAAGGAAAGTAAAAACTACGTAAGCGAAGTTTCAGATGGTAAAAATAAATATCGAAATCATCTCGAGATTGCAAACGTTTTTAATTCATTTTTTGTAAATAGTATTGACGATATTCGAAACAATATTCCAAAAATACCCTATAAAATGTATTTAGACGTTTATGAGATATGTAGTGATTTGTTACTTAAAATTATAAATGTATCCCTATCCAGTGGTACGTTTCCTAATTGCTGCAAAGAATCTCTTATTGTTCCAATCCAAAAAATAAAAAACTCGAAAAAAGTTGAAGATTTTAGACCCGTAAATATGATGATCTTGAAAAGTAATGTATATCCAGCTGCAGTCTTATCTAGAAACGTACAACCTAATTTCATGTTATCAGTCTGGGTTTAGAAAAAATCATAATTGCGAATCCCTTTTAAATTTGGTAATAACTAAGTGGAAAATTGACATTCATGAAAAGAAAGTGATTGTGGCAGTGTTTCTTGACCTTAAAAGAGCTTTTGAGACTGTAGATAGAAAAATTCTACTTGAAAAACTAAAAATGTATGGTGTGAGAAATACAGAGCTTCATTGGTTCAAATCTTGTCTTGAAAACCGAACCCAAAAAACTAAAATTAATGACGTCGTTTCGAATCCTGTCCCTGTGCTCCATGGTGTTCCTCAAGGATCATTGCTTGGTGTGTTGCTGTTTTTGGTGTATATTTATGACATGGAGAATATAGTACGTTATTCCAAAATTGTGCTGTTTGCTGATGACGCGTTGCTATATATTTCTGGTATTGATGTTGATCAATGTATTAATAAAATTAATACAGATCTTGAATTACTTCAAGAGTGGTTTGATGATAATATGTTAAAATTAAATATAAATAAAAAAATGGAAACATTTGCATTTCAAATCAGTGTATTGAAAAAGTCAGTGAGATTAAATATCTAGGTGTTATAATTGACGATAAATTAAATATGAACTCACATGTAAATTATGTATGCAAAAAATAGCAAAAAAACTGTATTTTTTATGTAGTATTGAAAAAAAATGTCGTTAAATACGTCCATTAAAGTTTACAATGCAATGATAAAACCTCTTTTTGAATACTGTTCAAGTATTTTATTTATGTGCAATAATCAAATGATTAATAGATTACAGAAGCTTCAAAATAGGGGTATGAGAATTTTACTGTCATGCAACGTATTTACCCCAATACGTGAAATGTTAAATAAATTAAATTGGATGAGTGGAAATCAGAAAATTCTATATAATGTTATTGTATTTGTTTTTAAAATTAAATTTAAGATATTACCTAACTATTTAAATGAATATGTGTCATTTGCGGGAGATGTTCAATCTTTTGTGTTGCGTAATGCTGGTGACTTTAGATTACCAAGATATAGAAATGAAAAAAACAAAAAATATTTACTATAGTCTTCCAGATAATTTAAAAACAGAACATAATTTAGAAAAGTTCAAAAAACTATTAATATGTTAAAAAAAGATTTAATTAACATTTATGTATAATCATAAAATTTGTAATGAACATTTTTTAAATGGCGACAAATTGCTGCCAAATAAATAAATGAAAAAAAAATAAAAAAACATTAATCTCACAAACTTAATAATTTTTTTTTATGAAAATTGTATGTAAAAATACTTTGCGAAGAATTTTCGAATCAAAATTGACTGTAGCCTATTTATATTTTAAATTATTGCAGGTTTTTTCGAGGTTATTTTTATTAAATTTAAAATTTACCATTTCTTAAACAATTGTTGAATTGTATTATATATGTTTTTCTGAATTCTATCAGCGAAAATCTAGATCTATTCAGATAAATCCAGATTCCGCTGTTAAAAATGATGTTATATGCTCTCATTACTCTGATGGTCGGTGGAACTTTCTTGTGTGACATAATACCGTCAGATTTTAATCGCTTATAACTACGAGACTAATAATGCTAAAACAGTGGTTGAGCACACAACGGATGGACCATGTATGTACGTATTATATGCGCGGTATTCATTTTGATGTCACATCATCGCCCTATTCTAGGAGCATTCGCGTAATTAATACGAATTCTCTTTGTGAAAAGTTTTAAATTCGCGAAGGGTGAATAGAGTTCGACTAGGACGTTCGTTCATTTAGATGTAATAGTAAAGGGTTTGAGGAGCGCTAAAAGGATCTAAAGTGATACAGTAAAATGATTCGCCGGAATATAAGTAAAAATCAGTATTTAATAAAAAATTACAAAATAATTTAAAAATCTCATTTTTTAGGGCTCGTAAATATGCAGAAAATTATAGCAAACGCAATATATCATCCCAACGTTTCCACACTAAATCTTCGGTTTACAATTTCAATTTTCAACATTGCGAATTAGTGTTGAACAAACATACCTGCTCGCAGGACTTTAAATTTTTTTTATTAAATTGCTATACCCGTTTTAAAATTATTTGGGATCTATGCTACTTATATTGAGAATACAACTAAAAAAAACTTATTTTGTTGAACTGTGATTATATGAACTATTTATATTAAATTTGATAAAAATAGTGATTTTCCGCTAAAATACATTTAAGCTAAAACTAATTATGAAGCATTTTTGCAACTGACAAAGTAAAGGCTGAACTATAATAGTCGCAAGCTAATGTCAAATTTGACATTAACATCTTTAGTTCTGTCATTTGCTTAAGTGACCTGTAATAGGTTCCTTTTTTGTTGCTAAAAAAAAGCCATTTAGGCCAATAAAACAATTTTCGTGTAAAATACAACAGCATCTTAGTCTACATAGATTTTATAAAGCATGGCTAGTTATGTAGTTTTAGACCCTTAGCCTGGATAAAAAATGTGCTACCAAACCTATTTCTTTCAAAAGCTATAGAATTTGGTTAGTGGTGTCAATGAGTTCTAATTTTTATGAAATTCCAATTCAATTTATAAAAAAAAAACATATGAGAGGCTACAATCCGCTATGCGGATCGTTGAATACCCTATCCCATACCATCCTTTAAATTAATATCCTCAAAATATAGGCCTTATGGCGATGAAATACAGAAAATTACATTGTCACAATATATTGCTCAGACAGTTTCTCAAAATCTTTTGTGGTTCGACAAAAAAACAACGTATTTCTATTGCTAATGCCTTGGGATGGGGTATACAAATGGTTTTTGTTAGAAAACGCCCCCAAAATGTGGGCGTAGGTGAAAATGATCTATGGACAAAATGTTTATATTACCATTTCGGAAGTATTTGCATCAAAATTTTTTTCGAAAGTTTTAAAATTTGGACAAAAAGCGTTTTTTACTAAAAACGCCCCCAAAAAGTGGGCGTGGCAAAAAACTTTGTATGAACGAAATATAGATATTAGGATTGTCTAAATATGCTACTCAGACACTTTTTTGAAATTCCTTACGGTTTGGCCAAAAAATAAGTTTTCCTAAAAAGGGGGCGTGGCAGTGGGCGGATTTCAAAAATTTTTACACTTGTTCTGGTGGCACGGACGAGGATCCTATATACCAAATTTCATTATCCTAGCTCAAAATTTAAGGCCCAAAAACCGCTGACGAACAGACAGACGGACGGACGGACGGACGGACAGACAGACATGGCTAATTCGACTCAGCTAGCGATTCTGAGTCGATCCATATACTTTGAGGTATATGTAGCAAAATTATTTCTCTATGTTACAAACTAAGTATCAAAACTAATATACCCCCCTATGGGATAGGGTATAAACAACACAAAAGCAATTCTCAAGGAGACCCCATATTCGTCTATTATGTATTTTGTTCACAATACTTTTCACTACAAAAGTTTAATGTCAAACTTTCAAATAAAAAAGCGGAGTTCGCTTTTTCGGAAATGAGTAAACATTAACTAAACTGTGGACGAAACGGAAAGAAAAGCTATCATAGTCGAAAAGTACAATTTCCTTGTACATATTTGCAAATTTACGTACTGAGTGATTCGACTCTAATATTTGTTAGCCTTAAATCAGATGTTGAATTTAATTTAACAAGATATTGACGACTTTGTAAAACTTAATAAAACGAGGGGTGGGTGCACGACTGGGTCGTACGCAACTTTCTCTTTCACAGCGAGTTGGGCGTTAGACCAAATAGTGCGCATTTTGATTATTAATGCTAAAAATTATATAAAATGTCGAAATGTGACTATACGAACGTTTACTCCGAAATTTGAAGGAATCGGTGTCTATGTGAAAAATAATTATTTTTCGTTATTGGCCACAACTGAAAATTCCGTTAAGTGATAGTTGGGCTAAAACTAATTATGTGGAATTGTTCAAAACTATTATAGTAGTATATATATTAAATTTCATTCAATTTGGCATAGTAGTTTGCGAGAAATTAACAATTTTCTTTATATGGCCTGAATGACAAAATCCGTTATATTGATTTTCTCGAAAAAAAACTGGGTATGCAGTTTTGTTGGAACTAATATGCTTATAGTATATATAAAGTTTAATCAAAATCATTAGAGCCGTTTTCGAGAAAATTGAGGTTATGTGTAATTTTTATATGGCAGGTACCGTTATTAACATGGCTAAAAGCAAACAAAAAAAATGGCCTAGAATTATGACCAAAACAAGCTTGGATACGAAGTTTGAAGAAAATCGGTCAAGCCGTTTAGGCTGGGGAGACCATTACGGACAGACGGACCGACGGACCGACGGACCGACGGACCGACGGACGGAATTCCAAAACCCACTTTTTTAGGCTCCGCTATCATCGAATCAATCAAAATCTCGAGGTCGAAAATTTTCACGAAAACAATATCTTTCTCTTTGTAAGAGAAAGTTAAAAATCCGTTGTTTAGATTTTTTAGTAAAGACTGGGTATGCAGTTTTGTTTCAAATTGCAACATTGAAAGTTATAAACCGTTGCAGTATTTTTGAGAAATTTCGATATTGCGGGAAAAGTTAAAATGTCAATTTCAAAAACCCCCCCATATTCCACGTTTAAGCTAAGTACGCTGCTCGAGCTAAATTTTAGCTCCCATACAAAATTCTCTCCAAAAATTAGCTGGGCTTAATTTAAGCGAATCCATTTAGACGAGCGGTACGCTGCTTCAGCTAAAAAATCAAACTTTCGTTTCAGACTGTACTGGATGTATCTGTCACAATTTAGCGCGCCCATTAATGGTTCGGCACATTTTCTCAAGCTAAATTTTGACACATCGTATTGTTGTTTTTCTGTTGTGCTTTTGAGTTGCTGAAATTTTTGAAAAAAACTTATTTTTCAAAGAACAGCTCTTTATTGTGACACTTATCCATAAAGCACTCTATGTCAAAATTTAGCGAGGATTTAAGCTAGTGTTTGGAGAGAAATAATGGAGAGCAGCTAAAATTTAGTTTCGCTCGAGCAGCGTACTATGCTTTAATGTGAAAAAAAATCGAGTGTGAGTTAACACAATGTTGAAACTGTATTTTGGCTAATTTGTAAGAGAATGTGATGAATACGGTATGGAGGTGGTAATCATAGAGAGGGCGAGAGAGACCGCGATTGATCTCTTTTCGTTACACTTCTTCGTTTCTTAAAATCTAATTCACACCGTCCCAAAAGAAGTTTCACAAAAAATAACCCTTAAAATAATATCGGCTTACTCAACTCCAGAGTAGTGTACACAAGATTTAAATTAAAGAGAAAATACCGTTTTGAAAGTGTTACGTAAGGGCTAGCACATCGGGCAAATGGTCACCATCGTTTCAATGGTACATACGTACTTTTTGTTTAAAATTTCTATGATCATTTTGTCTAAATATGGCTGACTTTAGATGATCCAGCGTTGAATCTCCTCCCTTAATATCCGGGCGGTTTTGGGCTTAAAAATTTGACTTAAGGATTTCTTTCTAAACCAAAGAAACAAATCCAGTATTGTTAAAGTACATAATCTAGGGTGCCATGTCATATCATTATTACAAGAGAGTACACTGCAGAAAATGTCTAATACAGTAAATGAATTCTTTCAAGGACGGCATTTGGCACCGTTTGGATGAAACCACATGTCTTTCACATCAATACCATCTAATTATGACCGAAAGAACTCGATTATCATCCCGTGAAATCGAACACCAATAACAATCACTGCTCGACGAGCTTAATTTTCGAAGAAGTTTGGTCCTCGAGCCCAAAATCCGCACCAAACTTTGCACGTTGTAGATGCATAATATGTTTCAAGACAGATATTTAGAGTATGCTTAACGTGAACACCTGGCCATTACAGCTCTTATTTCACGGTTGGCCTACCCACATATCAGAACCATAGAAAAGTCTGATTAGCACCCCAACACAGGACACGTTGCCTTGGTACATTTCGAAAATCATGTTGTTAGGCGCGAACTTCATCCTTGATAAGTACCGAGGTCTATCTGCACCTCTTTTTTCCGAGGTACATCTGTACCTCAAGTTTCCTCATCCGCTTTAGAATACCAAACCGCCCCAGACAAGTCTTAGGGTCTCCTGATTCCCGTGGTACCATACTATAGTCTATGGTGAGACTCCGCCCGTTTTCCTTATGGGTCCCATAACAAACCCAAGAAAATGAAGTTACTAACTCACTACTAACCAATGAAAGTAATTAGCAGCAACACCAAGTAACTTTTCAAACTTTATGCACCATTAACTACAATTGCTTATTGAACACACACTTGTTCATTTAGTAAAAGAGCCTGACTACATCGCCTTATCGAATAAAATTTATTCTTACTGCAAGTTTTAATATCCAGATGGATGCGGACCTACATGAAGTGGGTTTGGATTGGCTCGCGATGGGCTTTTACAGTAAACTGATATGGCCTCATTCGCTGCAGATCGCTCAGTATCGAATGTACAAAACTTCGCTTTACTGCGGCTGCCTCTATCCACCACCTGAGGAAGCGCCCAGTAGGTGCCCAACCCAAGACTTAATGTAATCGCTTAATGTAATCTTGCTCAAACTGTGGCAGCCAAGCTTTCATTCTTGAAAAATTGTTAAACTATGGCAGCCAAACTCTCATGTTTTTTATACCCTATCCCATAGGGGTATATTAGTTTGATACATAGTTTGTAACATAGAGAAATAATTTTGCTACATATACCTCAAAGTATATGGATCGACTCAGAATCGCCAGCTGAGTCGAATTAGCCAGCCATCCGTCCGTCCGTCTGTCTGTCTGTTCGTCACCGATTTTTGGGCCTTAAATTTTGAGCTAGGATAATGAAATTTGGTATATAAGATCCTTGCTCGTGCCACCAGAACAAATGTAAATTTTTTTTAAATCCACCCACTGCCACGCCCCTTTTTAGAAAAACGTATTTTTTGGCCAAACCGTAAAGAATTTTAAAAAAGTGTCTGAGCAGAATATTTAGAGAATCGTAATATCTGTATTTCGTTTTTTATGAAAAAATGTTTTTTGGCCAAATTTTAAATTTTTCGAATAAAATTTTGATACACAATCATTGGTAGTATTAATATGAACATTTCGTCAACAGACCATTTTAACCCACGCCCACTGTTTCGGGGCGTTTTCCTACAAAAACCATTTGTATGCCCTACCCCAAGGCATATGCAATACAAAAACGTTGTTTTTGTCGAACCACAAAAGGTTTTGATAAACTCTCTGAGCAATATATTGTGACAATGTCATTTTCTGTATTTTATCGCCATAAAGCCCACATTTTGAGGATATTATTTTAAAGATGGGATGGGATAGGGTATAACCTTCTCATATGTTTGAAATATTGTTCATCACAAAAGCGCGGTGTTTTCTTCTTTAGAGCTTCATTTTTGCTAACCCCTTAAATGTTAGCAGTAAAATTGTTTTATTTTGTTGGTTACCAAAAAATGGCAACAAATTCGAAACTTGTGTGGACACCTTTATAACCTTTATAACATAACATTGCATCACCCCCCTGAATGGCAATCAAAGTTTCACAATTTCGCAGTAAAACTTCTCGTTCAAAAAACCGACTTCAATATGGTTTAAGTTTGTTTTTTCAGCTGGAACATAATAATAAGGATGGAGGAGTTAAAACCCTAACAATTTTATGCATATTTATGGTCCACCTTGGGGATTTTCATGAAGTCATGACTCAGTACATTAAAAAAAAACCTAATAATGTCCGCCCTCCCATGCAACCTGGACCACTGTGTATTGTATCTCCTACCTACATCGACATTACTCATATGCATTTTGAATATCATATTTGTAAATGAAAAACATGAGAGCTGAAAACATTTCTCCCGGTTTTGTGATTCACAACACTATGTGGGTGATGATACCTCAATTAGCAGACTTCCGACACATTTGGCATTCAGTTTTTATGACGTCAGATGAATTTTCCCCTTGTGATAATTGCATGATACACGTCCAGCAAAAACACCTGTTGCTGGATGTGTACCATTTTTGACTACCCACCTGACGGTCATAGACAACGAGGAAGCTCTAATTAATACTAAGTAAATATTTTGCTACCGGTTGTTTTCTTCCGCCAAAAATTATCAGAGGCGGTTTTTGACGTTTTTCTATTGAACTTTACAGCGATTTGGACGTAATACCTTCAAGACACCAGATGAACTACGCAATTATTTGGAAAAGGAAAAAATAATGATTCAATGGAATTTAGGGAAAACCATTTACATTTTCAAAGTGAGTAAAGCTAAAATTAAATCAAAAATAATCTGGTACCGTTAGTCATGTACTTTTGGGGATAATTTTTGCGAAGACTATAAATAACTAAAATACCGTGGAATATTTCTAAATTTAGTAAGCAGTACTGCATAAGGAGGTTATGTATTCAATTTGTAAAAACCCGGTAATTCTTAAGTTTAACAACATAATTCGGCTCAATAAAGGTAACGAACAATTTTGTTTGTTTTTGTCAAAAAATGTTTTGTTAAGTACCGGACCCTTACGAATTGAAATGATTTAAAAATGGCTGCTCTGTTTGAGAAAGTTTAAAAGCAGAAAAAACATCCAGATGTATCTACAACATTTAAATATCAGCGGATTTACATAAAACTGCCCTAAGTGGTCACCATCCCAATTGCATTTTTGGTCGCCCGGCTAGCCATCATTGTAGTCCATCGCGATTCCTAGATTCGTCTGATGCTTGAGCATCGGGAAACTCTTGGTGGTGTTCCAAGGTGACTGACCAAGTCCTTCACAAAGGGGGAACTTAATACTAAGATGGAGACTACTAAAGTGTGCTAAAGTGGAGGAGCTTCCGATCATTACCGACGTATTCGTAGCTGATCCGCTACTTGTCTCGGGCGCCATGATGGTAGAATAATACTGAGAAACCATCCCTTTCATGCACTAGCCCTAAAGATTCGATGTAAATGAATGCTTCAGGTGGGATAAAGCCCGAAATAAGAGAACTTTCCATGTAAGTATTTATTATTGGAGTAGTAAGCCCCGAAAATCGGGCTGTTATCGGTAGCCATCGCCCTTGAAATGTGCCTTCGAATCACCTTAATAAGGAAATTGTCAATTCTATTCGACTGAGCCCCATCATATAGGACCCTGTTGTAAAAGTATTTTATGTACTCGAAATTTGGCGTTTTATACAATCCTAGACTCGAAGACACTGTCTCTGATACAGCCGTATTTTTTCCATGTAGGATAGCGCTGCATTGAATCACACAGGGCAGGCGTAAGCGAGGATTGGCCTTATTAGGGCCATGTAGCATATGACCTGGGCTGTTATATTTTTTGCCCCATAGATTGGGATCTTCGATTACGAGTGTCAAATTTGAGAAGCTTCTCAGGACAGTTTTATACTTTTGGATGTTTGTCAGACTTTCGCGGGAAGTGGGCAGTAAAATCGGTTTTTATACCCTATCCCATAGGGGTATATTAGTTTTGATACATAGTTTGTAACATAGAGAAATAATTTAGCTAGATATTCCTTGAAGTATATGGATCGACTCTGAATCGCTAGCTGAGTAGATTAAGCCATGTCTGTATGTCCGTCCGTCCATACGTCACCAGTCTTTGGGCCCTACATTTTGAGCTAAAAGGATGAAATTTGGTACACGTGCTCTTTTTTGCTCCAAGCAGAACAAGTGAAAAAAATGTTAAAATCCGCCCACTACCACGCCCCCATTTTTAAGAAAAACGTAGTTTTTGGCCAAACCGTAATTAATTTTGAAAAAGTGTTTGAACAACAGAGAATCGCAATATCTACATTTCGTCTATAAATTTTTTTTGCCACGCCCACTTTTTGACTCTGCTCTGTTCTTGACACATGCATTTTTGTGAGAAAAAAATAGTTCCTAGGTCCTAGTCTTGATCTGCTCCCGTATTAAATCCAACTCACTCGGCACCTTAAGACAATTGGGCTCTGGACTATTGACCCACATTCCAGCAACCGAAAAATCATCTTTAGCGATGAAATACATCTCGAGAATTTTGTGTACGGATTTTGGTCTGTCGGATTATCTGTCATCCTAAGCGATGAAATACATCTCGAGAATGTTTTGTACGGATTATGATCTGTCGGATTATCTGTCCGTCTTTCTTCCAAAAAGAAACTGTCAAGCGGTGTACATATCGATTATAAGGAACTTCTTGTGGCTTGAATTGTATGATGAGATATGCTAGAAATGCCGTTCAAAATCGTCATAAATCAAAAGGACCCGCCATCCTGCAAGAATCACATTCTTAATCATGCATGGTTGTGAAAAAAAACAAGGCCCTGTCTTCTACGGAGAATGTGGTGCCAAAAATTCATATTTGTTGGCAATGCCGAGCCGGATATTTAAACTGGGATTCGTTAAATACTTAATATCACAAAATCTTCATTCAAACAACAAAATAAATTACAAATCCAGCGTCCTATCCCTTTATTATTCCCTATCCCCGGTACACTTGCAATAAAATTTGCACTTTTTGGAATACATTCCGCCATTGGCACCTTACAAATGGCGGAATGTATTCCAAAAAGTGCAAATTAGGAGCTGTAACCATTTTATTGCAAGTGTACCGGGGATAGGGAATAATAAAGGGCCTATCTATAAGGAGTGCAAATAGGGAGTTGTTACCATTTTTTGGGAATGATTGTAATACTTTTTCCAAGAATACCATGAGGTTCCCATATTTTCTCGAGACTGACACCATCTAACCCCCAACAAGTATTATGAAAGTTTGTTTTCTCAGTTGAAACGGACCTTCAACGCTTGAGCAGTACACCGGAAGCTTGTAGATATTTTATAACCTGGATATTCATTCTTTTTGAGTAGGCTGCCTTTTATGCTTCATATATGACGGAATTTATAGCTTATTCGTGCATTCCGAGAGTGTGGGGGGGGGGGGTAATTACCCTCCTACAACACCTTATTCTGGCAAAAATATAACTTAACAACAAATCTTGGATTATCGTCACATACTTTTAACAATTAACCTATAAACGGGTATTCCCTTCTCACTTTCATTGTTGTCATTTTCGGTTTTTCTGCAAAAAAAAAAAAAAAATATGCGTCGCAAATCTGTCGTGGCTCTATTTAGGCTAGGTAAACAAAAATGACTGGGAATCACCCACGTTCAGTTTGCATGAGATACACTATCAGCCAAAGACTAACAATTTACGTCAAACTGCGAATACCAATTTAAAGAATTGCACACACAAGCACAAAATGTCTTGGGAAATTTAAATTGAGTTGGAACAACGCTTTCCTGTGGACAGAGAGACGTTTTTTTTTTACTTTCTACTCTATTAGTCTAATTGGCTCCATTGTTGAGGCTCCCTTATTGTAAGGGGCGCAGATTCTATTGTTCTTCGTACACCGACCTCGAAAAGACAAACATATACAGACATACAGCTTTCAAAATGCCGTGGTGTATGCATAATTTTGAACACATTTTGTAGATGATGTTAAAGTTGTCAAAAATGTCCACAAACAGGTAACCAATCCAAAAGTATCTATAATTGACACCTCACCTACGTTCCGGTACACTGGTTTAGATGTATTCGCATTCGCAATCCACTTGTGAATGGCAACACATTTATGAATGAACTCATGCTGTCGATTTTCTATTTCTCGCTGAGTCAGATTTCCCTTAAAATTCGTCATCGCGTACCATAAAACCAGTTCCAGCTACAAGTCTTATTGTGCGAATAAATTATTATTTTGTGAAACTCATGGGCCATGTCTCCGACTGAGACATGGTGTGCAGATAGTTACACGCGTCTAATTTTTTTTTTTTTAGATTTATTACGATTCAAGTCGACTTTGCACATTCCTTAACGAAGATCACATCACAGACGCACCAGACATTTCTCATAAAAATTTATATCTTCATGTATCTGCGTGTATCTGAGAGTATCTATCTGCAGAAGTTTTACACATTAATGAGTGATTTTAATCGCTCATAATACAGGCATTAAAAGGATATTAAATAATTTATTCGGCAAATTCATTGACATGTCCTTGACAGTGGGCGGTGGCGCTGAACTTCTATCACGTGGGTTGGCTTATTGAAAAGTTGTCTAGCTATCAAGGATGATGGATGAATGCAGACAGATTATGATATCAACAGATGGACATACTGCTGAAGAACGTGTTCCTTACTTGAAAGTGAATTCTCGAGGGGATTTAAATAAGAGGCAGCCAATTACCCATGAGAAGGAAAACTGAAATGCGAAAGAGATAAACAGAATCATCAACATGGAGATTTTATTGATTGAAGTGTTTTGAATATTTCTGGTAAATGCGGGTGCGTCGTTTAGTAGACTAACAAGGAAGGAAGACTTGTTTTTATCTCATAGTTGGGGGTGAGTTGGGAGGTGCCTTTAATCAATCTCACTGGGTGTAGAAGAAATCGATGAGATTGGAACAATTTTATATGCATACTCACATTAAAAAAACATAAAAGCGATTTATTTATGAGGATATTTGCAATATGGCAACACTCAGACAGGTAATACTTAATATTATGACACCTCACAACATCTTTTTTTTAATACGGATAGGCAAATGCGTATGTCCGAGCGTTCAAAATCCTCACTAGGTTAGATAATCGTGGCTGTACGCGATGCACACTTAAACCATAAAGGTCCGTTGTGGTACCACATGAATCCATCGACTTCCCTATATTGGTTTGCCTAATTGAACCATTCAGAGCTAACTATGTAGCGTATGAGGTTTCTGACCACTAGTCAGCTCATCTAGATTATCGAACAAGTGGTCTCCCAGATGAAGTTTCCTTTTTCCTAAGAGAGCTGGACAAGAGCAAATAAGTTGAGTAATACTTTCCTCCTCTTCCTCGTCTAAGCAAATTCTACATAAATCATTGCTGAAAAGGTTTAGTATTTTTGTGTGTAGGACTATAGGACAGTGTCCTGCGGTGACACCGATTATGGTGCTGGTCTCATCCAACCGGATTTGACTTGCTAAACGATAAGTGCGAGTGTTGATAACACGACGAAAAACAGCAACACTATAAACACCCTGGTGAGAATGGCACGGATGAATACCCGGCCTGCTGTCCCAGGCGAACCTAGATGAGCTGCTCTGACATATTCGGACAACAGGTTGTCTAGGAATTTCAAGGGTTAGTCAGGCCCCTTGAACAGAGATGGTGGCGGATGAACCGAAAGGCCAACGGCAGCGCTCAATCCCGTAGTGGATACTGATGGCCCCGTGTCCTAGGGGTATCTAATAAATTGGAACTGGCCCTCCAGGTTGGGGGTTGTGCTTTGGGTTAACTACCCACCCACAGAAAAAAAAACATGTTTACGAAGCAACCAATAGCCTCGGAAAGGACTGATTTTATTGTTGACGACCCTGCTAAACGAAAAAAGGACAACGACGTTCGTATCTGCACCTGGAATCTGAGAACATTAAACAGGAGAGGTGCAGGCGAACAACTAGCGGAAGCCCTTTACTGCCATCCAGGAAATACGATGGGATGGGCCGGGCAAAAAGAGGATGAAAAACTGTGACATATACTACGGACCGTGTTATAGTGAGCAGAAACAGCAACTATTCGGATGCGGATTTGTTATAAGTGCCAGACTTAGGCAAGAAGTCTTATGTTTCCAAGACATTAGCGAACGCATAGTAACAATCCGCATCAAGGCCAAATTCGCCAACATAAGCCTTATATGCGCTCACGCTCCGACGGAAGAAAAAGATGATATAGCTAAGGATTGCTTCTACGAGCTCCTCGACAAAACCTATGAGCGACTACCGAAGTACGATGTTAAAATCGTGCTGGGAGATTTTAACGCAAAGGTAGGAAGAGAAGACATCTTTAGAAGTATTGTCGGAAAACATAGCCTACACGACAACACGTCTGGTAACGGACTTAGGCTAGTTGATTTCGCTACGGAACGAAATGCCACTATAGCCAGCACACGGTTTCCTCACCTCGATATCCATAAGGGGACATGGCGGTCTCCAGATCAACGAACGGTCAACCAAATTGATCACATTGCGATAGATAAGATGTACGCATCCAGTATTTTGGATGTCCGAACATTCCGAGGAGCTAACATCGACTCGGATCACTACCTTGTAACAGCCAAGGTAAGAATGCGGATATCCACCACGCCACAACAATCCAGAAATACTGTGAAAAAATTTAATGTCGGAAGACTGCAATCGCAAGAGACCGCCAAGACCTTCGCACAACGCGTATCCCTTAACCTCTCGATTAACACCACACCACCAGCATCGAATGTCGAAGAGCAATGGCAACGATGCCAACAGGCCATTAGATCAGCCGCAACTGATGTGCTAGGTTTCTCGCGCCCACCAGCAAGAAACCCCTGGTTTGATGAGGAATGCCGACAGATGCTCGCAGCCAAGAACGAGGCCTACAAGGCTAAGCTGCAGGTGAAGACGAGAGCTGCCATTGAGCTCTATAGGCAAAGAAGAAGGGAAGAACATCGGCTTTTCAGCAAGAAGAAAAAAGAGCAAGAAAAGCGCGCGATCGAGGATATACAGAGGTGCCACTCCAGGAACGATGTTCGCAAGTTTTACCAAAGTGTAAAACGTCAAAGCCAAGGATACAAGGCTCGAACAGAATCCTGTCGAGATGAACAAGGAAATATTGTAGTTGAGACACAGTCGATGCTGAGGATATGGAAGAACCACTTCTGCAGACTGTTAAACGGCGATGACGAACAACATTCCGCTGTCAGGCAGAACGAACCATTCAATATTGGCAACGACAGCGAAAACTGCCAACCACCCGACCTGAGTGAAGTGAAAATAGCAATATCTAAACTCAAGCTTAATAAGGCTGCCGGAAATGACGGCCTTCCCGCTGAGCTTTATAAGGCCGGCGGAGATGACTTGGTAAGTAACATCCACCAACTCATAAGCCAAATCTGGTCGGATGAAAATATGCCTGAAGAATGGAACCTCAGCATCGTTTGCCCGATCCACAAAAAAGGAGACCCTCTGAACTGCGCCAACTACAGAGGCATAAGTCTCCTCAACATCGCCTACAAGATCCTATCTGCCGTAATATGTGAACGCCTGAAACCGTTTACCAACAACCTGATTGGCCCTTATCAGTGTGGTTTTAGGCCAGGAAAGTCCACAACCGATCAAATTTTCACACTTCGGCAGATCCTGGAAAAAACTCAAGAAGTCCAAATCGATACCCACCACCTATTCATCGATTTTAAAGCCGCATATGACAGCATTTATAGAGACGAACTGTACAGAGCCATGTCTAGTTTTGGTATACCGCCCAAACTCGTCCGTTTGTGTAGGATGACGATGGAGAATACTCGCTGCTCCATCAGGGTCGGAAACGACCTCACCGACACATTCGATACCAAAAAAGGATTTAGGCAAGGCGATGCGCTGTCATGTGACTTCTTTAATCTGATTCTTGAGAGAATTGTGCAAAACTCCAAAGCCAACACCAGAGGCACAATTTTCCAAAAGTCGGTGCAACTACTAGCATACGCTGACGATATTGACATCATTGGTAGGACTCAACTCAACATCTCGTCAGAAATCAAACGAAGAATTACTCTTGCCAATCGCTGTTTCTTTTGGCTAAGAAGGCAATTTAGTAGTAAAGCCCTCACTCGAACTACTAAGGAGATCCTATATAAGACTCTGATCATCCCAGTCCTGCTCTACGGCGCTGAAGCATGGACCGTATTAAAAACGGATGAAGAAATCCTTGGTCGATTCGAGAGAAAAATTCTTCGAAAAATCTTCGGTTCCGTTTGCGTTGAGGGGCTATGGAGACGAAGATTCAACCACGAACTATACGAGCTGTACAGCGACATACCCCTGGTCAAAAAACTCCGCATTGGACGTTTAAGATGGCTAGGACATGTAGAACGAATGGACACCAATACTCCACCTCGCAGAGTCTTCGATTCCCAGCCAGACGTCGGACGCAGAAGAGGAAGTCGTCGCCTTAAGTGGCGCGCACAAGTAGAAACCGACCTCAATCAACTTGGAGTGCGCAACTGGAGGCAGTTAGCTAAGGACCGGGCTAATTGGAGAGGCATGTTGGTTGAGGCTCAGGTTCATCCCGGACTATAGCGCCACTTAAGTATGTAAGTATCCTTAACACTAGCAGAGATTTCTCCTACTCGAAGCTACCGAATTGGCTAGGGTTCTGGACATATCACAATAGTAAAACTCCATCTTTGAAGAGATAGTGAAGAGGGCATAAAATTCTTGGCATCAAATGTAGTTAAATCTCTTAAATCACAAATATGTACGTGCAAGCACACAAAACATTTCTGGACGAAAAAAAACAGCTGCATATCAAACAAGCTTTTAGCCTTTAATAGGGCATCAGTTTTTATAGCGGTAAGAGTGATAACAGCTCACAACCTGTTGAGTAGGCACTCTAGTCCAATAAGGTTGAGCAGCAGGCATCATTTTTGTAGGAATTGTAGCGATCTTGAAGTAGAAGGGGTATTACACACTACCATGTGGTCAGCGATACCCGAAGAAGGATTTTATCAGCGACTACTTAAAAGATCTACAGGATCTGGCAAACCACCATATGGTCCAGATCATTCGCTTCTGCAAAGGATCGAGTTGGAGTGACTTTAGATCACAGTAACCCCACTTAAGTACCATTATACTCGTTCATCAATATTTATTGATTTTAAGAGCTCGCTAAGGGTCTATGCGAGTTTGACGCCTCCTCCAAGCGTCAACAACCCATAAAATCCAACCTAACCAATGTACAGGATTGAAACAAAAACGAGGTCACATTCCCATATAGTGTAACAAATAAGTGTTACAGATATATTTTCAAGGGTAATTTAAATTGAACCTGTTCTAAGCCATGCCTAACCTGTTCTAAGCCATACTTGTTAGTAGAGACCATTGACCGGCGTTACATATCACTGCCTCAATTCCAATTCTTGTTCTTGTGCTTGCTGTTTTTTTTGTAGAATTTCTTTTGTTACGAGCTTGTTTTTTGCAAAATTCAAGCAATAAAAGCTTTGATAGTATAATCAGAACGAGTTCTCGATATATAAAAATAATAATTTATATACTGAGTGTCTAATTCATTCATATGCCACTTGGTCTGTGCGCTAAAAGTGCAAATCTTGGACAATGTCTAATTTGAAATATTGCAATAAATTTCTGTAAGCCCCAATGTGTTAGTTATCAACAAACAAACATTTATAAGCGATGGTACTGTGCAAGGAAGCCTTGCAATATTCGGCCCAAATGCATCCGTTCTAAGTCACTGTGCAACTTGTTGAAGAATGCTATTAATGATTTTAAGAATATTAAGAAGCTCTTACCTTGAAAGTCTAACAGCGAAGAAAGAGTCTAATTTTTCGCTTTAAAAAGGTTAAAATAATGTTAAAGAATGTAACACCTCCTCTGCGATATACTCTAAAAAGATCGATCCATCCACATCCTTACACACACTAGCAGATACCTCATTCATACTCGGAGCTACGGAATTGGCTATAGGGTTCTGGACATATCACAAGAGTTACAAAAAAAGGCAACAAACGGCCCAAAATAACCACGCCACCTCCAGCTAAAATGAATAGGCGAGTGAAGATCAAGAAAAAGTGGACATTTTTGCCACCCATCTGGAAATAAACCTTGAAAGCCTTCGATGGTCAAGCGATTCACTTCAATATCAATATGACGTAACAACGGAAACAATTTCTGCTGTAGTTGCTGCCATACAGGATACTCCACGCGTTTTCACAAGGGTGTATCAGGAGACAGACATTGCAGAGAGTAATTCCTAAAAATTTTGAATTGCTTTCCCCACTAACAAATTGAACACCGCAGACCTTCCGATCTTTTTGGTATTTCGCCAGTAGTTACTTCAAATGGTAGACTAGGACGAAACCATGCTGAACTTTATTTTTATGTTGGATAAAGGATCAATAGTAATGCTAACAAGAAAAATTTTCGAATTTGGAGTGAGTCGGACCCACAAATTCTTTAGTTCGAGTCACAGTATGGTGTGCAGTTTCCTCAAGCTGCATTGTCGGGCCATACTTTTTTGAAGAAAACGGAAAACGGGTGATCAATCAAGAGGTATTTTTTTAAAATGCCAAATAACACAAAAAATTCAATTACATCGTATGAAATCTTTTTTATTAATCTAAAGAACCATTTTCGACATTCACTTTTTGATGATAATCCCTTTCAAATGTTGCCCGCAACTGCGCCGTAGATCTTCCATGCGAACGTTCCAATTTTCGATGACGCGTTCGAGCATATTCGCCGGTATCTCGAGAACAATACGAGTAATGTTGGCATCCAATGCTCTGATCGTAGCTGATTTATCCACAAGCACCATAATGTTACGTAGCCCCAAAGGAAAAAGTCTAACGGTCTCTAAAAGTCTCACTCTCTTATCTCTTAAGATCCTTTCGTTCCCTCTATTCGTTGTGCTGGCAAACGCGGAATTTGGAGGAAGTGGTGGGCAGCCATGGTTGACTACCTTCAGACTCTGAGGATGCAACCTAATACAGGTATAACGAGTGCGACAGAGGAGTCCACTCAGAAGAAACAACGCGACAAAACGTGCGAAAGGAGTCCACTGTAAAATGTAGTCGTCGAAGGCCATAAAGGACGTGGAAGACTCGCGACGGGCAGCATCGGACAGGAGCGGTCCGAAAAGTTCGATGGGTAAGGGACCACGATTCCTCGTCGATGAGAAGCCTGCACCCCAACGAATCATTTGCGCCACCGCATTATTGGTGCAAACGCAAAATAGTACGATGGCATGGAGTAGACGTTCTCCTATTACATTCACCCAACGAGGTAGCAACGGAGGAGCAGCAGAGGCGTGGGGCGGACGGTCCAAAAGACACCCCTCCAACAAAATCGCAACATGGAATGTTTGGTTCGATGGCTAAGAGAAAACAATCTCTTTCCCCCAATGCTGGAGCAACGGAGGAGCAACAGAGGTGTTAAGGCCATGAAAACACATCTTCACGAAAACACAAAACGAACACACATGGACACCAAAGACATGGGACATCATGTCTAAAGACTTACTTACTTAAGTGGCGCTACGGTGCGGGAAGAACCTGGGCCTCAACTTACATGCCTCTCCAATTAGCCCGGTCCTTAGCTAAATGCCTCCAGTTGCGCACTCCAAGTTGGTTGAGGTCGGTATCTATTTGTGCGCACCACTTAAGGCGAGGTCTTCCTCTACTGCGTCCGACGTCTGGCTGGGAATCGAAGACTCTGCGAGCCGGAGTATTGGTGTCCATTCGTTCTACATGTCCTAGCCATCTTAAACTTCCAATGCGGAGTTTTTTGACTAGGGGTATGTCGCAGTACAGCTCGTATAGTTCGTGGTTGAATCTTCGTCTCCATAGCCCGTCAACGCGAACGGGACCGAAGATTCGAATCGACCAAGGATTTCTTCATCCGATTTTGATACGGTCCATGCTTCAGCGCCGTAGAGCAGGACTGGGATGATCAGGGCTTTATATAGGATCTTCTTAGTAGTTCGAGTGAGGGCGAAACAACGGTTGGAAAAAGTAGTTCTTCGTTTGATTTCTGACGAGATGTCAGAGTCAATAGCGGAGCCGAGGTAGGCAAAGTCCCGTACTACATCAAAGTTATATCTGTTAATGGTGACGTTCTGTCCAATTCGTCGATGTTGTGTTTCCTTTCGTGTTGACTGCTAAACCCATTTTTGCCTCTTCCTTCTCTATATAGCAAACGTGGCTATGACATCACCTTGAGTCCTACCAATGATGTCAATATCGTCGGCGTATTTTTGGAAAATTGTGCCTCTGGTCTTGGCTCGGGAGTTTTGCACAATACTCTCAAGAATCAAATTGAAGAAGTCACATGACAGCGCATCGCCTTACCTAAATCCTTTTTGGTATCGAATGTGTCGGTGAGGTCGTTTTCGACCCTGATGGTGCAGTGAGAATTCTCCATCGTCATCCTACACAAACGGACGAGTTTGGGCGGTATACCAAAACTAGACATGGCTCTATATAGTTCGTCTCTATAAATGCTGTCGTCTGCGGCTTTGAAGTCGATAAATAGGTGGTGGGTATCGATTTGGACTTCTTGGGTTTTTCCAGGATCTGCCAAAATGTGAAAATTTGATCGATTGTGGACTTTCCTGGCCTAAAACCACACTGATAAGGGCCGATCAGGTTGTTGGTAAAATGTTTCAGGCGTTCACATATTACAGCAGATAGGATCTTGTATGCGATGTTGAGGAGACTATCTAAAGACAGTCCAAAAAAAACTATCAAAGTTTCCAAGGGCACATATTATCCATATTATCCGACAACTGTAAAACCGGCCAACGGCTGTCGAAAATGACAACGAAACGTGTCCAAATACCAGCGACACCCAAATCAAAGGCCTAGAGCCCAACGTTAAAAAAAAGTGATGATGGCACCCGAATGGAAATCCCTGACCTTCCTTAAAGCTCACTGCTTCTGAGAAAATGCGGTGCCCTCCTTCCTTCCTTCTGATATTCAATCTTCTCCACCATAGTTCACGTAGTTTGGGTTTCGTATTGGTCGCGGTCAATCAAACATAGGCATCCGGGGCAAATGTTTGATTGACAGAAACTAGTTGTCCAGGATTGACACCGGGATTTCCCTATGGAAAACCGGTGTGATTGTGAAAATCCCATTGGTATATCCAATTGGAAAGAGCAAGTGCGAGGTGTCTGGCAGCGATAGCACGCGTTGGGGAAATACCTGACATCGATGCGTTAAAATGCGCAGTAAGACCAGTCACGTGTGAACGCGGGTAGCTCGACACTAGTAACCGCGAACGCACTTTCCAGCCAAAGGGCAGAAAGTGTGAGACGTTGCAGTGGGCTTACGAGTGGAGAGTACTAAGTGTGAATGAAAAAAACGGGATCGATTCTAGACAATGGAATCGTGGTAACAAAGAGATTCCACTTCTTGGATATCTTTCAAAAGTGTTAGACGTGCGTTTTTTTTTAGTCGTTAAATATTCGTGAAAAAAGATTTTAAGCTTTTTGGAATTTTTTTTGTGAAGGAAAATCCTTTTTGTTGAGAAGGAAAGAATAAAGTTATGAGGAGGAGTGATACCAGAAATTTTGTTTGTGAAGGAAAATCCTTTTTGTTGAGAAGGAAAGAATAAAGTTATGAGGAGGAGTGATACCGAGAAGGGAAGAAGGAAGAAGAGCAGAAAAAACAGGAAAGAACAGAAGAGCGGAGGAAGAAGGAGAAGAAGAATAAAAGAAGAAAAGTAGAGTTTTGATAGTGTTAGATCGATTAGTGCAAAAGCTGCTGGTTATTCCGCGTCCGGTAAAAATCAAATCCCGAGAAAAGACGGGACAGGCGACCCCTTTCTTATATAATTTTTTTTTAAATTTTGGGATAAAATTCGTTCGGGGCCATCTTTGTGGTCCGGCATTTTTTTGATACATTTGGTATCAATAAAAAAAACCGTCTTAATAAATTTTAATTGGGCGCACCACCCCCATTCAAGTTATAACAACATTTTCTTTTATTTCATTTCACTTCATCGGTTTTTGTTTTCGTTTAATTTTCGTTCAGGTTTTATTTTCAGGTTTCAGGTTTTCCTTAAAAATTACGTGGCGTCAAAAATTCATCGTTTACTTCGAAGCTAAAACGCTCGAAGATTGAACCCATCCCGCTGAGTCAACTGGGCTCTTGTAGTCCACCCACGAAAAGTTGCGAATCTTTGGCTGAGTGATCTGTGGTTGACAGTTCACTCAGGAATTTTCGTAGCACGGTGTGATATCGTATGATCTTGCTGACCAATTTACTGGTCTGAAGCGTGAAATTGTTCACCAAAGCGGTCTCTCAATATGTCCATTGTTTCTCAATCTGTTTGGCAAGCGCCGTCTTATTGGAACCAAATATTATCGAGATCTCGGACTTCAATTTCAAGCAAAAAATAAGTCCGTTATCATGGCGCGGACCGATGATTCCACTGGCACATAAACCACACCACACGGTTGTTTTGGGCGGATATAACTGCAGCTGTTGAACCTCTAGCTGTTGTTTTTTTGGCCCATATACGGATATTTTGCTTATTGACGTATCGATTAAGCCTGAAATGGGCATCATCGCTGAACAAAATGTAGGTCGAAAGCAGTGGGTTTTCAGCAAGTCTTTCGAGAGCCCATTCACTAAAACGATAATGATGTTCGGGTGAAAGTCTATCCATGATGAAATGTCAATGAATACTGAATAAATGACACACGACTCAGGCGCCATCTGTCAAAAAACCCCTTTTGAAAAAAAACCCACTGATTGATTCCCCTTTATCTGGTTTCTGAAAGTCTTCTTCCAATTTCACTTTTGTAGGCAAAAATCCTGGATATAATTGAAAAAATAAATAAAATATTCACCAGAATCACGAAATGTCAACCTAAACGTGACGGTAATTCAATCATAATTTCAGTTGTATCCCGTTGGTGGATTACAAGTTGCAACGAGACTGAAATAAATAGAGAACTCCAATGCCTGGAATTTTTAATTTTAATTTAAGGTTGTGATGGTAAAAATGGAGACTTCTTTCAAAAGTTTTGAGAAATTAAGGAGCAAAAATGGAAGATGGGAAATGGAGGATGGGAAATCTGTCCACTGTACCTACACCAACGCAAATAACTTTTCGATCCTTAAAAAGGTCACCTGTAGCATTGACCTTCTGAATGAATGATGAACAGTTCTGATTACCATTAATATGGAATCTGTCACCTCCATTATCTGTTCACAATTATTTTAATCAATCCCTGTCTGGCGAATTTATTTGTCTTGTGTCGCCCTAATAGCTGCTTAGCGGTTAAATAGAAATGCTTGGATTATAGGTTGTTGTGGGCAATACAGGCTCATTCGCATTCATTATATTTTTTTCAAGAAAAGTCTTACATAGGTATAAAGAAGGATATTTTGTTCTCCAATTATATATATGCAGCCATTTGGTAATTCCCAGGATTATTAGGATATATGAGGGCTAATCTCTTAATGCGATAATGAAGGAAGAATGCAATACGCGTCATAAGAATCCGCATCAAAAAATGTTGTTTGGATTTATGTCCAGCTGATGTTTTAGTCAAATTTGATTTTGTGGTTTAAAAATCATGTTTGTTCAGAGATTAAAAAAAAAAGTTAATTGTTTCAACCAGTGAGTGCTCAATATGTGATCATAGGTGTTCATTCATGACTGGTTTTGACAGAGGAGGAGGTGTTATCATTGCAGTAAGACTACAATTTGATTGTAGCCAAACTGAATTAATTGCCAATAAAAATCCATTAAATTTCGATATTGATCAGTTGATAGTTAAAATAAAATGGAATAGAAATGTCAAATGTTAGTGAGCGTAAGTTATATTCCAGAAAGCTCATTAGATTTGTATAACTTGAATTTATTAACGCAAATTTTGAATTTCCCGCCATTTAATAATTCCTACTGTGTTGCCAACGGAAAAAAAAGATAACAATGTGACAGCTGATAGTTCGGGGTTAGTAAAAATGGAGCGCCAAACGGAAGAACAACGCTTATTTTCAATGTTGAGCAATATTTTTAAAATAATGAAGGCTTGTCAGCTACAGTCCGCAATTTTCGTAAAAAATATGGCTGCCATTAAAAACCATCAACTATCAAGAGAAAAATTGAAAAATTCAGTGAAACGGGATCAATCAGACACTCTGGGTGTCCTGTTACAAGTCTTTCAACAGCAAACAGAAGTTCGCTAGAGTATCGCTGACTGTCCAGGAACATCAATTCAGCAGCGTAGTCAAAAATTGGGCATTTCGAGAAGCAATCTACACCGAATTCTCTCGAAACACTTGAAACTTGAAAACAACTGCCCGTGCAGCTCGAAGAGAGTTCGTTGAATGGATTTTGGAACAACGACAAGTTGATGCTGATTTTTCGAACAAAATCATCTTCAGTCAAAAAACGTTTCTTTTCATCTTGGTGGCTTCGTTAAGCATCAAAATTGTCGTATTTGGGGTTCAGAAACCCCACAAATAATTGTTGAGAAACAAATGCATCCACAACGGACTTAGGGCTGAAGGCATTATCGGACCATTCTTCATCAAAAATGCGGCTGGTCAGACAGTAACAATTAATGGTGTTCGTTGTCGTGACATGATAACCCGGTTCTTAGTGCCTAAATTACAGTATATGGATGCGATCAGCATATGCTTTCAACACGACTATGCCACATGCCAAACAGCCGGAGAAACAATTCAATTACTGCATGATCTCCTAGTAATCGGCCGTTTTTGCGATCAGAATTGGCCATCCACATCTTGCGATTTAACCCCAAAGAAAAAAAGTCCAATCTTTGGGGTTTTTCGAAGTCGAAGTACTGTGCAAACAAGTTCACGAATTATGAATTAATGAACTTCAGCCACATTTATACAAAACGGTCATTGAAAATTTCAATAAAAGAGTACGTACTTGCCAGCAAAGCCGTGGTGGTCATTTATCCGATGTGCTATTCCAGTCATGACCCCAATCTGTGAACTCTTACTTACTTACTTAAGCGGCGCTTCAGTCCGGAATGAACCTGGCCAACATGCCTCTCCAATTAGCCAACTACCTCCAGTTGCGCACTCCAAGTGCGTTTAGGATGGTTTCTATTTTTGAGCGCCACTTAAAATTTATAACTTTTGTTCTAACACCAATCACCATTGATGGTTATAAATAGAGCCTTACCCACATCTTCACTCTCTTTGGCTCTTTTGCTGTCTTCCTTTCGCAGACCAACGTTACCCTTTCAATCCCTAACCCTTGGCAATTAAACTCATTAATTTCGAAACGATGACTTCAAAATGTATGTCAACATGTCAGAATATAAATTGATTTTATGGTCATACTGACATAAATTGAAAGCGGACTTTCGGGATCGCATAGGATACACATTCCGCTAAAGACTATCAGAGTCAACAAGGTAAATTTTGAAAAAAAATTTGGTGGTTTTGTTCAAAATTTAAAATTCTTTTCTGCAGTCTAATGCTTTCTTTTGTGATGGAGTGTTGAAACATGCGATTCGGTTTTACATCTTTTATCATAAAATCAAGGTATGCCACAGGGGTAAATACTAGGTCCCACCATTTTCTGTATGCTCATAAATGACTAAAAATCTAATCTACAAACACACACCCGTGTATCTCTATACTGATGATGTTATTGTATTCGTCTGGATTTTGTCTAAATTTTTAAAGGTTGTGGATGCAATGGCTCAGTGATGAGTACGTTGGACTAATATGCTAGAATTCGCTGGCTCAAATCTAGTAATCTTATATATAAAATTCTCATGTCGCGGTGTTAGTCATTATACTCCTCCGAAATGGCTCGCCCGATTTTCGTGAAATTTTGTGTATATATCCGTTAGGCCTGAGAATCGGACAACATCTATTTTTCATCCCCCTAAATGTTAAGGGTGGCAAAACAACGTTTGCCGGTTTAGCTAGCAATATCTAAAAGTTTGTTTCAAAAATGCCAATGCAATTTGGCTATTGGTATTAGCATAAAATTATGGTCTGCAAGTTATATTTTTGGTAAAACTTATGATGCCAAAAATATAATTTCCAACATATAGTTCTTTTTTTTAGGGCCCGATACATAGGTCCATAAAGATCATAAAATAAATAATTGTGTGTTGCAAATTGTATTTTCTTGCAAAGTATGATGGTAGATGAATTAAAATAAGTCTATTGAAGATGCATCGTGTAGTTCCTTGAAAACCAATTAGGAAACAAGTCGTTGATCTTTTATTTCCTTAAAGCAATCTGACCTCTCTTTACCTATCACCACCACCGCTTGTCTCGCGTTCAGTTACCTCTTCTATCTAAATCCAACAACTTTGCCAACTGCACATCTACCCAGAGACAACAAACCTCTCACCTACATTTTCACCTACACAAACCACTGAAAAAAGGATCAAAATCAATATCCGTACAATGGAATTGCACTGCACACACCTTAAACGCACCAGGACAAAGACCACTTACTACTCCCCTAAGGGCATAATCCTGACAATAAAAACGTAAATTTCCCTATCTCTCTTAGACTCTTATCCATCCACCCGCATACAACAAACTAGAGCAGCAACCCTTTGCATATAAGGATATAGGTCCTTCTGTTTGATGTCAAAGTATAAAATGTGCAATTAGTCATGATTTATGCAAGACGAGAGAAATTACGCAAGGCGACAGGAAGTCCTCGTAGAGCGCCAGGAACCTAATTTCAAGGAATATTCCTTCGTTTTTTGTATGTTGATAGCACAAATGATTTTTAAAGGAATTAACAACTTGGAGTCCCTTATGTATAGTACCACACGCATGGCATAATATTCTAGAACAACGTGTGCACTCAAGGAGCAAAAGTTGCCCTTTGATTCTTACGAATTCGGCAATGGTTGTTCGGATAAGACTTCACATTCTCAAGGTACTCTTGACAAAAATGTTTTAAGGAACTTACACGTGGTACACGACCGTGATACCGTTTCCACGTGTGTAACTATGCGTGTGATTTATTGTCCTGATTGTCGAATCAACAAATTAAAAAGTGATTGTATGAGGCTGTCACATCCCACTCGATTTCGTTTGGGAGATTATGAATCAAAGCACGCACATACTGCCTTGTAATAAGGTGATGGGTGGGGTTGTAGTACTCTTTAAGGAAGTTCCCAGCAAATATATGGGTTTGTGAGTGGATTCACATTATAGTTGCGTCATAATTATGTAAAGAGGCTGCACGTCGGCGGCGTCTACGTATGACATCACAGTCAACGTAGAACCCGCTTAAAATAGAAAGTCGTAAATTTATAATGGAGTAGTCTGGTTCCATTGGCTTTACAGGAATACGTCACAAGAGTGTAGGATTTAAAACTTAAAGGCGACGTTTACTTTGAAGAAATTTCAAAGTATTTAGTGTTTTGGTATCTTCGATTTTTTTTACCGGAAATATAGAAAACTATGCATCATCATTCAACGTCATTTTATACTTCTTAGACTGGGGTGGACATCGACCCAAAATAAACCACACCGAAGTATTTTTCAACTTCTTGCAAAATTCTGACAAACGTCCAAGAGTATAAAACTGTCGAGAAGCTTCTCAAATTGCCATTTAAAGTGGGCATTAAACAGGATGTCCCATTATTTCTGTACAAAATATGACTTCGCACACGTAAATGAATGATGGAAAAGTCTGAGGCCATGTTTGGGCGGTTATTGCCAGATATTTTATCTCAACTTCGACACATGCCTCTTAGGTTAGGTTAGGTTTACGGGTTGGTGGAGTAGAGGATTCTCTATTCCGCCACACTTAGGTCCATGTGGACCCATTGTGATACCCTTGGTGGGATTACGTCCTTCCTTATCGTTACTATGGGTTACTCCACTCTATCCAGCGATCCTGATGTTCGTAGGAACCTGTAAAGATAGGGTAATGGAATATCGGATAGCTCTTGGATGTCTTGGAAGTAGTAGCTTCCAAGTGTTCTGTTCCTTAGGTGACAGAGACTCGGGCAGTGACAGAGGAAGTGAGGTGTATCCTCGTGTGTTTCCTCATCGCCGCAGCCTCTACAGATATCGTCATCCTTGAGATTTGATTTCGTTGTATGGGTTCTGAGAAAGTTGTGACCAGTTAGAGCCCCTACCAGTTTAGATAAGGAGCTTCTGTCGTACCGCAAACGTTTTTTGGTTCGGTTTCCGTTGTATTCTGGCCAGAGCTTCCGAGATATTTCGCAGGTGGTCAATGACTTCCACCTGGTATTGGCTTTCATTCGGGTTTTGTATTCCACTCTTTCTCTGAGGTTACAGAGTGGTGGTTCGACCGTTTGTAGTGCCTGATCATGATCTGTAGCAGATCCATTTCTTGCCAATTCGTCGGCCATCTCGTTGCCGTCTATGTCCCTGTGACCGGGAACCCAGCAGAGATCAGCATTATGCTGTGAGCAGAGAACCTTGAGCTCTTCGCGACAGCGGCGAACTAGCTTTGATTTAATTTCGATAGCAGATACTGCTTTTATAGCCGCTTGGCTGTCAATGAATATGGTGATATCACTGTGTGGTATTTCCATTATTGCCTCTTACTGGGCTATAGCTTCCGGTAGGTTGGGATAGTGAATAAAAACTTTTGATATTATTGTCTCTTTTTCAATCCAATTTTTCATCTATATTATAAAAATTGAGCCTTAAAATTCTGTTCGTGTTTGTGTTTGTTCGTGATTTACGCCTTAACGCATTTAGCGATTTTAACCAAACTCTCACACATCATTGGTATCAGTCTATATATGGTTTTTGTAAAGTTTGGTTGAAAACGGATTACGTATTGTCCGTGCGTGAAAAAGCTCATGAATTTCAGTACATTTTGAGTTTATTTTTTTCCACAAATCTATATAAATACAACACTAAGTAGATAGTTTGTGCGTTTACGTATAACTCACGTACTTTTTTAATTTACTTGGTTTTTCTTTTAAACTATTCAGAAAAAAGGAAATAAGCCTTAGGCCGTCTACTGCCACGCCTACTTTAAAAAACGTTGTTTTTGGTTAATCTGTAAGAAATTTTGAAAAAATGTCTAAGTAAGATATTTGGACATACTGAATATCTATAATTCGTCAAAACAAACTCAACGCCTACTCTTTGAGGGCGTTTTTTGTAAGAAACAGTTCTTTGTACAATTTTAAGTAAATTCGAAAAAAAAACTTTCAATGGAAATATTTTGAGCAAAATACTCGGCCCTATTTTGTACGATTCGGAGGATTTTTACTTCAAGGTATTTTTCCGAAAAGCTGTTCGGAATATTTCTCAGCCATTTTGAAATTTAATGTACGAATTGCGTTGAGGTGCGTTTTTGACAGCTAAGTGGCATTCTTTTTCCGATTTCCCTCGACACAAATTCTTTGCGGAATTTATTTACCAATTGTAGTGAAGTTAAGCCGTCTCGAATGGAATTTGAAACTCCGACGAAGTATGACCTCAATATGGCTGACTAGAAACATTTCGCTTACAGATCATTTTAAACCACGCCCATTGTTTGGGAGGGGGAGGGGGGTTGTTCATAAAAAAGGTGACCGCATTATGCTGGTAGTTTTGGCAGGCAAAGCATTTCTCATTTCGCTAATTCTCGCCGAAATACGAATATTGGCATCACATTGGCCGTTGCATCATTTGGCATTGCAACTTTATTGGGTGGGACCAGAATAGTTCATTCAATATTTGAGATGTCTCTGAATATTCGAAGTTACCCAGATGAAGCGTGCAACATATTAAAAAAACAATTGTCGATTGCTGAAACACAAACATTCTAAGAGGCGTTGAACAGAACCCTAAATGATAAAAAAAATAACGACAAACTATTCAGCGGCACTCAGGTGATTTTAGACAAACACTTTTCGACATTTCACGTTCAACGATGTTGAAAAAGTCCAGTTAAAAAAAAACATGTGTGTGCAAATGCTACAAGATCCATCCGCTGTAACATTCTTGAAAAATCGGTTATGGAAAAGTTGCTTTTCATGAAAATACTGATTGTATAAAATTGCCCACCGAATTCTTCACAATCGTTGATACGCAAAATGCTCTCATTGACGCACACAGAAAGGCAGAAAGAGCCATTTTGGCAGCAAAAAAATGTGGACGTCAACGATTTGAACTTCAAGATTTGGTATCATTTAATCGGTCGATTCAGTTTGCAATGCCAACGAAGCTGTAAAATATCCAAAAGAGTTTTTGAACTCACTGGATATACCAGGCATGCCAACACACCTTTTACATCTGTCATTATCGAAGTCAACATTTTGAATGATAAATTTCGGGTCGAAAATGTTCTGCTGACAAGCATTCCAATTTACGAAGACATGCCTATTGAATTCAAACATTTTCGGCTTAGATTTAGGCACACCATGTTTTTCACGCCTACAAGATCCTATAAGATCCTATCTACCGTAATATGTGAACGCCTGAAACCATTTAATAACAACCTGATCGGCCCTTATCAGTGTGGTTTTAGGCCAGGAAAGTCCACAATCGATCAAATTATCACACTTCGGCCGATCCTGGAAAAAAACCCAAGAAGTGCAAATCGATACCCACCGCCTATTGATTTCAAAGCGGCATACGACAGCATTTAAAGAGACGAACTATACAGAGCCATGTCTAGTTTTGGTATACCGTCCAAACTCGTCTGTTTGTGTAGGATGACGATTGAGAATTCTCGTTGCACCATCAGGGTCGGAAACGACCTCACCGACACATTCGATACCAAAAAAGGATTTAGGCAAGGCCATGTGCTGTCATGTGACTTTTTTCAATTTGATTCTTGAGAGGATTGTGCAAAACTGCCGAGCCAATACCAGAGGCACAATTTCCCAAAAATCGGTGCAACTACTAGCATACGCCGACGATATTGATATCATTGGTAGGACACAACGTGATATCATAGCAACGTTTGCTAGTACAGATAAGGAAGCGGCAAAAATGGGTTTAGCAGTAAATGAGTGTAAGACTAAATATATGCTGTCAACACGAAAGGACACACAACATCGACGAATTGGACAGAACGTCACCATTGACAGATATAACTTTGATGTAGTAGGGGGCTTTGTCTTTCGGCTCCGCTATTAACTCTGATAACAACATCTCGTCAGAAATCAAACGAAGAATCACCCTTGCCAATCGCTGTTTCTTAGGGATAAGAAGGCCATTTAGTAGTAAAGCCCTCACTCAAACTACGAAGGAGATCCTATATAAGACCCTGATCATCCCAGTCCTGCTCTACGGCGCTGAAGCATGGACCGTATCAAAAGCGGATGAAGAAATACTTGTTCGATTCGAGAGAAAAATTCTAAGAAAAATCTTCGGTTTCGGTTGACGGGCTATGGAGACGAAGATTCAACCAAGAACTATACGAGCTGCACAGCGACATACCCCTGGTCGAAAATCTCCGAATTGGACGTTAAAGATGGCTAGGACATGTAGAACGAATGGACACCAATACTCCGGCTCGCAGAGACTTCGATTCCCAGTCAGACGTCGAACGCAGTAGAGGAAGACCTCGCCTTAAGTGGCGCGCACTGGAGGCAGTTAGCTAAGAACCGGGCTAATTGGAGAGGCATGTTGGTTGAGGCCCAGGTTCATCCCGGACTGTAGCGCCACTTAAGTAAGTAAGTCATTCACTTTAGAGCTTTTCAATGCAGTGTTCACGGCGCGTTGGACTTGTAAGCTCGGCATGCCTAGTTCAAATCCCGAAAGTAGCAACACCTTTTTTTTCACTGTCTCATGTCTCATCTCTTGCGAATGTCTGACAAACACATTAAACATTTAAGAGTGTAAGACTTTCATAACATTTTTCAACATTGCCATTTGGAATCGTCATAAAATTAGACATCTTTGTGCGAACAAAAATATAACTTCCTACGCACAAATGAATGGAAAAGCTAGGTTTGGGATCTTATATAAGGCGTCAATTCCAGATATTTAATTGTCCTGTTTAAAAAATGATTGCAGCATCCTCTCTCCATCGAATTTATGTCACTAAGTACAGAAATTACATTAAACCTTAAATCGACATTTTCAACAAAACCCACAAGAACTAATTTCTGTCATAAATAATTTTAAAATAAATAAATTAAAATTTAAATTTTTGTTACACCTTGCTAAATCTAAATTTAACCACCGAATTCGACAGCACATTTATATAACTATTAGAAATTTGTTTCACCTATTTTTAGACAACAACAAAAAAAATACGCCATCCCGATCGGTGTCAAGACGTATCTTTTATTTAAAGCAAAATATTTTCAAAAGCTATTTCATGACTTCCTAATTCCTAACGTGATCATCAGATATCAACAAAACCATAAAAATGGCAAAATTTATTTTTTAGGTCATGCGATTGACAATATTAAAGCGCCACGTAACTGACAATTAAAGCGCATCATTTTGACATGTGTCAAAGAAAAAATATACCTCAAGCAGACAGTAACCTGACAAAGTCGGATAGAGATAGTTTGATACATCACAATCGTTTAATCGTTTTTGACAGTTTGCTGTTTTTTCAAGTTTGTTTGATTTATGTTTGTTTTTGTTTCATTTGTAAGCAATCACGCGTGCTGGCTATGGCTGAGATATGATTTACGATCGCATTAAATTTTTAAACGGGAATCTTTGACAGTCGACTATTAGATTTAATTTAATCGTTTTTATGGTGTCATCGGAAATTAGTCAGCTTTATTATTAGGTGATTCATATTTCGAAAAAAAAAAAACGATAATTGGTATGTCAAGGTGGGAACTGAATCTAAGATACACGAAAATGTGGGCACTATGTACTAGTCCGGTAAATCTTATCGGATTTTCTGGATAACAGCCTGCGTATGCAAACTAGGGCACCCTGAGATAAGACTGCACATGAATTTATAAACATATTGCAATAATGCCTCAATGGCAAAGCGATATCTTGGGATAATTTGACAGATCGTTTGGTTGAAAACATTCATTGTTGAGATGACTGTGCTGAACCATGCATCACTAGATGGCGCTCGAGGTAATTTGAGCAAATGAAAACGTTGTACGTTGACAGTTAGCTAACTGCCTCCAGTTGCGCACTCCAAGTTGGTTGAGGTCGGTTTCTACTGTTCGCGCCACTTAAGGCAAGGTCTTCCTCTACTGCGTTCGACGTCTGGCTGGGAATCAAAGACTCTGCGAGCCGGAGTATTGGTGTCCATGTCATGTGGAATTAGACATTTCAAATGCGCGCCACCCAGAGAAGGCGCAGCGGACATTTGAACGATGTTATATTCCATAAATAATGGCATAGATAGGCCTTTCAAACGAATACAAAATTTCGATAATATCACACACACAATTAGGTTTAAAGATGGGAAGCTCTTTATGAAAGACCCTTTAGTTGGGCGCCAATTTATGGTTTAGTTTAGGTGTGCTTTTGTTTTGTCGGGTATTTCGCACCGAAATTGTTCCAGATATTCTTCAAGGTTGTTATCATTTACCAATGGCTTAACGTTAACGAATTGGCATTTAAACATAAGATCACACGATTACCAATCTGGTATTGGTGAGACCACATATCACTGATATCAAGCACGATAGCAAACTCCATTGACAATGACATAGTTGACATTTTCGAAATAATACGGTCAATTTTTGTGGATCCAATGGATTCTCTTAAAGGACCCGTGGGTTTGTTGTAACATATACTTTACTTATTAACCACTGAGCCAAATAAAAGCTTCATGGATGGATATGAGATCCTGGATTTCCTTCAAAACGGAGTAGTTTTAGGCCATCAAGTGATCAAGATGATTCAGTTATTCAGTTAATTTGATCTTGTAAGGATGTAGGCCAAGATCCAAGAAGTAATTCCGCAGCTGGTTTTGTAGTTTGATCATGTGTATTGAAAGGGTGGACTTGTATCTCAGTCAACACGTTGGGGTGCAAAAAAGGGGATGAATTGTTGGAAGTAAGCAGCTGGTATGTCATTTACCAAGTGTGCGGTGTCATCTCCTCACGTTTTTCGTTTCGTGTTGGTATATTGGTTGGAGAACGAGGAAGCTGGTAGACATAGTGTTTGCTATTGAGCATAATGGACACACCCCAAGATAGTGTGGTGGTGTATAGTAGGTAAATGCAATGTCTGTCAATAAGAAAATTTGGGTACATGGCAGTTTGTGAATGCGACATTTGGTATCATGTTCGCAAAAATATTCTCTACTCGGGGAGGTTCGAGGATAGGAGGATATTTTCCTTCAGGTTCGTAAAAGACTTTACTCGTGAGATACTACCATTGCAAAAAGTCCATGGGGGTTAAATTTAATCACCTTGGTGGCCACGGGACGTCCTCAACCTGCTGATTAGCTTTCGTGGAAATTGTTCACGGAAATAATTAAAAATACAAAATTTCGATGATATCCCACATTTAGTTTTATTTAAATTTAAAGAAAGGAAGCGCCTTTAGATGATTCACTCCCAATCACTTCAAACACCCAGCAAAAACCTTCCTGCCCGTCAATCCTGGTTTGCCCACCATTTGCAACGTTGGTCTCATCAAACTCAAAAAAAGCCCTAGATTACTGTTCATCTCTTCAAGAGATCCCAAAGGTGTGATAGCCGCTAGATTGATAAAGTTTTCATATCTTTGAAAAATGTGCAATTTATTTCAGGCTACATATGACCCCTTTGATCGGCATGAGTCCGCATAAAGCATTCTAAAATGATTAGAAAGACTAAAATTGAATCTTTTAGCATTCACTAATTCGCTTGTTATAAAAATAAATAGATTATAAAAATCTCTTCAAACCTGGGAACAAAAAAGCGGCAAAGTTGTCATGGCAATAAAAGATACTTTCGCTCACGCCTGAGATAATCTTCGCTCTCTCTAACGTGTTGACACAACCCCCTGCAGTATATCGATGATGACAATCATTCACACTCCCATTTAACACCTTGACATTTGCTGATTAAAACACTTGTCATTTGTTAAATATATTCTTGCTGTAGATACATATCTGTTGAGCTAACTTATCTAAGCGGATAAGTTTGCTTAGTAGCTATTTAAAAAGATTAAAACCTTGTACGTAATAATAGAGAACCACTATCGAAACGGGTGTGGGTTGTTGGGTATTAATTATAACCACTTCATGGCAAATGAATTCAGCTAATTGATTGATAATTAATATACGGTGCCGTATCGAAAACCAATTAATTGATGCATTTAGATTTTATCACATTGATATTGGGTCGGTACTTAGAGGTACCAGGATATAATGTGAAGTTAGGTGGCATTATGTGACAAATCATGGCCGATAAAATGGCAAATAAAACTGGACACATGTGAGACTTGGAGAATTGATTGCCTATGATAACATAAAAATGTAAATATTGTATTGATTCGATGAAAACGAGCATCGGCATTCATTTGCGATCCAAACGATTAAATTTACTAAATTACACAAAATGCTAATAGACTGCTACGATTTCGGGCATGCAATTGCCAATATCTAAAAATTTGTGCAGGGATAAGATGACTTAAGATGGAAGCTGCAATGTAAGACAAGAAAATATCCAGAAAATGGTATCAAATTTCTGACACCGATGTTAACGGGTGATTTTTTAAGAGTTAAGTTCTTCAGGTTGGCAGCACTGGTTAGTAATGGCATCCAAACGTCATCTGTCAAAGAGAAAAGTTTTCAGTATACTCTGCCAATTAATCATGGAAAGACTTACAAACGTGTAACGATTGCAAATTATTGAAATTTATTATCAAAATTCGTGTTCTGTTAAAAATGTGCACCTGGTGAATCAACAATTCACCAAATTTCGCACCAAATTTACTTTGTTGGACATTAAACCATCGAATCGCATGCACATGGATGAAATATAAAAAAAATCCATTTTCTGAATATATTAACAAAATTACTTTCCGTTCGACCAAAATCGACGTTATGTTTCTTCATGTGAGTGTGACAGGGGCTTAAAAATATTTCTTCATGTACTGAATGACATTGACAATTGTTTAATACTCGTAATCTTGACAGAGAGTCAGTATCCTACCTCCGAAGTAAGTCGCTTTACGCTTGAGCAAAGTTGGGTAATATGGAAAAATTGTCTCCAAATAAGTTTTGGCCGAAATGAAGCACCCACCACGCCTGCTGCATGCAAGTTTGTGCAAAAAGTCCATGAGACTGGTATGCTAGTGGACAACACTCATGATCCCCTTCGTCATACGGTGCGCACAGACAAGAATGTGGATGCATCTGGGGTAAGATATTGCCGTTGCATCTAAAGAGAGTGACAGTTTGGTGCGGATTGTGGAGTGGTGACATCATTGGACCACTTTTCTTCCAAAATGAGGCTGGGAACAACGTTTCGGTCAACGGTAGGCGTTACAGAGCCATGTTAACCGACTTCTTTTTTTTAATGAAATTGAAGACTTGAATTTGGCCGACCTTTGGTTAATGCATGATGGAACGCCATCTCACACAATCCATGCCACAATCGATCTTTTGCGCACCAAATTTCCAAATTGTGTTATCAGCCGTCTTGGCGACCGCGACGTCAATTGGCCGCCTCGGAGCTGCGATTTAACCCGTGTGGAATTTTTTTTGTGGAGAACTGTAAAGGACAATCCAAAAATCCGGAAACGTTTCAAGCACATGCATTTTTAAAAAGAAACTCTTATGTGATCCGTTTTACCCGTTATACCAAATTTTATTATCCGAACTCAACATTTTAAGACCCCAGTGACCTATTTCATAAGCTATGCGTGGCAGTGGTTGGATTTTTAATGTTTTTAGACATTCGGATGAAAGCATGCCTGTAGCATGCCTGAAGAATGGAACCTCGGCATCGTTTGCCCGATCCACAAAAAAGGAGACCCTCTGAACTGCTCCAACTACAGAGGCATAAGTCTCCTCAACATCGCCTACAAGATCCTATCTGTCGTAATATGTGAACGCCTGAAACCGTTTACCAACAACCTGATCGGCCCTTATCAGTGTGGTTAAAGGCCAGGAAAGTCCACAACCGATCAAATTTTTACACTTCGGCAAATGCCCAAGAAGTCCAAATCGATACCCACCACCTATTTATCGATTCCAAAGCCGCAAATGACAGGATTTATGGACACGAACTATACGGAGCCATGTCTAGTTTTGGTATATCGTCCAAACTCGTCCGTTTGTGTAGAATTACGATGGAGAATTCTCGCTGCACCATCAGGGTCGGAAACGACCTCACCGACACATTCGACACCAAAAAAGGATTTAGGCAAGGCGATGCACTGTCATGTGACTTTTTCAATTTGATTCTTGAGAGGATTGTGCAAAAATCCCGAGCCAACACCAGAGGCACAATTTTCCAAAAATCGGTGCAACTATTTACTAGCATACGCCGACTATATTGACATCATTGGTAGGACTCAACGTGATGTCATAGCCACGTTTGCTAGTATAGAGAAGGAAGCGGCAAAAATGGGTTTAGCAGTAAATGAGGGAAAGACTAAGTATATGCTGTCAACACGAAAGGACACACAACATCGACGAATTGGACAGAACGTCACCATTGACAGATATAACTTTGAGGTAGTACGGGACTTTGTCTACCTCGGCTCCGCTATTAACTCTGACAACAACATCTCGTCAGAAATCAAACGCAGAATTACTCTTGCCAACCGCTGTTTCTTCGAGCTAAGAAGGCAATTTAGTAGTAAAGCCCTCACTCGAACTACTAAGGAGATCCTATATAAGACCCTGATCATCCCAGTCCTGCTCTACGGCGCTGAAGCATGGACCGTATCAAAAGCGGACGAAGAAATCCTTGGTCGATTCGAGAGAAAAATTCTTCGAAAAATCTTCGGTCCCGTTTGCGTTGACGGGTTATGGAGACGAAGATTCAACCAAGAACTATACGAGCTGTACAGCGACATGCCCCTGGTCAAAAAACTCCGCATTGGACGTTTAAGATGGCTAGGACATGTAGAACGAATGGACGCCAATGCTCCGGCTCGCAGAGGCTTCGATTTGCAGCCAGACGTCAGACGCAGTAGAGGAAGACCTCGCACAAGAAACCGACCGCAACCAACTTGGAGTGCGCAATTGGAGGCAGTTAGCTAAGGACCGGGCTAATTGGAGAGGCATGTTGGTTGAGGCCCAGGTTCATCCCGGACTGTAGCGCCACTTAAGTAAGTAAGTAGGTATAACATCTACTTGATGACCGGCTTTAGTCAGTACTGGATTCTACATCCTTCGACGACGTCATCAATACGAATGATTTTCCATGTCATCAATTCGTGTACCTTTGCACCACCTCTGTATGTGCATCTCTCTAAATTGTAGTCGTATTCTGTCTGCGTTACTTTTGCTTATGCGGTTCTCTTGTCCATAGATTTAGTTGATCTGTATGTACTGTCATTGCGCACTGACATTGACCAACATTTCAGGGCATGTTTGTCTTTACACTCTTGTTACTTTCATCTCGTCTGCGTTCATATCGTCTATGTTTGTGCATCTGTCTAATTTTGCTTATGCAGTTTTCTTGTCCATAGTTTTTCGTGTGCTTGAGATCTGTCCCTTGTAAATGTATTATCATGTCTTGTCTGGGTTTCGTATCGTCTGTTCATATAATCTATCGTACATACACATCTCGTCATACATCAAATTCCTACATCAATATTCCTTAAGTAAAAAAGTTGTTTGTAGAGATTTAGCGGTAGACGTATACCTGTCTTCTTCCATTGTTCGAATCTTCATTCATGTTGAAGTAGAGTGACATTGATTCTTCAGGAGCCCACTCGACTCTGGTAATGTGACATGACGGATGAGATATCAAAAGTCCCCTCAAAGCCATGGTTTGACAACATTAATAAGAATCACTTCCTGTTCTGAATCATAGCCCAAAAGCTCAAAAGTGAAATACCAACCACTTCGTAAAATTCGTTCGAATAGCTACATGACTAGGGCCCCCAATTTAGTTTATAATTAGGGGGCTTTTGGGTTTCAAAATCAAAAAGCCCATTAATATCCGATAAGATTATTCCACAGAATGTATCACTCACGTTCCAGTTTAATAGAACACATTATTGGATGCACCTCGAGTTATTGTTGAGTAACGCCGAGATACGAGTGTGATGTAATTCCTCATGAGCCTCAACCAAAACGTGTGTATTCGATGGATTCCCAACTCGTTACATTTATGTGTTTATCCCAAGCGGTAATACTGTTAAACTCGTTAAAATAAAATCTTAAATAAAAATATAAACAAAAAACATTTTGAGCTGGATGCATATCGCAGATGCAGTGCACTTAGATACATGAAAGTCATTTCAATTTGACTGCACCACTGTCCTATTTAAACGTTCGAAACGATTTCTATGACAATCTCGTGCGGAGAGGTTTATGGGAAGTTATTGTTTAGATTGGACTTGCATTTTAGTGTTATGGCCTTTAGTGGGTATCTATCGACAGGTACACATTTAAACTTCAACAGCTGATATATATTGGGCTGTTGGAGTAGATTTATAGGACTATTTGCAGAGAGAGTTTTACCCAGCTTGATAATTGCCGTTCAGGTGGGGTCTTGCAAGCATAGTGTGGCACAGGCGAAATTTATAGATATATACGAATGGACATTACAACTCCTAGATGGTAAAATGAGGTGAAACTGGAAAGGTGGATACATATACTTTGAAAGTTTTATTGATTCGTTTATGTGACAAGTGTTAAGTGGGATAGCGGACATTCATGTAAATTTAGATTTCTCCATTAACGCCACGATCAGGAAAAATCGAATTCCGACATGACATTAAGACAAATCCACGACAGGACATATGCTCAGACAAAAAGACCCTGACCGGAAATATGATCATCAGCCAAACAGAACTCTTGATCATTAGCAGATCCGAAACTTCTGCGATTGGGTTCTGTAAGAGTTTGAAGAAAATCCTGAATGTCATGGAGAAATCATGGAGCTTATTTTGGGTTTAATGGGTGGTCTAGAGTTTGTTTTCAGCGTGGTCTAGAGTTTGGTGACAGTCAATGGAGATTGTTTTCGTGCCATGTTGGAAGACTATTTTTGGCAATCAATATAATCGCCATTAGTGACGAAACAGCTACCAGAATAAGACTGACCAGACTATGATCTGACTACCGTTTATACCGTGTTAAGCAACGATTAAGAAACTTGTATGGTGCGCCATTTTTTATGTCGGTATGTGAATATTAAATAACTTCTTAAAAAACAACCAATTTTCTTATATAGTTATTTTTTTATTTAATTTGGTCCTTCACAATTTATTTGGACTAGTTTATGAATGCAACATCACTTAAGTGGTCGCCTTTATTGACCAAAGCAAAATGTGTCCTTTTTCCTGCGTTTTCCATCACGGATGGTATAGCGAGGATTTCGGCACGATTTGCCTTGAGCTCGTCAATAGTCTGAGGCTTACTGGCGTAAATTTTGCTCTTCAAAAAGTTCCACATAAAGAAGCCCGGAGAGGTCAAATCCTGAGATTTAGTGGTAGTCAATGTAGGCATTTTTTGATAGAAACGTTCAAGTAATTTTCGAGGACGGTGGGCAAGTCTTTAGTAACCACCATAAAGCGGCGGTCTTCTCCGACTGACCAAACACGGAGAAGATATAGTTCTGATCCATGAACCCTGGGAAGTCAACAACTGCTCTACGTAAGAAACGAAGGTAATCTCAGGTCATGTATTCTTGCTAAGAGCTCCTTAAACATTTTTCTACTCTCTTATTACAGCAATCAGGACACTGTCGCAGCCGATATTGAAACAGAAGACGGCAATTATTGACTGGTGTCGGCATACTTGGCTCACAACCATGTGGGACCAATTACTCAGGGCAACCTAAGGAACCTGATTGCGGAAGCAGAGGTACGCAAACCTGCCCTCATCATTGGATGTGATGCTAATGCACATCACAAAATTTGGGGCAGCTCCAACATCAACGAACGAGGTGAGTTACTCTTTGACTATTTAGACTTTGACTTTTTAGACTTTTTAGAAACTAAACTCCTCCTCTGTAACATGGGCACCGCCCCCACTTTCATAAACAGAATCAGGCAAGAAGTGTTACCCATTACGCTATTAATTAATCTTATCAAGAACTGGAGAGTCTCTAATGAGCACTCCTTCTCAGACCACAGATACATGCAATTCACGTTGGATGACTCTCTTCCGAACCCGAAGGTTTTTAGGAATCCCAACAAAAACCAACTGGTCACTTTCCAGTGATATTTTAACAAATAAACTTCTCTCCGTTACCTTAGAACTACCGAGAAATAAAAAAGAATTGGATAGTCTAGTGGTAACCCTCTCACGAGCCCTAAACGATGCAAGGTCATCAGCCTGCCCTATCCGAAGGCCTCGTGGGTAGGACAAGCCTCCCTGGTGGAACTCCAACCTCGGCACTCTCAGGAAAAAATGCAGGCAACTATTCAACAAAGCCAAGAGCTCCAAAGAGACACTAGACTGGGACCACAATAAGTCATCTCTCAATATATACAAGATATCGCTGAGGAAGGAAAAGAGAGCATCCTGGCGTATCTTCTGTAGAAACATAGAAGAAACCTCAGAGGCCTCTAGACTCCGTAAAATCCTCTCCACCAATCCACCAATGTCTAGCTAACTACTTAAACCAGACGGTCAATGGACTACATCCAGTATGGTAACCATTGACCTACTTCTGGACACACACTGTAGGTAGCTCCTCCAATTCTGTGCTTTCTGAACCAAATAAGTTCAGTACAGCTATTCCGTATATCAATGATATCATTACCAAAAAAAACTTCTTGGGGGAATGCGACCACATATCACATTCTGGCTTTACGTGTCTATCGTTAGACCCATACTTCTGTATGGTGTGCTGGTCTGGTGGACTGCTCTTGAAACAGCCTCACACCGCAACCTTCTGGGGAAAGTTCAAAGATCCGCCTGCATCTGCATAAGCGGCGCTCTAAGAACCACCCCATCCGCAGCTCTAGATGCTAGTCTACATCCAGTGCCCTTAGACATCTTCGGCAAAAAGACCGAAGCTTGTGCAGCTGTGCGACTAAGAGCCTCGTCACAATGGACACCCAATCAGGGTGAACACACAGTGATTCTGAATCACCTAAACATTACAGAAAACACCGACCACATCACTATCCAACTCAGCTTCGATTGTAACTTCCAGTCCACATTTCCCAGCCGACTTGATTGGGAACAAGACTCGGGTGGATTGGAAAACTCGATTCACATCTACACATATGGGTCTAAAACTGAAGCAGGGGTAGGTGGAGGTGTCTTCTCCGAGATGCTCAACCTGAGCATATCCTTTCGCCTTTCCAATCATAGTAGCGTTTTCCAGGCGGAAATCATGGCAATCAAAGAAGCCCTTTCCTGGCTGAGGAAGAATGTTAGCATCTACAGTGACAGCCAAGAGGCAGTCAAATCCTTGAGATCTACTGCATTCACTTCAAAATCAGCCCACGAATGCCGACTGTCTCTTAACGAGATGGCAGAGCTATTTACCATTCACCTATTTTGGGTGCCGGGGAACAGTGATATCCCAGGGAATTGTAGGGCGGACGAGCTTGCCAGAAGGGGTACCACGCTTGATATTCTACCACATGTGCCCCTCACTACTTGTAAATCAACACTTAAACTAGATGCGATCAAAAAAGCTAATTGTAGATGGACAAACGGCTCAACGTGTCTTATATCCCGGCAAATCTGGACCATTTATAGCCAGAAACGCTCCCTCCATTTAATAATGCTGAGCAGATCCACCATCAGCACCATCATTGGTGTCCTTACAGGACACTGCCCCATAGGCCTTGGTCTTTATAGCAACGACTTCTGCAGGAGGAAAGTATCACTCATCTTCTTTGTTCATGTCCAGCGCTCTCCAACAGAAGAAGACTCCACCTGGGAGACTACTTCTTCGACAACCTAGGTGACCTGATTAACATTGACATCAGGAACCTCCGCCGTTTTATTTGTAGCTCGGATTGGTTCAACTAGGCATCCGACTCATAGGAAAAGATGTTTGATCCATCTGGTACCACAACGGACCTCCTTGGTCTAAGTGTGCACGAGTTTCGCGTGCAGCCACCTATCCTGACCTAACCTAACCTCTTTACAGATTTCTTAATATCGATTCCCTCGACTTTTTCGCCTTCTCTGAAGAAAATTGGCTGAATAATGGTTTTTGCGCAAACGCCACGCCGGCCAGTCGTCCCAAAGAGTCACTCTTTGGTCATGCGATTGTGTTTTATGGATCTCGAGCAGAATCTTCGTTCCCAAACAATTTCGTTAGTGGCGCTGTGAAATTGGCTCCGTCGGTCACTAAAATTTGCTTCCAAAAATCAGGTTCAGTGTCAACCATTCGAGCAACTGCATGGCCGTATTTCAAGCGACGAAGTGAACTATCTGTCGGCACTTTATACGATAACAAATGCAAATCATCCTTGAAAATTCGCTGACAGGTGTCCCGTCCTCAGGCGGTATCTACTAGTACGATATGCACGTTGAGCTAACACAACTGAAGGACTATTCTTCTTTACGTTGTTTCATTGTTAAAATTGTACTAAACTGACGTTTCGAAAAAATGTCTACTTAAGTCAATCGGTCGATAAATGTCCAAGTTATTCAATGTTTGCATACCGACATAAAATATGGCGCACCCTTTTTATCAGGAGAAGCGATAGTCATCGGGGTAAATAATTCAAAGATTCATCAAAGTTGTGGGTTTATTCTGAATTAACTAAAGTTTAGCGAATTCATTCTAGGTTTATACTTTAACTAAGCACTGAAAAACTGGCCCTTAAGAATCTCATTCGTAAAATTCATAAATGATCCGTTAATTCAACGATCAAATAGCTAAAACTAATGCGGTGGAGGACCGACTTTTTTAAAAATGAAATGACAAGACTGTCTTGATGGAGGTAAATAAGTTGATACCATGCTCAATGACCCCCACTGAAAATACAAATTGCTTTTTCGAAAAACTCTGTGAAAGTGCTAATTCGGGAGCTGCTTTTTTGGGCTTCCTGAGATGTCTTGGATATGTGAAGCAAATGGACCTAAGATTCGACTCCCCATCAAATGGTCGATGGAGGATGATATCATGCGCCATGTCCCCTACTTGAAATACAAATTGCTTTTTTGAAAAACTCTGTGAAAGTGCTAATTCGGGAGCTGCTTTTTTGGGCTTCCTGTGAAGTCTTAGACATATAAAGCAGATATACCTATGATTCGACTCCAAATCAAATGGTTAAGTAGGGGCCATGCGCCATGTCCCCTACTTGAAATATAAATTGCTTTTTCGAAGAACTCTGTGAAAGCGCTAATTCGAAAGCTGCTATTTTGGACCTAAAATTCGACTCCCAATCAAATAGTCGATGGAGGATAGGAATACAAAAAGACTTCACCTGCCATGTTGGAGTACACAACCAGAGGCAGTTTGGTACAGTCTATGCTCAAACTGTAACGCCATTGTAAACCGAGTAGTGGGTGCACGACTTGGTCGTACGTATATGCTTCTTGCGCTTTCGACTTCAAATTACTTTGATAAAAATTGTTTTAGCCGGGTGTTATGTACTCAAATTAGCAATGACTAATATTTTTTTAGGAAAGATTTCGGCTAAAACTAAGTACTAAGCATTTTTCTAAACGTCTATATTATTTTAGGTTTTTAATTAAATTTAACTAGACAATGCAATTTGCAGAATTTTGAAGATTTTCTAAATTTTTCTGCCTAGTAAACAAATTAGTAATTTCAATTTGCTGGGAAAGACTGAGCACGGAGTTACGTTTCAAATTTTAGCTTTGATGGTTATGTTGAATTTAATTAAAATCGTTTTCATATACGAGGTACTGATAGTTTTGTAATTTCAATTACATTGCCAAAACCCATCGTGTTTCAAATTTGAAATACATAAATCCCTCCAGCACTTATGTCTCCAGCTGCGTGCTATTTCTTTTTTATATCGAACTGACAAACTCCAAAAGTGGTCCAGTAGAAATGCATGTACATTGTACATAGGGAGACGGCACACCCATTCCAAACTTTCCATCTGTTTCACCCCTATCTTTATAGTATTTGACAGATTCTCAATCCCGGAATTGTTGTGCCTGTGAACCGTTCAAATTCCGGCAAAACAAACTACAACTTCCTACTTTTTGTGAAACCTTCAATGCTTAGCTAAGGTCACGTACATTTCCGATCAGTCTAATCCGCTTTCAAAATTTAAAAGTACGTTTAAAAAATCGATTGACTGTTTATTTTATAAATGTTTACCAGACGCTTTATGCTCTTCTTAATTAAAAACAGATTTTCACTTTTGCGTCACGTCGTCTGTCGCGTATTGGGGCGTATGTGTAACATTTTTTTCTTCGGTCCATTAAAACATTTTATGACTCCAAACAACGTATTTATGACACGTTTTCGTACTGCAACCACAATTTCGAAAAAAAACTGCCATCACCTAAACTACACATTTTAATGAATGGAATTTTTCACCCCTCAAATGATTTTTTAAATGGACAATTGTTTGGGACGTTGTGAATTGGATTTTATGAAACGAAAAAGTGCAACGAAAAAGAGACAACTACAAATATATTAATAGGGCTTACACTGCATACAGTTTCATTTCTACCGCGTGTATACTCACAGCAAATTTTGTATTTGTACCCGATCCCGCTTCCACAGTACGCAGCGCAAAATTTAAATGATGAGATCCTGGATGCACCATTTTCGATTGATGAAATAAAAAATGTGATTGAAAAATCCAAAATTGGAAAGGCTCCGGGAGATGATCGTGTCCCAGTAGAGTTTTTTTTTTATAAATTGTTCAACGGAATTTTTTGTACGTATTGACAGAGGAGTTCCATAGAATTTTCGAGAAAGCTTTAAAGGTTAAAAAAAGGCTCCTATGACGTACCGGAAAATTATCGGGGTATTTCCTTTCTGAATTCGTCCGTGAAACCTTTTTAGCACTCTGATTTTCAAAAGGCTTAGTCATTGGATTGAAGAGAAGAAATTTCTTAATGAATTTCAGGCAGGATTTAGCAGAAACTATTCTACTGTAGACCAAATATTTAGTCTTTTAAACATTGCGGAGAGCTTAAAAAAAAACAGCGTTCGATTCGATCGCCCGAGAAGCTCTATATAAATTGGATATATCAGGTAAAATTGTTGCCTTACTGAAAGCGTTGTATGACAATAACGTTGCCTATGTATGGGATGGGGAGTCAATATCTGAAGAGTTTTCAACACAAATAGGAGTGAAGGCTGGTTGTGTCTTGAGCACATTACTGTTCATTCTGTTCATCAATGACATCGTGGAGGAGATAGGAGGAGGAATCCATTTTGGAAATAGCCGGATACCTGGCCTCATATTCGCAGATTTTTTTATATAATGTGCGCGTACTCAAGGGGTTAGCACAGTGCGGACGTTAAGGAAATTCGGGATAAGAAGACAGGAGGTACCGATGCACATTGGTTTTAAATGTCTGTAAGTTATAATGGAAAGGAAAAACAGAGTTTGGTAGAGCATTCCACATTCGTGTTGTTCGGTTTATGTACGAATCTCTATATTTCAGCGTTCGTCTGAAGATAGGCTTAAGGGTAAACTGATTTGCATTCATAGCGTAACGAGTATTGCGGCTGAATTGTTGAATGAGGGGAATGCAGCTGGCTATTTCATTTGAGCATTTGTTGTTAAGATAGCGATAAAACAGTGTAAGGCAGGAGATATTTCGACGATGTTCTAGCGAAACTAAAGAGTTCGCTATTCTAATGTCTCCTATAAGTTTTTTCGCACGCGTTTGAATCCTATCTAGGAGGTGCAATGTTGTTTTTGGTGCACCCGATCAGACGAGGGCGTTGAACTCAAGTTTAGGGCGTATAAACGCTTTGTATATTGTGGCCAGATCAGAAGGGGTGAAATATTTCTTACATCGATTAAGGAAACGTAGACATTTCGCTGCGTTTTTAGCGATTTTAAATATGTGGTCGTTCCAACGTAAGTCGGAACACACATACCTAGCATGGAAAGTTTTTCGGTTTCTTTGATGTAAGTGCCATTCATGGATAATGGCTCTAGATTTTGGTTTCGCTTTAACGACAGAAGACAGCATTGTGTTTTGGAAGCATTGAATTCTACTCTGTTGGTTTTACCCCATTTGATGATGCTGTCAAGGTCGGAATTCAATGAGCTTACCATATTTTGTCGTTTGGAGTCCACGTTCGAAGATGAGGGACGTGAACCTGAAAACGAGTATGAGAAGCTGAGAAGTACTGTCATCAGCGAAGGAATGAATTGGATTAGAAGTTGCAGACAGGAGATCATTTATAAAAATGAGAAAGAGAGTCGGAGACAAAGCTGAGCCTTGAGGGACACCAGCATTTATTTGGTGAGTTGCAGACTTGAAACCATCCAAAACAATTTGAATTGAACGTTTCGAAAGATAATGTCTAATCCATAGAAGAAGTTTTTCGTCGATTCCAAATGCACGCATTTTCGACAAAAGAGCTTGGTGCCAAACCCTGTCAAATGCCTTTGACAGGATTGATTGATTCCACTTTTCGGTGAGATATGTCATCAAATCACCAGTAGACCTGTTGCTGCGAAAACCATACTGCCGGTCATTGAGAAGTTTTCGTGTTTCGAGATATTTCATAAGCTGACGATTTATCAGCGTTTCCATGACCTTGGAAAGAAGAGACGTAAGTGCAATTGGTCGGTAGTTGGAGAGAGAAGAAGATTCGCCTTTTTTTTGGTACAGGCTGGACAAATGCTGTTTTCCATCTACTCGGAAAGAGTCCTGATGAGTAGGATAGATAGAAAAGCTTACGCAGTGGTTTTGCTAGCGTAGAAGAACACCTCTTCAGAATAATGGGGGATATACCATCTGGACCAGCGGATTTGTGAATGTCAAGATCAGATAAAACTCTTGCAACTGTACGAGTACGAAAGTGAATTTTTCCGATGGAATAATTTACGTTCTCTGTACAGGAGGAGACTGAACACAATCTGGCAATGTTGAATTGGCTGCGAAATGCGCAGCAAGCAGATTGGCTTTGTCTAAAGAGCTGACAGCTGGAATGTCATTGTGAATGAGCGTCGGAACTGATGATGAGGCCGAATTTTTTATATTTTTAACAAATGACCAGAAGTTTTTTACTACCTCTGGGACATTGTGCCTCAACTTTTGGTCATAGAGGAATTTGACACACTTTAAAGGGGCATTACAGTCATTTCTGGCTTGTTTGAACTTTATTCGGTTTTCCTCTGTTGGGTTGGTCTTGTAGAACCGAAAGTTTGTCTCTCTCAACCTGATAGCTTCTTTGCAGCTCAAGTCATACCACCCTTTTGCCTTTGGTCTGATATTCTTTATTCTGTTGGGAATAAAAGATCTCATACCAAGGAGAATGATGTTTGATATCATATCAGCGGCAGCATCCACGTCACTATCGAGGAAACATAGTGATCAGTTAAAATTCCTAAAAAAACTGTTTAATGCTTCCCAATTGGCTTTCTCGTATTGCCATACAGTTTTTCAGATATTGTTTTTCTATCTAAATCGGTAGAAGGAATGCAGCGAATGATGAACCGACTGGAGAGCTACTGCGAAAATTGGAATCTGACCGTTAATTTGCAGAAGTCTAAAATTTTAATATTTAGAGATAGAGGCGGCAGATATGCAAACAACGAAAAGTGGATCCATAAAAGACAATTAGTTGCAATTGTTCGGGAGTACAAATACTTAGGCGTTATACTTACATCAAACCTCAATATAAGAAAACATGTTGAATCCAAGCTATCGGAAGCGAAAAGAGTTGTTTCTTCATTGTGGGTACGTTGTATCGACAACAAATACCTTGAACATAGCTCAAAGCTTAAAAATGCATCTTCTATAAACCTTTATGGTGCGCAAATTTGGGGATTTTGCCAATACGATGAGGTGGAAGGTTCCTCAGATATTTTTCAAAGCGCATTTTTCGGCTGCCACTCTGCACGCCAAACTATATGCTGCATTTGAAAACAACTGAGCCTCCCATTTTTTTAGGGACCCTAAAACTGCATTTTGATTACATTATGAACGTGATGGAATCGGATGAAGTAAGACTTCCGAAGCGAGTACTTAAGAAAATGTTGTCAACCAGGGATAATTTAGTCGAGAGGTGGGAATAGCTAGCACTGGGTTTTAGATGAAAGCTTACAGTTTTCACCAGATATAAGCATTCCAGATTTGAGAGAAAATTTCAATTCAATTTTAAAGAAAGTAAGCCCCTTTGCATATGCAAATTTTAAACATGAAGCAGAATCGTCTCAATATAGAATGATATACATACAGTCAACTCAATTTGAAGAACAAACATACTTACTCAACCGCTGCCCCATAAGTATGATAAATGTAATATTTTAAATTAGATGCGAATTATTAAATTTAAACTACATTCCACATCGATCCGATCCTCAAGGAAAGGGAGGATGTATATCACTTTATTGCCATATGTCCTATTTTGAGGGAGTTTCGTGTGAGGTACTTTGGAGTTGCTTCGATGCTATGGGACGATACTTTGGAATTCCTGAATGGAAAGTTAGACTGGAAAATTTTATAGAAATGTACGACAACCGCACTTTTATATAGACAACGTATTCGCGAAGTAGACTTTTAAATAAACAAAAACGTTCATTATATAATTAAACCTAAACAAATTGTCAATCTCGTAGACGGCCATTGGCCAAACCTTAAGACTATCATATTATTGTAAAAATAAAACAAATTTCAAATCTATTTTTGAAATAAAGTTTCTCTAAACTAAATTAACTAACTATACCCTATCCCATAGGAGTATATTAGTTTTGCCATAAAGTTTGTAACAGCGAAATAATTTGAACAGCTCAAGTTTGATCGAACTGGTAGTGTAATCCTTATATGAGCTGCTTCGACATATTTGAACACCAGGACTATAGGGATTTCCAATACTGAGCCAGGGTGTTGGAAAAGAGTTGGTGGCGGAGGAGCCCTCAATGGGTCAACGCCAGCGCTCATCTCCCAAAATGGGCTACTGACATCGGTATCATCGGCCCGCTGTCCTTGGGTCAAAACAAGGGCCTGGCCCTACAGGTTGGGGGTTGTGCTTTGGGTTAACTACCCATCCATGGAAAAAAGCTTATGTTACGAAGCAACCAATAGCCTCGGAAAGAACTGATATTACTGTTGACGACCCTGCTAAACGAAAAAAGGACAACGACGTTCGTATCTGCACCTGGAATGTGAGAACATTAAACAGGAGAGGTGCAGGCGAACAACTAGAGGAAGCGCTAAACTGCTACAAAGCAGACATTACTGCCATCCAGGAAATACGATGGGTTGGGCCGGGCAAAAATAGGATGCAAAACTGTGATATCTACTATGGACCGTGTTATAGTGAGCAGAAACAGCGACTATTCGGATGCGGATTTATTATAACTGCCAGACTTATGCAAGAAGTCTTATGTTTCCAAGACATTAGCGAACGCATTGTAACAATCCACATCAAGGCCAAATCCCCCAACAGAAGCCTTACATGCGCTCATTCGCCGACGGAGGAAAAAGATGATACAACTAAGGACTGCTTCTACGAGCTCCTCGACAAAACTTATAAGCGACTACCAAAGTACGATGTTAAAATCGTGCTGGGAGATTTTAAAGCGGCATATACACAAGTCAAAATCTCGTCAAGCATGCGAGAGTGTATGAGTGAAAACGAAACACCTATACGTTGTGTGCATGCTTGAAGCAAAATCAAAACGTTTTGATTTTTCTTCAATCAGGCGTCAATGCTTGACGTAGTGTATATTCGTGATTGAATGCTTGATCAAGTATTCATTCTCATTTTTACGACGCCAGCGTAAAGACGTCAGTTTCGCGGGTTTTTTTTAACACTGCGGTGTTTATTTATGTAAATATGGAAGAAAAAAAGGTTTATTTTGGTGTTTCTAGAGGTTTATCGTTCTCTCCCAGCGTTATGGAACATAAAATCGAAGGAATACAGCAACCGCAATTTAAAAAAAGTGCAGTATGAAACGCTCCTTACAAAATATAAGGAAAAGCACCCAGAGGCAACAACAAAATGTTAAGGTAAAACTGAATGCTTGAAGCCTCATGCTTGATGTGTGTATATGCTGCATCAAAGCAAATTTACAAATACACTCTCACATGCTTGATGAGATTTTGACGTCTATTATGCCGCTTAACGCAAAGGTAGGAATAGAAGACATCTTTAGCAGTACTGTCGGAAAATATAGCCTACACGACAACACGTCTGGTAACGGACTTAGGCTAATTGAATTCGCTACGGAACGAAATGCCACTATAGCCAGCACACGGTTTCCTCACCTCGATATCCACAAGGGGACATGGCGGTCTCCAGATCAACGAACAGTCAACCAAATTGATCACATTGCGATAGACAAGAGGCACGCATCCAGTATTTTGGATGTCCGAACATTCTGAGGGGCTAACATCGACTATGACCACTACCTTGTTGCAGCCAAGGTAAGGATGCGGATCTCCACCACGCCACAACAAACCAGAAATACTGTGAAAAAGTTTAATGTCGAAAGACTGCAATCGCCAGAGACCGCCGAGACCTTCGCGCAACGCGTATCTCTTAACCTCTCGATTCACACCACACCACCAGCATCTTATGTCGAAGAACAACGATGCCAACAAGACATTAGATCAGCCGCAACTGATGTGCTAGGTTTCTCGCGGCCACCAGCAACAAACCCCTGGTTTGACGAGGAATGCCGATAGAAGCTCGCAGCCAACTACGAGGCCTACAAGGCTAAGCTGCAGGTGAAGCCGAGAGCTGCCATTGAGCTCTATAGGCAAAGACGAAGGGAAGAACACCGGCTTTTCAGAAAGAAGTAAAAAGAGCAAGAAAAGCGCGCGATCGAGGATATAGAGAGGTGCCACTCCAGGAACGATGTTCGCAATTTTTACCAAAGTGTAAAACGTCAAAGTCAAGGATACAAGGCTCGAACAGAATTCTGTCGAGATGAACAAGGAAATATCGTAGTTGAGACACAGTCGATGCTGACGATATGGAAGAACCACTTCTGCAGACTGCTAAACGGCGATGACGAACAACATTCCGCTGTCAGGCAGAACGGACCATTTAATATTGGCAACGACAGCGAAAACTGCCAACCACCCGACCTAAGTGAAGTGAGGATAGCAATATCTAAACTCAAGCTTAATAACACCGCCGGAAATGACGGCCTTCCCGCTGAACTTTATAAAGCTGGCGGAGATGACTTGGTAAGTAACATCCACCAACTCATAAGCCAAATCTGGTCGGATGAAAGCATGCCTGAAGAATGGAACCTCAGCATCGTTTGCCCGCCAATCCACAAAAAAGGAGACCCTCTGAACTGCGCCAACTACAGGGGCATAAGTCTGCTCAACATCGCCTTCAAGATCCTTTCTGCCGTAATATGTGAACGCCTGAAACCGTTTACCAACAACCCGATCGGCCCTTATCAGTGTGGTTTTAGGCCAGGAAAGTTCACAACCGATCGATATTTCACTCTTCGGCAGATCCTGCAAAGAACCCAAGAAGTCCAAATCGATAACCACCACCTATTTATCGATTTCAAAGCCGCATACGACATGCAATTTAGTAGTAAAGCACTCACTCGAACTACTAAGGAGATCCTATATAAGACCCTGATCATCCCAGTCCTGCTCTACGGCGCTAAAGCATGGACCGTATCAAAAGCGGATGAAGAAATCTTTGGTCGATTCGAGAGAAAAATTCTTCGAAAAATCTTCGGTCCCGTTTGCGTTGACGGGCTATGGAGACGAAGATTCAACCAAGAACTATACGAGCTGTACAGCGACATACCCCTGGTCAAAAAACTCCGCATTGGACGTTTAAGATGGCTAGGACATGTAGAACGAATGGACACCAATACTCCGGCTCGCAGAGTCTTCGATTCCCAGCCAGACGTCAAATACAGTAGAGGAAGACCTCGCCTTAAGTGGCGCGCACAAGTAGAAACCGACCTCAACCCAACTTGGAGTGCGCAACTGGAGGCAGTTAGCTAAGGACCGGGCTAATTGGCGAGGCATGTTGGTTAAGGCCCAGGTTCATCCCGGAATGTAGCGCCACTTAAGTAAGTAAGTAAGTTTCTGACGAAGCAAATCCAGTGTAAACATTTTTAAAATTCCCCTCATTCCCTCCCAAACGGTTAAGAATTTTGAAAAAGTGGCTGAATGCCATATTTAGACAATCTTACTGTCTATATTTCGTCAATACAAAGGTTTTTTTTGGCACGCCCACTTTTTGGGGCGTTATGATTTAAAAAGGATTTTCTGTCAAATTTTAAAGAAAATCGAAAAAAAATATTTTAACTTACGCCTTTTTTTTAAAGACGTTTTCTTAAAAAAAATGATTTGTAATCGCTATCCCATAAATGACGTTTTTCATTTTTTGTCGGACCATAAAAGATTTAGATAACTGTCTGAACATATCATCAACAGCTTTTCTTAATCTTTCTCACTGGCCCTTAGCGGGCTCTCCAACATTATGCTACTTGCCTTCGGTCTTTCATTTATCATTTTGATATTAAAGAAAAAGTTAAAAATTTTGAAAAGTGGCATGTGCTCCTCCTCAAAGGATCTGAGTGATAAGATGTCACGCAATTACTTAAAATGGAAATGTAAGCTGCATGAAGAAATAATAATTTTCCTTTTCGCCATTTTGCACAATTTTGACAAATGTTCCCCCATTTCACTCAAATGAACCCAAAAATTTGTCCTGTCAAACGTGCATTTGCTCTGGAGACATATCCACCCCTCAGGTGTGTAAATACACACACATTTTTGTGGGAACATTGTTGGTAGAAATTAAGGACATCTTATAGGTTATAGGCCATGATGTATGAGAGGCAAACATTTGTCACATTCGCAAGTGAAATACGTTGTTTCTGTTCATTGTGTTGACAGTGAATGTGGTATGGGAGCCATGAAAAGTGGTGCTAACGGCGCATCAGGGTTGGCATCAGGAATCAGATGTCAGTTGAATGGAATAATTACTTTTTTTCTGGGGGACGTAATAAGTACTCGAATTGTAAATGTTTGCTGATGGAGATTAATATTTTTTTTTTCATATTGAAATTATGGACTCGAGTAGCTTTGAATTGATGTGATGGGTCGGCATTTTCTCAATTTATAAGTAGTTACTGCGACGCAAATTTATTTCCTACAAATTCATATGCAAATGTTTTACAAAATAGGACTTGTAGGGCTTTGTCAATATTTGCCTTTATTAATTCCAATACTTCCTGGAAGAAGTGTGTCGTTGTCATTATTTTATATAAATTTTCGAACGCAATATTTTTCTTTGGGATTTTAATAATTCTACACAAATAATTTCGGTTATTTTATTTTATGAAGGAGAACTTAATCGGAACAGAATAGAAATGAACAAATGATGAAAACATGTCAGAACTAAAAAGTACGGAATTTCTTACAGAGCATTAATTCTTTCCTTCTCAAAAGTAGGTGTACAAAGCCGTTTTCTTATTCTAAAAAGAAAATACAGACTTCCCGGGGATTCCTAATGTTATAATGTGTTCTGTTCTTTTCAGCAGTCAGTTGTCAAGCTCAAACTCTGTTTGTGGATTAAGTTGCATTTCTTCCCTAGGTAACTAACCCCTGTGGAAGGTCGTTGGTGGCAGAAAATGCGAGAGGGGGAGGAGCGTCCTCTCACTAAGGCACTCACTGTCAGGCTGCAGCGGAGGAATTCCCTAGATGGAGTCAACGGTGGCGCCTACAGCTCCAGTTTAATCGAACTGGTAGTGTAATCCATATATGAGCTGTTTCGACATATTTGAACACCAGGTCTATAGGGATTTCCAATACTGAGCCAGGGTGTTGGAAAAGAGTTGGTGGCGGAGGAGCCCTCAATGGGTCAACGGCAGCGCTCATATCCCAAAATGGGTTACTGGCATCGGTATCTCCGGCCCGCTGTCATAGAGTCAAAAACAAGGGCCTGACCCTCCAGGTTGGGGGTTGTGCCGTCTGGGTAACTTCCCGACCATGGAAAAAACCATTAGTTATGAGAGAGACACAACCAGCCTCGGATAATGAAACTCCTCATAGACCAGGAACGTCAATGGACTATGATATGAGAGTATTCACCTGGAATGTACGAACACTCTACACCCCGGGTACGACTCAAAAACTTGAATCTATCCTCACGCGGTACAAGGCAGATATAACCGCAATCCAGGAGATACGGCAATAAGACCAGGAACGTCAATGGACTATGATTTGAGAGTATGCACCTGGAACGACGAACACTCAACACCCCGGGTGCTAGTCAAAAACTTGAATCTGTCCTCACGCAGTACAAGGCAGATATAACCGCAATCCAGGAGATACGATGGATAGGATCTGGTATAATGAAGAGAAAAAATTGCGGCATTTATCACAGCTGCAACAAAAGATTGCATGTATTAGGATGCGGATTCGTCGTTGGAAATCGGCTTAGGACAGAAGTCATTGACTTCAAGCCGATAAGTGATCACCTTTCTGTGATCAGCATCAAAGCTACGTTCCAAAACATAAGCCTTATATGTGCACGCACGCCCCTACCGACGAGGCTGAAGTTCCCATCAAGGAGGAGTTTTATGCCCTCCTGGATGGAGCCTACGGAGCCCCTCCGGAGTATGATGTAAAAGTTGTACTCGGGGATTTCAATGCTAAAGTCGGAAAGGAAAACATCTTTGGCGGTTTAGTTGGTAAACAGAGAATCCACGAAACGACTACAAACAACGGCTACCGACTAATCTATTCTGCAGCAGCTCGTAATACGGTGATAAGTAGCACTAGGTTCCCAAGGCTAAGGATCCACACAGCAACCTGGCGCTCTCCAGACGTTCGAACCACCAACCAAATCGACCATGTGCTAATCAATGAGCGACGTGCATACATTTCGAGGGGCAAACGTCGACTCTGACCATTTTCTTGTCACGGCTAAATTCAGAGCTCGACTGTCCAACGAGAAGAAGCTGCGAACTGCCCAGAAGAAGAAATTCGACTTTGGACGCCTTAGCACACCTGGAGTAGCAAGAGCCTACAGTGAGCGCCTGAGTATGAAACTCTCCTCTGTGCACTCACCTACCACAGACGCCAACAATCAGTGGTGCCAGTATCGCGACATCATCAAGGAGGTAGCCGAAACCAATGTAGGCCAGCCCCCCGAGAAAGAGCCCGGGGTATGATCATGAATGCGTGTACAAGAAAAAGGTGACAAAAGATGCACACAAGAAAGCGCCGTAGCGCAAAACAAGGGCAGCGAGATAAAATGGAGCCAGGAGAAGGGAGGGAAAGAAGACCCTGCGTAGAAAGAAGAGCGCCTGCGCAGCCTCCCAGCTCAAGGAGATCGAAGAGTCGTACGATCATAACAACATCCGGAGGTTCTATAAAAAAGCCAAGCAACTGGCTACTATGGCTACAAAACCGGAACACAGGCTCTTCGAGACAGCGAAGGATACCTAGTCACCGAAGCGCAGGGAATAGTAGATGTGTTTAAGCAGCATTTCCAACAGCTGCTCAATGGGCATCATGTAGAGAAAGTGGTAGGGCAAGAAGAGAACCCTCGTCCAGTCAATGAAGAACTGGTTCCACCACGTAGTATAGAAGAAGTTGGCCTAGCTATAAAAAAGCTTAAGAACAACAAGGCCACAGGTTCTGATGGCTTACCAGTGGAGCTGATGCTGATGTTTTGGTAGGGAGCATGCACCGAATTATTAATCAAGTATGGGTGGAAGAAAATATGCCCGATGCCTGGACTATCAGCTCCATATGCTTCATCTACAAAAAAGGCGATTCTATGTCCTTCAAGAACTATCGAGGCATATCCCTGCTTAACGTCGCTTACAAGATCCTATCCAACGTATTGTACGAACGTCTTAAACCGTTCTGCAACACACTAATCGGCACGTGCCAGTGTGGCATCCGGCCCGGCAGATCGACTATAAACCAATTTTTGACGCTGAGGCAAATCCTGGAAAAGACCAACGAATTTCAAGTCGAAACTCACCACCTATTCATCGACTTCAAAGCCGCGTATGATAGCATACATCGTCAGGAGGTCTATATGGCGATGGCCGAATTCGGAATCCCAGCAAAACTGATTCAGCTGTGTCTCGTGATGCTGAAAAACACGTGATGCAACCTGCATTTTGGAAGTAGCTCCTCCGAACTATTCCAAACATGCACCGGATTTCGCCTAGGAGACGCGCTATCATGTGACTTCTTCAATCTCGTACTGGAGCAGATGGTTCGCAGGGCAGGTGTTAACACGGAAGGCAATATTTTCAACAGGTCCGTCCAGCTATGCGGACGATATTGACATCATCGGTCGCTCCCAACATGCCGTGATAAAAGCGTTCACAGAGATTGAAGAACAGGCGAAATCCGTTGGCCTTGAAGTAAATGAGGACAAGACTAAGTACATGCATATCTGGCCACAAACAAGCATCTGTCCACCGCCTAGGACAAAACGTCACTATTGATAGCAGCAATTTAGAGGTAGTTAGGAGTTCAAACTCCACGAATGACACCCTAGTGGAGATCCGTCGAAGAATTACCCTAGGAAACCGCTGCTACTTCGGTTTGGCGTAACAACTGGGTTCAAAACTCCTAACTCGAAGGACGAAATGTGTGCTCTACAAAACCCTTATCCTGCCAGTTCTGCTTTATGGTACCGAGTGCTGGACGTTAAGCAAGAAGGGAGAGGTGATACTGGGGTCCTTCGAAAGAAAAATACTTGGTCCTGTGAACGAGGAGGGCGAATGGAGGAGAAGATACAACCGCGAACTCTATGCGCTGTACCAAGATGTGGATGTAGTCCAAAAAGCCAAACCACGTCAACAACATCAACTCGGCCACATCGAGCGAATGGACAATAATGCTCCAGCTAAGAGGATCTTCGAATCCCAGGTTCGAGGAGGCAAGGAAGACCGAACCTCCGTTTCAAAGACCAAGCCATCGCGGATGCCAGAGCGCTTGGTCTAGACAACTGGAAGCAGCGAGCCAGGGATCGTAGAGGATGGAAGGCTGCAGTGTCTCAGGCAGAGACTCTTCACGGGCGGGAGCCCGATACGTAAGTAAGTAACATAAAAATGTTTAACCTAATTGCAGCCATTATGAAATTTCGATTCGTAACTCAAGGACCAATGACCCATCAACAGAACAAACAAAAAATAAATCTCTCTGCTCAGCATCGATGACCAACATTCGCTACAATGGCATTGTCCTTGCTGACTTGCATGCATGAATTTACATGAATGCCATCAATCTGTGTTAAGGTTAATGGTAGTTGACTTGATTTTCCGACCATCGACTTTTCATTCTGAATGCTACAGTCCCAGAGGCGCAGATCAGGTTACGGCCACTAGACCGTCTGGCGTTGCGAAATTATTGCGCACCAAAAAAAAAAACTGCAACTCGTTTTTGTTGTCATTGAGATTGCATCTATCCACTCACTCGTGAGGGGAATATTCAAGTTTGTATCTGTGATTTATCTTGCAAATAATGGGAATACCCTAGCGGTGGTTTATCTTATGGATTCTCATCAACTTTGTCCATTTTGGGTAATTAAGGGTCCAAGGCAATCATTGAAGCACTAGTGAGTGAATTTTACTGCATCGATACGGGTTGAGAGTATCGGGTAACCTAGAGCCCTGTTGCTACTGTCGGCAAGTGATTGTGTGAAATGTGTATCCTTATGTTGTGGTACATCGTTGACCAGAGGTGGAAGAATTTCTCTTTCTTGTAGGTATGCCATCTTGTATTAAAGGGACATTGGTCTTTCTTTATACCAATACCTGTGATGCCAATTACGATTTAGTTGAACGACCCTATTTTGTGGCTTTTGCCATCTATTCTTGCGGTTGATGGCTACAGAGCATGCATAGATAAAGTGCTTGTAATTTATTTGACGAAAGTATTGTTGTGAGATGGATATGTATCTCTGGCGGTCAAATGGAATTTATATGATTTTTCATGCCAATTGTTTGTTTTTTTTTTCGTTGTAGATTTTCTTTCTGAGTTGGGCATGTACGGGGACAAAAAAGTATGTCACAGAGAAATGCCATGAATGGGGACTTGGTAATGCGGCTTCGAAGATGGATATATTTTGGGATGATGGGAATCCTTTTTTAGTGAAATATGTTATGTTCTTGGTAAAATAGATGCATTTCATTTGTCAGATCGAAAAATAGTCTGTTTATAGCTCACAATCGGTTAATCTTCGTAAATACCAGTTGATAAGATTGGTCAAATATAAACACTATGTTACGAAGCAACCAATTGCCTCGAAAAGGACTGATATTATTGTTGACGACCATGCTAAATGAAAAAAGGGCAACGACGTTCGTATCTGCACCTGGAATGTGAGAACATTAAACAGGAGAGGTGCAGGCGAACAACTAGCGGAAGCCCTAAACTGCTACAAAGCAGACATTACTGCCATCCAGGAAATACGATGGGATGGGCCGGACAAAAAGAGGATGAAAAACTGTGACATCTACTATGGACCGTGTTATAGTGAGCAGAAACAGCGACTATTCGGATGCGGATTTGTTATAAGTGCCAGACTTAGGCAAGAAGTCTTATGTTTCCAAGACTTTAGCGAACGAATTGTACCAATCCGCATCAAGGCCAAATTCGCCAACATAAGCTTTATATGCGCTCACGCTCCGACGGAAGAAAAAGATGATATAACTAAGGATTGCTTCTACGAGCTCCTTGACAAAACCTATGAGCGACTACCAAAGTACGATGTTAAAATCGTGCTGGGAGATTTTAACGCAAAGGTAGGAAGAGAAGACATCTTTAGCAGTACTGTCGGAAAATATAGCCTACACGACAACACGTCTGGTAACGGACTTAGGCTAATTGACTTCGCTACGGAACGAAATGCCACTATAGCCAGCACACGGTTTCCTCACCTCGATATCCATACGGGGACATGGCGGTCTCCAGATCAACGAACGGTCAACCAAATTGATCACATTGCGAAAGACAAGAGACTCGCATCCAGTATTTTGGATGTCCGAACATTCCGAGTGGCTAACATCGACTCGGACCACTACCTTGTTGTAGCCAAGGTAAGGATGCGGATATCCACCACTCCACAACAAACCAGAAATACTGTGAAAAAATTTAATGTCGACCTTCGCGCAACGCGTATCCCTTAACCTCTCGACTCACAACACACCACCAGCATCTAATGTCGAAGAACAATGACAACGATGCCAACAAGCCATTAGATCAGCCACAAATGATGTGCTAGGTTTATCGCGGCCACTAGCAAGAAACCCCTGGTTTGATGAGGAATGCCGACAGATGCTCGCAGCCAAGAACGAGGCCTACAAGGCTAAGCTGCAGGTGAAGACGAGAGCTGCCATTGAGCTCTATAGGCAAAGAAGAAGGGAAGGACATCGGCTTTTCAGAAAGAAGAAAAAATTGCAAGAAAAGCGCGCGATCGAGGATATAGAGAGGTGCCACTCCAGGAACGATGTTCGCAAGTTTTACCAAATTGTAAAACGTCAAAACCAAGGATACAAGGCACGAACAGAATCCTGTCGAGATGAACAAGGAAATATAGTAGTTGAGACACAGTCGTTGCCGACGATATGGAAGAACCACTTCTGCAGACTGTTCGACGGCGATGACGAACAATATTCCCTTGTCAGGTAGAACGAACCATTTAATATTGGCAACGCAGCGAAAACTGCCAACCACCCGACCTAAGTGAAGTGAGGATAGCAATATCTAAACTCAGGCATAATAAGGCTGCCGGAAATGACGGCCTTCCCGCTGAGCTTTATAAAGCTGGTTGCGATGACTTGGTAAGTAACATTCACCAACTCATAAACCAAATCTGGTCGGATGAAAGCAGGCCTGAAAAATGGAACCTCAGCATCGTTTGCCCGATCCACAAAAAAGGAGATCCTCTGAACTGCGCCAACTACAGAGGCATAAGTCTGCTCAGCATCGCCTACAAGATCCTATCTGCCGTAATATGTGAACGCCTGAAACCGTTTACCAACAACCTCATCGGCCCTTATCAGTGTGGCTTTAGGCTAGGAAATTCCACAATCGATCAAATTTTCACACTTCGGCATATCCTGGAAAAAACCCAAGAAGTCCAAATCGATACCCACCACCTATTTATCGATTTCAAAGCCGCATACGACAGCATTTATAGAGACGAACTACACAGAGCCATGCAATTTAGTAGTAAAGCCCTCACTCGAACTACTAAGGAGAGCCTATATAAGACTCTGATCATCCCAGCCCTGCTCTACGGCGCTGAAGCATGGACCGTATCAAAAGCGGATGAAGAAATCCTTGGTCGATTCCAGAGAAAAATTCTTCGGAAAATCTTCGGTCCTGTTTGCGTTGACGGGCTATGGAGACGAAGATTCAACCACGACCTATACGAGCTGTACAGCGACATACCCCTGGTCAAAAAACTCCGCATTGGACGTTTAAGATGGGTAGGACATGTAGAACGAATGGACACCAATACTCCGGCTCGCAGAGTCTTCGATTCCCAGCCAGACGTCGGACGCAGTAGAGGAAGACCTTTCCTTAAGTGGCGCACACAAGTAGAAACCAACCTCCACCAACTTGGAGTTCGCAACTGGAGGCAGTTAGCTAAGGACCGGGCTAATTGGAGAGGCTTGTTGGTTGAGGCCCAGGTTCATCCCGGACTGTAGCGCCACTTAAGTAAGTAAGCTTGCCGTCAGATGTCTGTGTAGGATAGTAGCACTTCTACTTTCTTAATGTAGCTGATCATACCTTCAGCAGAGGATTTCCTTAGTTCCTATCGGTACTTAATATTTCCCTGAAGAAGGATTCTCTTCTTTTACTGTAAAGGGCCGGGCATTCACATATGATGTGTTCGGTCGATTCGTCTTCTTCTAGACATATGTAGTCTGCACTCCGGTGAGTCGACCAAATTCATTTAATTTAGGTGATATCGCAGACCATGGTGACCCGTTAGGTAGCCTACTAAGTTCTTGATATCGTATCTGCGAAGATTTAGTATCTTGTTGACATCTGTTTTGAAGACTGAATAGCTCTTTTGGCTTGTCTTAGGCCTGGGATGTTCTCCCAGTATGACTTATATCTGTTTTGTTCCCAGCTCTCTATAGCCACATTTATGGCTGATTTGGGGATTGCACAGAAGGGTTCGGGTCCAATGAAAGGGGTTTCCGAGCCTTTTCTGGCTAGCTCATCAGCTTTTTCGTTGCCTTCAATCCCCTTATGTCCGGTTACCCACCATAACCTGGTTCCTGAAACTTAGTGTTTCGAGGGAATAAAAGCAGTTTAGTACTGATTTGGAGTCAATCAGCCCTATCGAGGTATCCGTCGGAGCGGACAATTTTCCACAACGCATACTTCGTCGGAGATTCAAATTCCATTCGAGGTATGTGTCATCGAAAAAAAATACTACACAGACGCGAGGGCTTCACTTCACTACAATTCGTAAATAAATTCCGCGAAGAATTTGTGTCGGACGAAATCGGAAAAAGAATGGCACTTAGCTGTCAAAAATTGCACGAAAAATGCACCTGAACGCACTTCAACGCAATTCGCCGGGATGCGTTACAACATGTCGGAGAAATATTCCGAACAGCTTTTCGGAAGAATACCTTGAAGCAAAAATCCTCGGAATCGTGCAAAATTGGAGAATTTTCCGCTCCGACGGATACCTCGATAGGGCCGAAAAATGTGTGAGTTAAGGGCTTTTATAGCTGCTTGACTGTCCGTGAATATATGGATGTTGGCGCCTTTAATTCCTGAATTGTGTATTAGGTTTGCGCATTCTTTGATGGCATGGAGCTCTGCTTGAACTACACTGGGGGTTTTTTTCATAGATATTGAAACGTTCCGATTTGGTCCATGGATACCTGCACCTACCCCTGAGTCCATTTTAGAACCATCCGTATACCACTTTAGGCCATTTTGGATGGATGGTGGGTTATTGCTATCCCATGCTTCTCTGGTTGTGATCTCCGTTGAGAATCTTTTGTTGAAGCATAGTGTCTTGGGTAAGCGATCTGTAACCGCACAGATCATGTCAAGTTCTGGAAGTCCATTTAGTTCTGAGTGATTTCTAAAGTTTAACTCTTCCGCTTGTGTCAAATTTGCTGAGCTGCGAAATTCCACTTTTTGTATATAGATGTGGAGGGACGTTAGTCCTATTAAAGCTTCTATAGCGGCAGTGGGACAGGTACCCATGGCTCCGGTAGTGCCCAGACAGGCTAGCCGTTGTACCTTGTTTAATTTATTTATGGTAGTTTTTCGGGTGACCTTTTTCTACCATCCTACTGAAGCGTATGTTATAATGGGCCTGACCATGAACGTTTAGATCCAGTGTGTGGTCTTTGGAGAGATTCCCCAGGTTTTAACATGCATGCTTCGGCAAGACCAGAAAGCTTTGGTTGCTTTTTGAATTTTGCTGTTTATGTGGGAGTTCCAGCTTAGTTTTTTGTATCGAGGATCACTCCAAGATATTTTACTTTGTTGGAGTACTCAATGTCTGCATCATTGATTGAAATTTGGTTAAAACTTAAATTTCTCCTTTTTGTAAAAGGGACGATGATAACCTTGCTTGGGTTTATAGAAAGACTTCCTTTTCTACATCAGTCTATGACTATCTAAAGGGCGTTTGGCAGACGTGTTGAAACCTCGTTTCTTTGCCCCTAATAATGATGACGAGGTCATCGACGTATCCAATTATTTTGAAGCCTGCATTACTTAGGTCTTGAAGTAGGTTATCGATAACCAGAGACCATAGTAGGGGTGAGAGTACTCCTCCGTGAGGGCAACCTTTAACGGCTGTTACTGATACTGAGGTCAGTGCTGACGAAGCAGTTATTTTCCGACTTTCAAGCATCGTTTTGATCCATTTGATGGTGGGATGATCTATTCCTCTATGAGTCAATGCATTTGATATGGAGTCATATCCAGTGTTGTAGTGGCATTTAGTGTCACTCGTCTCGGGCGCATCTATTATCAAGAGCAAGCCACGCAACACCTAGTTATATTTATATGTCAGTACGCCTGAAATGGAAGTAAGTCATTTGTTTACAAATTAATCATCTTTTTCATCAACAACAATCCACGTGTCAACTCATAGCAACTTACACCAAACAAACGTCAAATCTGACACATGGCTTACAATTTAGCGAGAGTCATGCTTTAATCAAATTCGTTTCATTACAAATGACATAAGCTAATGCCAGTTCCAAGAAAACATCTTTTTGTACCTGGAAATCTAGCGGCACTTTGACAGAGCTAATTTCCAAGTTATGACCACTCCAAGACAATAGGTCTGTTCCCGTACAAAATAATATTTACTGATTCTTACTGATTTTTACTGATTTTTACTTATTGCCGTTCCCGTACGAAAAAATAAGTAAAAGAGACAGCTCACGAGAGAGCAAAAAACTACCCCTCCATAAAAATCTGTAAAAAAATTTACTGCAGAAATTTCTGTTGGTAAAAATCAGTAAACTGTCAGTTGGTATCTAAAAATGACAACTCGCTTGTTTTGACAGGTGATTTATGTCATTTGTTCTTTAAAAGGCATACAAAATGTATAATTTTACTGTTTTTTACTTAAACGCGTTCCCGTACTTTTTGGTAATTTTGTCTCTTTCTGAGAAAATTTACCCCCACTCCAAGACATTTGAGAATTCACTAATTTTTACTGAAAAAGTACGGGAACAGACCTAATAATAATAATTACTGTTGTATCTCTACTGTCAGCCGACTGGCGACGTTTGTGCAGACATGTTATTATACGTATTCATAAAAGTGTTGTTTGACAGAGTATGCGATTATTTCAAGACAATGCCACACACAACGTGCGCCACTTAAAAAGCAACCGGTCTCGAAAGTGTTTATGGTATTGCTGGTTAATGACGCAACGTAATATGCACAATGTTGACGGAACCATAGGTACTGACACTCGTAATGATTGATGTAATACGAAACGTGATCAATTAGAGGGGAAAAAGGTTAATTTTCGTGTCAAAAGTGAAATTAAGTGATTAGGGAACGTCAAACCAATAGTATGGAGATTTGTATCTTAGAGTGAAAAGTTATAATGCTGTCAAGTTTATTGTAATTGCGACAATGGCAGTGAGTGTACTTTCATTTTGCTGAGTTAATCAATGATGACATTTGGTTATGTGAGGTAGAAATGACAGGAGTACGCAAGATCGTTTTAAGATCGATTTTAGTTAAGTTAATCTAAGATTATGCTGTTGGAAAATATTGTTGCCTAGATTTTATTTAATGCAAAAGCTAACTGCGGATGTTGTATACGGAATACCGAATTACTTACTTATCGGGCTCCTGACCCATGAAGAGTCTCTGCCTGAGACACTGCAGCCTTCCATCCACTACTATCCCTGGCTCGTTGCTTTCAGTTGTCTTGACCAAGCGCCCTGGCATCCGCGATGGCTTGGTCTTTGAAACGGAGGTTCGGTCTTCCTTGCCTGCTCGAACCTGGGGGCTGGAATTCGAAGATCCTCTTAGCTGGATCATTATTGTCTATTCGCTCGATGTGGCTGAGTTAATGTTGTTGACGTGGTTTGGCTTTTTGGACTACATCCACATCTTGGTACAGCGCATAGAGTTCGCGGTTGTATCTTCTTCTCCATTCGCCCTTCTCGTGCACAGGACCAAGTATTTTTCTTTAGAAGGAGCCCAGTATCAGCTCTCCCTTCTTGCTTATCGTCCAGCACTCGGCACCATAAAGCAGAACTGGCAGGATTAGGGTTTTGTAGAGCACACATTTCGTCCTTCGAGTAAGGAGTTTTAAACCCAGTTGTTTCGCCAAACCGAAGTAGCAACGGTTTCCTAGGGTAATTCTTCGACTGATCTCCACTGGGGTGTCATTCGTGGAGAAAAAATTGTAGATTCCGAATTAATTTGCAGATTTTCTAACCAGTCTTTGAAGGACTAATGGAAACAATTCCTTATTCAGCTCATGCTAATTAATTTCTCAATCAAATTTACTTCATGGATTAAATTAGATTTGGTAGTCCGACAGGCAGTCTCTAGCTATCTACACCCAGTTGTACACTTTAAGATTGTGAGGCATTGCATTAGAGTGGATCGCTTAACGGTTCACACAGATGCTTTTTTTCTATGTCTAGCAGTTCCATCGATAGGGCAGCCAATGCCCCTTCCATAACCGGGTAAACCCTTAAGGCAATGCAGTAGATAGTATGTCAGTTGATAGGATTGCTTGATACCTATTAGCTCTAAGAAGAACTTATCTCCAGAATTGTTCTTTTTCTTTGAGCTATGTATTAACAAGGGTACCTATACCTTTTATGAGATTAATGGTTGAATCCTACTACCCCAATAATTACAAAATGGCCACCAGGTGTGGGTTTGGCGCAAACCTAAAAAAATAACAGATTTGATCCGTTTAACAAGAAATAAAATATCCCGCACATTGACCATCCAAACTAAATATCAAGAGTCTCAAATTTCTAGAATCATCGAATTGCCTGCGCCTGGTTAAACAAGAAAAATGCCAACATTAAGGAACAACTAAGCAATCACTGTCATCCTCTTTTCCACTAAGGAAACCTAGAGGGAAACAAAAACCTCCATGGTGGTCTGAGAATCTAGGAATGCTTGGCAGAAATGTAGAAAACTTTTCAATAAAGGTAAAAGTTTGAACGAATCCTCTAACTGGATCTCCTTCAAAGAGACCCTTTCAATATACAAAAAGGAACTGAGTAAGTCCAAGCGCAAATCCTGGAGACTCTTCTGTGATAAAATAGAGGAGACTTCCAAAGCGTCTAGACTCCGAAAAGTCCTATCTACTAGCCCAACTGTTCCAAGCTATCTCAACAAAACAGATGGCACTTGGACGACCTCAAGCAATGAATCCATAGAGCTAGGTAGCTCACAGGAAGCTTTGCAAGACGACATCAATAGAACCAATCTATTGACCGGCAACTTACAAGATCTTATAACGAAAATTAAATACTTTGGGCAATACATAGCTTCAAACCCTTTAAATCCGCGGGACCCGATGGCATTGTACCAGTCGAGCTGCAGCGCACTTTGGATCTCACCATACAATGGGTGGAAGCCATCCTTAGGGGCTGCATCGAGCTGATCTACATTCCCAAGGTTTGGAGAGAAGTGAAAGTAATATTCATACCCAAATCTGGTAAAAGTTCTCACGTCAATCCGATAGACCTATAACCTATCATCATTCTTTCTGAAAACCGTGGAAAGATTGGTTGATATTGATCTTCGCAGTAGCACTGATGTAAATCAGCTATCTGCATCCCAACATGCGTACTGCAAGGGAAAATCTGTAGAAACAGCGCTACACACATTAGTGCGTATTATCGAAAAGTCGTTATGCTATAAGGAGTATACTATGCTTGCATTCCTAAACATCGAAGGTGCTTTTAACAACGTTAATTCGGGAGCGATCATTAAGGCGCTGATATGTCAGAAAGTCGATCACTCACTTGGAATGTTGATTAATTTGCTATTAAATAGCCGGAATATTAGCACAACACTGGGTGGTACTTCGACCAGAAGACATGTCAGTAGAGGGACCCCGAAAGGTGGTGTCCTGTCCCCTCTTCTCTGGAACTTAGTGGTAAACGAACTTTTACTTATCTTGGAAGCTGAGGGATGCGACGTGATTGCCTACGCGGATGACGTCGTTATCGCTGTCTCAGAGAAACACCTGAATATACTCAAGGAGCTTCTCCAAAACGCACTACCAAACTTTTGAAATGGGCGATCAGCTGTGGACTGGGTGTCAACCCACACAAGACTGAACTGGTCCTATTCTGAGAAACTGGGAAATAAAAAATTCCTCACATTGACCCCCGTCACTAAACGGAATCGAACTAGTCTTCTCAGACAAAGCTAAATACCTAAACTTATGATGGACAGGAAGCTTAACTGGAAGCTAAACAAAGCAGAAAGAGTAAAGAGAGCGAAGGTAGCACTTTATTCCTGCAAGAAAGCCATAGGCTTCAAATGGGGAATGAAACCTCGTATCACGCATTGGCTATCACAAAAAAAGAAAATGCACCAGATATTGGAGCTTCTTCAAATGTCGTTGTTCGTTTATCTAGCAAAGTCCCAGACAACGTGAACCATATTGTTTATTTTGATCATTTTTACTCGTCATTGGGTTTGTTGACATACCTCAGAGGCCGCGGTATATTTAGTTTGGGAACCGTTCGCTCAAATCGAGTTCCAAACATCAAATATCGGTTATAAGACCGATAATTCTTTATGGAGTAGTAGTATGGTGGACAGCGCTAGAGATAGCTTTAAACAGCAAAAAAAATAGCCAAAGTGCAGCGGCGTTAGGCATTCTTTCTCACCTGCTACCCACTAGATATTTCCGGCAAGCAAATGGCAGCTAACTCAGCCATACGTCTTAAAACCATCCAACAGTGGTCAAATATTCAATATGGCCAGGGCCACTCAAAAATTCTAAACGAATATAAAAATATTCCTGAAAACACCGGTTACACCCTTACCAGGTTAAACTTTGATAAGAATTTTCGGGTCACAATCCCAGACAGAGCGTCATGGGAGAGCAACCTCTGCTAAACGACTCGATCCATTTATACCGATGACTCCAAAACAGATGACGGAGTGGGTGCTGGTGTCTTCTCCGACAGGCTAAATCTCAGCCAATCTTTCCGTCTTCCTGATCATTGCAGCGTGTTCCAGGCAGAACTCATGGCGATCAAAGAAGCCTTATCCTGGCTGAAAGAGATTTTAATATCTTCCAAGGATATTAGCATTTTCTCGGACAGCCAAGTGGCCATCAAATCCCTGAAATCAGTCTCAACAAATTCAAAGACAACCCTAGATTGCCGATCATCTCTGTGGGAGATGTCAACGCACTTTAACATTCACCTATGCTGGGTGCCTGGGCATAGTGACATTGCAGGGAACTGTAAGGCTGATGAACTCGCCTGCAGAAATGGAACCAAATTACCAGTTGTACCCGACACGGGTGCACTAGAATAGGAATCGCTACATGCAAACGCTTATTAGCGCAACATGCTAACAGCAACTCAAACCTCAGATGGAGTCTTGGCACGACGTGTCACACAACCAAACAAATGGCAAAAACCGAATTGAAAACCCTCCTCCGCTTCATCAAAAGCTCAGAATGGTTTTCCCACGGATAGTAAGGAGAATGGACAAGATCCACGTGGTATCACAATGGACCAAAATGGTCTAAGTATGCTGGTGAACGCTGGCAGCCAATCTAACCTAAGCTAACCTAAGGAACGCGAAAAAATGCACTGGAGCCCCTAATACCTTTACGCGTTTTAATGGCTATAGAGCAAAAATCATATACTGCTTTCAGGCTTTAGGTGGCCATCATTAAGCCCTAGTGATTAGAAACATCCAAGGAAGCTTCTCAAATTTGCCGTTCATATTCAGCGTTAATAGGAACGTCCTTTTCTTTGTGACAAAAATAGTAACTTCGCACAGTCAAATGAAAAGAGAAGCAAGGCAGGGTGCTATCGTTTCGATCATGGCTCTAGATATAGCAACCTTCTGAGTATAGTTCAAAGATCAGCTTGCTTATGCATTACCCCAAGATGCTATCCTGCATATTGTGGCCTTTGACAGCTTTGGAGAAAATATCCTCAGACCACAGTCCTGTTTACGCCTCCAGACATAGCCTCAAACCGCAAGCTTCTGAGGATATTTCAAAGATCTGCTTGCATATGTATTAGGCCAAGATGCTATCCTACATCTTGTGGCTTTTGACATCTTTGGCGAAAGACCACAGTCTGTGGGGGTGTATGACAGCGAGGCTTATTACAATGGAAACCCTTTCAGATTGGAACATCCATCTCACCATTGACCAATTTTTCCAGTGTAATTTCAAAAAAGTGATTGCGGACTCAGTGGCGCCATGAACTACCGCCCAGAAGGTCTGGGTTCTATTCCCAGCCGTGGCAACACCAAAATGATTTTTCACTGGCCCTCCTCTAGTGATGATCTGACAAATCATCCGAGTAGTATCAATTGTCAAGAGAAGCTTATCACAACTTAGCCGTTCGGATTCAACATAAAACAGGATATCCCGCCATCGTGCATTAAGAACACACGCCTACATGAATGGTTGTGAAAAGAAGCTACGAGCCGGTTGGGCCAACAATTTTTTTACTTTTTGGACGCGCCATAGAAAGCAAACTGTAGAAGGAAAAATGGTACAACCTGTCAAATATCTACGCAAAACTATCACAAGTCTCTTTTTAACCAGACACACTCTCTCAGTTTGATTAAGCTGAGAATACCACATAGAAGTCCATCATCAATGTCTCCAGAGCACACTGCACGATAAACCTACTTGCGAAAAGACTGGACATCGTCAGCAATGACTACTGTAGAAGCTGTCTGGGTAAGCAGGAAACGCAAAACATCCCCCACTATGTCTCTTTATGTCAGGTGATCTGCAACAAAAGAAGCAGTTACATTGGCCTCTCAGCTCTTCCGTCACCACCTCTGTTTAATAGACCTGACTAACCCTTAATCTTCCTAGATGACCTGTTGTTCGTATATGTCGGAGCAGCTCATGAATTAAGGCTGTAGATGCCACCGTTTACTCCGTCTTGAAAATTCTTCCGCAGACGTATTGGAATAATTTTTTTGATAGGAGACCTTAACCCTAGCTATATTTGGTCCAAGAGTGGAATTTTATTTCCCACCTACCTCGCATATCTGCAGAGGATTCCTCTATCCACCATCAGAGGACGCGTCTTCTATCCGCAGCCATAATTGGGAGGAGTTTTTGAGACCTTACCCCTAGCTATATTTGGTCCAGGAGTGGAATTTTATTTCCCACCTACCTCGCATATCTCCAGAGGATTCCTCTATCCGCCATCCGAGGACGCTTCCTCTATCCGCAGCCGTATTGGGAGGTTTTTTTGATAGAAGACCTTACCCCTAGCAAAATTTGGTCCAAGAGTGGAATTTTATTTCTCACCTCCCCCGCATATCTCCAGAGGATTCCTCTATCCGCCATCCGAGGACGCGTCCTCTATCCGCAGCCGTATTGGAAGAATTTTTTTGATAGGAGACCTTACCCCTAGCAAAATTTGGTCCAAGAGTGGAATTTTATTTCGCACCTACCTCGCATATCTGCAGAGGATTCCTCTATCCATCCGAGGACGCGTCCGATGGGAGACTAGCAGACAGAGATGCTTTCACGGACCAATTGAACTTTTTGCTAAAATCCGCAGAAAGTTCTTAGGTACAGATTTCAGATAAGACTTAGTCGATCGAAAGTGTGGAGAACCAGCGTTTGACGAAGAGCTTAATGTCAATCAGCAGCTGGTCCAAATGGAACGTCTCATGCTTTGACGATTTATTCAGATGGTAGACATAGCCAAGGATCCGGTAAACGACTTTGGACCAGATTAACGTATAGAAAGCTGGACCAAATTCATGATCTGTGCCAATCCCGCATTGGTATTTATTTTGATGTTTTGGAATCGATGGTATAGAGGAATGACATTCATAAAGAGGACCCGTGCGATGGTAGGGACCACGCGACCTTTTTAATGGGTGGGCTTAACAAAATGAAGGATTATCCAACTTTTGCATCGTATTTGAACAGTTTCTCATTGGTTTCGTCATACAGACAGCCATTTCTGATGTCATCTGGGAGTGTGTTAATGTGCCATAAAAGTGCAAATATCCGAAATCAAATTGACACAAATGAACGAATCTGTCACACTTGCAAATAATTAAAAACCCATTTCGCAGTATGCCAATGCCACCCAATTGATAAGTCAAAACGACCCAACTTATCTATTCCACATTATTTGCTCGTAAGTGTAAAAAATGTCCACGACACGTTTAAGCACTTCAGAGAATCACACTACGAATATGCCAGTCAGAGCCTCGCCCATATTACCACAACTGCATAGGCAGACCCACAAAAGCGATTGCCTGACAAATGAAATCATTTAGCAGTGTTCACGAGCTACACATGCTGGCACAATGCCACAATTATTTGTGATTTGAAATTACATGCCAGGAAAAAAATTTTAACTTTCGATTTTCAAAACAAATGTTTCAACTAATTAACAACCCTGTAGCACATTTCGAAAGAGGGCACCTGACGGAGGCATAAAAAATATGCGCACCCATTCCAAGGTGAGTACACCGTCAAGAGCGTTGCGTTTGCGCCATAGTGTCGAGTGTATGTTCGCTAATACCAAGAATACGAACAAAAAGTTCAAAAACGGGGGCAATATGGTGCATTGACCTCCCCTAATAAAACCGCAACCACCCCACGAGTGCATGGCATATATGTCAAAAAAATGTAAATCGATGTTTCAGCAATTTCGTGATTGTCACGTGATCCCGCATGCAATATGTGCTGCCATCGTTGTTATCGACAATACCGGTGCGGTGATGTTTCGAACATGATGCCGAGAAGGTGTGGAATTTCAAAACAGCCAACCCTAAGCCATGGAAATTGTATGGCGCAGCGGAAGCGTTCAGTACTCACACCTTGGCAAATATCATATGACGAACCATGCCAGGGGGATATCACAGCGATACGATCCGAAGCAATGCACATCATAGCCTGGGGGTACTAAATTTAGCTCCGACCAGAGAATGACGTCGGTCGGGGTTCTGCGTACTAGCAATTGTTTTTAATTCCGTTAAGGGGGATGGGAATTTTTCATAAGGAAAATTGTTATTAGGGGGTTTGTTGAGTGCTTTGTTCAGCAATCTGGTGGATTCATATGCAAGTGGTGCGGGAAGCAGTCGATGATGGGGGTAATATTGGGAACTGGTTTTTATTTGTTGTCTGGTTAAGGAGATGGGATGACAGGATATGTGTCATGGAGGTTGTTATTGTTAAAATGTTCATACTTGAACCCAACTCTTATAGATCTGTGTACATATACAGGTGTATCAAAAGATAGTTTATATTTCCTGATTTAACCTAGGGATCAACCGACAGCTCTACCAAGTAGCCCGGTCCTTAGCTCACTGCATCCAGTTGCGCACTTGAAGTTGGTTGAGATCGGTTTCTACTGGTAGGTCCCAAGTCTGGCTGAGAATCGATAACTGAGAATCCTACCCATCTTGGACGGAGTTTGCGGAGTTTTTTACCAGGTCTATGTCGCTTATAGCTTGTGGTTGAATCTTAGTTTCCATTGGCCGTCTACGATTTTTTTTTCTAAAAACGACCAAGAATTTCACCAGCTCAACCAATGATGTCAAAATCATCGGATTATGCTAGTAACGGGTGGTTTTTTAAAGGTATAGAACTTTCAGTTGGCAACACTATTTTAACTGGCGGCCATTTTGTCAGCTGTCAAGTGATTTATTTTTAGTTTGGTTTTACATTTCAATATGAATAGAATGACGTCTGAAGAACGCTTCCAAATTGTGGAAATTTGTTTTGAAAACCATAGTCCTGTTCGAAATACGTATCGCGCACTACGTCTATTTTCGGTCAACATAATCGTCCATCGGAGAAATTAATTCGATTCAGTATGGAACGTTTTCGCATCACTTTTACTCTAAATGATAATACTCATCCACGGAGACGTCGTACAGTGCGAACAGAATTAGTCATTGCTGCTGTAGAGGATGACCCGAATCTATCCGCCATCGTGTACAGGAATTGGATATGTGTCCATCCACTTTATGGAAGATTTTTCGTAAAGATCTTGAAGCCACAGGATCACCTAGCAAGGCGTAGATTTGGTGAATGGGCCCAGATAAGATTGCCGTTGATCCCAATTTTCATAAGCGAATTTTGTTTAGCGATGAAGCTCACTTTTGGTTTAATGGATCCGTCAATAAACAAACGTTACCGTCAATGGTGACCGCTATAGAGTCATGATTACTGACTTTTTTATTCATCAATTGAACAACCATGATGTGCATGAGCTGTGGTTTCAACTTGTCACACAGCTCTTGCCACAATTGTTTGTTGAAGGAAATGTTCGGTGAGAGAATAATTTCGCGTTTTGGTCCTGTGAATTGGCCTCCGAGATCGTGCGATTTTTCCACAATCCTCGCAAGATTAAGATTAAAGAAATCACATGACCGTGAGTCGCATTGCCTAAATCCTTTGGTATCAAATGTTTCGGTGAAGACGATTCCCTGATGGAGCAGCGGGAATTCCCGATAGTCATTCTGCACCTACCTGACATGACGCCTCTGCTTCCTTACGGGATCTGCTTAAGAGGTCGCGTGTTCTTGTCTTGGTGTACCGTGGCCACATATCTCTAGATATGGCGCACCCACTGAGGTTTCGCCACGGCCACCTATGTTCTGCTGTTTTAAGAGAGTGTGTATTGATATTATTCATGATAGTTTTTAAAGGAGTGAGAATGCCGATTGCACGTGTGCTTGGAAGGGACGAACCAAGCCTGGCTAGGGCATCAGCCTGCTCGTTTCTATCAATGTCACTGTGGCCTGGAAGCCATATGAGAGTGATACTGTACCGACTCCCAATGGAGGCCAGTTCGTTCTGGCATTGAAGTACTAGCTTTGATGACGTCGATGCCGAAATAATCGCGTTAATAGCGATATTTTATTTGGGAGTACTATCGTGTCTAATCGCGTGACAATCCTCCCTAATAGCCAGCAATTTCGCTTGGAATACGCTGGAGGAGCCAGGGAGGCGAAACGAGATTTTTATTTTTAGTGTGTCTGAGTAGACACCTGCGCCTACTCCGCAGTCCATTTTGGAGCCGTCGGTGTATATGAGTGTGTCGAAATCTTTTTCAACCACTGCGTTTGAGCCTGACTGTACTTCACATTGCAATGCCTTTGATATGGATGTCTAGAGGGAGAAGACGAAGAAGAACCGTTAAAGCATCAGTGGCACATGATCTCATGGCCCCAGTTGTACCGATGCATGCAGGTTTTTGTACCCTCTTAAGTTTGTCAATGATGTACACTTTACTCACAGAAGGCCACCAGACTAGTGACAATCGGCCGAACAACAGCCGTGTACATCCAAAGTGGCATCTTTGGTTGTAGGCCCCATCTTTTGCCAAAAGTTTTTCTACAGGCATAGAAAGCTATACATTCTTTCTTAACCCTTTGTTCTATGTTGGTTTTCCAATTTAGCTTGGTATCCAGGATAGTCCCTAGATATTTGGCATTGGATGAGAGTGAGAGCGCTTGTCCATTAAGTCGGGGGAGATTAAAGGCTGGTATATTGGTCTTTGTGGTGAAAAGTATCATTTCCGTTTTGCTCGGATTAACACCCAGACCACAGCTAGTAGCCCAAGTACTAACAGAATCCAGAGCGTACTCCATGATTTCGCTAATCACTGGAAGAAACTTTCCTGACACTAGGATCACCACGTCGCGTCGTCCGCGTAGGCCACTGCCTTAATCCTATCCCGATCAAGTCGGACCAGCAGTTTATTCATAACGATAAGCCTCAGCAGAGGAGATATCACACCACCCTGTGGTGTAGCTCTGTCAGCATATCGCGTTAGTGTTGATTGAATGATTCTATACCTTGTCATGGATATAATCCATTGGCTAAAATGCTCCTCTACACCAGTTACGGTTAGGGCCTCTAGTATGTTGTCAGTTTGTACATTATGGAATGCCCCTTATATATCAAGGAAGGTTGCAGATTTATGTCCCCGTCTACCATGAGTGTGGAAAAAAGTTTAATTAAATGCAGCTTCTATAAATTGGCAACAACCACGGTATTAGAGTCAGATTCCTTTTTTACTCCATGGGAATCACATGAGATTCGCATTTCACTAAACACCTGTTGTCATCTGGAGTAGATCCATGATCCTGTTAAAAATTGATCAAGCATCAGCGTAGTCTAGAAATTTCGGAAATTATGTCGAAACCAACTTTGCCCGACTATAAAAGTCATCATCAATCGTTAATTCATAAATTTGGGTATTGAGAAATACTAACTCACTTTACCTGCTGGTCCCACTTCAAGGACTTTACCACAAATCTGATAGTTAATCGGTAGCTTAGTCCGACTCAAATTTATAATGCAATTATAGTTCCGAGGAAGATTGTTCCGAAATGTCAGATGCTGCTCGTTTCCCTTGATCAGTATTGCATTACTAAATGTTAAGGTTGGTCATACCAAAAATGGGTTTTGAAGTCTTAAAATATAAATGATTTCCAAGTAGTAACCGTTCTTCTTACTAAGTCAATCAAGAGGTTGGATATCGAATTCAATTGATTATGCAAAAATCTTTAGAAAAACTAAGGAAAGTGAAGTTTGCAGAGGCTTGTGGTGACACTATATTTGGATTTTTATTGACCATTTACCTCTTCCTTTTCTGTGAGAGCAGAAAAGGGCGGAATATTGGTAGAAGATGTAAACTCGATATCAATCTGTAAAGTGGTTCGAAAGCGAATGTTGGGATATCAATCAAACTTCTGGCTTAAAGCTGCGTTTTCCTTGCAAAAGACTTAGACATGTCGGAAGCTCCCCACGAAACCATAACAAAGGTGATATCAAACAATGATGTAACCTTTTATGTGGACAGAAAAGCAGCTATAATGGAACTTACGGCTGTTACGATCAAATTGAAGTCCTGAACTGCTCCAAACACACACAGCATAGTGTCAACTAATGATAGCTCCCAGGCCACAAAGGTATGATAGGAAATGAAGAAGCCTATAAGCCCGCTAGACACAGCTCAGCCCCAAACCCTGAACTTGCTGACAACACTGTAAAGTCGCACCTAGTAACATTAAACAAGATATTGGAAATAAGCTAGGTGTAGCAAACGCAAGGTAGAGCGAGCTCTAAAGTTTAATTATAACCAGGAAGCTTTGGACATTTTATAGTAAGCAGCTCAAAAAAAAACTTAGAGAGTAGACACCTAATGTCTGTCTAGGAAACTGAGAGTAGACACCTAATATCTGTCTAGGAAACTGAGAGTAGACACCTAATGTCTGTCTAGGAAACTGAGAGTAGACACCTAATGTCTGTCTAGGAAACTGAGAGTAGACACCTAATGTCTGTCTAGGAAACTGAGAGTAGACACCTTATGTCTGTCTAGGAAGCTGAGAGTAGACACCTAATGTCTGTCTAGGAAACTGAGAGTAGACACCTAATGTCTGTCTAGGAAACTGAGAGTAGACACCAAATGTCTGTCTAGGAAACTGAGAGTAGACACCAACTGTCTGGCTAGGAAGCTGAGAGTAGACACCTAATGTCTGTCTAGGAAACTGAGAGTAGACACCTAATGTCTGTCTAGGAAACTGAGAGTAGACACCTAATGTCTGTCTAGGAAACTGATAGGCTGCTGCATCCGGTGGTGCCTGAGAACACACCAAACTTTCTATGTCACGATACCAGTCTTTCTATTTCAAAATAAAGGTGCCAAGGAGAATAATTTCTCTAGGACTATCACTATATTAACTTATATCTACATAATATAGAGAAGTAAATGCAGATTCCTAATGACTCACTAGGAAACTACATCCGAATTCAAGCGGCCTCTGCAGAGGCCCACACCTCCCATGTTACTCTCCGTGTCTCTATCCTAAGAGAATACTTCTTCTAGGCTTTGATATCCCCTATGTGGTTAAAAGAACCTAAAGGCATCAAAACGGATCTAAATGAGACTAGAAGAGCCTTAGGTTAGATTAGGTTAGGTTGAAGTGGCTGCACTCGATGCGCGTGTACACTTAGACCAAAAAGGTCTGTTGTGGTTCCACGTGGATCCTTCGACTTCTCTATATTCGTACGCCTAATTGAACCATTTAGAGCTAACTATGTAGCGTAGGAGGTTTCTGACACTGATGTTAGCCAGATCACCTAGATTATCGACGAAGTAGTCTCCCAGATGAAGTGTCCTTTTTACTGAGAGAGCAGGACATGAGCAAAGAAGGCAGCTTCTACAGAAATCATTGCTGAAAAGGCCTAGTCTTTAGGCCTATAGGACAGTGTCCTATAAGGAAATGGATTATTGTGCTGAAGTATGATCTGTTCAGCATTATTAAGCAGATGGAGCGCTTCTGGTCAAAGCTAGGCCAGAGTTGCTTGAATATTTGGCACGTTGTGCCATTTATCCATCTGCGGTTTGCTTTCTTAATCGCATATTGCAAGTGGCATACATGTAGCAAGTGGCATACATGTAGCAAGTGGCATACCTAACATGTCCACTGGTGGTAGAATGTCGAGGGTAGTGCCCTGTCGGGCAAGCTCATCTTCCTTGCAATTCCCTGGTATGTCTCTGTGTCCCGGAACCCAAAAGAGGTGAATGGTAAAATGCTCCGCCATATCGTTAAGAGACAGTCGGCATTCGTGGGATGATTTTGAATTGAACGAGATTGCTTCCAGGGATTTGATTGCCGCTTGACTGTCGCTGAAGATGCTAATATTCTTCGTGGAAATTAATTTTCTTTTCAGCCAGGACAAGGCTTCTTTGATTGCCATGATTGCCGCCTGAAAAACGCTACAATGATCGGGAAGGCGAAGGGATATGCTTAGGTTAAGCATCTCGGAGAAAACACCTCCACCCACTCCAGATTCCGTTCTAGACCCATCCGTGAAGATGTGAATAAGGAGAGGTTTAGTCCAAACTTATTCTGTGTCAACCCTACATGATAGTAAAAGACGTTACAACCCATTTCATAGTAACTATGGATTTCTATGTCCATGAACAAGGTTCACTCCATCAAAATGCAACTACGCACTGGTCGTGGAAGTACACATATCCGCCTGATATTCATGAGGAAGCAGAACCCATTTGCATACGAAAATACTAATTATTGCCTCTGAACTACGCGTCGGCCTAGTCATTGTGTAAAAATGCTAATGAGTGCTCCATTCAATACCCACATACATATAATTTTGTTTTATCAATTTCCGCATGCTGTTGACCTACATCAACAAAAGAGTGGAAATCCCCTTATTGTTGGTGTAGGTCCACAATCTCCCACCACAATACCACCAGTCTCGCAAAACTACACTTCTATCACAATGACTCCGACAGAAAATAATAAAAATGAACTGAGAACCCCCCTGGATCCTTATCAAAAAACCATTCTTGAACACAGCCAAGACGAAATCGGAAACCGGTTTATTCGCACCCAAACTGATCCGTATCGCAATATCTGTAGCAAGTTCCACTCTCAAGTGCCGCACAAAAGTTTATTTTGATTTCGCTTTTTGATAATTCGTGCGGTAAAACAATTTTTATTGCTTCCGAATTGCTGAATGCGGCTTTATTTTGGGGTTTGATTGAGCCAATCAACATTGACAGCGATTTTCTGACACTTATCATGCGGCTGATGGAGAACGGCCGGAGCCATTAAAAAAAAAGTGACAGAAAGCATAATAATCAGTTATCGAGTTGGCGTATGCCTCGGCGTGATCTTTGGAAATTAATTTGTGTGCGTTGACAGTAAATCATGTTTGGTAGGCAATTGATGTCAAATTTGATGATGGAGGTTAGGTTGCCTTGCTGTGACAGTGACAGACTAGAATTTTTAGACAGCATATTGTTGTTGGTTTTTTTTTCTAGACATCTCAACACATGTATGCTTGATTCAATTGATTTGTGTTAAGTAAGGGCTTTGACAGCCGCATGCAAACCAATGCATGGATGTATCAACAATCAAGATCGAACGATTGAAATCATCGCTGGAATCTATCCGATTGTATTATTTTCATGAAATGGAAGTGCAAAACAAAAAAAAATTAAGAAATGAACAGAAAATATAAATCGCAGTTGAAGCGTGAACTGATTAAATTATTTATGGGCTTGCGGAGCGAAGTATTGTTGAATTATTAACTGCAATTATTTACCATGAAAGCGGGACGTTCTAGTTAATTGATTTATATTATGAATTTGTTAACAGTGTCATTGTTAGACGCTGGGGTTTTCAGCATACTAATGGCGGTAAAGTATGATTAATTTATGGCAATTGTGCAGGTGCCGGTTGGTGTATACAGCTAGAAGGTGAAGGTCAGGGAGTTATTTTGGCAAAATAGTTACAAGAGGCTGGTTTTTGAATTACAATGAAGTAAATTTTTAATAAAGTTATCGGATTAGTCATATCAGTAGTAACTCTGTAACACTGAACACACAATTTGTTTTATAAGCCAGGCTTAAACGGCAGACTTTTGATGAAAATAAGAAAAGCAGCTTATCTATCACCAACATTTAATGTCGAAAAACAATGCTCACGAACTTTGCAAACCAAACGATAATCCGCAACAAATGTGATAGATTTCTAATTTTTTTTTACTATAAGCATATCAGCCCCTGGTTTGAAGAAATGTCCTAAAATGCAAAGCTGCAAGACGAGAGCCATTGAGTTCTATATGCAAAGTAGATGGGAATACCACTGCAATCGAAGTTAGAGCGACGTTCCACTTAAGGAATGATGGTCGTATTTTTGACGTTTTACCGAATTCTAAAACGCCAGAGCCAGGGATACAACAGAACAAAATCTTATCGAGATAACAATGGAAAATCATAGTTGACTGACAGTCGATGCTGACAATATGGAAGAACCACTTCAAAAAACAAAAAAACAAATTTTTGGCGCAACAGGCGCTTGGGACCTCCTGTTTTATGCCGAATCCGAACGGCTATGTGGAGATAAGCTATTCTTGACTATTGATACTACCCGGATGATTTGTTACATCATCACGAGAGGAGGGCCAGTGAAAATCATTTTGGTGTTGCTACGGCTGGGAATCAAACCCAGACCTTCTGTGAGGCAGTTCATCGCACTAACCATCGCGCCACTGAGGAACCACTTCAGCAGACTTTTAAACGGCAATGACGAAGAACCTTCCACTGTCAGGCAGAACGAACCATTTTTTATCGGTAATTGGAAACTACAAACCAACCGACCTAAGCAAAGTGAGGATAGAAATATGTGAACTTAAGCTTAACAAGGCCGCTGGAATTGACAGTGAGTAACATTCACCAACTCATAAGCAAAATTTTGTCGGTTGAAGTATGCCTGGATCTTTGGAACCTCAGCATCGTTTCACCGATCGACAAAAAATGAGATCATCTAAACTGTCAAACTAGTAACTTCAGAGGCATAAATAAGTCTCCTTAACATCGCCTACAAAATCCTATCCCCCATAATATGTGAACGCCTGAAACTAGTTACCAACAAGCTGATCGGCCCTTATCAGTGTTGCCAGCAATGTCCATAACTGATCAAATCTTAACACTTCGACAGATCCTGGAAAAAAACCAAGAAGTCAAAACCGATACCCACCACCCATTCATCGATTTCAAAGCGCATATGACAGCGTTTATAAAGTCGAACTATACATGGCCATGGCTAGTTTTGGTACACTGCCCAAACTCGTCCGTCTGTGCAGGATGGCGATAAAGACATCTAACTCCTCCATCAGGATCGGAAACGACTTAACCGGAACATTCGATTCTGAAAAGAGGATTTAGGCAAGGCGATGCACTGTCATGTGACTTCTTTAGCATCATTCTTGAGAGGATTGTGCAAAACTCCCGAGCTAACACCAGAGGCACAATCGTCCAGAAATCAGTGCAACTACTAGCACATGCTGACGATATTGAAATCATTGCTCGGACTCAACGTGATGTCATAGCCACGTTTGCTAGTATAGAGACGGAAGCGGCAAAAATTGGTTTGGCTGTCATCACGAAAGGACACAGAATATCGAGGAATTGGATAGAACGTCACCATTGACAGAAATAACTTTGAGGTAGAATGGTACTTTGTCTAACTCGGCTCCGCTATTAACTGTGACAACATCTCGTCAGAAATCAAACGAAGAATTACTCTTGCCAATCGCTGTTTCTTCGGGCTAAGAAGGCAATTTAGTAGTAAAGCCCTCACTCGGATTACTAAGGAGATCCTATATAAGACCCTAATCATCCCAGTCCCGCTCTACGGCTCTGAAGCACGGATCGTATCAAAAGCGGATGAAGAAATCCTTGGTCGATTCGAGAGAAAAATTCTTCGAAAAATCTTCGGTCCCGTTTGCATCGATTCAATCAAGAACTATACGAGCTGTACAGCGACATGCCCTCTGTCAAAAAAAACTCCGCATTGGACGTTTAAGATGGCTAGGACCTGTAGAACGAATGGACACCAATACTCCGGCTCGCAGAGTCTTCGATTCCCTGCCAGACGTCGGACGCAGTAGAGGAAGACCTCGCCTTAAGTGGCGGGCACAAGTAGAAACCGACCTCAACCAACTTGGAGTGCGCAACTGGAGGCAGTTAGCTAAGGACCGGAACGTATCAAAAGTGGATAATGGAATCCTTGGTTGTTTTGGGAGAAAAATTCTTGGAATATTCTTCGGGCCCACTTGCGTTGACGGGCTATGGAGACGAAGATTCAACCGCGAACTATACGAGCTGTACAGCGACATACCCCTGGTCAAAAAACTCCGCATTGGACGTTGAAGATGGCTTGGACCGGTAAAGAGAATGGACACCAACACTCCGGTTTGTAGAGTCTTTGATTCCCAGTAGGACGTAGTAGACGATGACCTCGCCTTAACTGGCGCACAAGTAGAAACCGATCTCGTCCAACTTGAAATGTGCAACTGGAGGTAGTTAGCTAAGGACTGGGCTAATTGGAGAGGCGCATGTTGGTTGAGGTCCAGGTTCATTCCGGACTGTAGTAAATATCTAAGAAATATCTAAGAAAGGTGGTCTATCTTTGAATTTAGTCGTCTGGTAGGCGCTTATGTCAACAGTACCTGAGTGGCCCGCTTCAAAGGAACGAACTCCTCCTTATAACGGGTATTTCTTTAGAGGTTGCTTTTTCAAATACAGATAAAACTGACATTTTGTGGTCAAATCGGGCAACTCTAATATCATTTATGTTCAGTTTGGTTTGCCATTTCATCATGAACAGGTTGACAAATGAACAACGCTTGCAAATCGTGCAAATTTATTTCGAAAATAATGGTTTAGTTCGCGAGGTTTACCGCAAGCTCCGTCCATTTTATGGTCGACATAATCGTATATCAGAGCATTTAATTCGGTTACCATGGATCGTTTTCGCACTACGTTTACTCTCTGTGATAATACGCATCCGCAGAGACGTCGAACAGTGCGCACCGAAGAAATAATTGCCGCTGTAGAGCAAAGTGTTGAAGGGGACCCACCGTGCACAGCAATTGGAGCATCAACTTTATGGATGATTTTGCGCAAAGATCTTGGCTCACGACCTTACAAGATCCAGCTTGTACAAGAATTAAAGCCGCGAGACCATGCAATGCATTTTGGTGTATGGGCCGAAAATGAGATTGATCTCGATGCTGAGTTTCATCGCAAAATTTTGTTCAGTGATGAGGCTTATTTTTGGTTGAATGGCCAAAAAGCAAAAAGCAAAATTGCCGCATTTGGAGTGAAGAGAATCCACATGAGACCCTTGAGACGCCATTACATCCACAAAAACTGACTGTTTGGTGTGCTCTATGGACTGATGAGGTCATCGGGCCATACTTCTTCCGAAATGATGCTGGAGAGTCAGTTTCCGTTAAATGAGACCGGTATAGACCCATGATATAGTCCATACCAAATCAGTTGGCCATAGGTCGATTGCGCAGAGAGAGGATTTAAGAGAAATTTAAGATATTGAAAAATTAATTTTAAGAGACCTGCGCAGTAGAATGGCCAACTGATTTGGTACGGGCTATAACCGACTATTTTGTTCCCGAATTGGATGGCATGAATGTGGATGAGATGTGGTTCCTACAAGACGGCGCCACATGCCACACAGCGCACGTCACAATCGATTTATTGAAGGAAACATTCGATGAGCGCATAATTTCGCGGAATGGACCTGTCAATTGGCTACCAAGATCGTGTGATTTGACACCATTGGTTTATTTTTTAATTGGGGATATGTGAAGTCGCTCGTCTAACAAACCAGAAACTTAAGGGGACTTTGATGCCAATATTCGGCCAATATACGGCCCCAAATGCTCGAAAAAAGTGGTTGGATATTCAACCTCTAGGCCACATGCCCGAAATCATATTTAAACATTAATGGCATCAAGTTATCCTTCCAATAAAGCCAAATCGATGGACATTAAAACGATTTTCTTGTGCTTTCTTTCAATTTCAAGTTCTATACCTCAAAAAAAAACGCCCTTCATGTACATAGTAATATCGCTCGGGTAACTTCGTTGCTCCGTTTAGGGTATCCCCAGTCAAAGGATTGTAACTCAGTTCAAATGGTTGCAACTCCTTCAGTTGACAGTTGCCTAAGTCAATAATTATATTCATCAATAGTACAGAAGTGAGTCTCAAAAAAGGAAGGAAAAGGACTACATGCTGCCTCACCATTACATTCAAAGACCATTCTCCTGTATCTTTCCAAGCAGAGAGGAGTGGGAGAGGAACGAATTGGGCACCGAAACCATATCCATCTACACTGATGGTTCAAAAATAGATTTAGGCGCGTTGGAGCTGGAGTGTTTTAAGAAACACTAAAGCTAAACAGCACCTTTCGTCTCCCTGAGCACAGCAGTGTCTTCCAAGCCGAAATATTGGCAGTAGCAGAGGCAGCCAAAGTGACCTCAATGTTGGCGATACCACCAGATGATATCACCATCTTTATTGACAGTCAGGCTGTAATAAAAGCTATCTCCGCTGTCGAAATAAAATCTCGGCTTGTGAAATGGTGTCGTGAAGAGCTTAAGGTTCTTGGCGTCCAACATAATGTTAAGCTCTGCTGGGTCCCCGGACACAGAGGCATACAGGGCAATGATATTGCTGACGAACTGGCGAGAAAAGGATCTGCCTTCAGCATTGACCAAGCAGACCAGTCTGTCAAACCACCACTATGTGACCTCAAATCTCGGGTGGGACAGAAAACACTGATCACTGCCAAAAACAGGTGGAACTCCCTTCCCACCTGTGAAACTTCCAAAAGGATGTGGCCTGAGTATGACAAAGCCAGAACCCATAAACTACTTCGAAGAAACAGGAAATCTGTCTCGACTTTAGTTGGGATTCTTACTGGACACAACTTACTAAAAAGCCACAAACTGAAAATGCATCTCATAGATGATGATCTCTGTAGAGGCTGTGGTGATGAAGAAATACACGAGGATACCCTCCACTTTCTGTCCAGGCCTCAGCCAATTAAGAATGAGAACCTTTTTCCATGACCTCACGGATCTATCCGAAATCCCTCTCCCTAATCTTTTCAGGTTTGCAACAACATCTGGATGGCTGGAAAGAGGCTAACAACAATGGACAGTAATGGGACTGTGAATGAACCAACCACACAAGGAGACCCCAACGGGCATCACAATGGTTCTATACTATATTAACCTGAATGCGATGAGGGAAGACACACACCGTCTGCCTCATCAGCCCACCAACCTAACCTAACCTAACCTAAAAAAGGAAACCTTCTGCCTTGTTTGAGTTGACTGGCTTTGAAGATGAAGAGGCAAGTTACTCATGTCAAATAAAGAAACCAAATGTTTTTTTTTCTGACAGTGTCTACCCTCTTGAGCCCTGTCTTGTTCGGCTCTTGTTATTTTCAGTAAACAAAGCTTGTAACACATTTGTAAAGAGGGTTATTTGCTATAAATATTTACAGGTCTTATGTCAGTCAGAGTGTGCATCATCCTCAATTACGCACAAAGCAAACCAAATTTTGAAATTTCCATTCTTCCCTACAAGACACACAATACATATTTGACATAGCCTTCCTCTGAGTCTGAGATAAGTCCGTCCGAAAGTCATCATGGCGTCTCATAAAATACACATTCTTATCCAAAAAATGTACACAAAACTTAATTCCAATCAGACAGTTGATTTTGTTTTTATTTACACTTCTGTCAAATTTTTTTCAGACAAATGCCACATTTACGTAAAAGCTGTCATTTTAGTTTGCAAAAGGCTGAATTAAACGTGTTGGTAGGAAGTTATATACTTAAACCGGTACATTCAGAAATTGTGTATGACAATTTGTTTTTTAAATCTCTGTTTGTGAAAATGTATCTATAAACAAATCAAACAACTTGTCTCGAATTTGGGATTCTGCGAAAAAAAAATCAACTTTTCAATGGGTATACCTATACATACCTACATAACGACCATGTCAACATTTTGCAAATTAAGATCAATTATGTGACCACACTGTTGACACATGATACCCCCTGTGAGGTAGGTAAAATGTCGCCAATTGAATCGAGTTTTTTTTTTTTTAATTTCAATAAACATGCATGCACCTAACTAGGATAAGATACAGTCTTGTGAAAGGGCACCAGATAAACTGCCAGTCGAAAGTATTCGAAGGTAAACAGGAATGTCATCCAGTGAAAGGACCCCAAAAGCTCGTTCAAGTCGATTTGCAAAAAAAAATCACCGGTAACCATATGAGAGCCAATAAGCCGATGAAATTAAAAATAGAAAACCAAAACAGGAAACCGCAGAAAAAAAGGCGTAAAAAATCATCTCAAGTGAACATAATAATTAAATAAATTTTCAAGCATTAGGTGCGTATATTGCATTCGCGGATTCAATAACAAAAACGTTCCACAGCAAGGAACTTAGACAAAAGATACAAATTTTTTTTTTTTGATTTTGCTACGACACCTGTTGAAACAAAAACAAACTCCAATGACACACAATAACACGCCAGTAAAAATAAAAATACCCACCTACCTACAGTAGAGATTAAATAAATAAATTAGAGCACAAAAAAAATGTGAAAAATGCAAAAATAAATTAAAATACAAAAAAAATGTCACTCTACGTACGGATTGTATTGTATCGCTCTAGACTGCTGTTCCGGTGGATTTTAGAAATTTGATTTCGAATTTTGTTTTGCTGAGACCAAATTAGCGTGGCCGGTTCAAATTCAAATCCAAATTTCGCGGCAATATAATATGCATCCAAGCGCTGAATAATTAAAACAAAATTCACAAAAACACTAAATTGACGGGAACAGATACACGATCTATTTCTCTTTCAATTGCACACAATCACGGGATCTTCTCCAAAATAAATAGAAAATATTTGCTACCACACTATGCACAGATGCACTCGCTCTTACACACACTGGAGAATGTAAATCTATCTATTCTTGTATCTCGAATATGGGATGCAAAGTTATTTTTTTTTTAATGAAAAACACAATTTTCTATCACAATCACTGGGATATCACAGGATACTTATTAGGGGGTGAATATTATAAACAATTCCTCCTCACATAGCGTATGTGGCGTATGTGGAGGTAGGACAATATTTGGAGAATTTTTCTTTCAAACCACGGTAACCCTTCACTGCCACAAACAAGAGGAGCGTAAACACGTAAAACAAAACACCGACAAACTATCTCCAAACACGGACAAACACAAAAAAAAAAAAACGTTTAAACGGATACAACATACGATCCAAGCGACGGTTGTCACATAATTAAATCTCACCAGAGTCAAATGTTTTGATTTTATTTATAAAACAAACAAAATAACGACGTTTTTCTTGCACACACAGCGACAGCGACAAAACGACGACGATGCGGTACGGCTACGGATACGAGAGCGAGATACTCTGTATCTATGAATCCAAAACGAAACAAACGCAGAGCCACTGTAGTTTTACTGTAGAGCTGGTGGTATTTCTCGACGGTGTTCAGAGGTTGGATGTGTATGGTGGATTGTCGGCAGTGGCGTTTTGGGTCATTGGTCGGATCGGCCGGGGAAATGTGTGTGGACTTTATCAGATGCAACGTGTTGTGTTTACGTTTGAGAGCGATACGTTACGACGAGTTTGTGGATTCTGTTTGGAAGATACTCAACAAGTTGCAGAGATTCTTTCTCACAATGACAGCTACAGGTTTTCTTCTCGAATTGGGATGGAATGTGGACGGATTTGGGATGTCATATGGCAAAAAGCCGGTATACTTGCGTGCAACAGGATATTTTTAAAGTGGAGATTTGCTAGGATGGGTGATGGGATGAGGGTGGATTTGGGATTTTCCATGTGAGTAGAGTAAACATGTGAATGAGATCGAGAACGGTTTGCATGTTTTTTTGTGATGGAGAATTGGGGGTGGTTGGAGCACGTGTGAAGTGAAGGTCTTATATTGGGTACTTTTAGAACTACATACAGCCTTTCATTGAAAGATGTTAAATGAGTGGGAAAGAGTTCTATTCGGTATTTTTTTTTTGGAAAGTATGTTTTTGTTTGCATGTTAGTGGTTTATAAGTGGCTAAACCGCTGGAATTATTTTCTTGGAATTTTCACAGGACCTAGCTGCATATTTAAATGAAGCAATAGGCTTTAAGGGGGCGTTGAGCTTCCGGTAAAGTGGTCAAAGCACCTTAAATATTAAAGGCCTGTTCAGAATGCATATCTGGAGCTTGTATTTGTATTTTGCATCGCTGTCAAAAGAGAGATACATTTCATGCATGAAGTTGAAGAACTACAAGAGTACGCATCACAGCTAAAAATGTTGTAGTCGTTTCAGACGCGGGCGGTAAGTTATTATTTTTATTTATTTAAGTGGCGCTACAGTCCGGGATGAACCTGGGCCTCAACCAACATGCCTCTCCACTTAGCCCGGTCCTTAGCTAACTGCCTAAGTTGCGCACTCCAAGTTGGTTGAGGTCGGTTTCTACTTGTGCGCGCCACTTAAGGCGAGGTCTTCCTCTACTGCGTCTGACGTCTGGCTGGGAATCGAAGACTGCGAGCCGGAGTATTGGTGTCTATTCGTTCTACATGTCCTAGCCATCTTAAAAGTCCAATGCGGAGTTTTTTTGACTAGGGGTATGTCGCTGTACAGCTCGTATAGTTCGTGGTTGAATCTTCGTCTCCATAGCCCGTCAACGCAAACGGGACCGAAGTATTTTCGAAGAATTTTTCTCTCGAATCGACCAAGGATATCTTCATCCGCTTTTGATACGGTCCATGCTTCAGCGCCGTAGAGCAGGACCGAGATGATCAGGGTCTTATATAGGATCTCCTTAGTAGTTCGAGTGAGGGCTTTACTACCGATTTCTTAGCCCGTAGAAACAGCGGTTGGCAAGAGTAATTCTTCGTTTAATTTCTGACGAGATGTTGTTGTCAGAGTTAATAGCGGAGCCGAGGTAGACAATGTCCCGTACTAGTTCAAAGTTATATCTGTCAATGGTGACGTTCTGTCCAGTTCGTCGATGTTGTGTGTCCTTTCGTGTTGAACTTTTCAAATTGAAAAAGTCACATGACAATGCATCGCCTTGCCTAAATCCTTTTTTGGTATCGAATGTGTCGGTGCGGTCGTTTCCGACCCCGATGGAGCAGCGAGAATTATCCATCGTCATCCTGGACAGGCGGACGAGTTTGGGCGGTATACTAAAGCTAGACTAGACTATAAATGCTGTCGTATGCGGCTTTGAAATCGATAAATAGGTGGTGGGTATCGATTTGGACTTCTTGGTTTTTTTTTCCAGGATCTGCCGAAGTGTGAAAATTTGATCGATTGTGGACTTTCCTGGCCTAAAACCACACTGATAAGGGCTGATCAGGTTGTTGGTAAACGGTTTCAAGCGTTCACATATTACGGCAGATATGATCTTGTAGGCGATGTTGAGCAGACTTATGCCTCTGTAGTTGGCGCAGTTCAGAGGGTTTCATTGTTTGTGGATCGGGCAAACGATGCTGAGGTTCCATTATTCCATTTCATTCGACCAGATTTGGCTTATGAGTTGGTGGGTGTTACTTACCAAGTCATCTCCGCCAGCTTATAAAGCTCAGCGGGTAGGCCGTCATTTCCGGCAGCCTTATTAAGCTTAAGTTTAGATATTGCTATCCTCACTTCACTTAGGTCGGGAGGTTGGAAGTTTTCGCTGTCGTTGCCAATATTAAATGGTTCGTTCTGCCAGACAGCGGAATGTTGTTCGTCATCACCGTTTAACAGTCTGCAGAAGTGGTTCTTCCATATCCTCAGCATCGACAGTGCCTCAACTACGATATTTTCTTGTTCATCTCGACAGGATTCTGCTCGAGCCTTGTATCCTTGGCTTTGACGTTTTACACTTTGGTAAAACTTGCGAACATCGTTCCTGGAGTGGCACCTCTCTATATCCTCGATCGCGCGCTTTTCTTGGCTTTTTCTCTTCTTTCTGAAAAGCAAGTGTTCTTCCCTTCTTCTTTGCCATAAAGCTCAATGGCAGCTCTCGTATTCATCTGCAGCTTAGCCTTGTAGGCCTCGTTCTTGGTCGCGAGCATCTATCGGCATTCCTCATCAAACCAGGGGTTTCTTGCTGGTGGATGGGAGCGAGAAACCTAGTACATCAGTTGCGGCTGAACTCATAGCTTTTTGGCATCGTTGCCATTGTTCTTCGATATTAGATGCTGGTGGTATGGTATGAATCGAGAGGTTAAGGGATACGCGTTGCGCGAAGGTTTTGGCAGTCTCTGGCGATTGCAGTCTTTCGACATTAAATTTTTTCACAGTATTTCTGGTTTTTTGTGGCGTGGTGGATATCCGCATCCTCACCTTGGCTACAACAAGGTAGTGGCCAGAGTCGATGTTAGCCCTCGGAATGTTCGGACATCCAAAATACTGGATGCGTGTCTCTTGTCTATCGCAATGTGATCAATTTAGTTGACCGGCGGTCTCCAGAACAACGAACTGGAGACCGCCATGTCCCTTTATGGATATCGAGGTGAGGAAACCGTGTGCTGGCTATAGTGGCATTTCGTTCCGTAGCGAAATCAATTAGCCTAAGTCCGTTACCAGACGTGTTGTCGTGTAGGCTATATTTTCCGAGAGTACTGCTTAAGATGTCTTCTCTTCCTACCTTTGAGTTAAAATCTCCCAGAACGATTTTAACATCGTACTTTGGTAGTCGCTCATAGGTTTTTTCAAGGAGCTCGTAGAAGCAGTTCTTCGTTGTATCATCCTTTTCCTCCGTCGGAGCATGAGCGCATATAAGGCTTCTGTTGGTGGATTTGGCCTTAATGCGGATTGCTACAATGTGTTCGCTAATGTCTTGGAAACATAAGACTTCTTGCCTAAGTCTGGCACTTATAACAAATCCGCATCCGAATAGTTGCTGTTTCTGCTCACTATAACACGGTCCATAGTAGATGCCACAGTTTTCATCCTCTTTTTGCCCGGCCCATCCCATCGTATTTCCTGGATGGCAGTAATTTCTGATTTGTAGCAGTTTAGGGCTTCCTCTAGTTGTTCTCCTGCACCTGTCCTGTTTAATGATCTCACATTTCAGGTGCAGATACGAACGTCGTCCTTTGTTCGTTTAGCAGGGTCGTCAACAATAATATTAGTCCTTTCCGAGGCTTTCTTCCATGGATGGGTAGTTAACCCAAATCACAACCCCCAACCTGGAGGGTCAGGCCCTTGTTTTGACCCTAGGACAACGGGCCGAAAAAATACCTATGTCAGTAGCCCATTTTGGGATATGAGTGCTGCCGTTGACCCATTGAGGGCTCCTTCGCCACCAACTCCTTTCCAACACCCTGGCTCAGTATTGGAAATCCCTATAGACCTTGTGTTCAAATATGTCGAAGCAGCTCATATAGGGATAAGTGCGAAGAGGAATTTCCGTCGTTCATATTCATCGGCTATGCGGTAGCAATCTGAACACTGGGTTAATAACATCAGTACCCCACATAGTAAATTTTCGTTGTATGAGATGCGCACTCTTGTAGTTGTATACTCTTTGCCTTTATTCAACTTCAAGCTACAGATTCACGAAGATACACATTGTGTATGCGCTAACGGGTTGCCTTGTTTTTAACTTTTTACTCAGCTACAAGCATCAGCTACAGATACGCATTCTAGGCAGCCCTTAAGTGAATGTGTAATTTGGAACACTATAAAAGTGAGAGTCTTGACATTTTTTCCAGGCATATTGGTTGTGATGATGAATCGTCAATTCGTCATACAAAAATGCGCGAAATCCGATGGCACCTCCCATACAAAATATCTCGAGTACTATGGAAGCCACAGTCTTGAAACTTAGTGTGAGCACATGAATTGCTAATCGTGAGTAGTTGAGTAAAAAAGGGCGTGGTGGAAGAAGTAGACGTGGTACCTCCCATACAATATGGCCATATAGACCGACGATGATTCTCCTGCGGGCTTCTTGTTTTTTGATAGCAGCACCAAATACTTTGTTTTTCCTCCCATGAGGAGGTCTGGTCTCTTTTTTATAGCCGCCTTTACAGCATTCGGGATGCCGTCGGGTCCGGGCGACTTTTCGTCGCTTTCTTACTGAATGCTTTTAGCAGCTCCTCTATAATAATGTTGTACATTGTAGCTGGTCTTTTGGAGGAAAAGATGCTCGAAAATGGATCTCAGCGTTTTTTGGACATGTTATTGGAGAGGTCTTACAACGTTTTAATTTCGTCATCACTATTCTGTATGCCGAGCCCCATAAGTTAATGTCGGCTTCTTGACAGAGAAGTTTTCAGCATGTGGTTTTCATCTCCTTGATGGCTTTACTTAAGGTGCATCTCGCCAACTGAGGGTGTCCAGGTGCTGTTGGAAGTTTGCACTCCTTCTTGAGCGCTGGACTTTATGCCGAGTTTGTAGACATTCTATTCCCAGCGTCTTCATTCCCTCGTTCCACCAACAACATGGCAGTACTTTCCTGCTGTTTGTTGTTTAAGGCATCGGTGCATCACAGGCCCTAGTAAGGGTGCTTATAAGACGGTGTGCGATAGTCTCAGCTGTTCCACTAAAATTTGGATCTTCGTTCAACATCTCTGCGAATGTGTTCTTATCGAAAGATCTGGCATTCCATTTGGGACCTGTAAGTTTTGGGGGCTGGGCTGCTCTCTTGCCTTTGATTTCCAGTATTATCATCTGGTGGTGGCTGTGTGAATATTACTCACTGACCCACAACTGTGTGGTTCTTAGGATGGAGTTCCTCGGAAATGTGATATCGTTGATGGAGCCTACTCCAGTCTTCCGATCAACTGCCCTCCTTAGCGATGTCCTTTTCTCTGTCGTTGGTAAGTTTGCTGCCCCACTCCGTGGTTCATGCATTGGAGGCAACTCCAATTGATCACTGGGACTCTCTAGAGCGCATCCGAATTAGACTGTCCATCATTATTTGATACTCGCTAGCTGTCAAACTGGCTCTTGCCGTTTTTCAAAACGACCAATGATTTTCTCGTCCGCTTTGGATACGGTCCATGGCCATGCTTCGCGCAGGGACTGTTTGGCGGTATACCAAAACTACACTTGACACTATATACTTCGTCTCTATAAATGCTGTCGTATGTGGCTTTTTTCCAGGGGAGTGAAGATTTGTGGACCTTCCTGGCTTAAAATGTCACCGATAAGGGCCGCTCAAGTTGTTGGTTAACGGTTTCAGGCGTTCATATATTACGGCATATATGATCCTATAGGCGATGTTGAGGTGACTTTTTGGCGCAGTTCAGAGGGTCTCCTTTTTGTGGATCGGGAAAACGATTTTGAGTTTCGATTCTTCAAGGATACTTTCATCCGACCAAATTTTGAGTGTTACTTACCAAATCATCTCCACCGGCTTTACAAAGCTTGGCAGAACGAAGTCATTTCCAAGAGTCTTGTTAAGCTCAAGTTTAGATATCCTAGTCCCCATCTCAATTAGGTTCGTTCTTCCTTGCAATCAAAGATTGTTCGTCATCCATGTTCTTCCATGTTCATCTCGAAAGGATTCTTTTCGCAATATTATTTGGAATACAGTTATTAAATAAAGCTATCGGAAATAGTAAAGGTATGCTCTGATCTCAATAGCGGATTATAGCATTTCCTTATATTTTTGTTTCCGATTATGTGCGTCTTCCGTGAAAGCAAAAACTGACTTAAGCTGTCTTTGTATTGTTGACATACATTTATGGTGCATAGGATACATATATGGAAATACCAGCTGGATTAAGAAAATGATCATTAGTTTCAGGATAAGTAAACATTAATTACTTTCACGGTCTAATTATGGACATTACTTGCTCAACACTCATTGCCAGTATTCTAGATACCTAAAAACATGAAAACGAAAGGTTTTGAGTGTTCCATCGCTTGAATAACAGGTATAAAATCAATAGAAGCATCTGCAGATCAAAATAATTTGGTTGCGAACTTGCCTGGTTCAAATCCCGAAAGTTACAACACTTAAGCCTCTTTTACTGCCCCACTCCTTGCAAAAGTCAGACAAACATCCAGAAGTATAAAACTGTCATGAGAAACAAGCTACTCAAATTTTCGGAATCGGTGTTAAAAAGAAGCGGCTCTTCATTGTGGTGAAAATAATAACTTCGCACATACAAATGACGGGAGAAGCTGACAACAAGTATGGGCCGTAATTGTCAAATATTTTTCTTTTATCTGAATTTATTACTTACTTACTTAAGTGGCGCTACAGTTCGGGATGAACCTGGGCCTCAACCAACATGCCTCTCCACTTAGCCCGGTCCTTAGCTAACTGCCTCAAGTTGCGCACTCCAAGTTGGTTGAGGTCGGTTTCTACTTGTGCGCTATACTTAAGGCGAGGTCTTCCTCTACTGCGTCCGACGTCTGGCTGGGAATCGAAGACTCTGCGAGCCGGAGTATTGGTGTCCATTCGTTCTCCATGTCCTAGCAATCTTAAACGTCCAATTCGCTGTACAGCTCGTATAGTTCTTGGTTGAATCTTCGTCTCCATAGCCCGTCAACGCAAACGGGACCGAAGATATTTCGAAGAATTTTACTCTCGAATCGACCAAGGATTTCTTCATCCGCGGTCCATGCTTCAGCGCCTTAGAGCAGGACTGGGATGATCAGGGTCTTATATAGGATCTCCTTAGTAGTCAGAGTGAGGGCTTAACTACTAAATTGCCTTCTTAGCCCGAAGAAACAGCGGTTGGCAAGAGTAATACGTCGTTTGATTTCTGACGAGATGTTGTTGTCAGAGTTAATAGAAGAGCCGAGGTAGACAAAGTCCCGTACTACCTCAAGTTATATCTGTCAATGGTGACGTTCTGTCCAATTCGTCGATGTTGTGTGTCCTTTCGTGTTGACAGCATATACTTAGTCTTACCCTCATTTACTGCTAAACCCATTTTCGCCGCTTCCTTCTCTATATACTAGCAAACGTGGCTATGACATCACGTTGAGTCCTAACAATGATGTCAATATCGTCGGAGTATGCTAGTAGTTGCACCGAATTTTGGAAAATTGTGCCTCTGGTGTTGGCTCGGGAGTTTTGCACAATCCTCTCAAGAATCAAATTGAAGAAGTCACATGACAGCGCATCGCCTTGCCTAAATCCTTTTTTGGTATCGAATGTGTCGGTGAAGTCGTTTCCGACCCTGATGGTGCAGCGAGAATTCTCCACCGTCAAAACTTGACATGGTTCTGTATAGTTCCTCTATAAATGCTGTCGTATGTGACTTTGAAATCGATAAATAGGTGGTGGGTATCGATTTGGACTTCTTGAGTTTTTTCCAGGATCTGCCGATGTGTGAAAATTTGATCGATTGTGGACTTTCCTGGCCTAAAACCACACAGATAAGAGCCAATCAGGTTGTTGGTAAACGGTCTCAGGCGTTCACATATTACAGCAGATAGGATCTTGTAGGAGATGTTGAGCAGACTTATGCCTCTGTAGTTGGCGCAGTTCAGAGGGTCTCCATTTTTGTGGATCGGCGGGCAAACGATGCTGAGGTTCCATTCTTCAGGCATGCTTTCATCCGACCAGATTTGGCTTATGAGTTGGTGGATGTTACTTACCAAGTCATCTCCGCCAGCTTTATAAGGCTCAGCGGGAAGGCCGCTTTAGTTTAGATATTGCTGTCCTCACTTCACTTAGGTCGGGTGGTTGGCAGTTTTTGCTGTCGTTGCCAATATTAAGTGGTTCGTTATGCCTGACAGCGGAATGCTGTTCGTCATCGCCGTGTAACAGTCTGCAGAAGTGGTTCTTCCATATCGTCAGCATTGACTGTGTCTCAACTACGATATGTCCTTGTTCATCTCGACAGGATTCTGTTCGAGCCTTGTAGCCTTGGCTTTGACGTTTTACACTTTGGTAAAACTTGCGAACATCGTTCCTGGAGTGGCACCTCTCTATATCATCGATCGCGCTCTTTCCTTGCTCTTTTTATTCTTTCTGAACAGCCGATGTTCTTCCATTCGCCATAGAGCTCAATGGCAGCTCTCGTATTCACCTGTAGCTTAGCCTTGTAGGTCTCGTTCTTGGCTGCGAGCATCTGTCGGCCGCGAGAAACCTAGCACATCAGTTGCGGCTGATCTAATGGCTTGTTGGCATCGTTGTAATTGTTCTTCGACATTAGATGCTGGTGGTGTGTTGTGAGTCGATAGGTTAAGGGATACGCGTTGCGCGAAGGTCTTGGCGGTCTCTGGCGATTGCAGTTTTTCGACATTAAATTTTTTCACAGTATTTCTGGTTTGTTGTGGCGTGGTGGATATCCACATCCTTGGCTACAACAATGTAGTGGTCCGAGTCGATGTTAGCCCCTCTCAATGTTTGGACATCCAAAATACTGGATGCGTGCCTCTTGTCTATCGCAATGTGATCAATTTGCTTAACTGTTCGTGGATCTGGGGACCGCCATGTCCCCTTATGGATATCGAGGTGAGGAAACCGTATGCTAGCTATAGTGGCATTTCGTTCCGTAGCGAAGTCAATTAGCCTTAGTCCGTTACCAGACGTGTTGTCGTGTAGGCTATTTTTTCCGACAGTACTGCTAAAGATTTTAACATCGTACTTTGGTAGTCGCTTATAGGTTTTGTCGAGGAGCGTGTAGAAGCAATCCTTAGCTATATCATCTTTTTCTTCCGTCGGAGCGTGAGCGCATATAAGGCTTATGTTGGCGAATTTGGCCTTGATGCGGATTGTTACAATGTGTTCGCTAATGTCTTGGAAACAAGACTTCTTGCTTAAGTCTGGCACTTATAATAAATCCGCATCCGAATAGTCGCTGTTTCTGCTCACTATAACACGGTCCATGGTAGATGTCACAGTTTTTCATCCTCTTTTTGCCTGGCCCATCCCATCGTATTTCCTGGATGACAATAATGTCTGCTTTGTAGCAGTTTAGGCCTTCCGCTAGTTGTTCGCCTGCACCTAGCCTGTTTAATGTTCTCACATTCCAGGTGCAGATACGAACGTCGTTGCCCTTTTTTTCGTTTAGCATGTTCGTCAACAGTAATATCAGTCCTTTCCGAGGTTATTGATTGCTTCGTAGCATAATCTTTTTTCCGTGGATGGGTAGTTAACCCAAAGCACAACCCCCAACCTGGAGGGCCAGGCCCTTGTTTTGACCCTAGGACAGCGGGCCGGAGAAAATACCGATGTCAGTAGCCCATTTTTTTGGGGTATGAGCGCTGCCGTGTATCCATTGAGGGCTCCTCCGCCACCAACTCTTTTCCAATACCCTGGCTCAGTATTGGAAATCCCTATAGACCTGGTGTTCGAATATGTCGAGGCAGCTCATATAGGGATTACACTACCAGTTCGAGCAAACTGGAGCTGTAGGCGCCTAACTGTAACGGGTTCAGAAAATTCACATACTTTCATATAATTTATGATTCACCCGGCCAATTATAGACCCCTGAGTTGACATCACCGGAAAGTGACACTTGTCTTGTCACCACCAAATCAGTCAATTAATTGTTCCGATTTAATCCATCAAATCATCGATTGCTGATCAAGTGTTGGGCTGTGTTGGCACAAAACTAGTTCATTGTCACCATCCGGATATAGTCATCCTGCTCACACATACACCGCTACTTTGCCATTAGATAATCAAGTATAATTAAGCCGCTCGTAAATAAATCAGAAAACCTGACGCACACTCATTCCCACTTGTCAGTACATTGACATCTCGACAGAATTTACCACTTCGAATGGTGTCCGCGTCATGCGCCATTTGCGCTCGATTCTATTTATTTAGGATTTCGGTATTTTGTGCGCGAGTGAATTTCCACACTATAGCTTCCAAAAACCCACACTTCAGACGAGCGGCTCCAACGAGAAGCCTCCACACCTTCAGCAGACATCTCGCCGTAAATTAGTTGATAGCATTTCATTGGCCAATAAAGATATCGGCCACCATTAGGCTGCCGTTATAAGTGGATCACAATGAGACTTTGTCGTAATTTATTTTTAACAATTTGCAGTGATTTTTATACCGTTGATTTGATTTGTAGATTTATTTTAATAATTTGTGAACCTTATCTCTTGCGAATTGAACGGCGATAGAGAATATCGGGTGCGGGTGTTATCAGTCGGGCGGAATTGGTTTTTTGCTGCGGAGTGTGTATTCTTATAGAATGGCAGTGGAGGTCTTGTGTGAGATAGTTTATGGTCAGGGTTTTCAAGGTGAACACGTAACAGGTCGGCGTTGGACTTCGGGGTACTTAAAGATATCCTTGGACTGGTTGTAAATTGGTTATATAAAGTATGGTTATGATATGAATGAACGTCACGTGCGCCACAGTGGTAGAGCTTGTATGGAGCGAGCGGCCATAAATACTTTTACTGAAGATAGCGTTTTAAATTGTTTTCCAAAATTCTAGAAAAATATGAAAAGTAATAAAACATATAGTGATCGTACCTGAGCATCTCCAAAATCCCACTCCAGCACCTGTGGCCCTCCGACCCCAAGTAAATAACTCAAATTAATAAGTACAAAATGTCGTATGGTATTTGTTTCGGTAAAGCAAATCAATAACATGTTTATTTAAAATAGATTTATGCTTAGGTGTTAGTTTTCGTTGGTCCGTTATAAACGGGTCGGATGTTATTAATAAACGGTTTAACAAATCTGTATTTGTTGCTTCACGAGAAGTTTTTTTCACATAATTTTGCATTCGCTGTGGCATTCTTACCAAGGCTGAATCTAGGTAGTGTAGCCAATCGATGTTAGCCGCTAGGGATGTTTGGATATCTAAAATACTGTATTCGTGATTCTTGTCTATTTCAGTGCGATCAATGTAATTGGCCATTTGTTGATCTGGAGACCGCCATGTAACCTCAAGGTGTGGAAATCATGTCCTCGATTTAGTGGCATTTCAGTCCTCAAGCGAAATTAACCACCCTAAGTCCGTTATCAAACGTTAAGTCCTGTATAGGACTATACTGCTAATGATGAACTCTGAGTAAGAAACGCTGTTAGAAGCAGTCCTAGCAATTTCATTTTATTCCTTCATCGGAACTTTAGCTCATAAAAGGTTAGTGTTGGCGGATAGGGCCGTAACAAAATTCGTTTATAATTTTTATAAAGCATCCGTGTAGACGCTGTATTTGTTCATTATAACACGGACCGTAGTAAATGTCGCAGTTTTACATCCTCCTTTTGTCCGGTTCAGTCCATCGTATTTCCTGGTTGGCAGCAATGTATTGTTTGAAGCAGCTTAGAACTTTTGCTTGATGTTTGGCAACACCTTTAGCAATAAATAAGGCGCTAACATGTCTGAAAGTCGACTTGGAATGTTGATTAATTTGCTATTAAATAGCCGGATTATCAACACAACACTGGGTGGTGCTTCGAGCAGAAGACATGTCAGTAGAGGGACACCGCAAGGTGGGGTCCTGTCCCCTCTCCTATGGAACTTAGTGGTAAATGAGCTTTAACTTATCCTGGAAGCAGAGGGATGCCACGTGATTGCCTACGCGGATGACGTCGCTATCGCTGTCTCAGGGAAACACCTGAACATACTCAAGGAGCTTCTCCAAAACGTACTACCAAACTTTCCAAATGGGCGGGTGTCAACCCACACAAGACTCAACTGTTCCTATTCACTAGGAAATATAAAATTCCTCACATTGACCACACGTCACTAAACGGAATCGAACTAGTCTTCTCAGACAAAGCTAAATACCTGAAACTTATTATGGACAGGAAGCTTAACTGGAAGCTAAACATAACAGAAAGAGTAAAGAAAACGATGGTAGCACTTTATTCCTGCAAGAAAGCCATAGGCTTGTAATGGGGAACGAAACCTCGTTTCACGCATTGGCTACCAGAAAAAAGAATATGCACCAGAGTTCCAAACATCAAATACCGGCTATAAGACCGAAAATTCTTTATGGAGTAGTAGTATGGTGGACAGCGCTAGCGATAGCTTTAAACAGCAAAAAAAAACTAGCCAAAGTGCAGAGATCTGCGTGTCTGTGCATCGGTGGTACACTCCGTACAACACCCTCAGTGGCATTAGACATTCTTTTTCACCTGCTACCCCTTAATATTTTCGGCAAGCAAATGGCAGCTAACTCAGCCATACGTCTTAAAACCATCCAACAATGTATTTGACCATTGTTGGATAGTTTAATGGCCAATCAAAAATTCTAAACGTATATACAAACATTCCTGAAAGCAAGGATTACACCCTTACCAGGTTAAACTTTGATAAGAGTTTCCGGGTCACAATCCCAGACAGAACGTCATGGGAGAGCAACGAACCTCTTTTATACAGATGGCTCCAAATCAAATGACGAAGTATCTTTCCGTCTTCCTGATCATTGCAGCGTGTTCTAGGCGGAACTCATGGCGATCAAAGAAGCCTTATCCTGGCTGAAAGGTAGTGTAATATCTTCCAAGGATATTAGCATTTTCGCGGACAGCCAAGCGGCCATCAAATCCCTGGAATCAGTCTTAACAAATTCAAAGACAACCCTAGATTGCCGATCATCTCTGCGGGAGATGTCAACGCATTTTAACATTCACCCATGCTGGGTGCCTGGGCATAGTTACGTTCCATGGAACTGTAAGCCTGATGAACTCGCCTGCAGAAAAGGAACCAAATTACCAGTTGTACCCGACACGGGTGCACTAGAATAGGAATCGCTACATGCAAACGCTTATTAGCGCAACATGCTAACAGCAACTCAAACCTCAGACGGAGTCTTGGCACGACGTGTCAAACAACCAAACAAAGTTGGCCAAAGCTAGATTTGAGAAGATCAGAGGGACGGATTTTGTCTTGATAGACCGTACATTTGACACATATCATCACGGGACACTGCTTAATAGGTGGGCACGCTGAGAGGCTGGGCCTTTTCTCAAACGACTTCTGTAGGAGCTGTATGGACGAGGAGCAGGAGGAAACAATACTTCATCTCCTTTGTAACTGCCCAGCCCTATTAAACAAAAGGAAGCTACATCTTGGAACTTACTATATTCAAAATCTCACTGATTTGGCAAAAACCGAATTGAAAAGCCTCCTCCGTGGGAATGGTATTCCCACGGATAGTAAGGAGAATGGACAAGATCCACGTGGTATCACAATGGACCAAAATGATCTAAGTGTGCTGGCGAAGGCTGACAGCCACTCTAAGTATCTAACCTAACGTAACATTGTTTTAATATTACAAGTGCAGATTCGAAGGTCGTTGTTGTTTTTTTTTCATTAAAAATGGTCGTCAAAAGTAAAATCTTTCCTTTCAGAGGCTTTTGGTTGCTTCGTAAAAAAGGGCTATTCCGTGATTCAGTAGTTACCCCATGTTTTGACCTACAGACAGCAGTGCAAGTCAGTGCATTTTTCAAAGTGCTGCTATTTTTCTCTTGAGCTTAGCAAGCCAAAGCCCGTTGGACGAGACCAGTATTCGATGGTTACTGGGAGGTAAAATAAGCAAATTGATGTTAGTCAAAATTGCAACGACTGGGTGTTGTCCAAGTAAACGCCGCTCAGTGTCTCCGCTCGCTCTGCAAAACCGAATCTTTTGTTTTTTTGTTTAGTAGTTCAAAATATTTTAGAAATAAATGTATACAGGCCGGCTCCGATTAAATTAAGCCCGAACCATAATTCTTTAGTCCACGCAAGCCACGGGCTCTGCTAGTATGGGAAATAGGGAATTCCCTTTGTTATCCTCTAGTAGATCTTTGCTGATCAATTGCCGTTCTGATGGCAAATTAGCTATTAACCACCTATTCTGGAAATTCCAATATTCGACATCCAAGTTTCGTGCAATAATCCATTGAAGTCTTATAATATCGTAGACGCTTAAAAAAAGTGATTTGAATTTTATTTGACATGTCAAAGGCCCATTAAATCCATACTAACATGACTTTAACTGTACTCCTAAAATATAATACACTCCGAGTCAAAAATGCACAATTCGAATGTAATAACATGCATGAAATATTTATTTTTATAAACTTGATAAGATAAGTGTCTGTCACACAAGTGTGGGAAGATACTTATACTCGTATCTCAATCTCAAAACATCACATGATTAAAACTGAAATATATTTACTTTCGGACGGACAAAAAAAAAAAAACGTCACATGATAATATGATGTAACTGATTTTTTTTAAGATTTAAACAAATTTATTGCAAAGCAATCATAAAACCGATATCAGCTGGGAATCCCGAGATTTTTTTTTAATTAACCGATTGCCAGTATCTATTTGGAAATGCATGCCTTCTGTTCAAGCAAATGCAAACTTTAACTCGTGATTGGGTCATCAGTATCTATACATCAACGCATGCGATCAAGATTGTTGTTATTTATGTTGAATGTCATCCATATTAAGAAACAAACAAAAAACTTAACACTCACGGCATATAAATCAGGCATTTTATATTTTTGGTAAATGTCAATCACTTTCAAAATGGTGAGTGTGGGTAACTTCGTATATGGTTAGGTGAGAATTTTGTAAGGTGCACAATCTAATCACGGAATTGACGTTAGTAAGTCAGCTGACTGAGCTGCTGACTGAAGGGTTATATCTTTTAGTGGCTAGGTATATGTTTAATAGCAATCGAGTCATATATTGCAAATTTTTTTATTTTGACTTTTTTATTAACTTTGAATGCGCATCAAAGAACTTAATGCATTTTAATAGTTTCGAATGGCTTATTATACAGCTTGAATATATCTTTCCCAAAGGAGGTATGCCAACGATCGTTAATCTTGAACAACAATCATGTGAGACTTATGCCAGAAGTCTTATGTTTTCAAGACCTTAGCGAACGCATTGCAATAATCCGCATCAAAAGAAAGACTGCTTCTAGGAACTGCTTGATAAAGCTTAAGAGCGAAGTACGAAGTACCGAAGTACGATGTTAAAATCTTAGCTGTGAGATTTTAACGCAAAGGTAGGAAGAGAAGACATCTTAAGGGTAGGTGTCCCAGACCGACCAACTCAAATTTCATGTAAATGCATTTGAATGTGTTGGTAAGCTCTCTTTAATTATACTCATGTGCTCTTTGCTTCAACGCAAACGAAAACTGAAGGAAAAGACAAAAAGTAGCAAGCGCAGACTAATATTACATATACCTACCTACCTACATATGCAATATACAGACACCAAGCAAATAACTTGAAAACAAAAATGGAAAGAGAAGGAAAAAAATCAAGTTGAGGGTTGGTTTGGTGTACATATTTTGTGTTGTAATTTTCTTTCAGATTTGGTGATAAAATGATAAAATTGTTGCTGGCTGCCGCGCAGCGAGGTGTAAAAGCAGTTTTTGAGGTTTTCATTGTATATCTTATAAAAAAATGTGTAAACCTTACCTAGGTTAACTTTTTTCTTAATTTATGAGATGTAGGAAAACACTTGTTTGGATGAAAATTCGATTACTCAAATAATAGGACGGTAGACAATAGTGCTACTGATTCTCGTTGCAACAATAGTAGGATGAAATTTTTCAAATCAAATAACAAAAAATGATAGATATTTATCTAGGTAATTGTCACCCCATCTTCTATCAATGCTCGTTATGAAGGTACCTAAGCACCTTATATAAAAAAAGAAGTTTACGAAAGTTAATTTAACCGCTATAATTAATTTTTGTAGGTTCAAGGTGTCAAATTCACCAAACAAATACTATTTGAGTCGAATTTAAAAAAAAACGAAAACGTTTTTCCGTGCAGCGAAATGTTTTTTAAACTATTGAGAAATGTATTTAAATCAATTATACGCCTGCCCTCCGGAACAAAACTACAGTTGTCCTTCACTGTAATGTCCACCTCCATAGGAATTTCAAATTCCTGACCCTGATGTTTTACGTGATCACTTTCAATTTCAACGTTCGTCAATGTTGTTGACGTTGAAGAAAGATCTTCCGAAACACGATTTTTTACAACATACCTTCAATCAATATGTAAATTGTAAAGTTTCGGAAAATTAAATTAGTAAATAAAAAATCAAATAAATTTAATAAATATAATATAGAAAATGACATAGTTCAAACAGTTTATCAGAATCTTTTGTTGTTCGACAAAAAACAACGTTTTTCTCCTTCATATGCTATGGGGTAGGGTATGAAATGTTTATATAATCATAACCAATAATCCTGCATCAAAAGTTTTTTTCAAATAAGGGGTCCGCCAAATAACTTTTTTTTTTTTTTGAAAATGCTATAAAAAAACTACTGAATATTTTCTCAAATTTCTTTTTTTATTTGAAAGTACAATCCTTCCGGTTAATAATGGAAAATAATTTCATTCAAATGGCTGCCTCGGCTGGCCATGCAGTAGCCTACACGATCGGTCCAATTTTTAAGCACATTATCGATTATGTGCAGCTGTATTTCACCAATGGCAGACCCGTTATTTTAAAAAATGTACCTACCGAAAAACGTTTTTTTACTAAAAACGCCCCCAAAAAGTGGGCGTGTCAAAAAACTTTATATGTATGAAATATAGATATTGATATTCTGTAAAAATGTTGTTCAGACATTATATATGTGGGAATGGGCGAACAAAGATACCCTATACGTACATACAGACATACTAACACTACAACCGACAATATAAGAAACAGACGACAAAGAGGAATGCGCGCCCCTTTCCATATTGTTTTGCACAAAACCAGACACCAATTCAGTCTTCATTATAAGCTCACGGAGAGCAGTTGAGTCAGCCATTCGCTACAATATTCCTCAGTATTTTTAATCTATTTTAACTATTCACTAATAATGAAATATATATTATAACGTTTAAAAGGTGTTATTATTTAAACACAGTGTCGAAAAGAAAACCCTAGACAGCGTAAGTAGCCAAATCCTACAAATTGGGGACTCAACCAGGATTGTGCTACAGGGGAAAAGTGTAAGTGGATTCAGTGCGAAAGACAAAAACAATCGTGCAGTGACAAGCACAGAAACGAAAAAAAAGAATCCACAAGCAGAGTTCCGTGTGTGTGAATAGTGGTGGTTGTATATCAGCGACAACATTCCTGTTATACCCACAAGCAGATAAGTGAAAAGGGCAACAGCGTCAAGACGAACGCGCTGATTTAAAATCTGACCGTATCGTTGCTGTGTGCTCCAACGTTGTATTGGTGTACGAGTCGAACGAGGAATATACACAGCCGTGTCAACGTGAGGAACACATACGGTGTGAAGAAAGCAGAGGCAACCGGTTTTGCAGTAGAAGCAAATACGCAGAAGAAAAATATTGTAAGGGGTGAGTAACGTGTGGCTGATAGTTTTTTTTGCTTGTTATATTATTTGGTAAATAAGTCTGGTAAATAAGTGCAGTATGGATAGGGACGCAATTTTTTCTTTGACGGTGGACGGACTAAAGACAAAACTAACAGAATTGGAGTTGACGACGACAGGGGTAAAAAATGTGCTGCAAGATCGACTTCTCCTTCATTTCGGTCTGACCAGAGATGACGTAAGTGAAGAGAATAGTAGGGACGTAAATGATACGGGTACCGAAGATAGTACTAGGAATAGTAGCAGTCATGGTAGAGGAGGGATATTTACTCTTCGCGATATCGAGGACTCTCTGATACCATTCAGCGGAGTAGGTCACCCGAACATTAACGTTTGGATTCAAGATTTTGAGGATAACGCGGTTACGGTACAGTGGAATGGCATACAGAAATTTATTTATGCCAAGCAACTACTCAGAGGTGCCGCTAAGCTCTTTGTACGTAGTCAGACAAGAATAGATAGTTGGTCGGCATTGAAGAAAGCGTTGGTCGAAGAATTCGATGTAGTGTTGTCTGCAGCAGAGGTCCATCGCCTATTGAGGAATCGCAGGAAGAAATCGTCAGAGTCGTTGCGGGAATACCTGTATAGTTTGATGGAGATAGGGAAGACCATCGAGTTGGACGAGGAGAGTCTCGTGGAATATTTTGTTGAAGGCATTCCCGACAACCGACAAAGTAAACAAGTACTTTACCAGTCCAGGACGATAAAGGAGTTGAAGACTCATATGTCGATTTATGAGAAGGTACGTGGTCCGAACCAGCAGCCATCATGCTCAAGGGGAGGTCCACCGACACCGGAAACAACCAGCATTACGAGTGTCAAGCGAGAGAAACAAGAACGCAGATGTTTCAAGTGTGGTGAAACGACGCATTTAGCAAGAGAGTGCAAGATGGCACGTGAAGTAAAGTTCTACAGCTGTGGACAGATAGGACATAAGTCGATGGAGTGTAGGTTCAGAGGACAAACGAAACAGAAAGGCTTGAAGGAGGAGAACAATGTGCACACAGCAACAACTGTGGACACAGAAGATATCCCAGAAGCGCAAGTGTCCTTGGCAGTCAACTGTAATAGAATCTTCAAAGACTTATCGGTGAATGGACAAAACATGTCAGCACTGTTCGATACCGGAAGTGACCTTAATCTCTTACGATACGATAGTCTGATATTATTGGAACATGTGGAGCTGAACACATTAAAGAAAAGTTTGTCAGGCATAGGGCAAAAAAGGGTAGTTACACTAGGTTGTTTTGAAGCAAAGGTAACAGTAGATGGGTTAGACTTATTGTTGACATTCCATGTTACGAAGGAGAGCGATATACCATATTCAGTGGTTATAGGAAATGAGATTCTTAGGGAAGTGGATGTTAAGATAACGAAAGAGGGCGCTATCTTCACTAAGAAGAGAAGTGTGACAGAACCGACGGGCAGCGAGGTAAAAACAATTCCGGAAGCTGGACCCACGAATAGGTTGGTAGTAGGCATGACGAGGAAGTTGGGCAGAGCAGGAAGCAGAAGCAGAGCCAGGAGCGTTGGAAGCAGCATAGGCCGTGAACACTTAGCCAGCGGGGGCGAATGTAGCCAGGAGTTGGAGGTGCTAAGACGGAAAGGTTGTGGACGTGTGGTGGCTGAGGAGAGCAATAGTTGTCAATCGGATATTGACGAACTACTTGCTGAATTCGGAGCTATTTGCCTGTCAACTGAAGAAGGTCAATGCGTGTTGGATGAGGAAATTAAGTTGGATCACTTAAGAGACCTCGAGAGGAAAAGTTTGATGGCAGTGATCAATAACTATCGACCGGAGAAAAAGAAACCATCGCCGGTAGAGATGAAATTGGTACTGAAGGACGAGATTCCAGTATACCAGGGGCCGCGAAGACTGGCGTACACGGATCAACAGGTCGTGGAGAAGCAGGTAGCTGATTGGATTCAAGAAGGAATCGTGCAAACGAGTACATCAGAATATGCGTCACCAATCGTTCTAGTCCAGAAGAGAAACGGAACCAAACGACTCTGCTGTGACTACAGAAAACTAAACGAGAAGGTAGTCCGTGATAATTTTCCGATGGTACTTATTGATGACGTGATGGAAAGGCTACAGGGTTCGAAAGTATTTACCACTCTCGATTTAGCCAATGGATTTTTACACGTCCCAGTGGAGAAGAGTTCGAGGAAGTACACCTCATTTGTCACCCATCATGGTCAATTCGAGTTCTTGTACGTACCCTTTGGAATATCGAACTCACCAGCAGTGTTTTGCCGTTACATCTCGGCGATATTGAGACCACTCATTCAGGATGGTACAGTCGTGGTCTATATGGACGATATTATTATTCCCTCTATGGATGAAGAAGATGGGCTAAGGAAGCTGAAGAAGGTGCTAGACGTCACCGAAGAAAATGGTATGCACATTCAATGGAAGAAATGCCAATTCTTACAGAGGAGAATTGATTTCTTAGGATATGTGGTAGAGAATAATTCCATACGACCGTCTATGGAAAAGACGAAAGCTATTCGAGAATTTCTGGTTCCAGTCGATCAGAAATCGCTACAACGTTTTCTCGGTCTGACATCTTATTTCCGAAGATTCGTCGAAGGATTTGTATTGGTAGCGAAACCATTATCGCACTTGTTGCGAAAGAAAGTCAAATTTAAGATGCGTGTTCCGAGTCTTACAGATTTACGAAACCTGATGGATGAAACATTCATGCAGGAGTTGGATAGAGATCGGGATGATACACGAGAGGAGGTTCGTGAGAACATTAAGACCATCCAAAAAGAGAACAAGAGGACTTACGACAAGACCAGAGTAGTCGAACGGGAGTACGCGTTAAATGAGCTAGTCGCTATCAAGCGCACTCAATATGGAGTTGGTATGAAGCTGCGACCGAAGTATTTAGGACCCTACAAGATAACCAAGATCCTGAATAATGGACGTTATGAAGTCCAAAAGATTGGTGATCACGAAGGCCCTACTATTACTAACACCGTCGCTGAATATTTAAAGAAATGGAATAGTTCATTCGGGGTCGAATGAAACGTCAGGACAGCCGAATGTGGGAATGGGCGAACAAAGATACCCTATACGTACATACAGACATACTAACACTACAACCGACAATATAAGAAACAGACGACAAAGAGGAATGCGCGCCCCTTTCCATATTGTTTTGCACAAAACCAGACACCAATTCAGTCTTCATTATAAGCTCACGGAGAGCAGTTGAGTCAGCCATTCGCTACAATATTCCTCAGTATTTTTAATCTATTTTAACTATTCACTAATAATGAAATATATATTATAACGTTTAAAAGGTGTTATTATTTAAACACAGTGTCGAAAAGAAAACCCTAGACAGCGTAAGTAGCCAAATCCTACATATATATATACATATAATATACATATAATATACATATGTATATACAATATAAAAAATAACATAAACAATTAAATTTTTTTTTTAAGTTGTGTCACAAATGAATTTGCCGCAAAAAAATAACACAGTAAACAACACTTTACTATTCACAAAAATTATCAAAATTATACACACAAGTACCTACACTTTGACTTACTTCCCACTCAACCCTTTCTGTCACGTGCAAACATACGCATACAAAACAATTCATCAGCAGCGATAGCAAACATTTCAATAATGTAACGATCTGTACCATGTCCACGTGAAGTCCACACGAACTTTCATCAAGTCTACCCGAAAAGGTAAACAAAAGATACATACATAATAACAATCTCGCCTGCCTAGTGCCTGTATTTACAGAAGAGAATAATGAAAAGAGAATGTCACCAACTCACCACCTAGTGACATTATTTTGAAACAAACTTCTTTGTGTGCGTGAATTCGATCTTTTTTTATGTAAAAAACGTAAAATAGACCACTTTTCTAACATCAAAATTTGAAAAACCGTGTGGAAAAAAACTATTTAGTATTTTGAATTAAATAATACAAATACCAAAAAAAAATAAAAAAAATATGTCGGAATCATTTTGGTTGTCCTTTTTTCACAGCGGCATTGCAAATAATGTCATATTGAATTGCATATTTAAATATGTTAGAAGAAAAAAAACATGTTTTTAAGACCGGTACGTTGTGCCCTATATATTGTCGCTTGGTTAAAAAATTATTTCCAAAAATTAGGAAATATAACTATCGATTTCCCAGCCAAAAAACCCAAAACGTTTAAAAAAAAACACCTTTTTTCCATTTTGTCACCAAAAAATTACTGTACAAAATACAAAAAAAAAAAAAAAAACGGTATCTGCACATATCTATTAGCTTTGTAAAAAAGCTAATTTGACTTCGTTACCTTTTATACTTTAGAAGTTATATCTAGTTAAACTTTGTAAATTTACCTTATTTTTCATAGTTTTGTGCATTTTTTTCGGGATAAATACTAAAATTCACAACAAAAAACAACCGGTGTTATCTGCGCAAATCTATTGTCTGTAGAAAAAAAATATAAAAAAAATAAAAAATATGTATATAAAGAGATAAAAATGGAACGCAATTAGCATCTAACTTATTTGTATGGTTTTTCTACATGTCAGGCGGTTTTGAGGCTCAAAGATATTTTAATGTTTTTTAAATGCTAAACAAGTACTTTGCTTAACATATTTCCAATCGATCACCGTTTATTTCATTTAAATATTCGGAAAATTGTGAGCGCTACACAATTTAGCGCAAAACTCCAACCTATTTTTGCATGGGACACCTACCCTTAAGCTTAACAAGGCTGCCGGAAATGACTTTCTTCCCGCCGAACTTTATAAAGCCGGCGGAGATGACTTGGTAAATAGCATCCACCAACTCATAAGCCAAGTTTGGTCGATGAAAGTATGCCTGGAGAATGGAGCCTGAGCATCATTTGTCCGATCCACAAAAAAGGAGAGCCTGGACTGAACTGCGCAACTACAGAGGAATAAGTCTCCTCAACATCGCCTACAAGATCCTATCTGCCGTAATATGTGAATGCCTAAAACCGTTTACCAACAACCTGATCGGCCCTTATCAGTGTGGCTTTAGGCCAGAAAAGTCCACGATCGATCAAATTTTCACACTTCGGCAGATCCTGGCAAAAACCCAAGAAGTCCAAATCGATACCCACCCTCTATTGATAGATTTCAAAGCCGCATACGACAGCATTTATAGAGCCGAACTATACAGAGCCATGTTATACCGCACAAACTCGTCCGTCTGTGCAGGATGACGATGGAGAATTCCCACTGCTCTCTCAGGGTAGAAAACGACCTCACCGACACATTCAATACGAAAAAAAAGGATTTAGGCAAGGCGATTCGCTGTCATGTGACTTTTTCAATTTGATTCTTGAGAGGATTGTGCAAAACTCCCGAGCCAACACCAGATGCACAATTTTCCAAAAATCGGTGCAACTACTAGCATACGCCGACGATATTGACATCATTTGTAGGACTCAACGTGATGTCATAGCCACGTTTGCTAGTATAGAGAAGGAAGTGGCAAAAATGGGTTTAGCAGTAATTGAGGGGATAGACTAAGTATATGCTGTCAACACGAAAGGACACACAACTTCTACGAATTGGACAGAACGTCACCATTGACAGATATAACTTTGAGGTAGCCCGGGACTTTGTCTACCTCGGCTCCGCTATTAACTCTGAGATCTCATCAGAAATCAAACGAAGAATTACTCTTGCCAATCGCTGTTTCTTCGGGCTTAGAAGTCAATTTAGTAGTAAAGCCCTCACTCGAACTACTAAGGAGATCCTATATAAGACCCTGATCATCCCAGTCCTGCTCTACGGCGCTGAAGCATGGACCGTATCAAAAGTGGATGAAGAAATCCTTCGTCGATTCGAGACGAAAATTCTACGAAAAATCTTCGGTCCCGTTTGCGTTGATGGGCTATTGAGACGAAGATTCAACCAAGAACTATACGAGCTGTACAGCGACATACCCCTAGTCAAAAAAAACTCTGCATTGGACGTTTAAGATGGCTATAGGACATGTAGAACGAATAGACACCAATACTCCGGCTCGCAGAGTCTTCGATTCCCAGCCAGACGTCGGGCGCATTAGAGGAAGACCTCGCCATAAGTGGCGCGAATAAGTATAAATCGACCTCAACTAACTTGGAGTTTGGAACTGGAGGCAGTTAGCTAAGGACCGGGGTAATTGGAGAAGCATATTGTTTACGGCCCCCAGGTTCATTCTGGACTGTAGCGCCACTTAAGTAAGTAATTATGTTTTTGTCAACTGGTTTGTAACGGGTGATTTTTATAGCGTAGTTTTTTTTAAATCGAATATAACACTCAAATTTGCATCAAATATTCAAAGTTTATTGTAATCGATAAATAGGCATTTGCCATTTACGTTTTAAAGACATCTTCATGTAAATGTTGTCCGCGGCTCCGTTTCAAATGGTCCATTCGGAAGGTCCAATTTTGCGTCACTTTTTCGAGCATTTCGGCCTGTATTCCACGAGCTCGTCTTATGTTATCCTGTAAGGCTTCAATCGCGTTCGGCTTGAACACAAAGACGAACGACTTTACATAACCCCAAAAGTAATAATTAAGAGGCGTTAAATCGCATGATCTTGGCGGCCAACTCACAGGGCCATTTCGAGAGATTAGCTGCTCACCAAATTCATCCTTCAACATTTCCATTGTTTCACGAGCTGTGTGGCATGTGGCACCGTCTTGATGAAACCACATGCCAAGCAAGTTCAACTCAGCCAACAGGGGCAAACAAAAAGTCGCGTATAATGGCTCGATATCATTCGCCATTGACGCTAACGATTCTTCCACGGTCGTCTTTGAAGTAAAATGGACCGATGCCACCTTCCCAAAAACCACACCAAACTGTCGTTTTTTCGGGATGCATCGGTAATTCTTGTATGGCAGTGGCTGTTCATCACTCCAGATGCGACAGTTTTGCTTATTTTCGTTGAGCCAGAAATGAGCCTCAACGCTGAACACAATTTTTCGATAAAACAGCGGATGGAGCTGTTCTAAGGCCCATTCACCAAAAATTAGACGTTGTGCTTGTGGTAGGTCATTCGGCTTCAATGCTTGCACAAGTTGAATTTTATAGGCTTTAAAACCCAAATCGACACGTAAAATTTTGCATGTGATTGAGTAACACATGCCCAATTGCTGAGAACGGCGACGAATTGACGCTTCACGATCTTCATTAACATTGGACGCTACGACTGCAATATTCTCTTCGGTACGCCATGTACGCATGCGAGTCGATGGTTTAATGTCCAACAAAGTAAATTTGGTGCGAAATTTGGTGATAACAGCACGAATTGTTGACCAGGTCGATTATGACGACCATAATATTCACTTCTCAAAGTTTTTTTTTAACTTTTGTTTGAAAATTAAAATTAAATATCTAAAGATTAAAAAATAAAAAAAACCCGACAAATTTAAGCCGAAAAGCGAATTAATGATGTTAGATATAAGCTTAGAGCGCCCGATATGGGCCGATAAGTTAGATTAAGGAAACAGGTTATTGATAAGTTAGATTTAAGTATTTTTGTCTAGTATTAAGTTAATATTTTAATATAATAAAAAAATTAATTCAAAAGTAGACGACCATAATATGGTCGTAACAAACGGTGCACATTTTTCACAGAGCACGAATTTTTATTATAAATTTCAATAAATTGCAATCGTTGCTCATTTGTAAGTCTTTCCAATGATTAAATTGCAGAGGAAACTGAAAACTTTTCACTTTGACAGATGACGTTTGGACGCCATTACTACGTCAGCGTATGCTGGTAGTTGCACCGATTTTTGGAGAATTGTGCCTCTGGTGTTGGCTCGGGAGTTTTGCACAATCCTCTCAAGTATCAAATTGAAAAAGTCACATGACAGCGCATCGCCTTGCCTAAATCCTTTTTTGGTATCGAATGTGTCGGTGAGGTCGTTTCCGACCCTGATGGAGCAGAGAGAATTCTCCATCGTCATCCTGGACAGGCGGACGAGTTTGGGCGGTATACCGAAACTAGGCTCTGTATAGTTCGTCTCTAAATATGCTGTCGTATGCGGCTTTGAAATCGATAAATAGGTGGTGGGTATCGATTTGGACTTCTTGGGTTTTTTTCCAGGATCTGCCGAAGTGTGAAAATTTGATCGATTGTGGACTTTCTGGCCTAAATCCACACTGATAAGGGCCGATCAGGTTGTTGGTAAACGGTTTCAGGCGTTCACATATTACGGCAGATAGGATCTTGTAGGCGATGTTGAGGAGACTTATGCCTTAGTAGTTGGCGCAGTTCAGAGGCAAACAATCCTGAGGTTCCATTCTTCAGGCATATTTTAATCCGAACAGATTTGGCTTATAGGTTGGTGAATGTTACTTACCAAGTCATCTCCGCCAGCTATATAAAGCTCAGCGGAAAGGCCGTCATTTCCGGCGGCCTTATTAAGCTTGAGTTTAGATATAGCTATCCTCACTTCACTTAGGTCGGGTGGTTGGCAGTTTTCGCTGTCGTTGCCAATATTAAATGGTTCGTTCTGCCTGACAGCGGAATGTTGTTCGTCATCGCCGTTTAACAGTCTGCAGAAGTGGTTCTTCCATATCCTCAGCATCGACTGTGACTCAACTACGATATTTCCTTGTTCATCTCGACGGGATTCTGTTCGAGCCTTGTATCCTTGGCTTTGACGTTTTACACTTTGGTAAAACTTGCGAACATCGTTCCTGGAGTGGCACCTCTCTATATCCTCGATCGCGCGCTTTTCTTGCTCTTTTCTTTTCTTTGCCTATAGAGCTCAATGGCAGCTCTCATCATCACCTGCAGCTTAGCCTTGTAGGCCTCGTTCTTGGCTGCGAGCATCTGTCGGCATTCCTTATCAAACCAGGGGTTTCTTGCTGGTGGCCGCGAGAAACCTAGCACAACAGTTGCGGCTCATCTAATGGCTTGTTGGCATCGTTGCCATTGTTCTTCGACATTAGATGCTGGTGGTGTGTTGTGAGTAGAGAGGTTAAATGATACGCGTTGCGCGAAGGTCTTGGCGGTCTCTGGCGATTGCAGTCTTTCGACATTAAATTTTTTCACAATATTTCTGGTTTTTTGTGGCGTGGTGGACATCTGCATCCTTACCTTGGCTACAACGAGAAGAAAACTAACACCTCAAATGAAGATCATCCTCAATACATTTTTTTAAATTTTATTTAAAAAAAAAGTCAGTAAACTCCTTTTGGATCACCCTTTATAGCTCTTATTTGTTCATTTGAAGAAAGGAAAGACATTCTCGAAGTAAACTGTTTTTTTCTTACATAAAAGCATGTTGTTCGCTGATTAGCTAAGCAATGGCCAACTATTGGTGTTTGAAACATATGATGATAGTTCGCATCAAAGTCGTGCCAAGAACGACAAAAATTGCAAAGTAGTTAAATGCAAAACAGCACAAAAATATCATAACCTAACCATCAGAAAAGCAGTGTGCATTCACAATGCACATTTTTTGACGTTTTGGAATTCAGCCTCTTTTACAAATTTGAATTTTAACGATTCTCCCGCCACCACGCAACAGTCACTAAAAGTGTAACGAAAACGCTATGTAATGACACGTAACGAACAGTCATTGGAGATAACGAAAGCTATCAGTCTACAATGGTGGGTGTATCCACTAAAAGCTACTTTGTTCGTTTTCGAACTTTCAAGTCGAACGTTGAGAAAGTTGAATAATTCTAATCATTCACCATGAAATAGTGAAATACTCACCTTGAAAGCTTTCGATGTAATCGTTTTCAACATGGAGACGCTTTCCTTCTGTTGAATTAGATTTTGAATACCAAATGTTATGCAAATGTTTTTTTTTTTTTAATGTAAAATGTTAATTTAGCATGACTCATGTTACAAGAATGACCTAATGCTTCTCTCTTTCAATCCGAAATGTCTGTACCGCTGATGTACTTGGGTGTTGGGTCTGTTTGAGCTGAGGTATACATGCACTCTGAATAAGGAAGGTACTTATCTCATTCTCATACTCAGTTCGCGTGCTTGCTATAAGCGTTATGAGTGTGACATTTTGCTTTGCATGGATGACATTATTACGACAAGCAAGTTAATTTTTGTGCAACCTGTTTAGTTTTGAGATTCACTTAGCAGTGATTGTAGGCACTTGTATCGCGTCCCGTTCCGTAATATGCGTCACTTAAATTGAATTGCTTTTGCTTGACATTAACACAACAACATCCACATTGACATTAACATTATTTTAGAAAGCGTTTTAAATTATCTCTAGTGCCTAAGTTGTGTAATGGACCATACAAAATACACCTTCCATAGAAATTGAACTGTTGGTCAATCAATCGACCATTTTGTCCAATAAGAACAGAGAATTCCAAGATGTCTTACTAAATCTGATATCCGGAACACGGCCGATGTTGATGTATTGCTGTATGCTGTCGTTAGTAGTGGTGGCACGATTAATCGAAAATTTGATATTAATCGATTATTTTCTTTCGATTAACGATTAATTTGTATCGATTTTTTCCTTTCGATTAATCGACAAATTAATCGATTATTTCAAAAAATGATCAATAGAAAATCATCATTGCTAAAGCAATAATGTCAAAAAAATATTTTAAAATTCGGCGCGTCAAAAGTGTTTGTGGTTTTCTTTATAACGGGTGATCCAAGTAGAGATACTTTTTTCAATAGCCTTTTTTGACAGATCACGTGTGAGTCGTGTCATGTTATTTTTGTTTAGTATTGTTTGGCATTTCATAATGGAAAGACTTACGCGTGAACAACGTTTACAAATTGTTCAACTTTATTATGAAAATTCACGTTTTGTGAGGAATGTGTTTCGTGCACTTCGCTCAACTTATGGTCAACATAATCGGCCTACTGAGCGTACTATTCGCAACACCATCACCCATTTTGAGACCCAGCATTCATTAATGGATAATATTCGACCGAATAGACCACGTCCAGCACGCTGTGAAGAAAATATAGCGGCCGTAGCTGAGAGTGTACACGAAGACCGTAGAGAGTCGATTCGGCGCCGTTCGCAGCAACTCGGACTGACGTATGGAACGACTTGGCGCATTTTACGTCAAGATCTTAAATTGAAAGCGTACAAAATACAGCTTGTGCAACAACTGAAGCCGCTCGACCTTCCCAAGCGACATCGCTTCGCTCTATGGGCTCTTGAAAAGTTCCAAGAAGATCCGACGTTTTCGAGGCAAATTTTGTTTAGCGATGAGGCCCATTTCTGGCTCAATGGGTATGTAAGCAAACAAAATTGCCGCATTTGGGACGAAGAGCAACCTGAAGAGATTGAAGAACTGCCACTTCATCCAGAAAAAAACAACGGTTTGGTGTGGTTTGTGGGTGGAATCATCGGTCCATATTTCTTTAAAAATTATGCCGGTGCGAACGTAACCGTCAATGGCGACCGTTATTGTGCCATGATAACCGACTATTTGATGCCTGAAATTGAAGCTCGTGATCTCGGCGACATTTGGTTTCAGCAAGACTGCGCCACTTCCCACACATCGCCACAATCAATGGACTTCTTGAGAGAACATTTCGGTGAGCACATAATTTCACTTTTGGGCCGGTCGATTGGCCACCAAGATCGTGTGATATCACACCGTTAGACTTTTTCCTGTGGGGATATGTAAAGTCAAAAGCTTATGCCGACAAACCCGCTTCGATTCAGGCCTTGGAGGAAAACATCACGCGTGTCATTCGCCAGTTACCAGTCGAAATGCTCGAACGAGTGATCGAAAATTGGACAAAACGGATGGACCATCTGCGACGTAGCAACGGCCAACATTTGATAGACATAATCTTCAAAAAATAAATGCCAAAGAATGTTCTTTCAAATGATAATAAACATTCTCCATTAAATTTGAATTTTCTGTGTTTTTTTTTTCTTTAAAAAAGTAGGGAACCTCGAAATGGATCACCCTTTAGTAGCTGAGAAGAGCAAACTTTACGCAAATTGTCAATGCCGCAATATATTTGATTCGTCAAGAATTTATAGGACTGTTGTGTTAACGTGTCCTAATAAACGTTTTTTATGTCTTCTTGCAAATTTTATGTTTCATCTTTAACCGCGGGAATACCCTCTGCGTAGATCTTCGTTCCTTACGTACCACGGCGCATTGACGAATTATCTTAACATTTTGTTTTCAAAAGTTTGTAAAATGTTTAAATTCGTTTCACTGGTACAACATGGACATATGGTATACAACATAGTTGTATACCAACGTCAGCAAACGTTGCAACTATTGTATCGTTTGTTTGTGAGATATCACGAGTGAATATGAGGTACAGGATTGTTCCAAGGACGCTTCCTTGCGGTACACCTGCCATTATTTCTTTGAACTCGGAATAATTGCTTTCAAATTTCACACGGAATGCTCAAGATACGACACGAGGATTTTATATAATTGTTCTGGCAGAACTTGACTTAGTTTATACCTTAGGCCTTTGTGCCACACCTTGTCAAATACTTGCGACACATCAAGAAATACGGCTGAACAAATTTTCTTTTCTTCGAAAGCTTTCTCAATTATATCTGTAATTTGATGTATTTTTTTTTTAAATTCTGACTTGCCTAAGCAGTAATATACACATCGACCTAAAAGATCTATTGTGCCTGCCGTCAGATGCATTTTAGGTTAGTAGCGCTTCTACTTTCATAATGTAGCTGATAATACTTTCAGCTGAAGATTTCCTCAGTTCTTCGGGACTTAAAAATTCCCTGAAGAAAGATTCCCTTCTCATACCGTAAAGGGCCGGGCATTCACATATGATATGTTCGGCTGCTTCGTCTTCTTCTAGACATAGTCTGCACTCCGGTGAGTCGACTAGATGCATTTTATTTAGGTGATATCGCAGACCGTGATGACCAGTTAGGTAGCCTACTAAGTTTTTGATATCGTGCCTGCGAAGATTTAGTATCTTATTGGCATCTGATTTGAAGGGCTGAATAGCTCTTTTGGCCTGTCTTAGGCCTGGGATGTTTCCCCAGTTAGAAAAGCATTTGTTTTGTTCCCAGTTTTTTATGCCCAGATTTATGGCTAATTTGGGGATTGCACAGAAGGGTTCAGGTCCAATGAAGGGGGTTTCCGAACCTTTTCTGGCTAGTTCTCCGCATTTTCGTTACCTTCAATTCCCTTATGTCCGCGGACCCACCATAGTCTGGTTTTGTTCCTGGAACTGAGTGTTTGGAGGGAGTTCAAGCAGTGAAGTACTGATTTGGAGTCAATAATGTGTGAGCTAAGGGCTTTTATAGCTGCTTGACTGTCCGTGAATATATGGATGTTTGCGCCTTTAATACCTGAGTTGTGTATTAGGTTTGCGCATTCTTTTATGGCATGGAGCTCAGCTTGGAATACACTAGGGTTTTTTCCCATAGGTATTGAGATGTTTCTTTTTGGTCCATGTATGCCAGCTCGTAGCCCTGGTCCTTTTTAGAACCATCCGTATACTACTTTAGGCCGTTTAGGCAGTTTGGTGGGTTATTGCTACACCATGCTTCTCTGGTTGTGATCTCCGTTGAGAATCTTTTGTCGAAGCATAGTGTCTTTGGTAAGCGATCTGTAACCGCACAGATCATGTCAAGTTCTGGAAGTTCGGATAGAAGTTCAATTAGTTTAAGGTGTTCACTAATGTTTAACTCTTCCGCTTGTGTCAAACTTGCTGAGCTGCGAATTGCCACTTTTTTTTCTATAAATGTGGAGATGTGTTAGTCCTATTAAGGCTTCTTTAGCCGCTGTGGGACAGGTACGCATAAACTCCGGTAATGCCCAGACAGGCAAGCCGTTGTACCTTGTTCAATTTATTTATAGTTGTTTTGGGTGACTTTGTTCCACCATACTACTGAAGCGTATGTTATAATGGGCCTGACCATGATCGTGAAGATCCAGTGTGTGGACTTTGGAGAGATTCCCCAGGTTTTACCATACATGCTTCGGCAAGACCAGAAAGCTTTGGTTGCTTTTTGAATTTTGTTGTTAATGTGGGAGTCCCAGCTTAGTTTTTTGATGTATTTGGTCCACCGTTGAATGTTTACTTCTGAATCCAAATTGATGGCCCGGTAAAAGACGTTTCTGGTCGATTATGGGGTGTAAGCGATCGAGTAATTTCCGTGCAAAAACTTTTGAAATTATTGGAAGAAGTGAAATAGGCCTGTAAGATTTTATTTCATTCGGTGATTTTCCTGGTTTTAGAACCATAATCACTTCCGCGACTTTCCACTGTCTTGGTATGTATTCTAATCTGATTGCCGCATTTATAATAAAAAGAAGCTTAGTTAATGCTTTCCGAGGCAACATTTTTTTACTTAAGTGGCGCTTCAGTCCTGGATGAACCTGGGCCTCAACCAACATGCCTCTGCAATTAGCCCGGCCCTTAGCTAACTGCCTCCAGTTGCGCACTCCAAGTTGGTTGAGGTCGGTTTCTACTTGTGCGCGCCACTTAAGGCGAGGTCTTCCTCTACTGCGTCCGACGTTTGGCTGGGAATCGAAGACTCTGCGAGCCGGAGTATTAGTGTCCATTCTTTCTACATGTCCTTGCCATCTTAAACGTCCAATGCGGAGTTTTTTGACTAAGGGTATGTCGCTGTACAGCTCGTATAGTTCGTGGTTGAATCTTCGTCTCCATAGCTCGTCAATGCAAACGGGACCGAAGATTTTCGGAAGAATTTTTCTCTCGAATCGACCAAGGATTTCTTCATGCGCTTCAGCGCCATAGAGCAGAACTGGGATAATCAGGGTTTTATATAGGATCTCCTTAGTAGTTCGAGTGAGGGCTTAACTACTAAATTGCCTTCTTAGCCCGAAGAAACAGCGATTGGCAAGAGTAATTCTTCGTTTGATTTCTGACGAGATGTTGTTGTCAGAGTTAATAACGGAGCCGAGGTAGACAAAGTCCCGTACTACCTCAAAGTTATATCTGTCAATGGTGACGTTCTGTCCAATTCGTCGATATTGTGTGTCGTTTCGTGTTGACAGCATGAACTTAGTCTTACCCTCATTTACTGCTAAACCCATTTTTGCCGCTTCCTTCTCTATACTAGCAAACGTGGCTATGACATCACGTTGAGTCCTACCAATGATGTCAATATCGTCGGCGTATGCAAGTAGTTGCACCGATTTTTGGAAAATTGTGCCTTTGGTGTTGGCTCGGGAGTTTTGCACAATCCTCTCAAGAATCAAATTGAAAAAGCCACATGACAGCGCATCGCCTTGCCTAAATCCTTTTTTGGTATCGAATGTGTCGGTGAGGTCGTTTCCGACCCTGATGGTGCAGCGAGAATTCTCCATCGTCATCCTACACAAACGGACGAGTTTGGGCGGTATACCAAAACTAGACATGGCTCTGTATAGTTCGTCTCTATAAATGCTGTCGTATGCGGCTTTGAAATCGATAAATAGGTGGTGAGTATCGATTAGAACTTCATGGGGTTTTTCCAGGAAAAGTTTTTTCTGTCAAAGTGTGAAAATTTGATTGATTATGGACTTTCCTGGCCTAAAACCACACTGATTAGGGCCGATTTTTGTCTAACTAAATCTTGTATTTCTTGGGGGTACTTAATTTTACTATAGCTAACTTGCATTGTTGTTTTTCACTCTCTTATGTATAGAGAGGCTCCACCTCTAGCCTTATTCGATGGATGTATAGCATGATAATCGAGGTAACCTTTAATCTTTAAGTTCGAATTACTCTTTGCGTGAGTTTCGGATATTAAACAGATGTCTATATCTTTTTCCTGCATAAATAATTCAAGTTCTCCAAGTTTTTGCCAAAGGCCATTGGCATTCCACGTAAGAATTTGAAGAAATCTATTCATGTTAAAGGTGGGGTACTTCTTTTGCGAATACTATAACGAGCCTGTCAGTAATAAGTTTATTCGTTTTGCTTTGTTCCTCAAGTTTTGAAAGAATAATCGAAAATACATTTGAAACTGGGTCAGGTGAGATATTTTTTGGGCGTTATTGGATACTGTAGCTTGAGCATACGTTTGTACATTTGGTTCTGGATGAACAAGATACGAACGGATATCTGATGGCCGCGTAGTTTGTGAACATTTAGGTTTTTCGATTATGGCTTGCTTTGTCTTCGACATATTTTTAATCGGAATTTTAGGCTTTTGCTTGCTTAAATTTAATTTCTGTGAATTAATACTATTAAATTTCGTCCGTCTTTTTTGCAACTCTTTAGCTACTTCGCAGCCGCGATAATTTGGCGGATGATTGCCTTTACAGTTAATGCAGATAACAGGAGTTTTCTTATCTGACATACAATCTACCGTCAGATGATTTCCGGCACATTTTACACACCGCGGTTCTTTTTGACAATAGCTTTGCGTATGATTGTATCATTGGCAGCGCTTGCACTGGGGAACTAGTTTGGAATCCTTACTCCTCCTTATTGTTTTTATTTCATACATTTTGTTCAAACTTTCTGTTCTATCGAAAGTGAGTATAAATAAAGGAAGACCGCGTTTTATTACATTTCCTTCGCCATCTTTTTGCTTTTGGTCTCGCTTGACAATGTTAACGGCATCTATGACTTTATATTGCCTGTTTTTCAGATCGTTTACAATGTCATCCTTTAAGAACGACGCATGTAACCCTCTAGCTACAACGCGCTAAGGCCTTTCAGATTGATTTTCAAAGGAATACCATTCTTTTCGGTATTAAGCTTTAACGCATACTTCCCATGTATTTTTTCTTAGCGAAGGTACTTGGTAGCCCGATAATGGCAACAATTTTATCAAGGTATGCAACTTGTTAAAGTCGTCAATACCGATCACATTAATTGGAGGTGGGGGGCGTTGATTTAGCTGTTTCGCTTTATTAATAATCTCTTTGTCGCGGTTTATTATTTCAGGAGAGGATACAGCTTTCCTCTTTTTTACTGGTCTTTTCTTTAAGATCCAGTCAGTTTCGCGACTGAGTTTTTCTTCATCCGTGTGGTATTCCGAATTCACGGGGCCGTTTGAACTTGGTTTTGGCTCATTAGGTATTTTAAATGAACTCTTCAGAGTCATATTTTCTTCCTTTAGATGGAGAATTTCTTTACGAATCTCTTCGCAGAGCAGTTCGACATTGTTAAGCCTTTTTCGAAGAACGTTGATTTCTTCCTTTAGGCTCTAATTTTTCATTGAGTCTCGTTTTTCGTGGGCCGACACTTCTGGTGTTGTCGAGCTCCTTGAGACACATATATTTTTTTTAGATCCAGATGTAGTTGACCTCGTTACCCTTGAACTTTTCCCGAAAGGGTTACACATTTGCAATAATTGGCTCTCCCCAGAATCCGTAGAGCCGACCTCCGTAGAGGGTGGATTTTCCAGTGAAAATGAATTGCCACCTGGGGTAATACATCTTTTTGTTGTACTCATTGCATTTTTGTTGTTTGTATACGCTTTACACTCGGTATACGAGGAGTGGATTTTAGTCGCCTTCTACGACATGCATGCCTTACCTCGGGTATATTCTCTACCGGGAGTCGACCCTTAGCCGACGAACACGGAGATATACACCTAGAACCCCTAGCGCTACCTTCTTTGGGGTTGAAACTTGTACCTTTGACATACTGGTATAATGGCTTGGTATTGATACCTTGGTATTAGCAATTCCATCGCTTCATGCAGTAGAAAAATGGCAATTGAGAAATATAGTTCTTAAACATACCACTATGAAGAATGGCGCTGTGATCGCGCTAATGCCATGCTGCCCTTTACTTACTTACTTAAGTGGCGCTACAGTCCGGGATGAACCTGGGCCTCAACCAACATGGCTCTCCAATTAGCCTGGTCCTTAGCTAACTGCCTCCAGTTGCGCACTCCAAGTTGGTTGAGGTCGGTTTCTACTTGTGCGCGCCACTTAAGGCGAGGTCTTCCTCTACTGTGTCCGACTGGCTGGGAATCGAGGACTCTGCGAGCCGGAGTATTGGTGTCCATTCGTTCTACATGTCCTAGCCATCTTAAACGTCCAATGCGGAGTTTTTTGACTAGGGGTATGTCGCTGTACAGGTCGTATAGTTCGCGGTTGAATCTTCGTCTCCATAGCCCGTCAACGCAAATGGGACCGAAGATTTTCCGAAGAATTTTTCGTTCGAATCGATCAAGGATTTCTTCATCCGCTTTTGATACGGTCCATGCTTCAGCGCCTTAGAGCAGGACTGGGATGATCAGGGTCTTATATAGGATCTCCTTAGTAGTTCGAGTGAGGGCTTTACTACTAAATTGCCTTCTTAGCCAGAAGAAACAGCGATTGGCAAGAGTAATTGGCAAGAGTAATTCTTCGTTTGGTTTCTGACGAGATGTTGTTGTCAGAGTTAATAGCGGAGCCGAGGTAGACAAAGTCCCGTACTACCTCAATGTTATATCTGTCAATGGTGACGTTCTGTCCAATTCATCGATGTTGTGTGTCCTTTCGTGTTGACAGCATATACTTAGTCTTGCCCTCATTTACTGATAAACCCATTTTTGCAGCTTCCTTCTCTATACTAGCAAACGTGGCTATGACATCCGTTGAGTCCTACCAATGATGTCAATATCGTCGGCGTATGCTTGTAGTTGCACCGATTTTTGGAGAACTGTGCCTCTGGTGTTGGCTCGGGAGTTTTGCACAATCCTCTCAAGAATCAAATTGAAAAAGTTACATGATAGCGCATCGCCTTGCCTAAATCCTTTTTTTGGTATCGAATGTGTCGGTGAGGTTGTTTCCGACCCTGATGGTGTAGCGAGAATTCTCCATCGTCGTCCTACCCAAACGGACGAGTTTGGGCGGTATACCAAAACTAGACATTGTACTTTGGTAGTCGATCATAGGTTTTGTCAAGGAGCTCGTAGAAGCATTCCTTAGTTATATCATCTTTTTCCTCCGTCGGAGCATTAGCGCATATAAGGCTTATGTGAGGAAGATACCAATATTCGACCTACCGGCTATCGATGGGACTACCCTCAAACTAGCCGATAGTGCAAAATATCTGGGTGTCATTCTTGATAGAAAACTCAACTGGAACCTAAATGTGTGCGAGCGCATTAAAATGGCCACAGTCGCTTTCTATACGTGTAACCGAATATTCGGAAAAAACTGGGGTCCGAACCCCAAGATCATCCTATGGATGTACACGGCCATTGTAAGACCTATATTAACATATGGGGGGCTTGTCTGGTGGCAATCCACAAATAAAGTCACCCATCTGAAAAAGATGACAAAGGTACAAACGATAGCATGTGCGCTACTGGCGCAATGAGAACCACACCAACAGCGGGACTGGAAACCATCCTTAACCTGCTACCGCTAGACCTTTACATGCAAGAATCTGCAGCCAAAAGTGCTCTAAGAATCAGCCAGCTCAACTGCTGGAAATCGAACTCAGGAGGACATGCCCAAATTCTACACAGATATCTGGGCTCAGCTGTATCCTCTGACTACATGCTGCCTCACCATGACTTTCAAGCAGAGAGGAGTGGGAGAGGAACGAATTGGGCACCGAAACCAAATCCATCTACATGGTTCAAAATGGCTGTAGGCGTTGGAGCTGGAGTGTTTTCAGAAACACTAAAGCTAAACAGCACCTTTCGTCTCCCTGAGCACAACAGTGTCTTCCAAGCCGAAATATTGGCAGTAGCAGAGGCAGCCAAAGCGATCTCAATGCTGGCGATACCACCAGATGATATCACCATTTTTATTGACAGTCAGGCTGCAATAAAAGCTATCTCTGCTGTCGAAATAAAATCTCGGTTTGTGAAACGTTGTCGTGAAGAGCTAAAGTTTCTTGGCGTCCAACATAGTGTTAAGCTCTGCTGGGCCGCCGGACACAGAGGCATACACGGGAATGAAATTGCTGACGAACTGGTGAGAAAAGGATCTGTCTCCAGCATTGACCAATCAGACCAGCCTGTCAAACCACCACTATGTGAACTCGAATCTCGGGTGGGACAGAAAACAGTGTTTACTGCCAAAAACAGGTGGAACTCCCTTCCCACCTGTGAAACTTCCAAAAGGATGTAGCCTGAGTATGACATAGCCAGAACCCATAAACTACTTCGAAGAAACAGGAAATCTGTCTCGACTTTAGTTGGGATTCTTACTGGACACAACTTACTAAAAAGCCACAAACTGAAAATGCATCTCATAGATGATGACCTCTGTAGAGGCTGCGGTGATGAAGAAATACACGAGGATACCCTCCACTTTCTGTGCCACTGCCCATCAGGCCTCAGCCAATTAAGAATGAGAACCTTAGGAAAATACTTTTTCCATGACCTCGCGGATCTATCCGAAATCCCTCTGCCTAATCTTTTCAGGTTTTCAACATCATCTGGATGGCTGGAAAAAGGCTAACAACAATGGACAGTAACGGGACGATGAATGAACCAACCATACAAGTGGACCCCAACGGGCATCACAATGGGTCTATACTATATTGACCTGAGTGCGATGAGGGAAGACACACACCGTCTGCCTCATCAACCCACCAACCTAACCTAACCTAACCTAATCTAAGGCTTGTGTTGGCGAATTTGGCCTTGTTGCGGATTGTTACAATGCGTTCGCTTATGTCTTGGAAACATTAGACTTCTTGCCTAAGTCTGGCACTTATAACAAATCCGCATCCAAATATTCGCTGTTTCTGCTCACTATGGGATGGGCCGGGCAAAAAGAGGATGAAAAACTGTGACATCTACTATGGACTATGGACCGTGTTATAGTGAACTGAACGTTTACAACAAAACGCATCCACAGCCACACCCTAGCTGAGCAGCACTTCAACCGGATGTCGACGACAAGTTGGCGGAGATTGAGTTGGAAAGTGCGCTTCCCCCATAATACAGTTTTCTATACACGGAGATATATACCCAAAAACCCCCAACGCTACCTTCTTTGGGGTTGACACTTGTACCCTTGACACACTGGTATAATGGCATGGTATTGATACCATGGTATTAGCAATTCCTGGGGTGTGCCACCCGCTTCATGTAGTATGAGTAGAAAAATGGCAATTGAGAAATATAGTTCTTAAACATACCACTATGAAGAATGGCGCTGCGATCGCGCTAATGCCATGTTGCTCGCGTGTTATTTTTTGAAACATCCGTATACCATAGTAACTATTAATACCACTAGCGTGTCAAAGGTATAAGTCAGCAGACCTGGGGTTGGATATTGCTACGGATGGGCTAGCAGAAGAGGACCTCCTATCGAACACCCCCTTACTCTGTATTTTTCATATGTATCTGCTATCTACGATTAGCGAAATTATAGTTGAAAATTATTTGCGGAATTGCTGAAAAAAGCAAAAAACAAATTTAAGGTTAAGTGGTGCCGTACGGTTCATATTTCAGAAAAACTCTGAATAAAGTATGACCTACATTAGCCTTATTGCTTTTTAGAATTCTCCATAAAGCTTTCAAGCTTTATTAAGATTTCCTTCGTTTTCCAATCATTAAAATGAAATAATGTTTTTGAAGTACTTCCCCGAAGGTGGTTCAAAAACACGATTGCCTCATTATTCGTCACAAGATAAACATTTTTTTTCGCAAATGATATCACTCCATTAATTCAGAAATACCAGTACCTAGTCGTACCCAGTTGGCAGTATTCCGTTCTAAATACTTTTGTAAATAACACATTTCACGACCTCTTTGCAACCGTATTATATCATTCGAATAGCTCACGTTTTTTATTTTGTTCAGAACCCAATAGCTGTCAACCCTATGTATAGTCAAATGTGGTCTTGTTACATTGTTAGTCGTAACGAAACACTATACCCTGTCTAACAGGTCGTGTTTCTCTCTGTAGCGTGTGCAGAACAAAAAACAACAAATATCTATCAAAAAATGAGAATAGCTACGTTTTTTCAAAGTCGCTACTCAAGACGTGTTCCTTATGAGATACATATACTAACTAGATTCATATAGCTTTCACTTCAATTAGAAAAAGCTTCAGAACAATGTAGAAACGAGCGTATATTTCTATCATGCCCGGTGTCTGATATAGATAAACCTGAACACGGGCGTAGAGAGATACTATTTCGTTTCGACGTTGACCGCATTGAAATTGAAATTTTTTTTTTTATATTTTTTCTTCATTCGAATAGTTTCCAATTATAGTCATCGTTGTCGTTTCAACTCAAATCATGGAATCCAGTTTGTTTATTCGTCATTCGAAAACAGTTTATCTCACAAAGAGCCATAAACCTACCCATACACGCGCATTAAGGCCGTATAAAAAGTATAGAAGAAGTGAGAGGCGAAAATAATCGTTTTGAAGGTTGTGTGTTTTTTTTTATGTTTTATTATTTTTTTTTTGTTTTTTTAGTTTCATTCGAAAAAAAAACGAAGCACATCGTTTGGGTATTTTTTAACGTTTTTCAGCGCAGACTCTCTGAAAAACTGGTAATCGTCAACCGTCGACTACGGGCTGTGGAAATTGATTGCCGGTGTTTGAGTGTTGAAAATAATTTTCATTACGATGGAAACACATAAAAATGTTGAACACATGCATACTTTGAATGTTAAAGTGGATTTTTTTTGAAGCTTATTATCTTTTATGGAGATTTTAAGTACTCGAATAGGGTTAACAAATGCATGGTATTATGTTGGAATTCTTAAAAACTGATAAATAGTTTGAGGGTAGATTATTTTTTTTTTTGGTCAACTATCTGACACGACTTGGGCAAACATCATGAGATATTGAAAAGAATATTAAGTTTGATGAACACATCCATTTTCGCAAAATAGTTTATTAGGTCAACTTTAAACGCCGATTGTCCTATGTATAGGACATTTCATAGGTCTAGGAAAACAAGCTTAATCAAAAATCTTTATTTGATTACAGCCCCTAACACCGCTTTGTGGCAGAAATAATAACTTCGCACACACAAATGAAGGCCGTTTATGCCAAATATTTAATTTTTTCAAAACCGCTTTCGCAAATTATGGTGTAAATCTAACATGTAACATGTTAAATTTTTTTCTGAAAATCATGAAAAAGTGGGAGAAGTTGTAGAAAATATGTCCTGTCCTTACTTTAGTGGCTATATAGTTCGGAATATACCTGAGCCTTAACCTACATACTACAGTTCAGTGTTGCAAAAGTCGATACTGGTTTTGATAAAAAATTGATAAAAACCATCGGGCACTGATCTCATCCAACCGGATTTGACTTGCTAAAAAATAAGTGCGAGTGTTGGTAACAAGACGTAAAACAGCAACACTAAAATTATATGAATGAATGAACACAATGAATACCCGGTCTGCAGTGCCAGGCGAACCTAGATAAGCTGCTTCGACATCGACATCTTCGAACAACAGGATATCTAGGAATTTCAAGGGTAAGTCAGGCCCCTTGAACAGAGATGGTGGCGGATGAACCGAAAGGTCAATGACAGCGCTCAATCCCGTAGTGCGGATACTGATGGCCCCGTGTCCTAGGGGTATCTAATTGGAACTGGCCCTCCAGGTTGGGGGTTGTGCTTTGGGTTAACTACCCACCCATGGACAAAATCATTGTTACGAAGCAACCAGTAGCCTCGGAAAGGACTGATATAACTGTTGACGACGCTGCTAAATGAAAAAAGGAAAACGACGATCGTATCTGCACCTGTAATGTGAGAACATTAAACAGAAGAGGTGCAGGCGAACAACTAGCGGAAGCCCTAAACTGCTACAAAGCAGACATTATCGCCATCAAGGAAATACGATGGGATGGGCCGGGCAAAAAGAGGATGAAAAACTGTGACATCTACTATGGACCGTGTAATAGTGACCAGAAACAGCGACTATTCGGATGCGAATTTGTTATAAGTGCCAGACTTAGGCAAGAAGTCTTATTTTTCCAAGACATTAGCGAACACATTGTAACAATCTTCATCAAAGCCAAATTCGCCAACATAAGCCTTATATGCGCTCATGCTCCGACGGAGGAAAAATATGATATAACTAAGCACTGCTTCTACGAGCTCCTCGACAAAACCTATGAGCGACTGCCAAAGTACGATGTTAAAATCGTGCTGGGAGATTTTAACGCAAAGTTAGGAAGAGAAGACATCTTTAGCAGTACTGTCGGAAAATATAGCCTACACGACAACACGTCTGGTAACGGACTTAGGCTAATTGACTTCGCTACTGAACGAAATGCCACTATAGCCAGCACACGGTTTCTTCATCTCGATATCCATAAGGGGACATGGCGGTCTCCAGATCAACGAACAGTCAACCAAATTGTTCACATTGCGATAGACAAGAGGCCCGCATCCAGTATTTTGGATGTCCGAACATTCTGAGGAGCTAACATCGACTCGGACCACTACCTTGTTGTAGCCAAGGTAAGGATGGGGATATCCACCACGCCACAATAAACCAGAAATACTGTGACCGCCAAGACCTTCACGCAACGCGTATCCCTTAACCTCTCGACTCACAACATACCACCAGCATCTAATGTCGAAGAACAATGGCAACGATGCAAACAAGCCATCAGATCAGCCGCAACTGATGTGCTAGGTTTCTCGCGGCCACCAGAAATAAACCCCTGGTTTGATGAGGAATGCCGACAGATGCTCGCAGCCAAGAACGAGGTCTACAAAGCTAAGCTGCAAGTGAAGACGAGAGCTGCCATTGAGCTCTATAGGCAAAGAAGAAGGGAAGAACATCGGCTTTTCAGAAAGAAGAAAAAAGTGCAAGGAAAGCGCGCGATCGGGGATATAGAGAGGTGCCACTCCAGGAACGATGTTCGCAAGTTTTACCAAATTGTAAAACGTCAAAGCCAAGGATACAAGGCTCGAACAGAATCCTGTCGAGATGAACAAGGAAATATCGTAGTTGAGACACAGTCGATGCTGACGATATGGAAAAACCACTTCTGCAGACTGTTAAACGGCGATGACGAACAACATTCCGCTGTCAGGCAGAACGAACCATTTAATATTGGCAACGACAGCGAAAAGTGCCAACCACCCGACCTAATTGAAGTGAGGATAGCAATATCTAAACTCAAGCTTAATAAGGCCACCGGAAATGACGGCATTCCCGCTGAGCTTTATAAGCTGGCGGAGATGACTTGGTAAGTAACACCCACCAACTCATAAGCCAAATCTGGTCGGATGAAAGCATGCCTGAAGAATGGAACCTCAGCATCGATTGCCCGATCCACAAAAAAGGAGACCTTCTGAACTGCGCCAACTACAGAGGCATTAGTATCCTCAACATCGCCTACAAGATCCTATCTGCCCTAATATGTGACGGCTGAAACCGTTTACCAACAACCTGATCGGCCCTTATCGGTGTGGCTTTAGCCCAGGAAAGTCCACAACCGAAATCAAATTTTCACACTTCGGCTGATCCTGGAAAAAACCCAAGAAGTCCAAATCGATACCCACCACCTATTTATCGATTTCAAAGCCGCAAATGACAGCATTTATAGAGACGAACTATACAGAGCCATGTCTAGTTTTGGTATACCGCCCATGCTCGTCCATTTGTGTAGGATGACGATGGAGGATTCTCGCTGCACCATCAGGGTCGGAAACGACCTCACCGACACATTCGATACCAAAAATGGATTTAGGCAAGGCGAGGCTCTGTCATGTGACTTCTTCATTTTGATTCTTGAGAGGATTGTGCAAAACTCCCCAGCCAACACCAGAGGCACAGTTTCCCAAAAGTCGGTGCAACTACTAGCATACACCGACGATATTGACATCAATTGTCGGACACAACGTGATGTCATAGCCACGTTTGCTAGTATAGAGAAGGAAGCGGCAAAAATGGGTTTAGCAGTAAATGAGGGCAAGACTAAGTATATGCTGTCAACACGAAAGGACACACAACATCGACGAATTGGACAGAACGTCACCATTGACAGATATAACTTTGAGGTAGTACAGGACTTTGTATACCTCGGCTCCGCTATTAACTCTGACAACAACATCTCGTCAGAAATCAAACGAAGAATTACTCTTGCCAATCGCTGTTTCTTCGGGCTAAGAAGGCATTTTATTAGTAAAGCCATCACTCGAACTACTAAGGAGATCCTATATAAGACCCTGATTATCCCAGTTCTGCTCTATGGCGCTGAAGCATGGACCGTATCAAAAGCGGATGAAGAATTCCTTGGTCGATTCGAGGGAAAAAATCTTCGGTCCCGTTTGCGTTGAAGGGCTTTGGAGACGAAGATAAAACCAAGAACTATACTAGATGTGCAGGAATATACCCTGGTCAAAAAAAATCCGCATTGGACGTTAAAGATGGCTATGGCCAATACTCCGGCTCGCAGAGTCTTCGATTCCCAGCCAGACATCGGGTGCAGTAGAGGAAGACCTCGCCATAAGTGACGCAAATAAGTAGAAATCGACCTCAACTAACTTGGAGTTCGCAACTGGAGGCAGTTAGCTAAGGACCGGCATGTTCGTCCAGGTTCATTCCGGACTGTAGCTCCACTTCAGTAAGTAAGTAAGTAACATCTTTACCCTTCTTTCGAACTTGCCATCTTTATACTGGAAGCTCTAAAACTAGGATCCAATAGAGCAACATTGACAAACCCAACTGCAATGTACTTGGACTGTAGTGCTTCCACAGCAGTTTTTCGATGTAATCACACCGCACCGCACCGCAGATAAAACAGAGACGGTATCTGTCAAAGCGTTACAAAGCCTTCGGTCATTATTGTGAAGACAGTCTAAGTGTCATGTCAACAACTTTTTTCTGCATGTCAGAGGCTCTGAATTTAAGTTTTTATTCTTAGATTTTCAGATAGCAACACGTGAGGTGATTCTTTGGCACATATATTCAAGTTTAATTGGACGACAAAACCTGGTTGAAGAAGATCTGGAATTTTGTCATATTATGTCTGTTTCTTCCGAGCTCTCATAAACCAATTGGAGAAGTACTTCTGAATTTATGAAGACGCTTGAATCAGCATCCATTCCGAAAGATTTCTGCTTGCAAGAACTGTGGCCAGAGGTACTATCAAAGTTTTATTTGGAAATCAAACTTCCACAGTATGGTTCAGTCAAGCTTGCACCGTCACTTCAGCTGAAGAATCGGTTTTATGGATGTACTCTGCTTTTGGAAAGCACGATTTTTTTGCAGTTTGAATTACTTTGTACCACCATTCACAATCATTGGCTCTAATAACGTTAACTTGGTGTCTTGTTAGCTTGGCTTCGACTACAATTGACAGTGATTCTTCCCATGACATCTGCCAAGTTCGTTGTTGCGCGCTGAGGTGAACGCACTAACTTTCTGCAACTGGTTGACCCTCTGCTCTTAAAGTTACCTTTGTCGCAAATCTTAATTGCAAAGTTGGCACATTTTTTCTCATTATTTCCGTTTTTAGGCACGGGCTCAATTGCACTATGGTTAGTGCGATGAACTACCATGCTGGTTCCATTTTGATGGATTTGCTTTGCTGCCTGCTTTCTTTGAATCATTTGATGCCAATAGATGTCCCAATCCAAGCAAGTCGCATTTTGTTTCTTAAAAAGGAATTCATCCATAGCAGAGTTTAACCATAATTTTCTAAATCTTTCTGCAAATTGAAAAATTGTATGATAAAGCTCTTTGGCACTAACATTGTGTTGAGCTTTAAGGTGCGGCTCCAAAAAATAAAATTGTTCTTCCAGTGTTTGAAGCCCAAGTAAAGGGACCGCCAAATAACTTTTTTTTTTCTTTGAAAATGATATAAAAAAACTACTAAATATTTTCGCAATTTTTATTTGAAAGTACAATCCTTACGGTTAATAATGGAAAATAATTTCATTCAAATGGCTGCCTCGGCTGGCCATGCAGTAGCCTACACGATCGGTACAATTTTTAAGCACATTATCGATTGTGTGCAGCTGTATTTCACCAATGGCTTCACGAATATTGTCCTTTAAAGCGTCAATTGTTTCTGGCTTGTCAGCGTAACACTTATCTTTTACGGCACCCCACAAATAATAGTCCAACGGTGTCAAATCGCAGCTCCGAGGTGGCCAAACGACATCAGCTCTGCGGCTGATAATGCCTTCTTCAAAAACAGGGCGCAAAACATCGAGTGTAGCTTCGGCTGTGTGGCACGTAGCGCAGTCCTGTTGAATCCAAATGTTTCCAATATCCTCCTCTTCAATTTTTGTGAACAAAAATTCGTTCAACATGGCCCGATAACGATCGCCATTGACTGTAACGGCCACTGCTTGCTCATTTTCCAAGAAAAATGGCCCAATTATGCCTCTGGACCAAAATCCGCACCAAACAGTGAATCGTTTTGAGTGTATCGGCTTTTCAATGTATGCGTGCGGGTTTTCTGTGCCCCAAATGCGACCATTTTGTTTGTTTACATACCCGCCAAGATCAAAATGAGCTTCATCTGAAAAGATGATTTTTTTGGCATTATCGGCATCTTCTCTAAGTCGATCGCAGGCCCACTTAGCGAAGCGAAAACGCAGTCAGTTGGCTTCAACTCCTGAACCAATAGGACTTTGTATGGCGTCATACCAAGGTCTTTATGCAAAATTCGTCTCAATGATGTCCCGAAATGTTTAATTGTTGAGAACGACGCTGAATTGATGTTGATGGCGCTTCACGCACACTTTCTGTCACAGCAGCAATATTCTCGGGTGTACGCACTGTTTTTGGCTTTTCACGCTTTGGTTTATCGATGAGGATGCCAGTTTCTTTCACATTTTACACAAGATAACGAACATACGGAGCTGACGGTTCTTCTCTTCTTTCAAAATCCGTTCCCAACTTTCGCACACATTCTGCAACATTACCATGATTTTCAAAGTAATGTCGCAATATTTCCCAGCGTTGTTCAAGCGTATACATAACCATATTCGTTCAGCGGAAGGATACAACTAATTATCTGTCAGATCAGACATGAGCTAAGTGTTACCATTCACGAAATATGTACTAGTTGAAAAAAAAAACGTTAGATGGCGGACCCGTTATCTTCATAAGGTCAAACAACCCACTCCTGTATATAACAAATCCTTTGAATTCGAAGAACTAAAGCAAAATAATAAAAAATAAATGAACCGTACAGATAAGATTAGATTAGGTTAGGGAGTTGGAATCGAGTTACCATATCACTGCGGCCAAAGTTGGGCCTTTTGTGATTTACTCCAATTAGAGCTCACTCATGATACCGGATTTTGTGATGAATCCTAGTTCGATCTTTGAGTGGGCTGTTAGATGTGTCCTCTGCCTCAAGGTAGTGTTTATCCTGTTGGTGTTGACGTAATCTGATTAGGCAGTTACAGTGACACAGGATGTGTTCTGCTGATTCTTCGTCCTCGTTGCATGGATTGAAGGTGTTATCTTGAGTTATTCCCATAGTCAGGAGGTGTTTTTTTGAAATGACAATGTTCAGTAAGGAACCCTGTGACAGTTCGAATCGGACTCCTAGTTAGAGGTAGGAGTTGTTTCGTTCTTGTGTGGAAAGTGTTTGGCATGAACATTTTGGCTTGTCTGTTACCTTCAATATTAGTCCAGTAATGATTGGCCCTGTTTTTCAGCCATGTTTTGATATGGCATGGTACAGAATAGTCTTGGAATCATAAAAGTTGCTGCCGATCCTTTTCTGGCTAGTATATCTCCTATTTCGTTGCCTACGTGTCCACAGTGTCCCGGCTCCCAGATGAGATGTACTCTGTTTGTGCTGGCTAGCAATGTGAGTAGTTGTAGGCAATCCCATAGTAGTTTTGATGTTATCTCTTAGCTTTGTAAGGTTAGGAGGGCTGCTTTGCTGTTAGAGACAATATATGTTTGTCTTGGAATTATATAGATTTTCTCTGAGACTTCTTTCTACACCAAAGATTTTTGCTTGAAATGCGGAGGTCAATTTGTCCATGCTTGTGTAGATGAATGTTTTTGTTTTAACACCGTGTGTTCCAGCACTAACTCCTTAATTTGTTTTTGATCCATCTGTGTACCATACATGAGAATCCTTGGCAAATGTTGGTTTATTCTGTTCCCAATTCTGACAATTTGGGAATGCTACCTTGAAGTTTTGGCTCCAGTTGAATTTGGGTAGACAGTTATCTGTCATGGTGATTCCAAGTATTTCATCTTTATTCAGTTCCATAAGAATTTCAGGATGGATTAGCTGGGAGTTTTCGTCATTATCAGATATGAGCATGAAAGCATTTGACATATGGCTTCTTTCTGTATCTGAAGATTTAGAGGTGGAAGCTTTAGGATAACTTCCAGCGCTGCAGTGGAAGTTGTTCTCATTGCGCTAGTAGTGCATACACAAGCTAGTCTTTGAGCTTGTCTTGTGTTGACTTTTGTTTCGTTTTTTGCCACCATGCTGGAGAATCATATCTGACAATTGATCTGGTTATGGCTGTGTAGAGCCATAACATGATTTTAGGGTTTATCCCCCAGCTTTTACCAATTAGACTTCTGTTGGTCCACAGAGAGATCCTGGCTTTGTCTATGGTTTTTGCGAGGTGAGAGTTCCAAGTGAGTTTTTAATCCAGAGAAAGTCCCAGGTATTTAACTTCTTTTGAAAACTCCATTGTTGCACCAAGCAGAGTGGGTTTTTTAGTAGCTTATCCCGATTCCGTCTTTTCGTGAATGCAATTCGGTTCGGTTAAGTGGAGCTACAGTCCGGGAAACCTGGGCCTCCACCAACATGCCTCTCCAATTAGCCCGGTCCTTAGCTAACTGCCACCAGTTGCGCACTCCAAGTTGATTGAGGTCGGTTTCTACTAGTGCGCGCCACTTTAGGCGAGGTCTTCCTCTACTGCGTCCGAAGTCTGGCTGGGAATCGAAGACTCCGCGAGCCAGAGCATTGGTGTCCATTCGTTCTACATGGCATAGCCATCTTAAACGTCCAATGCGGAGTTTTTTGACTAGGTATGTCGCTGCACAGCTCGTATAGGTCTTGGTTGAATCTTCGTCTCCATAGCCCGTCAACGCAAACGGGACCGAAGATTTTCCGAAGAAGTTTTCTCTCGAATCGACCAAGGATTTCTTCATCCGCTTTTGACACGGTCCATGCTTCAGCACCGTAGAGCAGGACTGGGGTGATCAGGGTCTTATATAGGATCTCGTTAGTAGTTCGAGTGAGGGCTATACTACTAAATTGCCTTCTAAGCCCGAAGAAACAGCGATTGGCAAGGGTAATTCTTCGTTTGATTTCTGACGAGATATTGTTGTCAGAGTTAATAGCGGAGCCGAGGTAGACAAAGTCCCGTACTACCTCAAAGTTAGATCTGTCAATGGTGACGTTCTGTCCAATTCGTCGATGTTGTGTGTCCTTTCGTGTTGACAGCATATACTTAGTCTTTCCCTCATTTACTGCTAAACCCATTTTTGCCACTTCCTTCTCTATACTAGCAAACGTGGCTATGACATCACGTTGAGTACTACCAATGATGCCAATATCGTCGGCGTATGCTAGTAGTTGCACCGATTTTTGAAAAATTGTGCCTCTGGTGTTGGCTCGGGAGTTCTGCACAATACTCTCAAGAATCAAATTGAAAAAGTCACATGACAGCGCATCGCCTTGCCTAAATCCTTTTTTGGTATCGAATGTGTAGGTGAGGTCGTTTCCGACCCCGATGGAGTAGCGAGAATTATCCATCGTCATCATGGACAGGCGGACGAGTTTGGGCGGTATACCAGAACTAGACATGGCTCTGTATAGTTCGTCTCTATAAATGCTGTCGTATGCGGCTTTGAAATCGATAAATAGGTGGTGGGTATCGATTTGGACTTCTTGGGTTTTTTCCAGGATCTGCCGAAGTGTGAAAATTTGATCGACTGTGGACTTTCCTGGCCTAAAATCAGATTGATAAGGGCCGATCAGGTTGTTGGTAAACGGTTTCAGGCGTTCACATATTACGGCAGATAGGATCTTGTAGGCGATGTTGAGGAGACTAATGTCTCTGTAGTTGGAGCAGTTCAGAGGGTCTTCTTTTTCGTAAATCGGGCAAACGATGCTGAGGTTCCATTCTTCAGGCGTACTTTCATCCGACCAGATTTGGCTTATGCGTTGGTGGATGTTGCTTACCAAGTCATCTCCCCAGGCTTTATAAAGCTCAGCGGGAAGTCCGTAATTTCCGGCAGCCTTATTAAGCTTGAGTTTAGATATTGCAATCCTCACTTCACTTAGGTCGTGTGGTTGGTAGTTTTCGCTGTCGATGCCAATAGAAAATGGTTCGTTCTGCCTGACAGCGGAATGTTGTTCCTCATCGCCGTTTAACAATCTGCAGAAGTGGTTCTTCCATATCCTCAGCATCGACTGTGTCTCAACTACGATCTTTCCTTGTTCATCTCGACAGGATTCTGTTCGAGCCTTGTATCCCTGGCGCTGAGGTTTTATACTTACCTATATACATGGCAACAACATGTAACTTCTATTGCCAAATTAGCAGCGTCCAAACAAAGTTACCTCTTTAAAGCTAAGAAATATTTTACACCAACCAAGCCTATTCTTCTGTATAGAGCCCAAGTACGACCAGGTCTTAAATACTGTTCTCATGTTTGGAGTTCGTCCCCGAAATATACACTGGACTCCACATCCAAAAACGTCCAATCCCTTACTTCGAAACTGCAAACTTTGCCACAGCTAAGGCTTGTAGAAGATCTGCCTCCTTACAGATATTAAAATGGCATAATGTAGGCTTAGAGAAATCATCGCTAGACTAGCATTGCAAAGACCTATAAGAAACGTAGTTTCAGTTCACAGTACACTTTTCATCTAACAACGACACTAGCAACACAGGACCACAATTATTTTCGTCACGGAACAAGCAAACACTGGAACGAACTTCCTGAAGACGCATGTTCAGTGTACACCAATTACAAAAATTCAAGAACTGCAAGCTCCTGGATCCTGGAGCGTTATAGGTTCAGCTCATCTAAGAAAATTTTATAAGAAATGACAGTTGGATGTTTGTCAGACGTTTTTTTTGTTTATAATTGGCGCGCGCTAAAGGAATTATTAATACCCTTATGGTGTTTAAGCACAGCGTGGGCATTAAGGAAATAGAGGAGTAGAAAAGAGGTAGGGCTGTTGATGTTGTTATTTTCGGGATTTGAGCCATGAATTCCGGGCGACTACTCCAAAAAAAATTTTTTTTTTTAAATCCAATAATTCTGTCGAAACAAAATCAAATCTTAAATCTCTAAACATGACCGGCAGTGTATTAATTTACCAAAAATGTGCCCTCAATAAACATGAAAAATTCTGAACTTAATATCATTCAATTCCCAAACAATGTCTTCAATGTTCCCCGGCACAAAAAAAAATACTTTCACGGTTTACATATCTATCCGTTCACAAGTATATGTACATTCAATCTTTCCGCAAAGCCTCAAGCTGAATTCCAGACTTCTATAGCTGTACATAACGTTAAAAAATATCAAAAAAAAAATAATAACGATGAAAATCTTTCCAACCTCAAACAATGATCCCATTATGCGGAGATTTTTGTAGTCAAGTAGATATTATAAGTCGAAAACAGAAAAATCAACTTGGCTGGCACCAAGAAAACCGCCAAACCGGTCTCGGTCTTCAGTTCTTGCATGTATCTGTTAAGTACTAGTATACCTTGTATCTATGTAGTACATTATGTGGTTACAAGTGGAAACATGAAAACTCCTTCTGGATGATAAACTGTCAAGGTGGCTGTAGCTGCAGCACATACTCGCACGAAAAGTAATTGTTCACCCAACCTATAGCTCAGAGGATTCTGTAAGATCTACGAATCCACTTGCTTTCGATTGCAAAATTGAGCGCAGAAAAAAAAATTAAAAAATAAAAAAAAAAATGATTTCGAATTCTTCTTTCGCGTTCTTTGCGCTGAGAGCCCAGTGGACAATGGAAACTTATTCAGTTCTGTAAATGGGAAATCATGCCATCGCAGCAGCAATACAGAGATATTGTAATAAAAAAAACATCTTAGTTGAAAATTATCTTTGAGATTCGAATTAAATGCAGAGTTGCCAGGGTATGGTTTTCAATCGGACTGTTTTTTTATATATTTCATCAAGGTTTCAAATCACGTTTGGAATTTAATTTTTTTCTTAAGGCAGTGTCCAGTTCCGTCTATTCTATCCATCCATCCTCTAGTCACCAAAACGGCAGTACTCGTATGGAGAAAATGGCAACAAGTTAAAATCTTGATTAAATCGAACTGCATTTGATGTATTTCGTGAGGTTATCAACGATTTGAAGAATCTTTTAAGCATGTAGAAGCGGTTTCTTTAATTTTTTTTCACATGTAGACTTCACAGACAAACATTTTCAGTTGTCAAATAGCACTCTACATTAAGGGTGTTTCATTATACCCTACCCCATAAGGGTATATTAGTTTCGACATTAAGTTTGTAACATAGATAACTCATTTAGATATACAAGGTAGACCAAAAGAGATCACCCTATTGGAAGATGCTCTTATTTTTTGCAAATGGCCGCCAATTTCAAATCTGTTTTGACATTTGTGAACTAGACATATTATGTAGAATACAAGTGAACAAGCCATGGAGCGATACACTCCCCAAGAACCCGGAATACTCGTGTTTTTTTTTTTTTTGCTTAACAATTCGTCTGTACTGTTGGCGCAGTGCGAATTCCGTCGCCGATTCCCCGGCCGCCCGACTCCGACTGCGCAAACACTGCGCCGTTTGGCCACCAACCTTGAAGAGTATGTACGAGACGTTGCCAAGAATGGCCGGCCCCGGAGCGCCCGTTGTGCCGAGAATATCGCCGCTGTTGTCGAAGATGTCGAGCTATCGCCGGAAACATCGACCTCGTAATTAGCCATCAGCCGATTGTGCTTTAGGCGAATTTTGGTCAAAGACTTGCGCATGTTCCCGTAAAAAGTCCAGTCCGTTGATCAGCTGCTGCCTGTTGACCGACAAACGCCTGCAACCTACGCCCAAGCCATCCTCAATCTCGAGGACGATTTCTCGACCAAAATCATAATGAGCAACGAGGCTCATTTCCACCTCAGCGGGTACGTGAACAAGCAAAGCTATCGCTTCTGGGGCACCGAAAATCCACAAGTAATGCACGAGGAGCCATTACAGCTGCTCCAAGTTACTGCATGGTACGCTGTTCACACTGGAGTAGTCATCGGGCCATTTTTTGTCGAAAACCCCGATGGTCAAACGACAACAGTGGATGGTACGCGCTATAGGGCCATGTTAACCGAGTTTTTTCTGCCGCAATTGGACGAATTAGGACTGCAGGACATGTGGTTCCAACAGGACGGAGCAACGGCACACACTGCGCGAGTCACAACCGATATTCTGAAGGCCAAACAACATCGGATGACTTCTTTTGGTCCACCTTGTAGGTATGCCTTAACTTTTGTGAAAATGGAACGACTCAGAATCGATAGCTGATTCGATTGAGCCATAGGTTTTTCTGTGTGTCTATCCGTTCGTCCGTCTATGTGTCACCGATTTTAGGTCTTAAATTTTTTTCAAAATCTGCCCACTGCCACTCCCACTTTTCAGTCCAACGTTGGTTTTGGTCATGGTAAGGAATTTTAAAAAAAAATGCCTGAGCAATTTCCAAATACATTCTCAACATCTATGTATCATTTATATAAATATCTATATATAATAATATAATATCTATCAATCTTGACAGCATAATTAAATGTGGTAAATCCAATACAGTGGAATTTAATGCTTCCAAAACACAATGCTGTCTTCTGTCATCTAAGCGAAGCCAAAATTTACAGCCATTATCCATGAATGGCACTTGCATCGCCGAAACCGAGAAACTTTCCATGCTCGGTCTGTGTGTTAGTAACGACATTCGTTGGAACAATCACATATTCGAAATCGCTAAAAACAAAGCGAAATGTCACGGTTTCCTTAATCGATGCAAAAAATATTTCACCCCTTCTGATCTGGCCTCAATATATAAAGCGTATATACGCCCCCAAACATGAGTGTAACGCTCACATCTGGTCAGGTGCAGCAAAAATATTATTGCACCTACCGGATAGGATACCAAAGCGTGCGATAAAACTGATAGGAGATCCAACCGTAGCGAACTCTATAGTATCGTTTGAACATCGTAGGAATATCTCTTGCATAACACTTGTTTACCGCTATTTTAACAGGAAATGCTCAATCGAAATAGTCAGCTGCATTCCGCCCCTTCAAACATTCAACCGTAATACCCTTCGGACTATCTTCGGACGTACTATGAAATATAGAGATTCATTCCTAAACCGAACAACATGAATACGGAATGCTTTACCAAACTCAGTTTTTCCTCTCCATTACAATTTACAAAAATTTAAAATCAATGCACATCGGTATCTCCTCTTTTCTTCTCCCCAATTTCCTTAATGCCCGCCCTGTGCCCAAACACTATAAGGGTATTCACAAACCCTTTAGTGCGTGCTAATTATAAACAAAAATATAATTGTCATGCCAATTTTTGGGGGCGTTTTCCATAAAAAAAACCGTTTTCGGAACATTTTTAAGAAAGAATTCAAAAACACATTCAATGTAAAACTTCGAAAATAATCCAATTACAGATCATTCTAACCCACTCCTATTTTTTAGGTGCGTTTTCCTAAAAAAAAACGAATGAAAAGCTCGTAACTGAACTTTCCCAGGTTATTACACATCTCAAAATAAGACTTCTGGATATGTTTTAATAACCGAACATGTACTTAATGATTAACCGGATAAAACTTAGTTAATGCACCTTGTAAATGCTTCGCTGAGACTATTATGCGTACCACGCCAGTGGAAAGTCGCATGAGTCATTATGGTTTCAAAGGCGGTGAAACCTCCTAACAATAACAAATCGTACCAATATAATTTCTATGGCGCTTACAGCCAGTAAAAGAAAAAAGATGCTTAGTTCCTGATCACCGATTCGAACAAAGCATTCAACAATTGACTAGGTTTATAGAATAACAAATGAAATTGAAAAAAAGCCTTAGAAGACAAAGAGATATTATGTTCCACCGTTTATTTGAAAAATCTCAACCCTTGGACAAGGTTTGGCACAAAGGACTTATGTTACGGGTGATTTTCTAAGAATTAAGTTTTTCTGGTTGGCAGCACTGGTTAGTAATGGCGTCCAAACGTCATCTGTCAAAGTGAAAAGTTTTCAGTATACTCTGCCATATAATCATGTAAAGACTTACAAACGAGCAACGATTGCAAATTATTGAAATTTATTATCAAAATTCATGCTCGGTGAAAAATGTGCACCGTTTGTTACGACTATATTATGGTCGTCATAATCGACCTGGTGAATCAACAATTCGTGCTGTTATCACCAAATTTCGCACCAAATTTTACGTTGTTGGACATCAAACCATCGACTCGCATGCGTACAGTGCGTACCGAAGAGAATGTGGCAGTCGTAGCGTCCAATGTTAATAAAGATCGTCAATTCGTCGCCGATCTCAACAATTGGGCATATGTGACTCAACCACATGGAACATTTTACGTGTCGATTTGGAAAGTTTGAAAGCCTAAGAAATTAAACTTGAGCAAGAATTGATGCCGAATGACCTACCACAACGTCTAATTTTTGGTGAATGGGCCTTCGAACAGCTCCATGAAAATCCGCTGTTTTATCGAAAAATTGTGTTCAGCGATGAGGCTCATTTCTGGCTCAACGGATACGTAAATAAGCAAAACTGTCGCTTCAGGAGTGAACGTTTGGTGTAGGTTATGGGATCATCGTCTAGATGTCTAGACCAAGCGCTCTGGCATCCGCGATGGCTTGGTCTTTGAAACGGAGGTTCGGTCTTCCTTGCCTTCTCGAACCTGGGGGCTGGGATTCGAAGATCCTCTTAGCTGGAGCATTACTGTCCATTCGCTCGATGTGGCCGAGTAGTCGACGTGTTTTTTTTCTTTTTGGACTACATCCACATCTTGGTACAGCTCATAGAGTTCGCGGTTGCATCTTCTCCTCCATTCGCCCTCCTCGTGCACAGGACCAAAAATCCGCCGAAGTATTTTTCTTTCGAAGGAGCCCAGTATCAGCTATCCCTTCTTGCTTTTCGCCCAGCACTCGGCACCATAAAGCAGAACTGGCAGGATAAGGGTTTTGTAGAGCACACATTTCGTCCTCCGTGTTAGGAGTTTTGAACACAGTTGTTTCGCGAAACCAAAGTAGCAACAGTTTCCTAAGGTAATTCTTCGACGGATCTCCACTAGGGTGTCATTCGTGGAGTTTATGCTAACTCCGAGGTAGATGAACTCCTTAACTACCTCGAAATTGCTGCTATCAATAGTGACGTTTTGTCCTAGGCGAACGAACCATTTAATATTGGCAACGACAGCGAAAACTGTCAACCACCCGACCTAAGTGAAGGTAGGATAGCAATATCTAAACTCAAGCTTAATAAGGGCGCCGGAATTGACGGTCTTCCCGCTGAGCTCTATATAAAGCTGGCGGAGATGACTTGGTAAGTAACATCCACCAACTCATAAGCCAAATCTGGTCTGATAAAAGCATGCCTGAAGAATGGAACCTCAGCATCGTTTGCCCGATCCACATAAAAGGAGACCCTCTGAACTGCGCCAACTACAGAGGCATAAGTCTCCTCAACATCGCCTACAAGATCATATCTGCCGTAATATGTGAACGCCTGAAACCGTTTACCAACAACCTGATCGGCCCTTATCAGTGTGGTTTTAGGCCAGGAAAGTCCACAACCGATCAAATTTTCACACTTCTGCAGATTCTGGAAAAAACCCAAGAAGTCTAAATCGATACCCACCACCAATTTATCGATTTCAAAGCCGCGTACGACTGCATTTATAGAGGCGAACTATACAGAGACATATCTAGTTTTGGTATACCATCCAAACTCGTCCGTTTGTGTAAGATGACGATGGAGAATTCTCGCTGCTCCATCAGGGACGGAAACGACCTCACCGACACATTCGATACCAAAAAAGGATTTAGGCAAGGCGATGCGCTGTCATGTGACTTCTTCAATTTGATTATTGGGAGGATTAAGCAAAACTCCCGAGCCAATACCAGAGGCACAAAAAATCGGTGCAACTACTAGCATGCGCCGACTTTTGCTATTATAGAGAAGGAAGCGGCAAAAATGGGTTTAGCAGTAAATGAGGGTAAGACTAAGTATATGCTGTCAACACGAATTGGACAGAACGTCACCATTGACAGATATAACTTTGAGGCAGTACGGGATTTGTCTACCTCTGCTCCGCTATTAACTCTGACAATAATATCTCGTCAGAAATCAAACGAAGAATTACTCTTGCCAATCGCTGTTTCTTCGGGCTAAGAAGGCAATTTAGTAGTAAAGCCCTCACTCGAACTACTAAGGAGATCCTATATAAGACCATGATCATCCCAGTCCTGCTTTACGGCGCTGAAGCATGGATCGTATCAAAAGTGGATGAAGAAATCCTTGGTCGATTCGAGAGAAAAATTCTTCGAAAAATCTTCGGTCCCGTTTGCATTGACGGGCTATGGAGACTAAGATTCAACCAAGAACTATACGAGCTGTACAGCGACATGTACCTAGTCAAAAAACATATGAGAGGCTACAATCCGCTATGCGGATCGTTGAATACCCTATCCCATCCCACCCTTTAAATTAATATCCTCAAAATATAGGCCTTATGGCGATGAAATACAGAAAATGACATTCTGACAATATATTGCTCAGACAGTTTCTCAAAATCTTGTGTGGTTCGACAAAAAACAACGTATTTCTATTGGTAATGCCTTGGGATGGGGTATACAAATGGTTTTTGTAAGAAAACGCCCCCAAAATGTGGGCGTAGGTGAAAATGATCTATGGACAAAATGTTTATATTACCATTTCGTAAGTATTTGCATCAAAATTTTTTTCGAAAGTTTTAAAATTTGGACAAAAAGCGTTTTTTACTAAAAACGCCCCCAAAAAGTGGGCGTGGCAAAAAACTTTGTATGAACGAAATATAGATATTAGGATTGTCTAAATATGCTACTCAGACACTTTTTTGAAATTCCTTACGGTTTGGCCAAAAAATAAGTTTTCCTAAAAAGGGGGCGTGGCAGTGGGCGGATTTCAAAAATTTTTACACTTGTTCTGGTGGCACGGACGAGGATCCTATATACCAAATTTCATTATCCTAGCTCAAAATTTAAGGCCCAAAAACCGCTGACGAACAGACAGACGGACGGACGGACGGACGGACGGACAGACAGACATGGCTAATTCGACTCAGCTAGCGATTCTGAGTCGATCCATATACTTTGAGGTATATGTAGCAAAATTATTTCTCTATGTTACAAACTAAGTATCAAAACTAATATACCCCCCTATGGGATAGGGTATAAAAACTCCGCATTGGACGTTTAAGATGGCTAGGCCATGTAGAACGAATGGACACCAATACTCCGGCTTGCATAGTTTTCGATTCCCAGCCAGACGTCGTGGTCGGACCCAGTAGAGGAAGACCTCGCCTTAAGTGGCGCGCACAAGTAGAAACCGACCTCATTCAACTTGGAGTGCGCAACTGGAGGCAGTTAGCTAAGGACCGGGCTAATTGGAGAGGCATGTTGGTTGAGGCCCAGGCTCATCCCGGACTGTAGCGCCATGATACCGATGATACCAACAGACATGCTATTCGAATTCAAACGTTTGCACTAAAAACTGCGACTGGCTTTTGCAATGACCATCAATAAAGTGCAGGGACAATCTTTGCAAGCGTTTGATTTGAATTTGGAAAATAATTGTTGGACAACTTTGTATGTAGCCTGAGTAAGTGTAGGGAAACCTGCAGATTTGTTTGTATTCCCACATGAAGAAATGAGTACCCAGGTTAAAATGTTGAAGTCTCTATTCACCACACTAATGTCAAAAATTATCCACTGGCTAAAATTTGAATGCAATTGGCTAACGGCCTAGATCGTATTTTTTCTTCTTCTATTGAAAAAGATGTGTGCAACCCCTAACCACACTTAACCCGCACTTTAGCAAAGTCTGTAAAAATTGATCATTTCTTTTCTTATAAAATAATAAACCTACTAATATAAGTATAATTTTTTTGCTCACATGTAGTAGCGCTTTTTGCATAATCCTTTTTGAAGGTTGGTGTTACTTGAACACTGAACAGCTAACTAAGTTGTCCTTCTCTCTTCAACCCTACTCCATGAAATTTGATAATTTACCTATTTATATTGCAAAAGTACGGGAACAGACTTTATGTAAAGGTACAGAAAACACCAAGATTCAAAGGATTGCAATATATTGCAATATTGTCATTTATACAGAATACTGACAAAGATACCTTTTAGTAAATTTAAATTTGACAATTTAATTGTCAGATGACAGACATGGCAATAACTATTTCTACACTTAGCTGGTAGATATGATTGACCGTTTCTTGGCTTTCAGTTTTAGTAAGATATCTTGATGAAGCTCTGTTCTTATTTGCAAAATATAGCGCTGATACCACAACCAGTAAGTATTACGCTGCAAAATAGTTGCAAAATCAATGTTTTATGAAATAATTTGATGTGAAATTATTTTTATATTTGCTTTGAATCTAAAATCAAAACATTACAATAAGTGTAGTGGTGGAATTAGTGAATTTTTTTTTTATATTTACAAAAAAAAATAAATGATACAGCAAACATTAAAACCCCAAACTGCCATCTGTTGGCGGATACATGTTTGAGTATCAGTGAAGCCTGTATAGACTTAGAAAAAAAAACACGCCTATTATAGAATTATTTCAGTTATTTTTTACTTTTCTTATAAGGAATATATATTCTGAATAGATAAAAGTTAATAAAAGTCTATAAATATTAAGAAATAAAATTGCAAAATAAATGTTCGCATAGTTTCACATTTACATTAACATTAAGTAAGATTTTGCGCTCCACTTTACCTTACCTTATTTTTCAGTTGTAATCTGAAATCCGGAACATGGCCACTGTTTGCGCAGATTGTTGTCAGACTCAAATCGTTTGACAGAGTGTATTTCTTCGTGATGTATGAATAATATTGGGAATTTGCAAGAATCATTTTTGCTTACAATTTCGGAAACAGCACGGATGAGGATGATTTGCAAAAGTGGTTGAATGTCAATCGTTCAAAATGTTGGATCTGCTACCTTGACGTTGAATTCAACCCATCCTTCATGTTATATTTTTGAGTATAAATAATTTTAATATACACAACATACACAACTAACTGTCAAATGTTTTTCTAATATTACCACACCTACAATGCAAGAAAGTTGTCAAGGATTTTTTTATAGTAGGAACAAAGAAACACTTTTATATCGCAACAGATTCATTACCTACTATACCCAACCCCAACTTTTTTTGCGGCTGGGTTGAGATAAGCTGTTCTTAGCAGTTGATACAACTTGGGTGAAATGTCATCGCGTAAAGATTCACCAATTTAAAAAATCATTTCCGGGCGTTTTATACCACCAAAATGTGGCAACTGTGACAATGGCACAAAGGGGTATTATTTCGATTGGAACATTCCCAGAAAAAATTGTTATTCAAGCAACCTATTTATGATCTGATAATCGGCGTTACTACTAATCACACGCAAATGTCTGCATTAATTAGTTACCAAGTTAACTTAAAGTAAACAGCTTTATTGAAATTCTACCAATAATCAAAACCCATCTCAAACAAAAATCGGGTTTTCGATTCCGATACAAATAGCACTTTCTTTTTTTATAAAGTCACATTTGAAAAGTCTGATTTTTAATGGCAAAAATTGGTACAAAATCAATAATTATAATAATAATAATATATAATAATAATAAAATATAATAATAATAATAAAAAGACCGATTTTGACAGTTGCTATGTTCCATTGGGCAACAAATTTTTTTTTATCTCAGAATCAATTTTGCAAATCTGGATTTTTCGGCAGATTTAGCCCTCCTTGCACATACACTAATACAAATGATAGCTGCGTCAATTTGACCAAAGTGATTTCGTTTTGATTTATTATTATTTCGGTTGTTAAAAACTATTATTAATCAAAAAAATGGTAGCAATTCAATGTGAAATATAAATTAAATGAAAAACGATCAACCTGTGTGACTTAAAACTTGACAGCTACACCGACACTAACTTCAGAGACAAGAAATTACAACAATACAGACACAAAAAAATTGGTAAATCCAGATTTACCAATGGAAAACGCCATAAGTGAGATTTATACTTACATGCATCAACACAAAAGCATTTAACGTCTGACGTATGTCAGTTTGAAGTTTGAATTTCGCAGTTTGATTTGTGTTTTATTTAGAGTTTAAAGAAAAACGGAACAACATTAAACAAATTATTGAAATTTTCTTCCTCATCATGATCGTCATCCTCGTTATCATATACAGCAAGCGACAGCTTCTTAGATATCCACAAAAACAATTCCTCATTCATTGTTTATAACAATGTAATCATTTAAATTTTTCTCATCCATTTTCGTTAGTTCATTCTTCAATTGGTACACTCACTAACACACACAAAAAACATATCAATCTCTTTTATGTTCGATTGGGACGAGTAAAAATCGGAAATCTTAGAGTAAATCTGAAAATCCCAACCGAAAACGCTATAAGTCAACTGGACTTCTCTACTACATTTTCAAAGGCCGTGTTCCGGATTTTAGATTTCAACTGCAAAATGAGGTGAGGCGATGTACAACGCAAAATCTTAATAAATGGGAAGGTAGATGTCAAACTATACCAACACTTATTTTGCAAATTCGTTTTTTTTTCACATTTATAGATTTTAATTTACTTTTATCTATTGAGAATAATTATTCTTCAACAAAAAAGTAAGAAATAACCTAAATAAACCCAAAATATTGGGTAATGCTACTGAAATCAAAAACATCTTCATGACAGTTCGACGCAAAATCAGCTGTTTCACTCATATCTGGGTGTCCATGCGTAAATTTTCAACTTGTTTCGCCAGTCATTTCCCCTCAAATGTCATGTGACTAAAATGGTTAATTGACCAATGAGAGTCAATGGGTGCGTTCCGGATTTCAGTTTTACCAAGTTAACTTTGCCGGTGCACTGCTCTCATGGTCAATCCAGCATTTTTAGTCCTGTGACATGGTCGATCGATCAATGAGAACATTGCATCGGCAAAGTTAACTTGGGAAATATAAAATCCGGTACACGGCCAATCACCGGCAATGTAAACTTGGTAATACTGAAATCTGGAACGCACCCAATCAAATAAACTGTCAACACAACCTCCATTTTTTCAATTTCTGTTGTCAAAAGAAAAGTATTTATTCTATTTATTTGCTCGCGAGATTGTTTAATTGTAAGAGCATGGCCGTTTGCTTGAAAACTTGACAGCACTTGTTCCCAGGCTTCGAATTTTAATTCACTTTACTGTCGATTACTTTCAACGATGTTCCTACTAATAGGATAGGAAGCTCTTTAATCCCTTGTGGCCGAATTCCGCAACGGTGAGTTTTGATGTGTACACGAAAAAATGTGTACCCTATCTTGTTCCTATTCCGCAAGCGTGCAAGTGCGTTTTTTTGACAGTTGCTGTGTACACAAGGAAAACAAAGTATTAAGGGTATTCATGCAACGTCGTAATTTTATTACGTGCGAAAGATTATAATTTTACGACGACGTTTCATGAACGACCCTAAAACTGCACAACTGAATAATGCGGTAACCCACTGAATTCAATCTCATTTTAATAATTTATTTATTGATAGAATTTTGTTCCTATTGTTCTCTTTCCTTTCTCGATAATTTTCTTCAGTTTAGCGCATACGTTTTATGTGTGAAAGTGATTAAATGTCGAAATAGCATTTCAAAAGTTTACAACGTTACCAATCTCAGTTTACGTACCAAATTCCTGTGAGAAAATTCCGATATTGTTGGAAAGATTTCCCATACAAATTTTAACAGTTCATTTATCACGTCGTAATTTTATCACGTTTACAACGTTTACGACGACTTTCCGACGTTGCATGAATACCCCTATTCACTCTGTTTCCGGCCGAAAATATTGTTCACCACGGTGTAATGAAAATGAATTCATTTCACTCCGCTGACAAAAAACATTCATTTAGCAACTCAAACTCACAGCATGTTGCGGAATAGAACAAACTTGTATGGGTGTACCCAGGTAGTGAATGTGAGTTTTGTGAAGTGTGTACACAGGAAGAAAACTCACGCTTGCGAAATTTGGCTCCTGGATCCAGCTGGTTGAACGATTTCTGCTATGTTTTTACTCCATAACTCTTCAAAAAACAAATGTATGCTTGCTTGCTACCCCAATTAAAACGGGTGATCCAATAGAAGGTACTTTTTTCAATAGAGTCAACAAAACACAGTTATTTTCTGTCAACTGGCTTGTCTATATGACGACTGTGTTCAATATGCATTGCCATTTCATTTTTCGGAGATCTTAAAGCGATCTGTTTGTGGAACACGCCTAGTATGTATCTTTAGGGTCCAGTTATAGCTATCATTGAATAACTTCATTGGGACACAAAACATGATGGAATTGCAATGTTACCTCCATAGCTGGCTATGGAAATTATTGGAAAATTCCGTTTCATTTCGGTGGAACGACAAACATTACTTCCGAAAAACAAGTCTTGATCAGTGAAAAAAAAGTGATTTTCTGCGAAGACTTTTATTTAAAATTGAAATATTTTTGGATAATCTTGTTTTAAAATCCATAAGCTTTGTTTTGACACCAACATGCCAATGATTAAATTTATAAAAAAGCCGCAAGAAGTAAGAGAAAATTTCCAATTAGGGCTTTCAATGATAGCTATAACTGGACCCTTATGGCGTTTTCCATTGGGAAAAAAAATCAATTTTTTATACCCTATCCCATAGGGGTATATTAGTTTTGATACATAGTTTGTAACATAGAGAAATAATTTAGCTACATATACCTCAAAGTATATGGATCGACTCAGAATCGATAGCTGAGTCGATTTAGCCATGTCTGTCCGTCCGTCCGTACGTCACCAGTTTTTGGGCCTTAAATTTTGAGCTAGAAGGATGAAATTTGGTACACGTGCTATTTGTTGCTCCCAGCAGAACAAGTGTACAAAATTTTGAAATCCGCCCACTGCCACGCCCCCTTTTTAGAAAAACGTATTTTTTGGCCAAACCATAAGGAATTTTGAAAAACTTTCTGAACAACATATTTAGACAATCTGAATATCTGTATTTCGTTCATATAAAGTTAATAAAAAACGTTTTTCGGTCAAATTTTCAAATTTTCGAAAAAAAAACTTTTGATGCAGAATCATTAGTAATATAAATATGAACATTTCGTCAATAGACCATTTTAACCCACGCCCAATTTTTACGGGCGTTTTTATATAAAAACCATTTTTATACACTACCCCATAACATATGCAGGAGAAAAGCTTGTCTTTTGTAGAACCGTAAAAGTTTTTTGTAAGCAGTCTGAAGAATTTGTTGTCACCATGTCATTTTCTTTATTTTATCCACATCGTGTTTTTAGCCATGTCCACTTTTTGGGGATTTGAGTTTTACAGATAGGATGGGATAGGGTATTCAACGATCCGCACAGCGGATTGTAGCTTTCCATATGTTTTGATCTGAAGCTGTCAAAAGACCGATTTTGACAGTTGTTGTGTTCCATTGGGTAAAAAAATTAATTTTTTTTTAACCTTAGATAAATTTTGCAAATCTGTATTTTTCGGCAGATTTACCAATACCAATACAAATGATAGCTGTCAGTTTGACTAGAGTGATTTTCATTTTGATTTATTGCTTTAGTTGTGAAAAACAAGAGTGCTTTGCGTTTGGATTTATTAATGGATATAGACACAGAAAATAAAGTTATACGTGAACTATTAAATTCATCTAGTTCGACAATAAAGTGGTGGTACACGTAGGGAAAATTCCCTACACAAAAAGGACAGATTTTTATTTGTTTAGAATTTTCGCTGAAAACGTAGGGATTTTTTATTTCATATGCTATTTTTCCGAAAAATGGTATCACAACCTTCTTACAATGTGATTTCACCTTAAAGCGTCTTAACCTGAACTTTAAAAAGGCTGAAGTGTAGGTAATTCAAATAATTTTCTATGTTAATCCTATTTTCGATTATTTCTCTAAAATATTATACCTATGTAGATTTATATTTAACAAGCCCTATGAAAATTAATTTTAATTTAAAATATATGAGAGGGCTACAATCCGCTGTGCGAATACCCTATCACATCCTATCTGTTAAACTAAAATCCCAAAAAAGTGGACATGGCTTAAAACACGATGGGGATTAAATATAGAAAATGACATTGTCACAACAAATTGTTGAGACAGTTTATAGAACACTTATATGGTTCTACAAAAGACAAGGTTTTTCTCCTGCATATGTTATGGGGTAGTGTATAGAAACGGTTTTTATATAAAAACGCCCCCAAATATGGGCGTGGCAAAAAACTTTATACAGGCGAAATAAAGATATTGAGATCTAAAAATGTTGTTCAAAAACTTTTTCAAAATTTCATACGGTTTGGCCAAAAACTACGTTTTTCTTAAAAGGGAGCGTGGAAGTGGGCGGATTTCAGAAATTTTTACACTTGTTCTGCTGGGAACAACAGAGAGTAAGTGTACCAAATTTCATTTCCTTCTAGCTCAAATTTAAGGCCCAAAACCTGGTGACGTACGGACGGACGGACGGAGTGACAGACATGGCTAAATCGACTCAGCTAGCGATTCTGAGTCGATCCATATACTTTGAGGTATATCTGGCTAATTATTTCTCTATGTTACAAACTATGTATCAAAACTTATATACCCCTATGGGATATGGTAGGTATAAAAAGGCTAAAGAGTTCATAATTGCAACATTGTTGCACATGCCATGCAGAAAATATTGATTCAATGCATTTATGAACAGAAATACTGCTGCAAGTTAGAAGCAGATTTTCGTTTTCAAAAAAAATGTTCCTATATGCAGTAGAGAGTAAAAAAATTACAGACATTTGAAGCTTTTCTTTCTTCTTTCAGTGACAGAGTTTGGTTGGGTTTTATACAAAAACTTGTTAATAATGTCAATTATAAGAATAATTTTAGGATTGGGAAGGAAGATTACTTTGATAAAAATAAACTGAATTCCTAGAAACATTCCATTCGTATGAAAAAGGCCACATTTCAGGCTGGTTTTTTTATAATGCAATGATTTTTAGACCTTGAATTTTATATCAATTTCTCAAGAGTTTATTGAAAAGGAGATTTGTCCACTTCGACATCGACCCAAAACCCTCTCTAAGGCTGGCACTTTTCTTAACTATTTGGAAGCTTTTCCTCAAAGAACCGATTGTTTTATTAGTTTAAACGAATAGAAATAACCAATTTGATGTCAACTTCTGCTACGATTTTTTTCACTTTCATACCTTTTTTACATCAATGAACGCAAAAATTGCAATCCTGTCGCATTTTTACTTTTATGAACTGGGCCTATTTCCCTCAAATATTAAAAAATTAAAAACATGCAATAAAAACAATGATATATACAAGGTGGCGCAAAAGCTGTCACCCGATGTTTTTTGGTTGCAAATATTTAAATTCTTCAGCAAAAAAAAGTAGAAAAAATTATTCCATGATTCATGTCTTATGCGCCACCTATAATAATTGTTTCGATTTTTTTTGCAAAACACTTTAAAAAATGGCGGCCAAAAAACATCGGGTGACAACTTTTGCGACGGGTGACAACTTTTGCGCACCTTGTATTACTTTTACAAGACTAATCATTACTAAAACTAGATTAACGTCTACATGTAGAATAAACAAGTATTTAAAACAAGGAAATATTGTAGTTGAGACACAGTCGATGCTGAGGATATGGAAGAACCACTTCTGCAGACTGTTAAACGGCGATGACGAACAACATTCCGCTGTCAGGCAGAACGAACCATTCAATACTGGCGACGACAGCGAAAACTGAGTGAAGTGAGGATAGCAATATCTAAACTCAAGCTTAATAAGGCTGCCGGAAATGACGGCCTTCCCGCTGAGCTTTATAAGGCCGGCGGAGATGACTTGGTAAGTAACATCCACCAACTCATAAGCCAAATCTGGTCGGTTGAAAGCATGCCTGAAGAATGGAACCTCAGCATCATTTGCCCGATCCACAAAAAAGGAGACCCTCTGAACTGCGCCAACTACAGAGGCATAAGTCTCCTCAACATCGCCTACAAGATCCTATCTGCCGTAATATGTGAACGCCTGAAACCGTTTACCAACAACCTGATTGGCCCTTATCAGTGTGGTTTTAGGCCAGGAAAGTCCACAACCGATCAAATTTTCACACTTCGGCAGATCCTGGAAAAAACCCAAGAAGTCCAAATCGATACCCACCACCTATTTATCGATTTCAAAGCCGCAAACGACAGCATTTATAGAGACGAACCATACAGAGCCATGTTTAGTTTTGGTATACCGCACAAACCCGTCCGTCTGTGCAGGATGACGATGGAGAATTCTCACTGCTCTATCAGGGTCGGAAACGACCTTACCGACATATTCGATACCAAAAAAAGATTTATGCAAGGCGATGCGCTTTCATGTGACTTCTAAAATTTGATTCTTGAGAGGATTGTGCAAAACTCCCGAGCCAACACCAGAGGCACAATTTTCCAAAAATCGGTGCAACTACTTGCATACGCCGACGATATTGACATCATTGGTAGGACTCAACGGATGTCATAGCCACGTTTGCTAGTATAGAGAAGGAAGCGGCAAAAATGGGTTTAGCAATAAATGAGGGTAAGACTAAGTATATGCTGTGAACACGAAAGGACACACAACATCGACGAATTGGACAGAACGTCACCATTGACAGATATAACTTTGAGGTAGTACGGGACTTTGTCTACCTCGGCTCCGCTATTAACTCTGACAACAACATCTCGTCAGAAATCAAACGAAGAATATCTCTTGCCAATCGCTGTTTCTTCGGGCTAAGAAGGCAATTTAGTAGTAAAGCCCTCACTCGAACTACTAAGGAGATCCTATAGAAGACCCTGATCATCCCAGTCCTGCTCTACGGCGCTGAGGCATGGACCGTATCAAAAGCGGATGAAGAAATCCTTGGTCGATTCGAGAGAAAATTCTTCGGAAAATCTTCGGTCCCGTTTGCGTTGACGGGCTATGGAGACGAAGATTCAACCACGAACTATACGAGCTGTACAGCGACATACCCCTGGTCAAAAAACTCCGCATTGGACGTTTAAGATGGCTAGGACATGTAGAACGAATGGACACCAATACTCCGGCTCGTAGAGTCTTCGATTCCCAGCCAGACGTCGGACGCAGTAGAGGAAGACCTCGCCTTAAGTGGCGCGCACAAGTAGAAACTGACCTCAACCAACTTGGAGTGCGCAACTGGAGGCAGTTAGCTTAGGACCGGGCTAATTGGGGAGGCATGTTGGTTGAGGCCCAGGTTCATCCCGGACTGTAGCGCCACTTAAGTGAGTAAGTAAGTTGAAGGCCACTTACAGCGACATTAACTTTGCATAGAAGTGACTATTTGAAAGCGTTTAGCTAAGACAACTCCACCAGCAACAACTTTTTTAAAGCCGAAGTATCCAACTCTCAACTGATAGTTTCATACACACAACGACATCTGTATCATTAAAAAACGGGCCAGGAAGCCACAGCCATTTCTGCCAACATCGACAATTGTCAGGAGACCTCAACCTACCTCAAACAGCTGCCTTGCAAATTACCTCAACAAACAACGGATAGTGGGATCTGGAATGTCACCCATTAAACGCCCACGTTCAAAGTATCTAGAAATTAAAAAAAAAAAACAGATGAGAAGGCTACAATCCGCTGTGCGGATCGTTGAATACCCTATCCCATCCCATCCTTAAAATTAATATCTCCAAAAAGTGGGCTTTATTAGACTATAATATAGAAAATGACATTGTCACAACATATTGTTCAAACAGTTTATCAGAATCTTTTGTTGTTTGACAAAAAACATCGTTTTCTCCTGCATAAGCTATATGGGGTAGGGTATACAAACGGTTTTTGTAAGAAAACGCCCCCAAAAAGTGGGCGTGGGTTAAAATGATCTATGGATGAAATTACTAATTATTCTGCATCAAAATTTCTTTCGAAAATTTTTAAATTTGACCGTAAAACGTTTTTTATTAAAAACGCCCCCAAAAAGTAGGCGTGGCAAAAAACTTTATATGAACGAAATACAGATATTACGGTTGTCTAACTACGTTTATCAGACACTTTTTTTTAAATTCCTTACCGTTTGGCCAAAAAATACGTTTTTCTAAAAAGGGGGAGTGGCAGTGGGCGGATTTCAAAAAATTCTTACACTTGTTCTGCTGGGAGCAACAAAGAGCACGTGTACCAAATTTCATCTTTCTAGCTCAAAATTTAAGGCCCAAAAACTGGTGACGTACGGACGGACGGACGGACGGAGTCGATCCATATACTTTGAGGTATATGTAGCTAAATTATTTCTCTATGTTACAAACTATGTATCAAAACTAATATACCTCTATGGGATAGGGTATAAACAATGTAGGGAAAATTTTACGTCTGTAGGGATTTTTTGTTGGTGCTGTAGGGAATTTATTTTTTTCTTTGTACCATCACTAGTTCGACTTCGTCTTCGGAAAAAGATGAAGATAATTTCTGTATTTTCAAATTTTTATAATGTTTTTAATGTTGGCAGCTACACCGAAGCTAACTTCACAGAGACGAAATGACACCAATACAATGACAAAAAAAAATAAATCTGAATCGTGTTCCATTGACACTTAAAAAGATCAAATTCCAGATCAAAATCAAGATTTCCCAATGGAAAACGCCATTAATTTATCCATGTGTCAAAACTACGGTATACACGGTCGTTTAAATCCCGGACTTAACAATTCGTGAGCGTGTGTTGATGGCGGAATCTGCATTTGTATACCGACTCAGAACCTCTTTCAGTTCAGTTTTGACAGATCATTGCAAGAGATCGGCCTATAACCAACAAATTGTCGATGTTGTGATGGTGGAGATTTCAAAATCGAACTTCCATTGAAAACACCCATATGCATTTCGAAAACTCCAACGTAACCATTGGCAACCCTAACCATACTCCCTCCATTATTAAAACACGATACGCCTCGTTAAGAGCTGAATTCAAAAACACACAATACAAGAACAAAAATTCTCAAACCGAGACGATAATAATTTCTGCTCGTTACTCAGTCCCTCGTACATTTTTATATTCAACAAACAACTACGAATAAAAAACGCTTTCCAACTTATTCGAGCTTTGCGCCAAAACTCACGACACGACGCCAAACGACCGACCAGCAGCACCACACATACTCTTACAAAACACACGCCAAAATCGCCCGTTATATACTTTTCGTACACGCTCGTATTAATACAGTTTTTTAAGTGTTGACCTGTTTTCGTCATACCTGAGAATGCACGACGAGAAGGGAAAAAAATGAAAACGTATCGCCAAAACGAAAGCTTAGATAATGATATTAAAAATACGACTAGGTATGGTTTATTAATTTTTATCATTTCCAAGTGACATGACTCGCAACGATGGAAAACTCTCAGAAACGGAAGCTGAGTATATTTCGAAAATTGATTTCGATTTTCCACACACATAATCGTCAATGACCTGCGATGACCTGAAACGGTTTTATTTTTTTTTTAATTCTTTCAGCAATCCGAAATGTATTGGAATTTCATATTTTTTTTAGTGTGTTGTCATCTCGTCGTCGTCGTCGTCGCAGTATTGAAAGAGAGTTCAAAAAATGTAGGTTGGTGCTGCTCTCTTGGCCGCAGCTTGATTCTCGTTTATCGGCCCCGGATACACCGCTCGCCCGTCTTTACATCATCGTAGCCATAGATTTATCTTCTTTGTCATTATGTCGTCGTCGTAGTGGTATTCTTCTGCTTGCCTTACGGAGAATTGTATGCTTGGGATTACCTCTTCTCCAGCTCCACTGCGCCTGCCATGGTCTTGGTTTTAGTTTTGCTTCTTGTACTTGAGCGAGATTCTAAGATTCGGGTTTTTTGTGCATGGCGTGTACCTTTTTTTACCTTCTAGACAATAAGAAGAAGAAGAAGGCCAAAACGGAAGACGAAGTGAATTTTCTTCGATGGAAGCAACACAAGAGACCAAAACCAACACCGCGAAGAAGAAGAAGCGGTCGGTGGCCGGCCAGTGTGGTAAAAGATACCGTGCGGTGCTACGAAAACGAGTACCTATCCCGCGCGAGCGAGAGTGGTGAAAAAACAAAAACAAAACTCCTCAACTGAGTTGGCTGGTTGGGTCTCTACCATCTACCTCTACTACCACTAGACTCTTGCGTTGAAAACGAACTTTTGCGGGAAACCAATTTGATACCAAAACCATCCACACTGGCTGTGTTTTCTGCTGTTTATGCTGCTGGCTCGTTACCGCTGCTGTTTTTCAGAGTCCAATACACGTTTTCGTGCAAACGACGAAAAACCAGCACAACGTCATCTCCGCCGCACACACAGGTACACCGTAGATAGCGCTGTGATGATGATGAAGTCGATGTCGATGCCGATGACGATGACTACCAGTACGACTATGGCGAGGGTTTTTGACATTACGCCGTGAATGTGAATACTCGTACACGCGCGTCGCTCTCCTCTTCTTTGGTTCTCGTCGTGTTCGTTTCGTATAGAAGCTCGCTCACAATCTGGCCAGCCCCAGCCGCCGCCGCGCGCCGTCACCGTCACCATCGCATTTCAATTCGACAACGAGAACGACGCAACGATTTCGAGAAAACTGGAAAAGCAAACCACTGGAGACACAACACTGTGCCTGGTGGTGTGTTGAAACTGCCAGTATTGAAATAAACGTTGACGGTGTAGGTTCGTCCGTCGTCGCCGTGTCTTTGGTTCGGGTTCGCTGTTTTTTTATTTTTCGATTGCGTTCAGCTTCTCTTATTTTTTTGTTTGGGAGTTTTTCAAGCGAAAAAACCACTCGTTCGCTTCGAAAATTCGATTATGGAGGCAGAGCAACCAACACAAATGACCGAACTGCTGGCCATAACGCCACCGTCGGCGTCGTCGTCGTCGTTGTCGTTGTCGTTGGTGCGCTCTGAGAAGCCAGAGCGGAACCTTTGGCGCGAACAGGAAATGTTAACCGTTCTGCAAATTATACGCGAACACAACTTTCTCGTGCTGTTGAATGATAAGACCGTTCGCAGCGAAACGGTTTTCCGCAACATCGAGAAAGAAATGATCAATCGGGGGCTGCGCAAGAAGAACTTCCAACAGATATGGACAAAGTGGAAATTTTTGAAATCCACTTATATGACGTCACGGCGGATACATCAGATACCGAAAATCATACCGCTGGACGTGTACGAATCGTTGGATGAGCTTTTGAGCGCGGAATTTCGAAATGACGGTTCGGTGTCATCGTACGACGATGGGGGTGATTATGATGATGTCGGCGGGATGAGTAGTTACGAGATGATGAATTCCTGTGCTGCAACGAGAACACCATGTAACGATGGATTGCTGGTGATATCGAGTGTACAGGGTGGTGTGACGGCGGGCCATAATGGTGTCGCGAGGAATGTAACTTCGAATGGATTCGCTGCAAGGAAGCTGAAGAAGAATGGTTTGCGCTTGAAGAAGGAGGAGGAGACGAATGGCTTTGGAATGCAGCACCCTATTTTTGGATATCGCTTGGGGGTAGTGAAAGACGAGCCCATCGATGATGGTGAGTTTTGTTTTTGTTTTTGTTTTGAGTGGGTGATAAAAGATGTTTGTGTGTTGAGTATTATCTTTGTTTACATTTTTTTTTTTTTGGTTGTGTGGGTTATAGTATAGTGATGGGATGGTTTGATTGGTGCTTCGTTGGAACTAGGGCAATTATAATCGGGTTGGTTGTGTGTTTCGGACGTATCTAATTTTTTTAGATGAGATGTTTGTAAGTTTGTGTTTATATGAAATGTCAAATCTGGTGTGAATTGAGTTTGCAAAGTGGTTACAATTAGGTCTGTTCACATAGGGCAGAGTCAGTTCCTAAAGCCGAACAACAGGTTTCCTAATTTCGAACACTTTTATCATGCCTATAAGTTTTTCTAAAATGTTAATTTCAAGTTAATTTCTTATGAAATTTTCGTACCAAAAATACATGTCTTCCTGTCTTCTTTTTTTAGGGATCTTGAAGATCTTAGTTAGTCATTAACTAACAAAATAGATAATAAGAAGATAATTAAATTTAAAGACATTTTGTGGTTTTAAAATTACAATTATGCTGATAAAAACGGATTTTTGTTTTTAGGTCGCTATTTGGTTTTACTCACTTGATGTCATAATTTCTATAAGCAAAAAAACAGTTAATTTACATGATCTTAAGAGATATGTAGATACTACGTATTTCGAACATTATTGTATTGTACACAAAATTATTTTTAGGGTATTTATTTCAAATAAAAATAAGTAAAGCAACGGTTTTTAACCAAAACACTTTCGTTTCGAAAATTAAGTCACTCTCATGTTGATCAGGTTCCGGCAAGCGCTCTGCATCTTTAAGACAATGGGTTGGAAGACCCTTATACACGGCACAAGCTCTTTCGGAAAGCTTCACCAAGTCAATTAATGTTTGTTTTGATATGGGTAACTTACCCTGGTAAATGGGTTTAAGTACCGCAGGAAATCCCCCAAACAGCTATATTTTTATAGTTGAAACTATTTTTCGTTCGTTTGTTTAGTGGAGTTACAGTTCTACATGGCCCAGCCATCTTTGGGCCGGTTTTTCAGTGCTGAGTTAACACAGAGTTTAATAACTCCGGAATAAATTTAAGCTAGAGTTAACTCATGAAGCAGTTTTTCACTACAGAATTAAATTTGACTCCGTGTGTGATGATTTAATTTGGAAGCACTCATGATTTATCGATTTTGCTCAGTTATCACTTTATCAGCTGTTTGGTTTCCTTTTCCCCAAACAAATGAAAATGCTCATGTCGCTAACTTGCAAGTCTTTATCTTCTTAAAATAGTTGAACTCAATATTTAATACAATTTCAAGTCGCTAAGATCTGCATTTAGTTTCTCAAAATTAAATTAAATGTCCACATAAATGGAATTGAAAAAAATGTTTGCCTGGTATTTTACCATCTGTCAAAACCATCTGATCATCTAATTCCGTGGTTAACTCAGCAAACTTGCTGAGATTTAAATCGCCTGAAAAACTGCTTTCTCAAGTTAACTCGAGTAAGCTCCTGAAACTAGGATGAACTCGCACTGAAAAACTGGGCCTTAAACGTCTTTTTCGAATTTTAACGACTTAATTTTAAGCGAATAAATTTTGTAGTCATCTTTATATTTTTTGCATCCATAGAATCGCACTCCATTTGGGAACGCCTTGACTCTAAAAACTTTAACTCTATTTTTTGTAAATGACGAAATAGAAAAACGAAATCTTGATGACTGTTGTAAGCAACGATTTTAAAAATTTAAACAATACTGATCCTGGCAAGCTTTCCAGTGTACACTCAAAACAGAAATATTACAAGCTTTCGCTTGTTTTTTCCGTTAAATGATCATATGACTAAAAGCTGACAAAAGAATGGCGATAAAAGGAAAAAATGATCATAAGTAGTGACGGATACGGCCATTATGTGCATTGAAAAACAAAACGAAGTGAGATAGAGGTTTTTTCCTTTTAAGAGAAATTATATGCCTGCTTTTAATGATTTTTATTATTTCGTAATTCTTGTAAAAATTACAATTATGCCTCGGTTATTATTTCCAGCTGTAAAACGTGAAAAATTAAAGTTATTTTCTTAAAAAAAAAACATATTTTCACCATCTGTACACTGTACCTATAATTGTATGAAATAGATAGCTTATCAAAACACCAAACGATGATGGAAATCAACCAGTACAATTTCAATACAATTTTTTTTAATCTTTCAATACAATGCTGAAAAGCCATTTTTATTATCAGTCATTTCATTTCATGTAGGTAGGTACCTACTGTAACTAGTTTGGTACTACCCTTAATAATAAGTAGGTAGGTAGGTACTAGGTACCTAGATAGTTATTTTAAAAAAAAGGAACAAAAATAATCATATGAAATTCATATTTTTAAATAATAATTAAACAAAATTATGAAGAAAAATCGCAGACATAATCTTCCATCTGTGCTTGTTCAAAAGATTTTGTGGACAATTTGGTGCAGGACAAATGAAACAAATGAAATGCTGCATAAGTCGCACCCGATATTCTTAAGTCTATCTTCTTCTGTGTTCTGTGCATTCTCCACAAGTTTCTTTCTTACGAGATGAATGGTCTGAAATTTTCATTTTTATCGATTTTTTTCTTAATTGGTTTGTTTTTTCTTTGAATTTGGCGGAGACTTTTGCGGTTGTTAATTTGTTGCCTTTTTTCCTGTTTAATCCGCTCTTGGTTCATATAGAACTCTTTCCATTTCCCAGAGGAAATGGACATCGGCGCCCTATCTTTAGGAAATAAAGTTTTGCATTTTTTGTTTTTTTTATAGGATCAGGGTATTTCAAATGCTTGTCAAAACTGGAAGATTGCATACTGGTGTTTTCGTTTCACAAGCAATCAGAGTTTCTGGCGTATTTTTTCCCAAATCGCCACTAACTACCGCTGTTCTCGAAGAACAACTAGCTTCTCTTTTCGTTCGAAACAGTTTCACCTAAAAAGAATACGATAAATGTTTTACTATCCGAGTAGGCACCTATAATGTAGATACAGATGGTAACAGCTTAATTGACACAGAGAAGTTTAAAAGGTTTAATTCGCTGTAGGCTTTAAATCTTAAAATCAACCAACAAAATCAAAATAACATATTGCAAAAATTAACGAATTTAAGTTTCAAAACTAAAATTTATCATTTAAGATGTTACCCACTGGAGACTTAGAATTTTCAACCTCATTATTCAAAATATTAGCCATTTGCTTCTTCCAACATTTCATCATCTACTATGCCATCACTTGTTTGAATAAATGGTGACCTAGCGTTGATATCGTCCAATATTTCTATGTCGGATATGACAGGGTTTTCCAACATCCTTTCTGTTTCAGAAATAGCAATGGCCGCTTCTTCCAATATCTGGTCGATTTGTAAAGATCTGAAAGAGCTATCTTCCAATTGAAGTAGTTGATGAGCTTGAGTAGACTGAAGTTTTCTTCGAGTTTCTGTGACTGTCTTCAATAGTTTTTCAAAAGCAATTGCATTTTCTTTGAGCTCATTTTTAATCGAAAACAAAACTTTTCTTGTAACATCCACTTCTTCAATAGTTATTGCTGTTTCATTTTCAACGACACTATTTAGGTTTTGCAAGTTGTTCTGGATACATTTCGTGTAGTCAACGTTATCGGGATCGAATGGGAATATCCCACATTTTTTAAATGCATTCTGTACTATTGAAGACCGATCAGATTTGTCCAGAACTAGTTTTAGCAGTTGGCTAAAGTTTGATTTTGTTACGATTTTGCCATGATTTTCTGGTAAATTACACCAATCTCTGACAGTTTTTCGGTAGTCACTTTTTAGACCTTTGAACGTTCCGACATTAGCAGGCTGCAATATAATCTGGTTGTTCGAGCAGTAATCACTAATGTGCATGAATATGTGAGACTTATGTCCATCTACTAAGAGAAGTACTGGTCTTTTAATTTGGTGCTGTTCGAGTCAATTGGTAAAATCATTTGCTATGTATTCGTAAAACGTTTCAGTCCTCATCCAACCAGTTTCAGAACGACCAACAACCCAGTCTTCCGGCATGTTGCTCACAACTTTAAAGGGCACTTTTTGGTATGGAAACACTATGACGGGTGGCAATATGTCACCACTTGCGCTAAAAACTAAAAGTACCTACTTATGCAGATAAAATTATTACATTCTCAAATTCCTTGCAGTCGGGGGAAATTCTCTCAGAAAGGAACACATTTTCTGATTATTACGGTAACGCGTTAAAGTAAATTATAGTAAAATAATTCGTGTGGCGTTTCTAAATTACAAAAAATACAAATTTTTGGCGCAACAGGCTCGTTAGTACCCAGGGCCGAGTTATGGTGTTTTCCATTTGGAAAAAAATCATTTTTTTTTATCTGAAGCTGTCAAAAGACCGATTTTGACAGTTGTTGTGTTCCATTGGGCAATTGATTTTTTTTATCTTAGATCAATTTTGCAAATATGTATTTTTCGACAGATTTACCAATACCAATACAAATGATAGCTGTCAGTTTGACTGGAGTGATTTTCATTTTGATTTATTTGGTTGTAAAAAGCAAGAGTGGTTTGCGTTTGGATTTATTAATGGACACAGAAAATAAAGTTATACGTGAACTATTAAATTGATATAGTTCGACATCGACTTCGTCTTCCGAAAGTGATGAAAATAATTTCTGTATTTTCAAATTTTTATTATGTTTTAAATGTTGGCAGCTACACCAACGCTTACCTACTTCACAGACACGAAATGACACCAACACAATGACAAAAAAAATTCTGAATCGTCTTCCATTGACACTCAAAAAGATCAAATTTCAGATCAAAATCTAGATTTCCCAATGGAAAACGCCATTAGTGATATAAAACAGATATCAAAACAAACTACTTGTCACTTTCTACTACCAACTGATAGTTCCTGATTCTTAGCAACAGAAATTTCTGCAGAAAATTATTTTACATATTATATTTATGGATGGACAGGTTTTTCACCTCTCTTATTATCTCTCTTTTTTACTAATTTGTGCGTACGGGAATGGCAATAAGTTCCTAAATATCAGTAAGAATTTTAATTATAATAAAGGGTCCGCCAAATAAATTTTTTTTTGAAAATGCTATAAAAAAAACTACTTGTATTGTATTTGAAAGTACAATCCTTCCGGTTAATAATGGAAAATAATTTCATTCAAATGGCTGCCTCGGCTGACCATGCAGTAGCCTACACGATCGGTCCAATTTTTAAGCACATTATCGATTGTGTGCAGCTGTATTTCACCAATGGCTTCACCAATATTGTCCTTTAAAGCGTCAATTGTCTCTGGCTTGTCGGTGTAACACTTATCATTTACGGCACCCTACAAATAATAGTCCAACGGTGTCAAATCGCAGCTCTGAGGTGGCCAAACCTCGGCTGCGGCTGATAATGCGATCTTCAAAAACAGGGTGCAAAACATCGATTGTAGCTTCGGCTGTGTGGCACGTAGCGCCGTCCTGTTGAAACCAAATGTTGCCAATATCCTCCTCTTCAATTTTTGTGAACAAAAATTCGTTCAACATGGCCCGATAACGATCGCTATTGACTGTAACGGCCACTCCTTGCTCATTTTCGAAGAAAAATGGCCCAATTATGCCTCTGGACCAAAATCCGCACCAAACAGTGACTCGTTTTGAGTGTATCGGATTTTCAATGTATGCGTGCGGGTTTTCTGTGCCCCAAATGCGACCATTTTGCTTGTTTACATACCCGCCAAGATCAAAATGAGCTTCATCTGAAAAGATGATTGTTTTTGGCAAAATCGGCATCTTCTCTAAGTCGGTCGTAGGCCCACTTAGCGAAGCGAAAACGCATTGGATGGTCAGTTGGCTTCAACTCCTGAACCAATTGGACTGTGTATGGCGTCATACCAAGGTCTTTATGCAAAATTCGTCTCAATGATGTCTCCGAAATGTTCAATTGCTGAGAACGACGGTGAATTGATGTTGATGGCGCTTCACGCACACTTTCTGCCACATCAGCAATATTCTCGGGTGTACGCACTGTTTTTGGCTTTTCACGCTTTGGTTTATCGATGAGGTGCCAGTTTCTTTCACTTTTTTCTCAAGATAACGAACATACGGAGCTGACGGTGCTTCTCTTCTTCCAAAATCCGTACGCAATTTTCGCACACATTCTGCAACATTACCATGATTTTCAAAGTAATGTCGCAATATTTCCCAGCGTTGTTCAAGCGTATACACAACCATATTCAGAGTTCAGCGGAAGGATAAAACTAATTAACTGTCAAATCAGACATGAGCTAAGTGTTACCATTCACGAAATAAGCACTAGTTGAAAAAAAAACGTTAGATGGCGGACCCGTTATTATGGTCGTACAATACAAATTGCATCTGTTCGCACAGTTACGGAAGTAATCGTCCGCAACCATCTTCTGTTATAGTTCAGCCTTAAAATTGTTAATGTTTACATTAACAGTATTATTTTTATCCTTCAAAGAGCGCATTCCTGTTTTATATTAGATAAAAATCGACATTTTTACCGACAACTTGTCAATCGGCATTTCAATGGTCTGGATTTTAAACTGTCAACTATTATTTTTGTCGATCAAATTTCAGTCGACATTTTAACAGTCGATGAAGTTTATATTTGTCCAGTCGACATTTTTTTTTTGTCGACCATTCGTACGCTTCCATTTCGGACCATTTATAGTTCAGCCTTTAATTTAAATAAACTTTGATGTAAAAATTAACAAAGCCGTAAACAATGACAGTTCATTAGTTTGACAGAAAGCAACGGAATTCTTTGATTTATTCCAAATACACGCCGATATGTGTACCTATGTTTGAAGATTTATCCTAGGTAATGTTTGAGTTCGTTGAAATAATTTTCAAAGGTTTTATAAGCAAAATACTTAAGTGGGGGGATGATTTTTGTTTGTCGTCTAATTCATAATACTTCAATCTTTGACGTCTTTCATTTTTCTTCGCGAAAGCAAATGTGTACTTTTCGTTTAAATTAGTGAGTTCTCTCTCGAAATTGGAGATGTGACATTTTTCATTTTTCTTCACAGAAAAGTAACGGTACAGACCTACTGTAACCGTCTTCAAACTGTTCTGCGTTTCCGTCATTTTTGTTTCGTCATTTTGTTGAAGGTTATTGGAGCGTACACACTGTTGATACATTCCACACTATACACAGACATGCTTATGGCATCCTTACTTACTTACTTCCTTTTCCTTTTTAAGGAATTTAGCGCAATGGGACTTAATTCCGCAGCGGTTATTGCGACGTGTCCGACGTCTGGCTGGAAGTCGAAGATTCTGCAAGCCGGAGTATTGTCCTTACATGTCCTTGCCATATTCAATGTCCAGTGTGGAGTTTATTTTACAAGGTCTATGCCGTACAGCGGCATAAATTTTTTGTTGATCATTGTATCGGAAGATTTTTTTCGCCGAAACGACAAAGGATTTCTTCATCCGATATTGGTACTCTCCATCCTTCGGTCCCGTAGAGTTTAACTGGGATCTTATATAAAACCACCTTAATAATTCGAATGAAGGCCTTATAACTTAATTCCCTTCTTAGCGGTTGGCAAGAGTAATTCTTCAGTTTATTTCTGACGAGATATCCTGACAACGAGTTTAAAGCAAAGTCGTCGAAGACAAAATTTTATCTGTCAATGGTCACGTTCTGTACAATACTTCCTTCATCATACTACGATGACATTCCATTGTATCCGACCAATGATGTCAATATCGTCGGCGTATGCTAGTAGTTCCACGGATTTATTGAAGATTGTACCTCTGGTATTGGGTCGAAATTACCTCGCAACACCCTCATCATGTTCAAAAGTAACATGACAATGCGTCACCGTGCTTAAATATTTTGGTATCGAATGTTTCAGTAAGGTCGTTGTCGATCCTGATTTAGCAGCTAGAATTCTCCATCGTCATCCTAAACCAATACTAGACACGGCTCTGTACAGTACGTCTTAATGCTATCTTATGCAACAGCTATTGATCTGGATTTCTTAGGTTTTTTTTTCAGGACCGACCGAAGTGTGGAGATTTGATCTGTTGTGGACTCTCCTGGCCTAAAACCACACTGATAAGGGCCGAGTTTTTGTGAACGGTTTCAGCCGTACATATAAATTGGCAGATAGGGTCTTGTAGACGATCTTGAGGAGACTTATATCACTGTAGTTGGCGCAGTTTTTGTGGATCAGGCAAAAGATACTGAGGTTCCATAGTTGGGGTATGTTACTTACCTATTCATCTACATTGGCTTTATATAGCACATTTCCTGCAGACTTGTAAAGCTTAAGTTAAAATATTGATATCTTCACTTCATTAAGGTAGGGTGGCTGATAGTTTTTGATATGGCGGATTGTCCATCAGTCGTCACAGTCTGGAGAGGTGGTTTTCCATGAGGAAATTGTCTGTAGTGTCACAAAGTCAATTAACCAAAGTGCCTTGGCAGACGTGGTTATATGTGGGCTGTTTTTTCCGATAATGCTGCTAAAGATGTCCATTCTTCCTACCTTAGCGTTTAAATCTCACAGCACGATTTTAACATCGTACTTCGGTAGTTGCTCCAAAGTTTTCTCCAGAAGCTCATAGAAACAGTCCTTAGCGATAGCAATGTCAAATTTCCCCCCCGTTCGAGTGTAACCACATATAAGGCTTATGTTGGCGAATTCATGCCTAAGTTTGTCGCTTATAACAAATCTCCATCAAAAAATCGCTGTTTCTGCTCACTATAACACGGACTGTAGTGGATGACACATCACATCGTCCTCCTTCTTTCTGTTGCATCCCATCATATTTCCTGTATGGCAGTAATGTCTCATCTGAATCAGCTTAGGACTGAAGTGTAATAGCATTCCATGTGCTTAGAAATGGATCCATGCATTCATTAATTCAATTGGTAATTTTTTTTAAACACGGTTCCTCACTTACAAAGGCGGAGATTTATTATAAGCTGCGAGGTAAGGAAAAAGTTGTTTGACAGAAAAAGTTCCCCTCTTCTGAGTATGGTGTTCAAAAAATCTCAGCTAAGGCAAAGAAGGGAAATCTCTGAAAGATTTGTCGTTAATGAGTGGCGCACCATAGAAAATACACGGCCTATACAAATTGTGTTGGTAGTGTCAATGTGGATGTTGCTGTGTAAATAGCTGTATTCCACCTACGGATCCACCCTATATTATCATATCTCTATCTCTGTAAGCCGAACACGATTCCTCACTTGATAAAGAGAAGATTATCTGCAATAGGTATGCTGAGACTATATGTTGTCTCCTCGCCCATGTTACTTAAAGTGTTCTGCCGATTGTTTTGCATATGTCATGTCGGCAATTCATGATTATTATCGGGTTTTTCAATAAGAGCGCTACAAAAGTTTTTTTTTAAATAAAACAAAAACGGTTTTGGATATCAATGAAATTCTTTATTCCTGTGAAAGTACGTTCGATGCCATTATGTATGGAACTCGATTTCTTTTGCATGGCCATCACGGGCACGCTTGCAGAAGTCCAGACGCTGAACCCAATTTTCGACGGTTTTCAAGCATAAATCGGCCGATACTGCTGCAATTTCACGTTCGATATTCGTACGAAGTTCTTCAATCGTCGCTGGCTTGTTGGCATAGACCATAGACTTGACGTAGCCCCACAGGAAATAGTCTAACGTCGTCAAATCGCACGACCGAGGCGGCCAAGCGACTGGTTTCCAATAAATTGATTGTGACATTCGCTGTGTGGCTTGTGGCGCCGTCCTGTTGGAACCACATGTCCTCCAAGTCCATATCATCCAATTCGGGCCAAAAATATTCGGTTATCATTGAACGGTAGCGATTCCCATTCACAGTAACGTGCCGGTCTTGATCATCACGGAAGAAGTACGGCCCAATGACGCCGCCGGCCCATAAACCACACCAAACCGTAATTTTTTCGGAATGATGACTCATGGAGTACTTGTGGATTGCTGCCCGACCAATACCTGACTTCATCGCTGAAGATGATTTTTCGATGAAAATTCACGAACATACGACGCTTCTGGTGGTCAAGCGGCTTCAGTTCTTGCGTCAATTTAATTTTGTAAGGATGTAGGCCGAGATCTTTTCGCAAAATTTGCCACAACGACGTCACAGAGATGCCCAACGCTTGAGAACGACGTGTGAGAGACACATTTGGGCTTTCTTCAACTGAAGCCTCAGCGGCAGAAATATTCTCGACACTACGGGCACTTCTTTGTCTCACTGGCACGGGAACATTTTGTACTGTGCCTGTTGATCTGCTAGGACGATTATGACGACCATAAATTGGACGTAGCGCTCTTAATGTTGAGCTCACTGACTCCGAATTTCGGTAGTAAATTGTAATAATTTCGACTCGTTGTTGGCTCGTATATCTTGGCAAATGGGAAACCTTACTGAAGAGAAATGTCAAAAGAGCGGCAAGAAATATGGCGTCGCTTGCTGTCTCTGTCGCTCTACTTTTGTAGCGTCCCTGTTGAAAAACCCTTTACAAGCTGCGAAGTAAGAAAACGTTTTTTGACTGAATAAGTTCCCCTCTGCAGAAAATGTTGTTTCACTGAATTCTCTGGCATCGGCATATTAAAAACTTGACATTCCGTAACGGCAGCGTCAAGTTACTACTTACTTACTTAAGTGGCGCTACAGTCCGGAATGAAACTGGCCCTCAACCAACATGCCACTTCAATTAGCCCGGTCCTTAGCTAACTGCCTCCAGTTGCTCACTCCAAGTTGGTTGAGGTCGGTTTCTACTTGTGCGCGCCATTCAAGCCGAGGTCTTCCTCTACTGCGTCCGACGTCTGGCTGGGAATTGAAGACTCTGCGAGCCGGATAATGGTGTCCATTCGTTCCACATGTCCTAGCCATCTTAAACGTCCAATGCAAACGGGACCGAAGATTTTCGCAATAAATTTCCTCTCAAAACGACCAAGGATTGATACCGTCTATGCTTCAGCGCCGTAGAGCAGGACTGGCATGACCAGGGTCTGATATAGAATCTCCTTAGTGTTCGAGTAAGGGCTTTACTACTGAATTACCTTCTTAGCCGAAGACAAAGCGGTTGGAAATAGTAATTCTTCGTTTAATTCCTGATGAGATGTTGTTGTCAGAATTAATAGCGGAGCCGAGGTAGACAAAGTCCCGTACTACCTCAAAGTTATATCTGTCAATGGAGAAGTTCTTTCCAAATCGTCGATGTTGTGTGTGCTTTCGAGTTGACAGCATCTACTTAGCGTCACGTTATCTATGCGAAATAAGCTGTTATTAAAATTTCATTTGTCAAAATGTCATTACACCGATCGGTCGATGGTGATTTTTTGGGCGTTAATAAACATTTAATTCTGGTTCATTTCAATGGACGCTTTTACCGTAAGTTATTACTTTCAATACAAATTCCTAAACCCAATAGCTTCAACTGAGTAAATTTGTTTCCCTTTTTTAATTGTTAATGCGAATGTCAATAATAAAACGGAAACTGTAACGGTTTTGCAGCAAGCTTCACCATTTCCCCCTACAGTTCATTGACCTAAGAATAGAAAAGACAAAAATAATCCAAAAATAAATTCTGTACTCATGAATATTTATTTTCATTTCTCTTTTAAAGATTACGACCAAGATGATGAGCCATACTCAGATATCCATCTTGAAGAGCCGTTGGATGGTTATCCCCAGGTCAAAGAAGAGCGTGTATCACCACCTCATTCCACACCACCACCGGAAGAAGACCATCTCCTACCAGTACCTGTCATGCAAATGCCTCCAATCTTAGACATCGCCACGTGCTCTAAATCTCATCATTCAATGATAAACGGTTCTAGCCATGATGATCAACAAATGCCTCCACTGCACAAATACACACCCTCACCCTTCCAAATGCCGCCACCACATTTGCCGATACATCCACCACCACTCAAACACAAGCCTCTAGTGAAGATCACGTTGCCTCCGAAGCCACCAGTATTGCCCAGCCCACAGGTGAAGAGTCCTCCGCCATCCACACCGAAAATGGTTAACGCGAAAAAAATCCCAGTCCTAACCATTCGCAAACGCAAGAAACGCCTTAACATTCCCCAGCTGTCCGATGAGGGTACCAATTCGCCAGTGCCAAATGCAAAACTAACGAAACTCTCCGAGGAAAGCGACTCCAAGGAAGCGGAAACAACACGAATTCCATTTGTTACGTACGGCAAAGCCATGCGAGAGATGAGCACTTCATTGCGCGACATCCAACGTGAGATGATCGATGATTTCTTCAAACAACAAATGGAACTGGCCAAATCGGAACATGAATTCCAGAAGCAACAAGATGCCATATTGTTGCGCTGCTTCGAGGAGCAGACGAAAATGTTGCTGGAAGGTGCCAAGAAATTATTCACAACCAACTCAGCTGTGGCATCGAATGCCGTGTACATAGACGATGAATAGACAATTGCGTGGACCGTTGTCCGCGAGTGAACTGATCATTCCATTTACCAGAAAAGACTTATATCAAACTTAGACTAAGAAGCTAAATATAATCATTCCATAGGAGTACCTAACCTATTTATTTTTTAATACGTTAAGCATATAAGATGGCAACTGTGCAACATTGTTGAATTAATTTATGAAGAAAATAAACGAATGAATTTTATTTTTTTAAATGAATTAAAATTATGTTGTGTCCTTTTCTTGTTTGTTGAGGTCTTGAGGTTTCTGATATAAACGAGCTCTTAAAATATCTCCAGAGGAAAACTTTCCAGGCCACTAAATCCGTTGACTGTGGAAACATCAGCTTTTCTGGAGATGATTTATAGTGATAAAAGCTGTCACAGTAATTGGAGTGTAACTCAGGCTGTTTAGGAAGTTTTACCGATTCGACTGAATCGGCTTTTTACCTCCAAGAAACACCTTTTATTTTTGATAAGGATTCACTGTCAGAATTCAGAGCGGAGTCTCTAGAAGTCTAGACTAATTATCTTTGAACCTTAAGTTGTAGCTTTCGATTGTGATGTTCTGTCCAATTTCTCGATATTGTAAATTCCTTAAGGCCTGCTGAGAATGCGTATCTGTAGCTGACTGAAAAGTTAAAAACAAGGCAACCCGTAAGCGCTTACACAATGTGTATCTGCAGCTTGAAGTTGAATAGAGGGCAACTTCATGCAAGAAATGTACCTCCCTTTTGACAGCCATGCAAGATACCAACTACAGATATGCATTCTGAGCAGGCCTTTACTATTGACCACTGTTTAACTCACTTTAGTCGCTATCTATGCTCTTAGCTCGAAAACCCGGTGGTGACATCTCCTTTAGGGCAAAATATCCAAACTAGGTTTGGCTCTGTATAGTTCATCCCTAAAACGATATTTTTTGCGGCTTTAAAAGTATTAAAAGTGGGTGGTGGCGCTAGGTCCAGACTTGGGCATCATGTTTTTTTCCAGGATCTGCCGAAGTGTGAAGGTTTGATCAGCTGTGGACTTGTATGATCTACTTACTTACTAACTTAAGTGGCGCTACAGCCCGGGATGAACCTGGGCCTCAACCAACATGCATCTCCAATTAGCCCGGTCCTTAGCTAACTGCCTCCAGTTGCGCACTCCAAGTTTATTGAGGTCTGTTTCTACTTGTGCGTGCCACTTAAGGCGAGGTCTTCCTCTACTGCGTCCAACGTCTGGCTGGGAATCGAAGACTCTGCGAGCCAGAGTATTGGTGTCCATTCGTTCTACATGTCCTAGCCATCTTAAACGTCCAATCAGGAGGGTATGTCGCTGTACAACTCGTATAGTTCGTGGTTGAAACTTCGTCTCCATAGCCCGTCGACGCAAATGGGACCGAAAATTTTTCGAAGAATTTTTCTCTGGAATCGACCAAGGATTTCTTCATCCGCTTTTGATACGGTCCATGCTTCAGCGCCGTAGAGCAGGACTGGGATAATCAGGGTCTTATATAGGATTACCTTAGTAGTTCGAGTGAGGGCTTTACTACTAAATTGCCTTCTTAGCCCGAGGAAACAGCGATTGGCAAGAGTAATTCTTCGTTTGATTTCTGACGAGATGTTGTTGTCAGAGTTAATAGTGAAGCCGAGGTAGACAAAGTCCAGTATTACCTCAAAGTTTTATCTTTGGTGACGTTCTGTCCAATTCGTCCATGTTGTGTGTCCTTTCGTGTTGACAGCATATACTTAGTCTTACCCTCATTTACTGCTAAACCCATTTTTGCCGCTTCCTTCTCTATACTAGCAAATGTGGCTATGACATCACGTTGAGTCCTACCAATGATGTCAATATCGTCGGCGAATACTAGTAGTTGCACCGATTTTTGGAGAATTGTGCCTCTGGTGTTGGCTCGGGAGTTTTGCACAATCCTCTCAAGAATCAAATTGAAGAAGTCACATGACAGCGCATCGCCTAGCCTAAATCCTTTTTTGGTATCGAATGTGTCGGTGAGGTCGCTTCCGACCCTGATGATGCATCGAGAATTCTCCATCGTCGTCCTGCACAGACGGACGAGTTTGGGCAGTATACCAAAACTAGACATGGCTCTGTATAGTTCGTCTCTATAAATGCTGTCGTATGCGGCTTTGAAATCGATAAATAGGTGGTGGGTATCGATTTGGACTTCTTGGGTTTTTCCAGGATCTGCCGAAGTGTGAACATTTGATTGTTGATAAACGGTTTCACGCGTTCACATATTACGGCAGCTAGAATCCTGTAGGCGATGTTGAGCAGACTTATGCCTCTGTAGTTGGCGCAGTTCAGAGGGTCTCCTTTTTTGTGGATTGGGCAAACGATGCTGAGGTTCTATTCTTCAGGCATACTTTCATCCGACGAGATTTGGTGGATGTTACTTACCAAGTCATCTCCGCCAGTTTTATAAAGCTAAGCGGTGTTTAAGGATGAGAACACAAGCGTTCTCGCTCTAGCCTATCACCATCAACTCCTACTCTCACCTCCACGCTGGTGACTGGTGGGTGCCTAGTACCTCGACTGGAGATGGGGTAATAAACCCCTGTGGAAAGTCGTTGGTGGCAGCAAACGAGAGAGGGGGGAAGAGTGTCCTCTCACTAAGGCACTCACTCTCAGGCGGCAGCGGAGGAATTCCCTAGATGGAGTCAACGGTGGCGCCTACAGCTCCAGTTTGATCGAACTGGTAGTATATTCCCTATATGAGCTGCTTCGACATATTTGAACACCAGGTCTATAGGGATTTCCAATACTGAGCCAGGGTTTTGGAAAAGAGTTGGTGGCGGAGGAGCCCTCAATGGGTCAACGGCAGCGCTTATATCCCAAAATGGGCTACTGACATCGATATTTTCCGGCCCGCTGTCCTAGGGTCAAAATAAGGGCCTGGCCCTCCAGGTTGGGGGTTGTGCTTTGGGTTAACTACCCATCCATGGAAAACGAACTCTGACAAACGCAAAGGTTTTTCAAAATGTCATAGGAAACCGGAGGCTTTAAACTGGAGTTCCCATTCTTTGTGATAAAAAAAATAACTCCCTATATAAAAATGATGGAGAAGCTGTCCAAGCTGTCACCTATTAGCACAATTCAATGAGTGCCCTTCTTTGGGGATCAGGCAAAAGAAGCTGAAGCTGAGGCAAATATATATTCGACCAAAGTTTGCTAAAATCTTGGGATAACCAAGTCATCCCCGCGGTATTACACAGCTGCGGGAAGCCGTCATTTACGTTAGCCTTGTCATTGCCAATATTAAACAAAAATTCTGTACTCCTCGTCATCGGTTAACAATCTGCATGAGATTCGTCTGGGCCATATTTTATAAAACGAATATCATTGGGCCTGCGCACACGAGTATGCTTCAACCGTAGTCATTATGGTTACTTTCCAAACACACGGGAATATGTTCAACCGGTTGAATTTTGTGTAATATACCAAACTTTATATGTATGTGTAATTCGATTAACACCGAACTAGCCGCCGTATTCTTTTTTTTAATACCACAACTGTCAGAAACGCATGCATGTGTTGGTAGATTCAACCTCTTCAACCACTTAATTTTGGGTGAAAAATTTCCAATGCCTCTCAAACTGTGCTCGCTCCTCACCCGTCCCACCAACAAACATGACGTTCAACCGGTTGAAGCATACTCGTGTGCGCAGGCCCATTGAAATCACTTTGTTCTCGCTAAAATTCGATTACGTAAAACGAGTATCGTTCTAGGTTTTACGATACTCATTTGGCAGTCGTATAGCTTTCGTTTTCGTTGAGTTGTCATAAATATTTCTCGTTTTGCACAATCGCACTTTGTCGTGACTATCGTTTACTTCTGTATCGTTTACTTGCCGATCTTTTCGTTTTATGTAATAGAGCCGCTGTCCAGTCGGAAGCTTAATTTACATTCATAGTATCAGTATCAACCATCCATTTGATATTCGTCAACCTCTTCTGGTGTTCTCTTGGTGAAATTCCGAGCTACATCGGGTTTCTCATGTATCAACTCAACCAAGCGCTCATATTGTTTGGTGCTTATTTGTTCATTCAAATTTTGCTTAAAACACCAATTTTCAACAAACAATCAACACAACCTTAAATAAAAGAATTTTCCTTCGGAACGGATACCATGATAAGGCAGTGAATCCCTATTGAACAGCAACCGAATTAACCAATAGTCGGCATAACAGGCCGAGCATTCCTTAATCCTACCAAACAGTGGCTTTTTCGAGATGCAACAGATTAGTTTCTAATTTCTGAAAGTTGATTTTCAACTTCTAGTCATCTCTGGATTTTATCAAAGTCCCGCTGCAAAAGAGTTCGAACGACCTCGACCGTAGGGGCTGTTCTTACAAGATGAGATCGTCCGCATACCTAATTGGCTGAGTAAGACTACCTATCGCTGGGATAAATGCTGAAGAGAATCGGCGAGTTCATCGACACCCTGTTGGAGACTATTTTTAATGAAACATTCCGAAGTAGACGTTACATTGCCAGTTTTGACAACAAACCAGCATTGGTTTACCCAAGCAGTGGCTTGTTTATGTAAAGTCTGGTCAGCTTCAGATAGAGCCCCTCTAACCATACGGTGTCGAAAGCCTTCTCTAAATCTACCAGACATGCAGCCGTGCACTGCTTTTTGCTTTGTTCCATTGTATATCAGAGACAACTTTGGAGGCGGCATGAATAGTGGAATGGACCGCATTGAAACCAAACTGGGGCTCTGCCATTATCTAATTGTTCTCAGCCCTCTTGAATAGAGGTAGATTGGGAATCTTTTTGAATACATTGCTGATACTCGGTAGGAGACTTATCGACCGGAGATTCGCCGGATTGGAGTTGTCCTTCTTCTTTTTCGGGGCGATGAACCACCGCAGCAGGGGGTAAATGTTCAGTACAATGTTGGATATACCATCGACTCCCGTTGATTTCCTTTTCTTCATTAAATCGAAGATGAACTGAAGTTCAACCTTCGAGATTAACAGCGGACCGGACCCACTTCGCTCGGCAATGATGGCGTTTGCTAAGTTTTCGTCATTGTACCTGGTGAAACCGCGGTTCTCATCTCGCCATTGCGTTATGTCATTTCGGAGATAGAAATGATGGAGGGCATTGTTTTCGTCATTGTACCTGGTGAAACCGCGGTTCTCAGATCACCATTGCGTTATGTCATTTCGGAGGTAGAAATGGTGGAGCAGGGCATTGTTTTCCAGGACACATATAGGGTGCTTTCAATCACCCTATACACTTCCCTAAAAGCAACCCCCCACAGCCTCCATTTTCTCCTGAAGATATTCAATTACAAAGAAATTGTCGTCGAAGACGATTTCTCGGATCGATTCCTGCTGCCAAAAGTATGTTTGTATTAGGTCTGTTCCCGTACTTTTTCAGTAATAATTAGTAAATTCTCAAATTTCTTGGAGTGGGGGTAAATTATCTCAGAAAGAGACAAAATTACCAAAAAGTACGGGAACGCGTTTAAGTAAAAAACAGTAAAATTATATATTTTATAGGCCTTGTAAGGAACAAATGACATAAATTACCTGTCAAAACAAGCGAGTTGTCACTTTTAGATACCAACTGACAGTTTACTGATTTTTACCAACAGAAATTTCTGCCGTAAATTTTTTTACAGATTTTTGTAGAGGGGTAGTTTTTTGCTCTCTCGTGAGCTGTATCTTTAACTTATTTTTGCGTACGGGAACGGCAATAAGTAAAAATAAGTAAAAATCTGTAAGAATCAGTAAGAATCAGTAAGAATCAGTAAATATTATTTTGTACGGGAACAGACCTATTATAGTCCATACCAAATCAGTTGGCCAACGGTCGATTGCGCAGAGAGAGGATTTAAGAGAAATTTAAGATATTGTAAAATAAATTTAAAGAGACCTGCGCAGTAGAATGGCCAACTGATTTGGTACGGACTATATCTGTTGTTCGTTGAAACTTAACAGACGGGAGCTCGTTTTGATGTTCCCTCATAAAAATCCTATTAATTTGTGGAAACATACTCGGGTCGCTGGAATTTACACCTCGGATTCTGTTATTTCAAATCCAATTAATGGTCAACCGATAGTTCTCCTTGATCAATAAGTTGATGTTTTGGATCGACGACTTCAGCGTACGTTTGTCAATCGCGTGTGTTTGTCAATCTGTCAGTCTGTATAAGAGTTTTAGTCTCGTCAGAAGTCCGCTTTTTTTGTCTGTGTCGTCGTCGTGTGTCAATGGTCGCGTTTCTGTACTCAGATGTTTTGTCACGTCATTTGTATTTTTGGTATCGTTCTGTTCATTGATTCTTGAATCGTTTCGTCCATTTGTTGCAAGTATTCGTCGATTTGGTTGTTTGTCAGGTTTCTGTTGTTTGGTGGTCATATGGCACTCGAAAGGAGTTCTCTTAATATGGAGTTGGAGAAGTGTGGCCAGCGCATGCTTGTTTGTAATCGATGAATAGATGGATGTCTAAGATTTTATCCAGGATCTGCCGAAGTGTGAAGATTTGATCAGCTGTGGACATTCCTGTCCCGAAACCACATTTATACGATCCAAGGAAGTTGTCGGTAAACGGATTCTAGCGATCACATAGTACGGAAGATATGATCTTTTATACAATGAGGAGACCATTCCTCTGTTGTTGACTCTGTTTGCGAAACACAGCCCTGAATTTATGATTTGCACATGTTGTTCGATCCACAAAAAAGGAGACCCTCTGAACTGCGCCAACTACAGAGGCATAAGTCTGCTCAACATCGCCTACAGGATTCTATCTGCCGTAATATGTGGACGCGTGAAACCGTTTATCAACAATCTGATCGGCCCTTATCAGTGTGGTTTTAGGCCAGGACAACAATCAAATTTTCACACTTCGGCAGATCCTGGAAAAAACCCAAGAAGTCCAAATCGATACCCACCTCCTATTTATCGATTTCAAAGCCGCATACGACAGCATTTATAGCGACAAACTATACAGAGCCATGTCTAGTTTTGGTATACCGCCCAAACTCGTCCGTTTGTGTAGGATGACGATGGAGAATTCTCGCTGCTCCATCATGGTCGGAAACGACGACACCGACACATTCGATACCAAAAAGGCGATGCGCTGTCATGTGACTTCTTAAATTTGATTCTTGAGAGGATTGTGCAAAACTCCCGAGCCAACACCAGAGGCACAATTTTCCAAAAATCGGTGCAGCTTCTAGCATACGCCGACGATATTGACATCATTGGTAGGACTCAACGTGATGTCATAGCCACGTTTGCTAGTATAGAGAAGGAAGCGGCAAAAATGGGTTAAGCAGTAAATGAGGGCAAGACTAAGTATATGCTGTCAACACGAAAGGACACACAACATCGATGAATTGGACAGAACGTCACCATTGACAGATATAACATTGAGGTAGTACGGGACTTCGTATACCTCGGCTCCGCTATTAACTCTGACAACAACATCTCGTCAGAAATCAAACGAAGAATTACTTTTGCCAATCGCTGTTCCTTCGGGCTAAGAAGGCAATTTAGTAGTAAAACCCTCACTCGAACTACTAAGGAGATCCTATATAAGACCCTGATCATCCCAGTCCTGCTCTACGGCGCTGAAGCATGGACCGTATCAAAAGCGGATGAAGAAATCCTTGGTCGATTCGAGAGAAAAATTCTTCGGAAAATCTTCGGTCCCGTTTGCGTTGACGGGCTATGGAGACAAAGATTCAGCCACGAACTATACGAGCTGTACAGCGACATACCCCTGGTAAAAAAAACTCCGCATTGGATGTTTAAGATGGCTAGGACATGTAGAACGAATGGATACCAATACTCCGGCTCGCAGAGTCTTCGATTCCCAGCCAGACGTCGGACGCAGTAGAGGAAGACCTCGCCTTAAGTGGCGCGCACAAGTAGAAACCGACCTCAACCAACTTGTAGTGCGCAACTGGAGGCAGTTAGCTAAGGACCGGGCTAATTGGAGAGGCATGTTGGTTGAGGTCCAGGTTCATCCCGGACTGTAGCGCCACTTAAATAAAAAATAAATAAAATAAAAACATGTTGTTCGACGATATATCCCTCCAGATATTCCTGTAACATTAAGAGCGTCTCTATTGTGAGACTTTTTACTGCACCTTCCTTGCTTTTCATTTAAAAAGAACCTTTCCCCGCTGCAAATTGCTATGTGTCCACCTTTACATCACTCCAAGTCTCGCGAATAAAATAAAATTAAATAAATAAAACCAAACAGAGGTGTCTGTATATATATTGTTTTTTATATTTATTTTCGTTAGTTTACTACGTCATCGTTTTATTACCAAATCAATGAAAAAAAAAAAGAAATAAAATAAAACGTAAATCAACTTTCTGCTTAAAATTAGTAAAAATCTTTCTAACCTATTATCAGCTTTATGTATTAGTTTATATATCTCTTCTGTTTATATTTATTTTCTATTTACAATCTATACTCGATATTCTACAGGTTTTTTTTTATTTCTTCTCTTCGTACATTAAATATATTAAATAAAAAAAAACACTAAATAAAATTTAATTTAATTTAATGCACAATAATAAAATTAATAAATGAACATGAAAGTATATTTCTAACAAAATCAATTTAATTAACAAATTCTACTATAGTATGTTTGTTATAGAAACAAAAGTGTTTTTTTTATTTATTTATTTTGTTAAGTTTTTTTTTATTCGAATTTTTTGTAAAGCTATGATCGGTATCGTGTTTTTTTTTCTAATTTAATTAATTCTTAATACTGCCAATTATTATTTTTAATTTATTTTTTCGTTTTTAAAAAATGGTTTTCCTGTATTAATTTTAGCCAACAAGCATATAACAGCGAAAAAGTATTTTTTTATTTTTTACTAACAATCCAGTCTCAATTTTTGTTTGTTTGCTTTACATATTCTGTTAAGTTTTTTAATTTTAATATTTTTTTTTAGCTTTCTTTTTAATTCGCTTACTGCCCGGGGAAGCAAGGATTGTAGAGGGGTTTGCTGGTAATGATTTATTTTTCAAAATTTGGTGGAAGCTTGTCGATTTTATAGAACACCAATAACATCATGTGCATTGAGATTCTAAAAGCTTTATATAAACCAGGACTTAGTTTATATTTAATGTAATAAAAGGTCAACTTTTTAAATTTTATTTTGAGGCCCGATGGTATTGGAATCCTGGAAAGGAACCATTACGTGTTGAAGCAATTTACACAGACTTTACAAGCGTTTTTGTTAGAGTGGATCCATTCCCTATTTTTATCAAAACTAAGTCGTTTAATAACGATTTAAAAAAAAAAAACAAAAAGCGAGTGTTCAATAAGGCAAATTTAACAACTGATGTCCCACAATGTAACCATTTAGTATCATTGCTTTTTATTTTGTTTTAAAATAACGTGTGAGTTCAGAAAACAGCCTAAACGACACCAACAAGAAACCCTTGTTTTTGGTGAAGATTACCAACGGATGATCGCAGCCAAGAACGAGGCCTACAAGGCAAACTGCAGGTGAAGATGAGAGCTATCATTGAGCTCTATAGACAAAAAAGGTGTGAAAAACACCGGTTTTTCAGAAAGAAGAAAAAGAGCAAGAAAAGCGCCACTCCAGAAATAATGGATACAAGGCGCGAACAGAATCCTGTCGAAATAAACAAGGACAGATCGTAGTTGAGACAACGTCGATGCAGAGAATAGACTCTGCTGACTGTAAAACGGCGACTATGAAGAATTTCCCGCTGTCAGGCAAAACCAACCATTCAACATTGGCGACGACCTTCGAAATTACCAACCACCCGATCGAAGTGAAGTAAGGATAGCAATATCTAAACGACGGCATTCGACGGCCGAACTTTATAAAGCCGGCGGAGATGACTTGGTAAGTAACATTCACCAACTCATAAGCCTAACTTGGACGAAAGTATGCCTGAAGGATGAAACCTCAGCATCGTATGCCCGATTCACAGAGACTACAGAGGCATAAGTCGCTTAACATCGCCTAAAAAATCGTTACATGTAAACGGCTGAAACCGTTTACCAACAACCTGATCGTCCGTTATCATCGTGGGTTAAGGACAGATGGGCAGATCCTAGAAAAAAACCCAAGAAGTCTTTTATCATCGTGGGTTTAGGACAGGTAAGGCCACAACTGATCAAATCTTCACACATCGGCAGATCCTAGAAAAAAACCAAGAAGTCCAAATTGATACCCACCACGTATTCATCGATTTCAAAGCCGCATACAACAGCATTTATAGAGAAGAACTATACAGATCCACATCTAGTTTTGGTTTCCGCCCAAACTCATAGGTCTGTGCAGGATGACGATTGAGAATTTTCGATTCGGAAACGACCTCACCGAAGCATTCGATATCAAAAAAGGAATTAGGCAAAGCGAGGCACTGTCATGTGACTTCCGTAACAGCATTCTTGAGAGTATTGTGCAAAGCTCCTAATCCAACACCAGAGGCACAATCTTCCATAAATCGTTGCAACTACTAGCATAGCAAACGCCAACTATATTGACATCATTGATCGGACTCAACGTGATGATGGAACAGCAGTAAATGAGGGCAATACCAAGAATCTTCGAGAGGATATTACTGAAACGTTTACAGCCGAAAAAAGAATAAAAAATCTTATCCCCAACCACAAGTTTGGGTTCAAAAGTAAGCAGTAAGCAAGGTTCACAGAATTACTAACATATTAGAGAAAGCATTCGAAGATATGCTCAAGCGTATTCTTGGACGTCTAGCAAGGTGTGATAAACTGGCTCAAAATACAAATACGCCAGGTCATGATATCCTCGAATCATATCTCGAGAATAGACTATTCCATGTAAGATATGGAAACGAATACTCGGAGTTTAAAGAAAGTTCAGCCTGTGTACCGCAATGAAGTGTTCTAAGGCCGCTTCTCTCTCCCGATGTCAAAGAGTATCGAACTACATAGATCTCGCATCTGATACCCCAGGTACCCCACATTGGAACCCCAGAATCAAACACGAGCATAGTCGACGCATAAGGAACGATGAAAATTCCCCTTCGCACTTACCGCCCGCATCTGAAACGGTTACAACATTTTTAGCTGTGATGCGTTCTCTATCTAGTTCTATACTCTTTGCTGGTATATACCGAAGGACGATGACACAACTCTTCCTACATTTGCCGTTGACACCGCTATCCTAACAGTAGGTAGAACGATCGAAGAAACGACTGCAAAACGGACTAAATAAAGTGAATGATTGGGCGGTAGAGGGACTGGCGGATCGCCCTCAAAGAAACTAAATCAGTTCACGTGAATTTTTCCTAAAAGACAACATGAGACTTTTTAGTTTTCCTAAATTTGGTCCGAATACCTTTTGCAAACTGGAAATAACGCTCGACGCAAAGTTGAAATGGAATCCGCCCATGAAAATGAAACGTAATGAACTCGAAATCAAATACAGAGAAGCGCAGTACCGAAAACAAACTGCTTCTATACAAGCATGTGCTAAAGCCGTGGACCTACTGTATACAACTTTAGGGTTGGTCCAAGAAAACAAATGCCAAACTTTTCAAAATAAAGTGATTCGTCGTGTGAGAGACAAGCGTTGGTCATCTCTGTGACATCGTTGTGGCGAATTTTGCGAAAAGATTTTGGCCTACATCCTTACAAGATTAAATTGACGCAAGAACTGAAGCCGCTTGACCACCAGAAGCGTCGTATGTTCGTGAATTGGGCTGAGCAACAACTTGAAAATGATTCGGATTTTCATCGAAAAATCATCTTCAGCGATGAGGCTCATTTCTGGCTGAATGGCTTCGTCAATAAAAAAAATATGCGGTACTCCATGAGTCATCATTGCATCCCGAAAAAATTACGGTTTGGTGTGGTTTATGGGCCGGCGGCGTCATTGGGCCGTATTTCTTCCGTGATGATCAAGACCGGCACGTTACTGTGAATGGGAATCGCTACCGTTCAATGATAATCGAATATTTTTGGCCCCAATTGGATGATATGGACTTGGAGGACATGTGGTTTGCAACGGGACGGCGCCACAAGCCATACAGCGAATGTCACAATCAATTTATTGGAAATTGCAGCAGTATAGGCCGATTTATGCTTGAAAACCGTCGAAAATTGGGTTCAGCGTCTGGACTTATGCAAGCGTGTCCGTGGTGGCCATGCAAAAGAAATCGAGTTCCATACATACTGGTATCGAACGTACTTTCACAGGAATAAAGAATTTCATTGATATCCACAACCGTTTTTGTTTTATTTAAAAAAAAACTTTTGTAGCGCTCTTATTGAAAAACCCTATACAAGCATCGTGATATGCTTTAAACGATATCCATAGGGATCTTGGGTTTTCTATAATAGAAGCTGAAACTAGAATTTTCGCCCGAAACCATAGAAACCGACTAATCGGGCATGTCAACAATACAGCCCAACAAAATGTTGGATGAGGGCAATTTAATGCGCCGACTACAAACAACGAAACCTCTGGAATTGGCGAGATAAAAAATAACCGCGTCTAAATTGCGCAACCAGCGGGGTCTTTCAATAGAAAGTTTAAAATTTGTCATAGAAAATTGCTTGATAAGATTTATCTTAGTTGCAGGAACTAACAATTTTTATCGAAGGGTGGTATTATTTTTAATCAGTAAGAATCTGACACTACTCTCATATTGTCTATGGAAGATCATGGATAGACATACTCCCGAACAACGTTTGCAAATCATTCAATTCTATTACGAAAATGTACGTTCTGTGAAGAATGTTTTTCGCGCGCTTTGGCGATCTTATGGTATCGACCTAGTGACGCAACTATTCGCCATATCATCAAGAAGTTGGAGACCCAAATTCACTATTTGACGGCACTCGACTAAATAGACCTCTTCCAGCGCGTATTGTTGAAATTATAGCGGCTGTAGCTGACAGTATAGGCGAAATCGCGATGAATCGATTCGGTAGGTGGGATTTATGGTGTCCACCTACTGAAGCCACTATTCGCCATACCATCAAGAAATGGGAAATATTCACTCGACTAAATAGACCTCTTCCAACGCGTAATGTTGACAATATAGCGGCTGTAGCTGACAGTATAGGCGAAAATCGCGATGAATCGATTCGGCGCCGTTCTTAAGAACTTGGCCTGTCATATGTAACAGCATGGGCGTTTCTAAGAAAGGATCTTGGTTTGAAGGCATACAAAATTCATCGAAAATTGACGCAAGAATTGAAGACGGCTGACTTTCCGTTGCATTATCTTTTCAGTGAATGGGCTCTCGAGAGATTTTCTAAATAACCACTAATTTCGACCAACATTTTGTTCAGCGATGAGGCCCATTTCTGGCTCAATGGATACGTCCATAAGTAACATTGCCGTAGACGGGACGAAGAATAACCGCAAGAGGTTCAAGAGCTGCAGTTACAAACACTCACAACAACCGTGTGGTGTTGTTTATGGGCCCGTGGAATCATCGGTACGTATTGTTTGAATAATGAGGCTGCCGCCAACGATACTGTGAATGAAGCACGTTATCGCGCCATGATAACGGACTATTTTTTGTCTGAAATTGAAGCCCAAAATCACAACAAAATGTATTTCCAACAAGACGGCGCTACTTGCCACACAGACCGAGAAACAATGGACATATTGAGAGACCGCTTCGGTGAACAATTAATTTTTCAATTCGGACCAGTGAATTGCCCAACAAAATCGTGCGATATCACACCGTTAGACTTTTTCTTTTGAGGCTACGTTAATTCTAAGGCGTTTGTGGATAAGCCAGGCTACAATTGAAGCTTTGGAGGCCAACATTACCCGTGTTATTCGCGATATACCAACGAATATGCTCAAACGCGTAATCGAAAATTGGAACGTCCGTATGGACGAGCTACGGCGCAGTTGCGGCCTACTTTTGAAAGGGTTTTTCTTAAAAAAATTGAATCAAGTATGGTTCTTTAGACTAATAGTAAAGATTTCCCGGTATATTTGATTTTTTTGTGGAATTTCGCATTAAAAAAAATGTTTTCTTGATTGACAATCATCTAAATAAAGAACCACCGCTAGACTCTTATCCACATTACAAACAATCGGTTCTGCATCCCCAACAAGGGAAAACAAAATCCTTTACTCTTCCCCCCATCGACAATATTGCTTCCCCCAGCTTTCATATCCTCACAAAATTAAGCAATCAATCTACAAAACTTCTACACGCACCAACAGCAATGCAAATTAACACGTAAGCATACATGGTATCAATCAACTCCAATAAACTTAATCTGTTTCATTATATTTACAATTTTTGTATGTGTGTGTGTTCTTAAATTCTTATTTACAATAGGTAAGTTAGTTGTGTGTGTTTTGCATTCCAACTGAACATCTAATGGCAAACAAATTAAACTAAATGATTTAAAAAACAAAAATACGAGATTGCTAAAAACGCAACATCTTTTCAGTTTCAACATGTATATAACGTAGGTAGTGTAGTTTTTCTTTTTTTAGTTTTAAATAGTAAAAATGTATTTGATGTAGGAAGATGTAACAATGATAGGATTCCATGATTTGACTGAGAATTATATATTAGATCGGAACATAACAAATGCTGAACGAATTATTAAGTTATACTCTTGTTAAAATGGTAGCACTCGAAGCCACTGGTTTCATCTTAATTTAAGCAAACAAAAGGAAATCCGTTTTATATCTTAAGAAGGTTCTCTTGTGGCCTCTTTAAAGTTCTGGCATTCAACTGCAGATAACAAAGAAATGTCTAAATATGGAGAACTAACCATTTTTGTTGTTTGTTTTACTTAAAGAACTCCGTTTACAATAGCCTCTAAGCTCTGGTGTTATATTTTTTAAACTAATTGTGTGTTTGCGTGTGTGTGTGTGTTTAATGTTGTTGGTGTTTAAAAGGCCAGGCTTAATCGGGACGATATATGGGGGTTTTCGGTATAAATTCGATTTGAATAACATATTCCATCATCGAACTTGAATCACATTGTTGCTTGTTCAGTCGCCAGCGTAGACCAAGTTTATGATACAAATGACTATTTTCCCATTCGAGGAGTTTGTCTAGGGTGATTTGCGTCTAAATGAGAAGAGAGAGATGGAGAGATTTAGCATATAAATTCCATTTGCATGTTGAAGATGTGACACACTTACCCTCTTACTTAGGCATATAACGGGCCATAAGGAGCAACCTAGGGTGCAACAACAGCAAACGCATCCACAGAATAACCATTTCACGTTGACAGGAAGTGTTTTCTTAAGAATACCATTGATGCGACTTATTGTCGCTTTAAATTCTTCGGGTGCCACGCGAGAGACCAGCCCCGATGGAAATTCCGAGTTGAATCGATTACTGAGACCAAATCTGAAATGAGAAGAAGTGGGATATTATTATTATTTTGTCAAGAAAGGTGGGGTACATTATTATATCCGAATGAATCATCCATTTTATGTTGAGTAAGAGTGATAACAGGACACAAGTTGTTGGCTAAATACTATAGAACCACAGCGGAGAAGCATGCATCATATATGGAGGAAGGGCAGCCACCCTGACGTCGCACAGAGGAGTATTTTACCTAAAAATGTGGACAAAATTATACGGCAGGTTGAATAAAACTCGTCCGTTTCAAAAATGAGTTTTGGCTCATATTAAGAATGATTTTATCAAAAATACTAGCAACCCGGGCCGACTTCGCCCGGGTACAATTTTAATGACGAAAATTTGATTTTGTCCACATAGACCTCAATGCACTTTAGGATTCCCTGGGAAATGCACATCATAACAGTGAAAACCACATCGAAATCCGTTCAGCAAGTCTCGAGATTAGCGCATACGTTTTGGGACTTAATTCAATACTACAAGGTGGCGCAAAAATAACCTTCCGATGTTTTTTGGCTGTAATTTAAAAAAAAATGAAAAACTTTGTGGATTATTTTTATTTGGTCTTTTAATTTTGTTTACATCAAGTCGAGAATATGATGTCATGTAAATGGCCGCCGCCACAGTTGATTGTCATTTGAGCCCTTTTTATGGCATTTTCCATCACTTTGGCCAAAACTTCCGGCAATAGGTCCTCACATTCTTGACGGATATTGTCTTTAAGAGCTGCAAGAGTCTGAGGCTTGTTCACATAAACCCGCGACTTCAAAAAGCCCCACAAAAAGAAGTCTGGAGCGGTCAAATCAGGCGATCTTGCTGGCCAGTGCAAATCGCCAAAACGGGAGACTAGGCGCCCGGGAAATGCATCCTTCAGCATATCGGTTGTGGCACGTGCAGTGTGTTCCGTTGCACCGTCCTGTAGGCGTTGGACGGCTAGGAAATCTGCGACGAAATTCACGTTGTGCCAAAGTCACCGACCGATTATTGCTCAAATAAATAGTCACCAATATTCCGCGTTCTGGAGCAGTGTAGCGTAACATTGTTTATTAACGTGTATTTCGCATGTGTTTACTACACAAATGTCAAAACAGAACTGACATTAGGGGCCAATCGCAAAATTTATAGCATTTTCTGATAGGAGGATTACTTTTGCGCCACCTTGTATGTATAGATATGCAAATAAAAAAATTAATAGAAATACAGACAATTTAAAAATGTCTGTGGGAGTCGATTCAAGACATCTCTATTACAATCCTCTCGTTAGAACTTTCTATTAACTTGTTGCCTGTATAAACGAAAATGCTCATTTCCTACCTCTGTCGCTTTTTCTGATAGTTGGCCAATAGGTAGTATAGCATGGTTTATTACTGTGGCCCCAAGAGTTACAACTTTATCTATTGTTTTCGACATTGGATACCATCCATAGACTTTAATATAAAGTTTTGCAGTTTCTGTAGTATAATTTGAGAGTTATTCGGCCCTATCGAGGTATCCGTCGGAGCGGAAAATTCTCCGATTTTGTACGATTCGGAGGATTTTTGCTTCGAGGTATTTTTCCGAAAAGCTGTTCGGAATATTTCTCCGACATTTTTCTCCGAAATTTTTGACAGCTATGTGTCATTCTTTTTCCGATTTCCTCCGACACAAATTCTTCGCGAAATTTATTTACGAATTGTAGTGAAGAGAAGCCTTCGCATTTGTGTAGTATTTTTTTCCGATGACACATACCTCGAATGAAATTTAAACCTCCGACGAAGTATGCGTTGCGGAAAATTGTCCGCTCCGACGGATATCTCGATAGGGCTGATTGTGTCCACTTGACATGACTTCTAATACTACCCTAAATTTACTTAAAAGATTAATGTCTACACCAGTAATTCGGGAACCAGTTTTAGGATTCGCAAGAGTTGAGTTCTTGATCTATAAATATAAATTTTCCCACCATATTCCTATTCGGACTTTGCTTTACCTACTTAAGTGCCGCTACAGTCCGGAATGAACCTGGGCCTTAAACAACATGCCTCTCCAATTAGCCCGGTCCTTAGCTAACTGCATCCAGTTGCGCACTCCAAGTTGGTTGAGGTCGGTTTCTACTTGTGCGCGCCACTTAAGGCGATGTCTTCCTCTACTGCGTCCGACGTTTGGCTGGGAATCGAAGACTCTGCGAGCCGTAGTCCATTAGTTCTACATGCCCTAGCCATCTTAAAAGTCAAATGCGGAGTTTTTTTTACCAGGGGTATGTCACTGTACAGCGTGAATAGTTCTTGGTTAAATCTTTGTCTCCATAGCCCGTCAATGCAAACGGGAACGAAGATATTTCGAACAATTTTCCGCTCGAATCGACCAAGGATTTCTTCATCCGCTTTTGATACGGTCCATGCTTCAGCGCGGTAGAGCAGAACACGGGTCTTATATAGGATCTCCTTAGTAGTTCGAGTAAGGGGTTTACTACTAAATTGCCCGAAGAAACAGCGGTTGGCAAGAGTAATTGTTGTTGTCAGAGTTAATAGCGGAGCCGAGATAGACAACGTCCAATACTACCTCAAAGTTTGGTGACGTTCTGTCCAATTCGTCGATGTTGTGTGTCCTTTCGTGTTGGCAGCATATACTTAGTCTTACCCTCATTTACTGCTAAACCAATTTATGCCGCTTCCTTCTCTATACTAACAAACGTAGCTATGGCATCACGTTTAGTCCTTCAATCATGTCGTTATAGTCGGCGTATGCTAGTAGTTGCACCGATTTTTTTTTTTTTTGAAAATTGTGCCTCTGGTGTTGGCTCGGGAGTTTAATCTTCTCAAGAATAAAATTGAAGAAGTCACATGACAGCGCATCGCATTGCCTAAATCCTTTTTTGGTATCAAATGTGTCGGTGAGGTCGTTTCCGACGCTGATGGAGCAGCCAGAATTATCCATCGTCATCCTACACAAACGGACGATTTTGGGCGGTATACCAAAACTAGTATAGTTCCTCTCTATAAATGCTGAAGTATGCGGCTTTGAAATCGATAAATAGGTAATTGGTATCGATTGTACGATTGTGATTGGGATTTTTCCAGGATCTGCCAAAGCGTGAACATTTGATCGGTTGTGGACTTTCCTGGCCTAAAACCACACTGATAAGGCCTTTGTTTTATAAGTTCATATTATCATCTTTTTACACCTCTCTATCTCCATTTTCGAAGGTAGTTTTAAATTTTTTTGAAAAATAATTTTGCCAATACAATCAATTAATATTTGATAGCAAATCTTTTGGCGCGAAGTTTTTTTTGGAAATAGTTGGAGTTAATATTTCTCTAAGAATTTAAGCTGAACTCACTTCAACTCGTATAGATAACACCTACAATAAAAACACATTTTTAACAAAACAAGTGTATAAGCTAAGTAAAAACGAGGTATAATGGTGCTGAATCAAGTGTAGCTATAGAAATCTATATCTCTTTCCAAAGTACGCATCGTCTATTTACAGATCTACAGTGTTCCCACAGTAAAAACAAAAAAAAAACGCGATTCAAATGTTACGCTTTACCTTTAGTCCCCTTCAGCAACAGCATGTGATTAACAAAATTCGCACGATCTTGGAGGCCAATTCATAGGACCAAAACGCGAAATAATGCGCTCATCTAACATCCCCTTCAACAAATCAATTGTAGCACGAGCTGTGGGACATGTTGCGCCGTCTTATTGACACAGCTCATGCACATCATGGTTGTTCAATTGATAAACGAAAAAGTCAGTAATCATGGCTCTATAGCGGTCACCATTGATTGTAACGTTTGTTGACGTATCCATTCAACCAAAAGTGAGCTTCATCGCTAAACAAAATTCTCTTATGAAAATTGGGATCAACGGCAATCTTCTTTGGTCCCATTCACCGAATCTACGCCTTGCTAGGTGATCCTGTGGCTTCAAGATCTTTCCGAAAAACCTTCCAGAAAGATGGACAGATATCCAATTCCTGCGCACGATGGCGGATAGACTGATTCGGGTCTTCCTCTACTCTGCGCTCTACAGCAGCCATTATCTGGAACGTGTGATGGTCTTTCGACAAGTTGGGCTAAGCTGCCAGTAATGGCAATCATTTCAGCTGTTGTTCTGGTTTGAGTCGTCAACGTTAAAATCTACAAGAATGAAGAATTCATCTGTTGGATGACGATTTTTTCCCAGTTATTTGGGAAAAGGTAAGATCAGCATATGAAATTAAAAATTCCAAGGCAGATTGCATCGAATCCTGTCTTTGACATGTTAGATAAAATCTAGCATAAGCACATGGATCAAGTGGCAGAAGGAATGCATACTTGCTAATCGTAGTCAGGACATGATCGTTTTTTATTTCTTTTTCTGTTAGAACCAGAATATATGAACTTTCTCTTTGAAGATATTGGTGTAAGATGTAAAGTTATCTGTTGGACTATCTCAAAACTCAAATGTTACAGACTTTGATCACATGTTCGGTCTTGGCGTTGCTGTTATTATCAAAAAAAAAAAAAATAGTCCTACCCGGAGATCCGAATGGTGACGACTTTATTTCGGCATTCATAATGGCATATCCTGGACCCCGAAAGTTAAGTCATCATCATGGAATAGGTAATGTCGGCATTGGCATTATGAATATTGGGTTGGAATGCAAGGAAATCACTTCTAGTCAAACTTAACATCCTGGCGCGCTCATCGACAAGCACCAGTTGCATTCAAATTCGTTGACATTTCTAAAGAACCACTGACTTTAAAAAAAAGAAGATCAACCAGAACAATAACAGAAAGATATTCGTGTTAAGCTGGGCAAACAACTAAATGAATTTACGCCTAACCCCAGGTCAGTAGTAGGTCAGAGGAGGTTGTGTGTAGAGGGCTCGTATCGTCAAAAATTACGTCGCTTTTCAGTTTGATAACACCGAATACATTTTGCAGTCTCATTATGATCCAAACAGGAAAAACTAATAAAAAGTACTTTCCACTTCGTTCCATGTCTGGTTTGTTTTACATTAAATGGAATTCCATTAGCTGTTTTGCATTCGCGCAGCCCACGCAAAATGTTGTAAGCAGACAGCTTTGTTTCAAATTGAGGCATCGGGTTCCACAAATCGGAATACCTAGCCCAAATGAACATTAGGAAAGTTGATTAACAGCAATGAATAAATTAAACTACATATTAGCTTGTGAAAATAGCATAAAAAACTTAAAACTTCCATGTGACTGGAAGTATAATCAAACGGAAATATTATGTTAGGCATTACAAAACAGAGGCAAAGTCTGTAGGTCCACTTTAACCATATGAAGTCATTTGTTGTTTAAAAGCGGGTGAATATATGTGGCGACCTTGGCGTGTTTTTGTATTTCGTTAATTTATGGCCGGTTTATTCAGCTGCAGTTTATGATGTTGTAAATTGATTGACTCATTTATTGAATCGATCATTTGTATCTAACGGATCTGGACAGACTGGTCAACTATTGGAACAGATATGTGGATAAAAATATAAAATATGTTTGAAACTAAGTACACTCTCAATGTCGACATGTTATTGGGTCTTATTCAGCTTTATATAAAGAAATGCGGTCGCTGACGTTGTCAAGGAATAAATTTCTTTCCTAAGTCATGGCTTATGATAAACACGCATTTAAAAAAGCACTGTTACCGTTGATTATAAACCTATTGCAACTGAGTTGTAGATGTTTCTGTTCACTTATAGACGGTCATTGTATTTGCTGTTTTTTGCAATCTCCACTCATATTTCCTGGTTGTCAGTGATGCCTGCTTAGTACCAGTTAGGTTCTTTAGAAACAATCCTAAACATAACACGAATTGACTTACAAATCAATGACACAGCAGCAAAAAGCGCAGCAAGACTCAAAGAAACGGGCAATCTACTCATGAAGCCTTTTGGCCATAGCTCAATATTAAACTTAATGGCATATGTGGATGTAGCATCTGACTACATTATCCCATACCACGACTTTGATACTAATTACTCTATCAGAATACCAAGCAGAGACGAATGGTCTTCAAACAATGTGTTATCTAACATACTTACTTACTTAAGTGGCACTACAGTCCGGAATGAACCTGGGCCTCAACCAACATGCCTCTCCAATTAGCCCGGTCCTTAGCTAACTGCCTCCAGTTGCGCACTCCAAGTTGGTTGAGGTCGGTTTCCACTTGTGCGCGCCACTTAAGGCGAGGTCTTCCTCTACTGCGTCGGACGTCTGGCTGGGAATCGAAGACTCTGCGAGCCGGAGTATTGGTGTCCAATCGTTCTACATGTCCTAGCCATCTTAAACGTCCAATGCGGAGTTTTTTGACCAGGGGCATGTCGCTGTACAGCTCGTATAGTTCTTGGTTGAATCTTCGTCTCCATAGCCCGTCAACGCAAACGGGACCGAAGATTTTTCGAAGAATTTTCCTCTCGAATCTACCAAGGATTTCTTTATCCGCTTTTGATACGGTCCATGCTTCAGCGCCGTAGAGCAGGACTGGGATGATCAGGGTCTTATATAGGGTCTCCTTAGTAGTTCGAGTGAGGGCTTTACTACTAAATTGCCTTCTAAGCCCGAAGAAACAGCGGTTGGCAAGAGTAATTCTTCGTTTAATTTCTGACGAGATGTTGTTGTCAGAGTTAATAGCGGAGCCGAGGTAGACAAAGTCCCGTACTACCTCGAAGTTATATCTGTCAATGGTGACGGTCTGTCCAATTCGTCGATGTTGTGAGTCCTTTCGCGATGACAGCATATACTTAGTCTTACCCTCATTTACTGCTAAACCCATTTTCGCCGCTTCCTTCTCTATACTAGCAAACGTGGCTATGACATCACGTTGAGTCCTACCAATGATGTCAATATCGTCAGCGTATGCTAGTAGTTGCACCGACTTTTGGAAAATTGTGCCTCTGGTGTTGGCTTTGGAGTTTTGCACAATTCTCTCAAGAATCAGATTAAAGAAGTCACAGGACAGCGCATCGGCTTGCCTAAATCCTTTTTTGGTATCGAATGTGTCGGTGAGGTCGTTTCCGACCCTGATGGAGCAGCGAGAATTCTCTATCGTCATCCTACACAAACGGACGAGTTTGGGCGGTATACCAAAACTAGACATGGCTCTGTACAGTTCGTCTCTATAAATGCTGTCATATGCGGCTTTGAAATCGATGAATAGGTGGTGGGTATCGATTTGGACTTCTTGAGTTTTTTTTTCCAGGATCTGCCGAAGTGTGAAAATTTGATCGGTTGGAGACTTTCCTGGCCTAAAACCACACTGATAAGGGCCAATCAGGTTGTTGGTAAACGGTTTCAGGCGTTCACATATTACGGCAGATAGGATCTTGTAGGCGATGTTGAGGAGACTTATGCCTCTGTAGTTGGCGCAGTTCAGAGGGTCTCCTATTTTGTGGATCGGGCAAACGTTTCCATTCTTCAGGCATATTTTCATCCGACCAGATTTGGCTTATGAGTTGGTGGATGTTACTTACCAAGTCATCTCCGCCGGCCTTATAGAGCTCAGCGGGAAGGCCGTCATTTCCGGCAGCCTTATTAAGCTTGAGTTTAGATATTGCTATCCTCACTTCACTCAGGTCGGGTGGTTGGCAGTTTTCGCTGTCGTTGCCAATATTGAATGGTTCGTTCTGCCTGACAGCGGAATGTTGTTCGTCATCGCCGTTTAACAGTCTGCAGAAGTGGTTCTTCCATATCCTCAGCATCGACTGTGTCTCAACTACAATATTTCCTTGTTCATCTCGACAGGATTCTGTTCGAGCCTTGTATCCTTGGCTTTGACGTTTTACACTTTGGTAAAACTTGCGAACATCGTTCCTGGAGTGGCACCTCTCTATATCCTTGATCGCGCGCTTTTCTTGCTCTTTTTTCTTCTTGCTGAAAAGCCGATGTTCTTCCCTTCTTCTTTGCCTATAGAGCTCAATGGCAGCTTTCGTCTTCACCTGCAGCTTAGCCTTGTAGGCCTCGTTCTTGGCTGCGAGCATCTGTCGGCATTCCTCATCAAACCAGGGGTTTCTTGCTCAGTCCTTTCCGAGGCTATTGGTTGCTTCGTAACATAAGCTTTTTTCCATGGATGGATAGTTAACCCAAAGCACAACCCCCAACCTGAAGGGCCAGTTCCAATTTATTAGATACCCCTAGGACACGGGGCCATCAGTATCCACTACGGGATTGAGCGCTGCCGTTGGCCTTTCGGTTCATCCGCCACCATCTCTGTTCAAGGGGCCTGACTTACCCTTGAAATTCCTAGACAACCTGTTGTCCGAATATGTCAGAGCAGCTCATCTAGGTTCGCCTGGGACAGCAGGCCGGTTATTCATCCGTGCCATTCTCACCAGGGTGTTTATAGTGTTGCTGTTTTTCGTCGTGTTATCAACACTCGCACTTATCGTTTAGCAAGTCAAATCCGGTTGGATGAGACCAGTACCCGATGGTTACCACTTGGAGGTAAAGATAAGCACATTTGATGTGTAGTCAGAGTTGCAACACTGGGCATTGCCAAGTTAACGCCAATCAGAGTCTACCCTCGTTCTATAACACCCAACCATCAATCCCCCGCTAGCAACTAAAAAACATGTAATAACCAAGCACACTCAAAAAGCAACCATAACAAGATGGCAAAATTCAATAACTTGTATAGACACAAATCTCTCTGGCCGGAGTTAAGCAGCAGTAAATCAAACAAGCTAATAGCTTTGAACAGAGCATCCATTTCTATAGCGGTGAGAGTGATAACAGGTCACAACCTGTTCGGTAAGCACTCCCATAAGATAAAACCGACTGGTGCGAACCAACTTTGCAGGAAATGCAGCGACCCTGATGTCGAAGAAGAGGTCTCACACCTACTATGTCCCTGCCCTGCGATCAGTGGCAGCCGTTTAAAAATACTAGGCAGCAGTGGCGAGGCGTCCATATAACTCGATTCCTACCGAGTTACCTTTTGAAATTCTACTTTTCAACAATGTACCAATAAAACAAGCAACATGAATCTTAATATCCCCATATAAACATAGTGCACATCGAGTTTTTTCGGGTCTTTCAAATGACATACAAAACGATTTGATACATAGTATCGCTGCAGTGATTAAAGATGAAATTAAAGTTGAAATAAGTGAAACGCGATTTGTGTCCATTATGATCGATGAAACACCAGACGTGAGCCATAGGGAACAACTAAGTGCCGTATTGCGATACTTATCGGAGGAAGGAATAGAGGAAACGTTTCTTGGTTTTTTTGACGTGAGTGAGAGTCGAAATGCAGAAGAGCTCTCAAAACACATTTTTAATATACTTGATGTATACGGTTGCAAGGAAAAGTTAATAGGGCAATCTTACGATGGTGCCGCGGTTATGTCCGGGGAAGTAGGTGGAGTTAAAAAAAAGGTCCTCGATGCATGTCCAATGGCTAATTTTATTCCTTGCTACGCACATGTTTTAAATTTAGTGTTATCCCGATCACTTGAAAATATAACTGAGTTAAAGTTTTTTTTTGGCAATATAAATACTGTAGTGCGCTTTTTCAATAAATCAACTAAACGTTCAAATCTTTTGAAACAAAAAGCAAACCGACGCATGCCGGGAGTATCAGAAACTCGCTGGCATTACCATTCACGAATAATTAACGTTATTTGTAACTGTAGATTAGATATAATTGAAACTTTTAACCAAATATTAGGCAATCCAAAAGAATGGGATAATGACGCACTTTCAATGGCCGAAAGTTTATTGCTTAAATTAGAAGGGAAAGAGTTTTGTTTTATATTGAACACGCTTTCCGAGATTTTTGCTAAAACCGATGTATTGTTTAATTTAATACAAAATAAACAAACGGATGTTGAAGTTGCTAAGCGAGAAATCGAGTGTTTTGAGTCTTGGCTTTGTACTGACTTTCTAAACAAATTTGGTTCCATTTTTGAAAGCATAAACGATTGTGCTGAACCTCCACGAAAACGCAGATTACTCGAAATTGATTTAAAAACTCAATATAAGCGCCTTCTTGTAGAAATAAAGGACAATATTATATCCCAACTTCAGACAAGATATAAATCTTTCACGAATTTAATTTTTTTGGATCTACTTAATAAATCAAAATACAGTAATTTTGCACTATCAAGCCCAGATGATAAAATATCTTCTCTGATTAATTTTTTTCCTGGAATTTTCGATTTCACAGCTTTGAAAAATGAACTAAAAGTTCTCTATACTACATCTTCACTTCAACAACTTGACGTTCTAGCACTTTATAACCATTTGAGAAGCGAAATATTGCGTGAAACATTTTCCCAAATTTTAAAATTAACTGCACTATTTTTAACACTACCGCTTACTGTTGCCTCCGTGGAGAGATCTTTTTCCACTCTGAAAAGAATTCATACATATTTAAGAAATTCTCAAGGAGAAAACAGGATCTCTGATTTAGCACTTTTATCAATAGAAAAGCGACTCCTTTTAAAAATGAAAAGTAGACCTAACTTTTATGAAAAAGTTCTTGCAGAATATGTTAAAAAAGATCGGAGAATAGACTTAGAGTACAAATAAAAAAATCAGTTTAGCAAAACTTTTCACAATTTTTTCAAACTTTTGCTGTTTTTAAATTCCTACTTATCATTAATATTTCCTATTTTTAACTTATCCACATATAATATATACAATATGTGGATTTTTTTATTATTGTATTTATTTATTTATTTAATTTAACAAAAAGTAATTTGTGAAGTTCCTTTTTTTACCATCAATTTTCTTAAAGGTATTGCATTTGCATCTGCCAAAAAAGGTTTCTTTCGAAGCCACTTTTATTATACTTCAGGTTCATTGTAAATTTTGGCTTTAATGACTTGAAGTATACGAAATTGGCTTGAATTGCTTTACTTATATGCGATTTGCAATACACAATATAATTTCAGAAAGCGTTTGCAGGTGCATATTTTTGCCGACTTACCATATAACATTTTCCACGCCACGCCACTGCTAGGCAGCCTATACTTCGACGACCTAAGAGACCTAACGACTATCCCAATAGCGCTGATAGTCCGCTTTTGTAGCAGATCAGGATGGAGCAACTACCTCTTTGAGGCTGAAGGAGCAACACAGACCAGCACCACATAAGTACAACTAGCGAACTTAAACAGGTATCCTCTTTCTCTATTTTAGGGTACTTTCTTCGAAGGGTATCACTATGGGCCCACGTAGGCCTATGCGAGCTTGACGACTCACTCGAGCGTCAACAGCCCATCTAACCTAACCTAACCTAGTTTCTTTGCCAGCTGGTCAAATAGAAGGCAATGTGCTTTCATGAAAACTCGAACGTTTTTAACAAGATCAGTATACTTCACTCAGTCACGAAAGGTCGGCCGTAAGTTTGTAATATCAACGTTGGATATGCGTCATCGAACATGAACTTCTCCGACAATTTTGTTCTATTAAACAGAAGCGGTAGCGGATTATTTCACAAATTCAGTTGAAGCGCTCATTCTCTTAATGAATTGGCACCCACAACTCGCCCTATGGGTTTCAAAATGCATAGGTAGAGGATAGTACTGTCAAGAAAATATCGTCTAAATGCGAACATACGAATATGCCCATCGAACAATGTATACCCCAGGTGGTTTGCTAAACGTAGAGGCTGCCAGCGGTTTGCCGATACAGATGATTTGGTCTAGTTTGGTACCACGTAGATGGTGAGGATTTCTTCCTTCTACGCTTTTAAAACCACCCTGAGCTCTAAATAAAATGAAGAAGCCTTTAATCTTCCATGTTGGACAATTGACAGAGATCGTGAAACCTAACTGCTGCATTCATTTGTATGTCCGAAGTTAAATCTTCCCACAAAGAATGTAATTTCTTGTTCCACCCCGCATACCAACGCGAATTTTAGAAGCTGCTAAGAAAGTTGAACATTCTCGGATATTGGTCAGACGATCGCAAGAGGCGGGGCAGAGAAAAGATGTTGTTGCTTTCGTTATTGGAGAGACTGACCTTTTTGAGTTAGAGGAAGAATTTGCTTCCGCAGAGTTAATAACGGGTCCGCCATCTAACGTTTTTTTTTTTTCAACTAGTGCTTACTTCGTGAATGGTAAGACTTAGCTCATGTCTGATTTGACAGATAATTAGTTTTATCCTTCCGCTGAACGAATATGGTTGTGTATACGCTTGAGCAACGCTGGGAAATATTGCGACATTACTTTGAAAATCATGGTAATGTTGCAGAATGTGTGCGAAAATTACGTACGGATTTTGGAAGAAGCGAAGCACCGTCAGCTCCGTATGTTCGTTATCTTGTGAAAAAAGTGAAAGAAACTGGCATCCTCATCGATAAACCAATGCGTGAAAAGCCAAAAACAGTGCGTACACCCGAGAATATTGCTGCTGTGGCAGAAAGTGTGCGTGAAGCGACATCAACATCAATTCACCGTCGTTCCCAACAATTGAACATTTCGGAGACATCATTGAGACGAATTTTGCATAAAGACCTTGGTATGACGCCATACAAAGTCCAATTGGTTCAGGAGTTGAAGCCAACGGACCATCCAATGCGTTTTCGCTTTGCTAAGTGGGCCTGCACTCGACTTAGAGAAGATGCCGATTTTGCCATAAAAAATCATCTGAAGCTCATTTTGATCTTGGCGGGTATGTAAACAAGCAAAATTGTCGCATTTGGGGCACAGAAAACCCGCACGCATACATTGAAAAGCCGATACACTCAAAATGAGTCACTGTTTGGTGCGGATTTTGGTCCAGAGGCATAATTGGGCCATTTTTCTTCGAAAATGAGCAAGGAGTGGCCTTTACAGTCAATGGCGATCGTTATCGGGCCATGTTGAACGAATTTTTGTTCACAAAAATTGAAGAGGAGGATATTGGCAACATTTGGTTTCAACAGGACGGCGCTACGTGCCACATAGCCGAAGCTACACTCGATGTTTTGCGCCCTGTTTTTGAAGATCGCATTATCAGCCGCAGAGCTGATGTCGTTTGGCCACCTCGGAGCTGCGATTTGAGACCGTTGGACTATTATTTGTGGGGTGCCGTAAAAGATAAGTGTTACGCCGACAAGCCAGAGACAATTGACGCTTTAAAGGACAATATTCGTGAAGCCATTGGTGAAATACAGCTGCACACAATCGATAATGTGCTTAAAAATTGGACCAATCGTGTAGGCTACTGCATGGACAGCCTGCCTCCATGGCTGCCTCCATTTGAATGAAATTATTTTCCATTATTAACCGGAAGGATTGTACTTTCAAATAAAAAAAGAAATTTGAGAAAATATTCAGTAGTTTTTTTTATAGCATTTTCAAAAAAGTTATTTGGCGGACCTTTTACTATTTATAAATCATATCCTAATTTCTATCCATACCCCTGCATAGTAAATGGATTCCTAATATTTTCTCTTATCACCTCTATAAATAATAACTCTCCAATAGCATTTGCAAAATCACTCGAATTGATTTATTATATTCATTAAGCATGTTCTTTAAAACATAAATCTTCTGTGCAGTTTGGTATGACTGGTGCACAGCTTATTTATTTATTTTTGTTTTTTTATTTTTTTATTTTTTTATTTTCTCTCTTGTTATATTGTTACCTAGTTTGAAGTCCCATACGAATTGTCATGTTTCTATTGAGCGAACATGTTTAACTTCATTGAACACTGTGTAGTTTTATTACCTTTCTTTATCGTCAAACCATGTCAAATTTGAAATCTCTCTGTGACAGCCAAACCAATTCCAAGTCGGCTTTATAAATACTAATTTATGTAAGACAGAAATATTTAATGTAAAAATCTCGCCCAAATATTAACAGGCATCTCGAATGAATATAGAAGGTGGTAATGGATAGTCATACAGGTGACAGCTGCAATACAAAATTAGTTGTCAACCGAGAACAACATGACATTTAACAGTTGAGCAGTATTCATAACAATGGCAGAACCTGAAGGGCTCTGGATGATATTTCCAAAAACTATACATAATGGTATGCAGTCTTAGTAAATATAGATATAGACGATTAAATGTTTCGGTGGAACTTTTGAAATGCATCCCATCTAAATTCGCACATGAAATCCTACCCAACGAAAAAGTCCAAAGTATCAATTACTCCGCCCAGAAATGGAAAAGTTAAACGAATTGCAAATTGAGATTCAACTTTTCAATGGCTTCAAGGTTTTGCATGATATCGTATGTCGTCAAGGGCTGTGTATATTTTTTTTTTTAAAAAATTCCCTGAAGAAAGATTGCCTTCTCATACCGTTAAGGGCGGGCATTCACATATGATATGTTAGGAAGCCTACTAAATTTTTGATATCGTGCCTACGAAGATTTAGTATCTTATTGGCATCTGCTTTAAAGGGCTGAATAGCTCTTTTGGCTTGTCTTAGGACTGCGATGCTTTCCCAGAATGAAAAACATTTCTTTTGTTCCCAGTTTTTTATAACCAGATTTATGGCTGATTTGGGGATTGCACAGAAGGGTTCGGGTCCAATAAAGGGGGTTCCGAACCTTTTCTGGCTAGTTCATCAGCTTTTTCGTTACCTTCAATCCCCTTATGTCCGGGGACCCACCATAGTCTGGTTTTGTTCCTGGAACTGAGTGTTTGGAGGGAATTGAAGCAGTGTAGTTCTCATTTAGAGTCAATAATGTGTGAGCTAAGGGCTTTTATAGCTGCTTGACTGTCCGTGAATATATGGATGTTTGCGCCTTTAATACCTGAGTTGTGTATTAGGTTTGCGCATTCTTTTATGGCATGGAGCTCAGCTTGGAATACACTAGGGTTTTTTCCCTATAGGTATTGAGATGTTTCTATGTATGCCAGCTCCTACCCCTGAGTCCATTTTAGAACCAGTCGTATACCACTTTAGGCCGTTTTGGCAGTTTGGTGGGTTATTGCTACACCAGGGCTGTATAAGGCCACAAACGAATTGCCTGTCTTTTGGCAAAATTGATCGATCCGAGTCGCTTAAAACAAATTTATCCTTGGTAAGGTTAGGTCATTCTGACTACACGCTATTCGCGTCCACACTTAGACCGGGAAGGTTCGTTGTGGTACCCCTTGGATTTGTCGGCTTTTTCTAAAGTTTCGTTTGCCTAAATGTGAAGACTATGAAGCGGATGTGGTTTCAATACAATATTATTACCCATTGTCAAAGAAGTATCTAGTTTCATTGATGAAGATTAATTTTATTAGAGAGCGCTGGACAAAAGCAGAGAAGGTTAGGAATACATTCCTCCACCTCGTCCAAGGAATTTCTTCAGAAGTCAGTGCTAAGAGACCTTGTCTTTTTCATGTAGACCATAGGTGCAGTGTCCTGTAGAGACACCGATGATGGTACTGATGCTTAATCTGTTTTGCATTAACAGGCAGAGAGAGCGTTTCTGGTTATAATTTGGCCAGAGTTGGCTGGATATTCGACACGTTGTACCGTTTATCAATCTGTGGTTTGCTTTTTTGATCGCATCCAGTTTGGTGCATGATTTACATGTAGCAAGGGGCATGTCTAAAATTTCTACTGGCGGTAGAATATCAAGGTTAGTGTTCAGTCTGGCAATCTCATCCACCTTACAGTTCCCTGGGATATCCCTCTGACCAGGCACCCACTGTTTCGACTGAAAAATGCTATAATGATCGGGAAGACAAAAGATGTTATGCTGAACACTGAGTTGGGTAGTGATGTGGTCGTAGTTTTCTGTAATGTTAAGGTGATTAAGTATCTTTGTGTGTGTACCTTGATAGGGTGTCCATTGTAACGATGCTGCAGTCTCACAGTTGCACAAGCTACGGCGCACAGTGGGGCAAACGTGGAAAAAATTCATTTTTCGAAAGTGTGAATTTTAATGATTAATTTTTCGTTTCTAACAGTAAAATAGTTGCAGAATCAAGAAATTATAAGCATTTGCTAAATAAAATATTTTAACACCTGAAGTTTAGTGCTCAAAGCTGAAATTTAGAAGAAATAGATAAAAATGTGGTACTTTTTACACGATCCCTTCACACGCAAATCTGAATTTTTTCAAATGATTCTTCTATTTCTGGGATTAAAATATACCCATTAATAATATAAGTACATTAATTCAGCAGAAAAAATAATATTATAAATATTTTGGGCATAAAGAACTTAATATTATCAACCATTTCCAGTCTCATAAGGTTTTAAGAACTTGCGCCAATTTGCTCCAACGACTCGTTCTTTTCGGCAGATTGTCGAGTATAACCAATACTTTCCAGCAAAGAACTCATCCGGATACGTCCGGATTCGACTACCAATGCAATTTGAAGTGGGAATGTCATACACTTAAAAAAATAATTTAAAGTAAACATTTTGATATGGACAAAATAATCAGGGACCTGACTTGCATTTTTTGTTAAAAATAAAATATTTTATTTCATATTTTATTGTTTACATTTATTTTTACAGTTATACATCAATCATCTCGATATTAATCGATATTTAATCATTGATTGCACCATAACTAAATTTACATTTAATTAGAACTTGTTCAAGACGAAAGTCCGTTTGGAAAAATCTACGATCGTCTTCAACCCGTTATTCAACCCGCTCTTAGGTTTTCTTCTTTAAAAGAAACGCCTGACGTAATAAAGGGGGAACGGTAACGCGTAGAAAGTGAAATATAGGATCTTCGACACACTAAAATCGAGATGAATGACATCTCAAAACTTTACCTGAATCTACCAAATGTTGATTCGTTCAAGGGAATGTCAACCTTGCACGCCAGAATCCGCTTTATTGAGTACATTCTACACTTAGGATAATTTACATTTCAAGGCTTGGAGAACTTCCCCCCTAACTGCAGAAATAAAGAAGAAAACTAAAACGAATATTCAAAATCAGTTTCGAGAAAAAATGGGACTACACGTTGACATAGTAAGTAAGGTACAGGGACAACTAACAGTGGTAACACGTGTTCTAGATGTTTTTTTGAGAATTATTCTGTGACTGCCGAATTACACAAATAGATGAAACACTCATTAAACGATTTGGGACTATTTTAGATGTAATATGTTGTAAATATTATATCGATTCGGGTAAATTTAATGATTATGCCATGCCCTTCGAATTGCGAAAATGGCTATTGAAATGTACCCTTGGTACTACCAAAGAGAATATAATACATAGAGTGCGCATCTCATATAACGAAAATTTTCTATGTGGGGTACTGATATTGATACCCCAGTGTTCACATTGGTCCATCTTACGTTTGTAAGTATTTTGTTAACTCAAACTCAATCAGTTTGGTGGCGTAGAGGACAGAGCGTCCGACTCTCATGATTTCGGTGCGAGTTCAACTCCTGTGTTGAGCTACCCAAATTTATTTTTATTCTTTGTAACGAAATCTTTTTTGTTGTGTTGTTGTGGTTTACGAACTCTTTTATTGTGCATTGCGGCTGTATGTTTGCTCTTTGTATTTTTGCGACATCTTCTTTACGTTGCATTTGATTATTAGTTGTTGGTGGTTCTTATTTTTATTTTTTTCTGCAGACAGAATACAATGTTTTATTATTGCTCTTATTTCGATTTCGTTGCCCAAATTTATCGTTACAGTTTTCAGGGTTCCGCGACTTTCTTGAATTAAGAATAGTAAAATTTGTAAGTTTGCAATTACAAACATTTTTTCGCAAAAAATTGAATAAATGAATTTTTGAAAATTGAAAAAAAAAATGTATTGATATATCTATCGACGGAGGAGCCTCAGCAATGGTAGGAAGGGTTAAAGGGGTCGTGTCAAAAATTAAAAAAATTGCACCAGGAAGAAACAGCAGTCATTGCATTTCGAATCGTTATGCACTTATAAGAAGGATGCCAACTGATTTGAAAAAAGTTTTCGATGAAGCTGAGAAGATAGTAAATTTCGTAAAAAAATCGTAAAATTTCGAATCACTTCTTTTGCACACGGAAATAAGATGGCAACCTTTTGATGTATTGCATGATTTGGTATTTTCCTATATACCAAATTATAATTCTCCTTGCTCAAAATTTAAGGCCTAACAATCGGTGCCATACAGACGGACAGACATTTTAATTTAATTTGAAAAAAAAAAACATATGAGAGGCTACAATCCGCTATGCGGATCGTTGAATACCCTATCCCATCCCATCCTTTAAATTAATATCCTCAAAATATAGGCCTTATGGCGATGAAATACAGAAAATGACATTGTCACAATATATTGCTCAGACAGTTTCTCAAAATCTTGTGTGGTTCGACAAAAAACAACGTGTTTCTATTGCTAATGCCTTGGAATGGGGTATACAAATGGTTTTTGTAAGAAAACGCCCCCAAAATGTGGGCGTAGGTGAAAATGATCTATGGACAAAATGTTTATATTACTATTGCGGAAGTATTTGCATCAACATTTTATTCGAAAGTGTTAAAATTTGGACAAAAAGCGTTTTTTACTAAAAACGCCCCCAAAAAGTGGGCGTGGCAAAAAACTTTGTATGAACGAAATATAGATATTAGGATTGTCTAAATATGCTGCTCAGACACTTTTTTGAAATTCCTTACGGTTTGGCCAAAAAATAAGTTTTTCTAAAAAGGGGGCGTGGCAGTGGGCGGATTTCAAAAATGTTTACACTTGTTCTGGTGGCACGGACGAGGATCCTATGTAACAAATTTCATTATCCTAGCTCAAAATTTAAGGCCCAAAAATCGGTGACGAACAGACAGGCGGACGGACGGACGGACAGACAGACATGGCTAATTCGACTCAGCTAGCGATTCTGAGTCTATCCATATACTTTGAGGTATATGTAGCAAAATTATTTCCCTATGTTACAAACTATGTATCAAAACTAATGTACCCCCCTATGGGATAGGGTATAAAAACATGGAGCCGTCGTGGGACGGCCGAAAGATGCGGAGCTTTTATGTGTTGGCCCGTGTGACATTAACGGTAGGTTGACGGTCACGATTTCACTTTTTCTCGGTTCACTCCCCACCTTCTAAGTGCGCCATAGAGGGGGAAGTTAACGGTTCTGTGACGGTCACGATTTCACTTTTTTTCGGTTCACTCCCCATCTTTTTGAATAAGTTTTATAAGTGACCCACCGACCGTCCGTAAAAAAGCTACCTTCGCTTCAAAAATGTAAATGTGAACATTTCGTCTATAGGGCATTTTTACCAACGCCCACTTTTTGGGGCATTTTTTGCTAAAAACCCTATGTATGCCCTACCCCATATCATATGCAGGAGACAAGCATTGTTTTTTTTCGAACCATAACGTCATATATTGTATAAAAGCAACGAACACTTTTTAAGGATGTTGAATATGAAGATGGAATGGGATAGGGTAATCAACATTCGCACAGCGGATTGTAGTCTTTTTATATGTTTTTTTTGACATTGACTTTTTTTTACTGGCCAGCAATTGTTTTTAATTTTCGTTTGTTGTTATTGTTCTTGTCTACCGCCCATTTACAATGCTTATGCAATAAAACTAATATTAAGAAGTCCAATATACTGTCCTTGTGAACTCCACATTCCTTACCGAACCAATCGGGTGTAGCAGTTTGGCATAATTGTTTTATATTCTCCTTAATTTTAAGTTTTTCAGCATGTTTATTAAAAAAAACTGTGAAAAACTAGAATATGGGTTTTGCAAACTTCCATTAGGGAATTTGAAGGGGCAAGTAAGCTTCCAAAGTCAGAAGACGTTCGGTAATTTTTGTGGAAAATAAAAAGCTCACTTGGAGCGGTGATGACTTCATCCTCTTTTCTTAGCTCTTTGTCACATTTTTCACAATTTAATTTTGGGATTATTTTGAAAGCAGCATAACCCACAAAATATCTAATCGAGACTAACTCCAAGTTTATATTGACAGAATTTTCGAAATCATCCAGAAAGTAATCAGAGCTTTCAATTACACTCAAATCGCAAAATTCCGATCCTGTCTCATTATCTTTATCTAGTGAAATACAAGAGAGGTCATTTGTTGAATCGATTGGGGTTATTTGTATTGGGGAATCTACGCACGCATTTTCTCAAAAGAATTTGGAGATATGTGCTGCCTAGTCAATTTTTGGCACATTTTGGTTCTTGTATTTTCTTCCCTTTCCCATAGTTCTCTGACAACACTGAAACTAGCTCTTCCATCAGGAGTTTCTATATCACACTCCAGCCAGTTGTTTCGAAGGGATTTTATTTAGTGGGGAAAATCATACACGCAAAATATTCTTTGACCTCCATACTCAAAATATGGGGTTACTACGGTAACACCAGGTTCATTGAAGCATTTTCTGTTCGAAGAGCCTTGATCGCATGAAAGGATTCTAACAGATATACCAAAACTGCTGACAAGAGAAATGTTACTTTAACAATCTCTATGAGTGTTTTAGAATTCAATCCCTTTTCTGAAACAAAATAATTCAAAATTGTGCTCCAATTTGAAAATATGGATCGGAGTATAAACACACAAGCTTGCTTTGCAATTGCATTGCTTCGCGTATTTCCGTTTGTTTCAAATCCGTCAAACAAGTCGATATGTTTGTTGTATCGGACCTCTCTTTTAAGGGCCATTTCATCCATTGACAGAACCATTTGTGTGTCTCCTTTTACTCTGAGCTCCGTGGACATTTGCTTTAAGGATTCAAAAGCGCTATTTTTCAAGCCAAGCTGAAGAAATTTTATTGGGGACCAACGGTGTACCGAGCTAATATGTGGCAAATTCAAATTCAGCCTATCTCTAAGGAACACATATGTGGAATGGGACTTATAAAAAATATTTTGAGAAAGATATTTTACGTCTTCAGAATATTTTTTTGGCCTGCTAGAAATGAGGAGTTTGCAAAATGTCTTAGATTCTTTGCTGATATTTGGCAAAGAATCTATCGCTGCTCCTAAAGTTTTCCCACCAGATCCCCTTTTCAGTTTTTTGCCTTTATTATTTTTCAAACATTTTTCCAAAAGGTTATTTTTCTTTTGCAACTTGCTCATTTTTCGTTTGTAAAAATTTACAAGTTTAATATTTTTTTCGCACTTACTGCACACGACCTCATCGCAATGTGCACTATAAGAAGGGAGGTTATCAGATGGGAAATCATAATCCATATCCATATATTCAGAATCATCTTGCGAAGTAATTGTTGGAATAGCTTCAAATTTGAGTTTTTTACTTCCAATATACGTACTGCAAAAATGATCCTGGCATATAAATATTTTTTTATTATAATTTTCCAGCGTTACTTTACTCTTCCCCTCCAAATTTGCCCCATCATTGTATCTCCATTAGGAAATGTAAACAATTGCAAAGATGCGTGACTTCGTCTACATTTTTTGCAAACATAGCAAAATTGATTGCCGGACGGCCGATTATTTGCTGCTTTGGTGCTCATACTGCTCACTTTCCGCTTTGACAAATTCAAATTCAAATTCAAATGAAAAACATATGAGAAGGCTACAATCCGCTGTGCGGATCGTTGAATACCCTATCCCATCCTATCCATAAAACTAGAATCCCCAAAAAAGTGGGCATGGCTAAAAACACGATGTGGATAAAATAAAAAAAATGGAATGGTGACAACAAATTCTTCAGACTGCTTATAAAAAACTTTTACGGTTCTACAAAAGACAAGGTTTTCTACTGCATATGTTATGGGGTGGTGTATAAAAATGGTTTTTATATAAAAACGCCCCCAAAAAGTGGGCGTGGGTTAAAATGATCTATAGACGAAATGTTTATATTTATATTGCTAATGATTCTGCATCAAAAGTTTTTTCGAAAATTTGAAAATTTGACCGAAAAACGTTTTTTATTGAAAACGCCCCCAAAAAGTGGGCGTGGCAAAAAACTTTATATGAACGAAGTACAGATATTCAGATTGTCTAAATATGTTGTTCAGAAAGTTTTTCAAAATTCCTTATGGTTTGGCCAAAAAATACGTTTTTCTAAAAAGGGGGCGTGGCAGTGGGCGGATTTCAAAAATTTTTACACTTGTTCTGCTGGGAGCAACAAAGAGCACGCGTACCAAATTTCATCCTTCTAGCTCAAAATTTAAGGCCCAAAAACTGGTGACGTACGGACGGACGGACGGACGGACGGACGGACGGACGGACGGACGGACGGACGGACGGACAGACATGGCTAAATCGACTCAGCTATCGATTCTGAGTCGATCCATATACTTTGAGGTATATGTAGCTAAATTATTTCTCTATGTTACAAACTATGTATCAAAACTAATATACCCCTATGGGATAGGGTATAATAAGAATGAACTGAAAAATGAAAATGTTTGAGCACATTGCACATGCTTACATTTTTTGTCAGAATTTTTTTTTTATTCTTTCCTCTTCTCATTCTTCGTTTCAACCGCAAGATGTTACATTGCAATAGCATATATATAGCATTGTTCGTGTATCAAACACGAACACAGCCACCACAAAACGAAATACGGAAATTCCCCTTCGCACTTACCGCCCGCGTCTGTGACGGCTACAACATTTTTAGCTGTGATGCATACTCTATGTATTATATTCTCTTTGGTACTACTTACCTGCAAGCGTTCAGAAAATTCTTATGCACGGCAAGGAAATAATTCAATCGTTTTGTTTACCAATTGGCTCTTTATCCGAGGAAGCGCAAGAGAGCCGTAATAAAGATTACAGATTTTTCCGGTCCCACAATAGCAGAAAATAATCACGAACGCCCACAAATGAAGATGTTTTCATATTTAGTTTTAATTAAATCATTTCTTAATAAATGTTTTTTTGAAAAAAGTGGGCATGGCAGTGGGTTGGTATTTGGTGTGTTCGTTTCTCATCGTGCTTATTACAATGCCTGCAAGTTTCATCAATATCGGTTCAGTGGTTCAGTTTTTATGGACTTTTTTCCAGCCTCTCATACAAAGTGCCCCACTGTGCCGCGGTTTGTGTTGAATATCAAAGCGCACAAGAGCTCTTCGAGGTCCGATAATGCATATGTAAGCTGATCATTGATACTTTTCTACAATTTGCGGTTGGTGGCTGTTCCCAGAGCCTTACCCCAGACTAATATACTATTCAAGAGTACGAGTCTAATGATGGAAACGTAAAGCTTGGGAGTGATGTGTTTGATAACTCCATTACTTCCCGAATACCATTTTAGATGTGTATAGGTATACGGTGGCTTTTTTACGCGTTCTTGAATATTGAATTTCCAGGAATTTGGATGCTTCTGCCAATTCAATTCCAACGCCATTAAGTTTTCGATGGTCAATGTGAGGGACTTTGCATTTCCTGTTGAAAAGAACCAATTCTGTTTTTTAGGGTTCGCGCAGGGTTCACATCTGGCGGCTTATTAGGGGAGTTCAGATTGTCCATTTTGAAACAGTTCTTTAAGAGTTATAAGGTACTTCTATGATTCAACTATTTTCTCGTCATCTACGTATGCAATCACCTTGCAGCCTTCCTTTTTTTAGATTAACTATGGGGTGCCACAGCTTAAAGCTTTAGGATAAGAGCTCAAGATTTGTGTTAGGGAAGAATTAGCCCGTAAGTAGCTGATTTATAAGTACTCCCAACAAATCATCGATATTTGGATCTGAAAAGGCACTAGGGATGCTCCTTCTATGTCAAGAAAAACAACCATAGTACACTCTTTTGCTTCTAGTTAGTTTTTAATGATGCGTACGAGTGAGTTTGGTGCTGTCTCAACCGACTTTCTCTTGCATGTTATGAGTTGGAGATCACAATCGGTTCTAGACAGGTATGGATGTGTAGGTCAATTAATCTTTCGGACGGAGATCCTTTGGATTTATATGTGAGCTTTTTCCTGATTTGTAGATGAATACAACTTCAATATCCTAACTTTACAAGATTTCCTTAAAGGCTAGATGTTGCATAGATACTATCCAGATGTGTGGTTGAAGAATGATATTGATGATGATGATGATGTTATTGCATGATGTTGAAGAAGTTTTTACGATAAACTCGTTGGTTTTTTATTTATGACAAGACAAGAAAATATGTTTTAACAGAATCTGTATGGATGGAAGACGAATGAAGAAGCAGTCATAAAGGGTGATCCATTTCGAGGTTCCCTACTTTTTTAAAGAAAAAAACACAGAAAATTCAAATTTAATGGAGAATGTTTATTATCATTTGAAAGAACATTCTTTGGCATTTATTTTTTGAAGATTATGTCTATCAAATGTTGGCCGTTGCTACGTCGCAGATGGTCCATCCGTTGAGTCCAATTTTCGATCACTCGTTCGAGCATTTCGACTGACGAATGACACGTGTGATGTTTTCCTCCAAGGCCTGAATCGAAGCGGGTTTGTCGGCATAAGCTTTTGACTTTACATATCCCCACAGGAAAAAGTCTAACGGTGTGATATCACACGATCTTGGTGGCCAATCGACCGGCCCAAAACGTGAAATTATGTGCTCACCGAAATGTTCTCTCAATAAGTCCATTGATTGATGGGATGTGTGGGAAGTGGCGCCGTCTTGCTGAAACCAAATGTCGCCGAGATCACGAGCTTCAATTTCAGGCATCAAATAGTCGGTTATCATGGCACGATAACGGTCGCCATTGACGGTTACGTTCGCACCGGCATAATTTACACACTCTCAGCTACGGCCGCTATATTTTCTTCACAGCGTGCTGGACGTGGTCTATTCGGTCGAATGTTATCCAATAATGAATGCTGGCTCTCAAAATGGGTGATGGTGTTGCGAATAGTACGCTCAGTAGGCCGATTATGTTGACCATAAGTTGAGCGAAGTGCACGAAACACATTCCTCACAGAACGTGAATTTTCATAATAAAGTTGAACAATTTGTAAACGTTGTTCACGCGTAAGTCTTTCCATTCTGAAATGCCAAACAATACTAAACAAACAAAACATGACAGCATGACACGACTCACACGTGATCTGTCAAAAAAGGCTATTGAAAAAAGTACCTATCTCTACTTGGATCACCCGTTACAACAGATGTGTAAGTAGTCCAAAAGATAACAAATTATTTTATTTCTTTAACTTATCCACATTAAACAAACGAACAACAATGCACCTCCCTTTGAGTTCCAAGGTTTTAAACGACAAAAAAGGTCGATAGTAGCACGTTAACTAAGTCCCTTAGCGTTAAGAATGACAGCGGTTTCCTTTGAAATGTCAACTTGGTCCTCATCAAGGTAGGTACTCATATTGACCAATGCTGGTTAGTTTCTGTAATTGGAATGGAACAGAACCTTACAGCGTAACCCTTTGCAACGATTAAGTAATACAACTGTGTTCGTTCTGCTATATTCTAAGTTTTTCCAATGTCACTATTAATTTTGCTAATGCTAATGTTTAGTAATAAAGCCCTCAATCGAAGAGATCAAATATAAGACCTTTGTCATCCACGAGTCAAAAGCCAACTCCAACTCGTATTCTTTGCTTCACAGCTAGACGTCGAACGCAGTAGAGCAAGAACTTGCCTTTAGTGGCTCGCACAAGTAGAAACCGATTGAACTAACTTGAAGCGCCCAACTGTGGTCAGTTAGCTAGGGAATGGGCAATTTTAGAGCTATGTCGGTTGGGGCAAGGCTCGAACAGAATCCTGTCGAGATGAACAAGGAAACATCGTAGTTGAGACACAGTCGATGCTGAGGATATGGAAGAACCACTTCTGCAGACTGTTAAACGGCGATGACGGACAACATCCGCTGTCAGGCAGAACGAACCGTTTAATATTGGCAACGACAGCGAAAACTGCCAACCACCCGACCTAATTGAAGTGAGGATAGCAATATCTAAACTCAAGCTTAATAAGGCCGCCGGAAATGACGGCATTTCCGCTGAGCTTTATGAAGCTGGCGGAGATGACTTGGTAAGTAACACCCACCAACTCATAAGCCAAATCTGGTCGGATGAAAGCCTAAAGAATGGAACCTCAGCATTGTTTGCCTCTGAACTGCCAACTACAGAGGCATAAGTCTCCTCATCATCGCCTACAAGATCCTATCTGCGTAACGCCTGAAACCGTTTACCAACAACCTTATCGGCCCTTAGCAGTGTGGTTTTAGACCAGGAAAATCCACAACCGAGAAAATTTTTACACTTCGGCAGATCCTGGAAAAAAAACCAAGAAGTCCAAATCGATACCCACCACCTATTTATCGATTTCAAAGCCGCATACCACAGCATTTATAGAGACGAACTATACAGAGCCAGTTTTGGTATACCGCCCCAAACTCTTCCGGTTGTGTAGGATGACGATAGAGAATTCTCGCTACTCCATCAGTGTCGGAATCGACCTCACCGACACATTCGATACCAAAAAAGGATTTAGGCAAGGCGATGCGCTGTCATGTTCTTTAATTTGATTCTTGAGAGGATTGTGCAAAACTCCCGAGCCAACACCAGAGCACAATTTTCCAAAAATCGGTGCAACTACTAGCATACGCGGACGATATTGACATCATTGATAGGACTCAACGTGATGTCATAGCCGCCTTTGCTAGTATAGAGAAGGAAGCGGCAAAAATGGGTTTAGCAGTTAATGAGGATAAGACTAAGTATATGCTGTCAACACGAAAGGACGCACAACATCGACGAATTGGACAGAACGTCACCATTGACAGATATAACTTTGAGGTAGTACGGGACTTTGTCTACCTCGGCTCTGACAACAACATCTCGTCTGAAATTAAACGAAGAATTACTCTTGCCAATCGCTGTTTCTTCGGGCTAAAAAGGCAATTTAGTAGTAAAGCCCTCACTCGAACTACTAAGGAGATCCTATATAAGACCCTCATCATCACGGGCTATGGAGACGAAGATTAAACCACGAACTATACGAGCTGTACAGCGACATACCCCTAGTCAAAAAAAACTCCGCATTGGACGTTTAAGATGGCTATGGACATGTAGAACGAATGGAAACCAATACTCCGGCTCGCAGAGTCTTCGATTCCCAGCCAGACGTCGGACACAGTAGAGGAAGACCCATCCTTAAGTGGCGCGCACAAGTAGAAACCGACCTCAACCAACTTGGGAGTGCGCAACTGGAGGCAGTTAGCTAAGGACCGGGCTAATTGGAGAGGCATGTTGGTTGAGGCCCAGGTTCATCCCGGACTGTAGCGCCACTTAAGTAAGTAAGTAAGGCTTGGAGAATTATTCTGTGACTGCGGAAATTACACAAATAGATGAAACACTCATTAAACGATTTGGGACTATTTTAGATGTAATATGTTGCAAATATTATATCGATTCGGGTAAATTTCATGATTATACCATGCCCTTCGAACTGCGCAAATGGCTATTGAAATGTACCCTTGGTACTACTTACCTGCAAGCGTTCAGAAAATTCTTATGCACGGCAAGGAAATAATTCAATCGTTTTGTTTACCAATTGGCTCTTTATCCGAGGAAGCGCAAGAGAGCCGTAATAAAGATTACAGATTTTCCGGTCCCACAATAGCAGAAAATCATCACGAACGGCCACAAATGAAGATGTTTTCATATTTAGTTTTAATTAAATCAATTCCAAATAAATGTTTTTTGAAAAAAGGGGGCATGGCAGTGGGTTGTTATTTGGTGTGTTCGTTTCTCATCCTGCTTATTACAATGCCTGCAAGTTTCATCAACATCGGTTCAGTGGTTCAGTTTTTAGGGACTTTTTTCCAGCCTCTCATACAAAGTGCCCCACTGTGCCGCGGTCTGTGTTGAATATCAAAGCGCACAAGATCTCTTCGAGGTCCGATAATGCATATGTACGCTGATCATTGATACTTGTCTACAATTTTGCGGTTGGTGGCTGTACCCAGAGCCTTACCGCAGACTAATATAATTCAATTCTAACGCCATTAAGTTTTCGATGGTCAATGTGAGGGACTTTGCATTTCCTGTTGAAAAGGACCGATTCGGTTTTTTAGGGTTCGCGCAGGGTTCACATCTGGCGGCTTTTTAGGAGAGTTCAGATTGTCCATTTTGAAACAGTTCTTTAAGAGTTATAAGGTACTTCTATATGATTCAACTATTGTCTCGTCATCTACGTATGCAATCACCTTGCAGCCTTCCTTTTTAGATTAACTATGGGGTGCCACAGCTTAAAGCTTTAGGATAAGAGCTCAAGATTTGTGTTAATAATTCTGCCCGTAAGTAGCTGATTTATAAGTACTCCCAACAAATCATCGATATTTGGATCTGAAAAGGCATTAGGGATTGCGCCCGCTCTGCTATGATTAGATCTAGATGCTCCTTCTATGTCAAGAAGAACAACCATAGTACACTCTTTTGCTTCTAGTTAGTTTTTAATGATGCGAACGAGTGAGTTTGGTGCTGTCTCAACCGACTTTCTCTTGCATGTTATGAGTTGGAGATCACAGTCGGTTCTAGACTGGTACGGAGGTGTAGGTCAATTAATCTTTCGGACGGAGATCCTTTGGATTTATATGTGAGCTTTTTCCTGATTTGTAGATGAATACAACTTCAATATCCTAACTTTACAAGATTTTCCTAAAGGCTAGATGTTGCATAGATACTATCCAGATGTGTGGTTGAAGAATGATATTGATGATGAGATGATGATGATGTTAATGCATGATGTTGAAGAAGTCTGTACGATAAACTCGTTGGTTTTTTATTTATGACAAGACAAGACAAGAAAATATGTTTTAACAGAATCTGTATGGAAGGAAGACGAATGAAGAAGCAGTCATACCACAGATGTGTATGTAGTCCAAAAGATAACAAATTATTTTATTTCTTTAACTTATCCACATTTAACAAATGAACAACAATGCACCTCCCTTTGAATTCCAAGGTTTTAAACGACAAAAAAGGTCGATAGTAGCACGTTAACTAAGTCCCTAAGCGTTAAGAATGACCGAAGCTCGATATTTTTTTTGCGCACAGCGGTTTCCTTTGAAATGTCAACTTGGTCCTCATCAAGGTAGGTACTCATATTGACCAATGCTGGTTAGTTTCTGTAATTGGAATGGAACAGAACCTTACAGCGTAACCCTTTGCAACGATTAAGTAATGCAACTGTGTTCGTTCTGCTATATTCCAAGTTTTTCCAATGTCACTATTAATTTTGCTAATGCTAATGTTTAGTAATAAAGCCCTCAATCGAAGAGATCAAATATAAGACCTTTGTCATCCCCGAGTCAAAAGCCAACTCCAACTCGTATTCTTTGCTTCACAGCTAGACGTCGAACGCAGTAGAGCAAGAACTTGCCTTTAGTGGCTCGCACAAGTAGAAACCGATTGAACTGAAGCGCCCAACTGTGGTCAGTTAGCTAGGGAATGGGCAATTTTAGAGCTATGTCGGTTGGGGCAAGGCTCGAACAGAATCCTGTCGAGATAAACAAGGAACATCGTAGTTGAGACACAGTCGATGCTGAGGATATGGAAGAACCACTTCTGCAGACTGTTAAACGGCGATAACGAACAACATTCCGCTGTCAGGCAGAACGAACCAATCAATATTGGCAACGACAGCGAAAACTGCCAACCACCCGACCTAAGTGAAGTGAGGATAGCAATATCTAAACTCAAGCTTAATAAGGCCGCCGGAAATGACGGCCTTCGCGCTGAGCTTTATAAAGCTGGCGGAGATTACTTGGTAAGCAACATCCACCAACTCATAAGCCAAATCTGGTCGGATGAAAGCCTAAAGAATGGAACCCCAGCATTGTTTGCCTCTGAACTGCCAACTACAGAGGCATAAGTCTCCTCATCATCGCCTACAAGATCCTATCTGCGTAACGCCTGAAACCGTTTACCAACAACCTTATCGGCCCTTATCAGTGTGGTTTTAGACCAGGAAAATCCACAACCGATCAAATTTTTATACTTCGGCAGATCCTGGAAAAAAAACCAAGAAGTCCAAATCGATACCCACCACCTATTTATCGATTTCAAAGCCGCATACCACAGCATTTATAGAGACGAACTATACGGAGCCATAACTAGTTTTGGTATACCGCCCCAAACTCTTCCGGTTGTGTAGGATGACGATAGAGAATTCTCGCTGCACCATCAGGGTCGGAAACGACCTCACCGACACATTCGATACCAAAAAAGGATTTAGGCAAGGCGATGCGCTGTCATGTTCTTAAATTTGATTCTTGAGAGGATTGTGAAAAACTCCCGAGCCAACACCAGAGGCACAATTCTCCAAAAATCGGTGCAACTACTAGCATACGCTGACGATATTGACATCATTGGTAGGACTCAACGTGATGTCATAGCCACGTTTGCTAGTATAGAGAAGGAAGCGGCAAAAATGGGTTAAGCAGTGAATGAGGATAAGACTAAGTATATGCTGTCAACACGAAAGGACGCACAACATCGACGAATTGGACAGAACGTCACCATTGACAGATATAACTTTGAGGTAGTACGGGACTTTCTCTACCTCGGCTCTGACAACAACATCTCGTCTGAAATCAAACGAAGAATTACTCTTGCCAATCGCTGTTTCTTCGGGCTAAAAAGGCAATTTAGTAGTAAAGCCCTCACTCGAACTACTAAGGAGATCCTATATAAGACCCTCATCATCACGGGCTATGGAGACGAAGATTAAACCACGAACTATACGAGCTGTACAGCGACATACCCCTAGTCAAAAAAAACTCCGCATTGGACGTTTAAGATGGCTATGGACATGTAGAACGAATGGAAACCAATACTCCGGCTCGCAGAGTCTTCGATTCCCAGCCAGACGTCGGACACAGTAGAGGAAGACCTCGCCTTAAGTGGCGCGCACAAGTAGAAACCGACCTCAACCAACTTGGGAGTGCGCAACTGGAGGCAGTTAACTAAGGACCGGGCTAATTGGAGAGGCATGTTGGTTGAGGCCCAGGTTCATCCCGGACTGTAGCGCCACGTAACGTAATGCAACAGTCACTCGATTCATTCTCAGACGTCAAAGCCTCGCAGACCATTTTCTATGTTTCCATTAATTTTCGGAGACAATCTGCAAATTCCATCCCCTTATACACTTTTTCAGTATGCTTTTGCCCTGTATTAGATGTCCATGCCTCACATTCACATCACAAATCACGTAACTCTTTCCTTAAACATCGATACAGCTACTCGATATTTATGACCTAGCAACTCTTGAATGTTCGACTCAACAACACAGTTGCCATGTCGTGTATAAATATCCTTCAATTTTTACATCTCGCCTGCCACAAAGTGTCAATTGAACATTTCTGACTGTCATACATCCATCGTCATTGCTGCTTTATCTGTACACATTTTCCGACGATCTCAGAAATTAATTACAGCTCTCGAATGGAAATTCCCCCCCATTTTCGCAATTCAGTCATCGAGCAAAAAAAAAACCAGCTAGTTGGCAACGAAAATACAACCAGATTTTTTTTTCCTTAAGCCAAATCGCAATATTTAGCCTTGAAAACTATGTTACGGAGGGGATGAAAAAGTTGGCCAGGACAACCCCCACATAACCTGGTCTGGGGCTATGTTATTGTATTTACACAGAGACAATAATTGTCTGAGGATAAGAGCACATGTACTTACACTGTCATATTTCCTGCACCTCGGATAACAATTGGATCTGGCACTGGTGCCACAGTCTGATCCTCATAGTGTTCCTCCACCTGCTCGTCCTCGTATATTGCATCAAAGTCTGCCATTGCATTCAAACAGTAGCGAACAGAAAACAGAGAAAAAAAAAGTGCTACTGCAGCTTCTACTCCCAGTTAGTTCCGTATGCGATGAGTTAACACTAATTCACAGACCTCTGCTAACAAGAAGGACTTCCCACGTTTTGTATGTTTCTATGTGAAAATTTATTTAAAACAATAAAAATTCAATAAAAATCAAATTTTCCATTTCGTTACACCACACAATTAGCTTTCACGTTTGCATTTTGACACCGAAACCGCACACACACTGACGTCGACGACGATGAAGACGACGCACGGGTCAGTGGTAAAAGAGAAACTCTGATAAATCACAAGAAGGAAGTAAATAGTTGAACATAAATAAAATTACAAAATTCATCACACAATTCATTCATTATTCATTATTTTGTTTGTTTTTAAGTTTTCTTTTAGTTTTCCCTCACCAGTTTTGTTTGAAAAGACACACGAGATACGAGATTATTGGACAAAGTAGGGAAGCAACACGGTGGCAAGAGAAATGCAATGTGGATGGTAAACGAAAACAAAAGTCTCGATAAATAAAATGAGAACGGATAAAATAAAGGTTTGATGGGTTTTCCAAAATATTTTTCTTCAATGTGTGGGAAATGGGAAAACGTCAAAATGAAAACTTTTAATTTTTCCTCGCTCTTTACACTTTCTTTATTTGGTTCTCCTTTTTGTTTTTCTTTATTCTTTCCACAGACGAACGATTTTATAATCCGACTTTGCCATATTTTTGATGATTTTTTTTGTTTGTTTTGGGGATCTTTATTGTTTTAGTAGATTAGATGTTGGATTTATTGATATAGGGGATATTTTCACGAGATAATTACAACAGTTTTTGTACGGGAAGTAAAAGTTATCGAGATGTGTTGCAACAGACGAAAAAACACTTGGGGAAAAACTAGGCCGACAATTTTTTTTGTTCTTATTCGATTTTGACAAATGTAGGGATTTTTGCGTTTGAATGGTGGCAACGCTGAAGTGGGTAGGAAAAGTACGCACATACGGTGAGTCAAATATTTTTTTCTATACAGCTGCTTTATATTTCTGTGAAATGAATATTTCATAAAAATTAAACATATTTGTTTATACTAGCGGGGGTATTCATGCAACGTCGGAAAGTCGTCGTAAACATGATAAAATTACGACGTGATAAATGAACTGAAAAAATTGTATGGGAAATCTTTTCCAACAATATCGGAATTTTCTCACAGGAATTGGGTTCGTAAACTGAGATGGTAAACGTTGTAACTTGTAAACATTGACATATTATATGGACTGCTAGTCAGCGTTACCAGATAAAATTTTTAAACCTGCTAAAGCTAGGACGAAAAACTGCAAAACCTGCTAGACGAAAATGTAAAAAAATGCTAAAAAAAAATGCGATCGATTTTTCCTTGAGAAATACGTTTTTTTAGTTCAAAAAATACATAGCTATACAGTTACATTTGTTATTAAATAAGATGATAATTTATAAAAGATGAAAATTTTTAAATTTAAATATGTACAAAGTTATTAAATTAAATCGTTCGGAATCTTTATAGAGAATTTTTGAATTTATTAAAGTTACCATTTTATTTGTTGGAACAAAGTTATAACAGCCTTCACCTTAAGAAACCCCCTGCTTTACTTGCAAAGCAACATTTTCGTTACTGAAGCGATTACGGTTTTTAGTTTTTAACGAATTTACCTGCGAAAATATTAGGGGTATTCATGCAACATCGGAAAGTCGTCGTAAACGTTGCAAACGTGATAAAATTACGACGTATAAATGAACTGTCAAATTTTGTATGGGAAATCTTTTCTAACAATATCGGAATTTTCTCACAGGAATTGGGTGCGTAAACTGAGGTGGTAAATGTTGTAAACTTTTGGAATGCTCTTTTGACATATAATCAGTCACTTTCACACAGCAAAAGTATGCGCTAAACTGAAACAAATTATCGAGAACGGAAAGACAACAATAAGAACAAAATTCTATCAATAAATAAATTTCTAAAATGAGATTAAATTCAGTGGGTTACCGCATTATTTAGTGATGCTGTTTTAGGGTCGTTCATGAAACGTCGTCGTAAAGTTATAATCTTTCAAACGTAATAAAATTACGATGTTGCATGAATATCCTTATTGTTACACAAGCAGTATTAGATGCCAGTAAGCATAAATATTGCGAATTTAGTTATTGTTGGATACATAAGCATAATCTCTTTGAAATATAAGGTTGAATTTATTTACCATAGGAATTTGTAGTCCATAGCATAAAAAGTATTATTATACTGTCATTCAAACTATTAAAAATAAATTCGTTTGGGACAGAATTTGTTGTTAAATATTCACAATTTTAATGCACTCCAATGTTCTATAATTTGATTGACGCAAGCATGTAGCGATAGGCATCTAATGTCTTAATGGCGCAAAATCCTATGCTTTTCTGTTTCAAAAGAACTCTTGGAATTCTGAAAATTCTCGTTGGCTTTTACTACTTTGAGAAAAGTATGTTTTGACCTATTGCTCAATGGATTTTGGCAATTTCTTACTGACATGACTGAAAGCTAGAGCAACCGAGTGACGTACGTATTTAATAAATACACAATTTGGATTGAGTGTTGTTGTCCAAGCAATGAATATGTAAATAATATAATAACTATCTGCACCCTTTCCATTTGGAAATGCTACACAGTTACATCAATAGGTATCCACCACAACGACACCACACATAAACAGCTGTGTTTACTTTGTTTGCTTTCTGACCCTAACTGCGTATTTCTTCTTTGGAATAATTTTTCTTGAAGACGATCGTGTATTCGTGTTTACTGTCGCCCAAACAATTAAAAACATGTATAAATTTTTTTTGTTTGAAAACTTCCAAAAAATGCTAAAATTTAAGAAAATGCTAAAAAAAAACTGCTGCAGGTCATTCTCATGATCAAAAACTGCTAAATCTGGTAACGCTGCTGCTAGTAGCCAACTTCACGAATGTTCCAAAACAACAGACACGTCACTGTTTCACTGCGGAAAACTAAGTAAACTAAAAAAACATTTGCTTCATCACAATACACAAAATTGATGCAAATGATCATAAAACAGAAGTAAAAAATAAATTTACAAAACTTCTACAGTTTATGGGTCAATAAGCAAAGAAATGCATTGTTATTGCAGAATTGATTTGAAATCGCTCTTTGTAGTTTTCCATATTTTGAATAGATGACGCTAGATGTCGCTATGGAAATGAATCTCTTCGCGCAAGATGTCGCCCTTTTGTTAACCTTTTACTATGGAAATTTAAGCTTGCCGGCGGCATTTGTCTCTTTTCTAATCCGTAGTGCCTGTGCTCTTTTGGAACATATTTTCTCGCAGAAGCGTATGAAAATAACATTTCACTATCAGTCCATATATGATAAGTCAATGCTCCAGGGTATTTTTGTATTTAAGCTCTTTTTTACGCTTTAATTTATTCCAATACTAATTCTTCTTTATCTGCAGACACAACATTTAAAACGATGATATTGAGCCAACGCTAGTCACCAAAATGTTATAAATTTGTAGAAAACCAAGTTGATACCATGAGTTTCGCAACCGTAAATGTTATCCCTTAGAAACTCTGCCGAGCAGATGTGAAACAACTTTTTGTAATAGTTTTTCCCTTTTTTTGTACTTTATATTATGCAACAAATTGTGTATAACTATTATGGAAGGGAAAATAGTCTATCAATTAGAATTCGTGAGACCCTGAATAAAGGCTGCATTAATACTTATGCACGGGAAAACTATGCAACCGTTCCTATGTGTTTTTGCGAATTATAATTTACGGCTAATACATTGCTTTAAACCTATGTTTTCCATCCGTGTCTGCACAACGCCGATTTTGAAATCTGAAGCAAGAGTAAGCTTTTCACGATAGTTTTATACTTTTTGCGGTGCAGTGAAAACGTAGGTGTTGTAACTTTCGGGATTTGAACCATGGAAACCATGCTAAGTACTATGTAGAACACAATAACTACGATAGGCCACTACACCAACGAAAAACCGCCAACTCTATAAAAAGTTATTTCTGTTAGCACCCATGGAATAAATACCCAACATACCATATAATTCTACTAATAAGTTTAAATTATAATAGGAAACCATAACACCTCTTGGCTCGAAGGGTCACTTGCACTTTTATACTATGCCGCTCCTTCTATCTTCTTTATTTTCTACATCTCCACCGTCATAATGAGCGTCGATTTGTATGCACCGAGATCCTATAAGGCATGTTCCACTTAAGAATACTTCCTCCACTATTTCAGCTAAAATTTATTTATTCAGTTGAAGAACATTTTCAGAAAAATGAAACACAGTTCCCTTCCCTTTATGATACATACAACATAATAATTCTTAATAAACAGCTGTAGTAGTTCATTAGAAAGGGCTCACATTGCAATCGATTTGTTCGTTCGAATCTTGTCTTACCCAAATTTTGCATGCGAACTGGTTGTTTGCTTTTTTGTTCGACCGAGTTTGTATGAAAAAATTAGTCTTATTCGAATGCAAGCGAACTGTGAGATCAGTCTAAGGGTCCGGTCACGCAGTGAACGACAAGAGACTGGACGGCATAGCGCTTTGAATTTCCCATCATTGACCCAGGTGCAAAACTGTTTTGACCTCCTCTTTCGGCTGAGAATTGCATGAAAAGCTCGTCTGCATCGTTATGTTGTAAACCCAAAAATGCATCGCTGTATGACCGGACTATAACCCGGTCAATATATATTCTTTGTATTCGTCAAAACTCATTTGCAGCAATGAGCATACTTATCGTGAAAATGTATTTAAATATCGCGCCTCTTAATCCTGTTGACCTATGTTATCATTGAGTCGTCGGATTTTCTCAAATTAACATGTGCTGTTCTAAACTCAGGCCAAATATGAATTTCATCGCGGTGCTCGCCCGATAAAATCACCACCTACTAAGAAGGTTCGAACAAAATAAAAAAGTACCTATTTGACCAGTTATGATGTAGACCCATGTTTTCATGACTTGGATTAAAAAAACGTGTTTTCATTCCATTATGCCTGAAACACATGTGCAGAATTCACCTTGCAGGAAAGATAGAACACACAGTTTTCAATGGGAGCTAACACATGTAAAATCTGCAAGCGTTGCAGTACTGCAAGTTGTCTCTATATCTAAATCCACTGCAAAAATTCAATGGCACCACAACACAAAAGAAAAAAAAAGCGTAATATTAAGATATTTGGCATCATTGAATTATGACGATTAATCCGCATAAAAAAAAAAACAAATAAATGCCATAACAAAACAAATGTGTAGATATACATGAAAATATTTTCCAATTGGAATGGCTTGATGAAGGAAGCAATTACAATCTTATTATGACCTAAGAGCATAAAGTAAATCCAGTAAAGTATCAAAGATGAAATTGCTTTTTTCAATGTGTATTTGGAATGAATGCTGCAACCAACTGAAACCCAAGTTCCTACCATATGCATATTTTTTTATTTATTTCATATAATGAAGCACTCTGAGGCAATTATATATCACCAAACACCACCACAGTAAGCTGAATGTAATGACAGGAGCCACTGCACTGCATGTATGTCAAACATAAAATTTATGCACGTGTGTTTTGCTTGCTGCACGTGTGTTTCAGGCATTAGATTTATGGGATTTCACTTTATTTCTGAATAAATGAAACGAAGCCTTTCCATGAGTAAATCTAGATTTTGATCTGAAATTTGATATTGTTTGTTGACAATGGAACAGGATTTCAGATTGATTTTTTTTTGCATTGGTGTATTGGTGTAATTTCGTGTCCTTTAATGTCGGTGTAGCCGTCACATTTCCAGTCACAATAGGTCGTTTTTCTTTTATGACAACAAATATTTCATTTAGAACTGCTACCATTTGAATTATTAACAATCGTTTTTCTCAAACGTACGTTTCTCAAACGTACGTCTATTAATTGTATTGGGGTTAGTAGAAGAAAGGGTAGATCTGCCGAAAAATCCAGATCTGAAAAATTGATCTGAGATAAAAAAAAAATCAATTTGTTTTCAAAATTAAACAGAAGAACTTTCAAAATTTGACGGATCAAAATAAAAAAAAATATTTGTTTACCTACATATGGAAAACACTATCCTCCGTATTGACAAACGCTGATCATTGACTAACTTTTGACATTGGCATGAGTATTTCTTATGGGAATAAATGTTATGAAAGTAATTGATTAATTAATCAGCGTTTATTAATACGAGTGCATATCAGTATCTTGGATTCATCATAATATTTTGCCAATGCTTTCTCCATGTAAGCAGACCCTTAACCAATAACAAAGAAATCATTTCTTTTTTTGCTGAAATGTTGCCCTACCTGTCATTCAGCAAATAGAAGCAAAAGGCGAAAGCAAAACTTTTTATCGAATACTGACAGCTCACAAAGAAATTGCAATAAAAGGCAATTTCCTGTTAAACAAAACTTCTCATTTGAATAAATTCAAAGTAAATTTCTTGTTACGTAGTTCGTCATTGAAGTTTCTTAACAATTTATTAAATTTCTTACAGTTTCACACTCTTCAAATATGTCGCTAATCGATAAACTTCAAGAACCCGATGACAACATCCCTCTAGCTGATGATGACCCCCAGGGTAAAAGGGTGAAAGTTTATAATAAAAACAACCACTCACTAAATTTTCTCCTTTCACAGTAATCATCACTGATGATGATATCCCACACCGCATTCCGAATGGACGTTCAATGGATTCCCTTCGTTCGTCATTCACCAATCGCAGTTCCACACCAGATTCGTCCAATAACTCACTAGAAACAGATGTTAGCCCCGATGAGAAAGAGGAAAAGGCGCGGCTCATCACACAAGTGTTGGAGTTGCAGAACACATTGGACGATTTGTCGCAACGTGTGGACTCTGTCAAAGAGGAAAACTTGAAACTTCGATCGGAAAATCAAGTTCTCGGTCAGTATATTGAAAATCTGATGTCTGCTTCGTCTGTATTCCAATCGACGAGTCCCAGTGCCAAGAAGAAGTAAACATTGGGACTGTTCTCGCGTTTTGCATTTAATCTCGAATTTGTTCATGATAGCTGTCTCACGCATGCATATTTTAATATTTTTTTGTTTTTATTTACAACACACCTCATTCGTTCCCATTAGCTAATTTCGTACCTACTCTACTTGCATGCATGCAATATATTATTTAGGATACTTTTGTATGGTATAAGCAATTTATTTTTATTTATTAAATATAATTTAGAGCTGATATACATTTAACAAGAATAAATCAATAATCGATTGCCTTTATGTATTAGTCTGTGAATGCATTTAATCCGTTCTGCTATAGAAATCAAATAATAAATGTAAATCAACAAGCTTTGTTATTTGGAATGAGGTAACTTTTTATTGTGTGATAAATGATGACAGTCGTTCGGATGAATATACGCGAAAAGTACTAAATCCGGAAGCTAGGTACCCTGTCATTCGGTTCTAAGGCAATCTGCGGCGAATGGTGTAGCAGGTGAACCAACCAACTTCAACCCAGCTTCATGAAGGTCCGCGTCCATACTATGGCAAACGACTGCTTTGTTTTAAGAATAAGGCTTTGTGACGAGGTACGCCGTTATTTGCAGCCGGCTTTAGTAATTTATAAACAAAACTAAGTACGGGCTCATGACGTTGGACAAGTTGCTTAGTGCAGCTGCGGTCACCAACCTCGGGTAGAGCTGGGCCCTATTCCACAAAACAACTTTTCAACTTTGCACTTTGCTCACTTTTTCGTCAATTTGCAAAACTTTATGTTCCTCAGAACTATAAAATTTGATGAGTGGCATGTTGCTACTGTGGCTCGGAAATGGGTGCCAGTACCATGGTTTTGCAGCTATGCATGGTGTTGTAAAATCAACAGTTTGCAGAACCATCCATAGAGTTGTCGACGTTATAATAGACGTTTTGGTTCAAAACATAGTGCGGTGGCCCGATGACGTCAGTGGTATTGCTGAAAAGTTTTTTATGATGGGTGGATTCCCTTGTGTGTGTGGTTGCGTGGATGGCACAATCATTAAAATTGATGCGCCTTCATTACACGAGGAAGGATATGTGGACCGGCATGGAAACCACTCATTAAATGTGATGATGATATGCGGGCCAGAATACACATTTTACAGTGTAAATGCAAGTTGGCCGGGCAGCGTTCACGACTCAAGGGTGTTACGGAATTCGTCTGTAAGTCAAAGATTTGACAATGAATGGAGACCATTTCCGGATGCTGTTGTTTTGGGTGATAGTGGTTACGGACTGAAAAACTGGTTGATACCACCACTACGCCGATAACCCTGCTGAAGAGGCTTTCAATCGTTACCACAAAAAAAACACGGCGCATAATTGAAAATAGTTTTGGCATTCTTAAAGAAAGATTCCCGTGCCTAAATTATTTGCGACTGAGGCCTGAGTTTGCAGGTAAGGTAGTAATTGTTTGTGTCGTCTTACACAATATTGCCTATAGCATCGGAAGGAGTAGTGAAAACTTACAACCCACTGAAGACAATGACAATAAAATCGAAGAATTGGATGTGGAAAATGCTGAAGAAGAAAATGATGCCCTTAATAATATGGATCATGCGAGTGGAATGGAAAGGCTTACTTCACTGCTGCAATACTTTTCCTAATGCCGACTGTTATAGTATTGTTTTGAAATAAAATTATTTTTTTTGGCTATGACCTTTTGCCACTGCAAAAGCGTTGTTTCTTTTAAAGGCATTTTTGTGGTTTTAGATTAAATACTCAAAGTGTAAATAATATAAGACGTAAAAATATGTAATTCACTTATTGTTTATTTGGTAATAAAAAAATTAACATAAAAAATAATAAATAAAACTAATAAATCATAAAAAACTTAAAACTCCTCAAACGACAGACTCCTCGGGGTTTGTGGTTTATTTGCAGTTTCTGCAGCTGCAATTTCCCGTGTTATGGCAGAGGCAGGAAGTTGTAGCTCCCTCTCCAAATTCAGGCATTGAATTTTCCTGTGGTAAACTTCAACCTCCAGAAGCTCCAGTCGACATTTCTTCTCTCTATCCAAAGTGTCACATGGAAACTTGGTAGAGCTCTTCCTCTTCGTTGGGTTGGAGGTGGATGGGTAGGTCTTTAATTTGTCATTGATATTATGGAATCACACTCAGCTGATGGTAGATTTTCTGAATTTCCATAGCTTTCTGGCAAATTCAGTCCATCTACCACAGTTGAGTCTGATTCCAGAATATCGAGGATGGCTAAGTCAGCTTCATCCATAACGCTGTTCTTCCCACCTCCGGACCCAGTTTTTCGGGCGTTATCCTTTTTACTCTGAAAATTAACAAAATTAAATTCATTGGTAAATCTAAATGAAATTGAAACACAGCAAATAATTATATTGTGCGTAAACCGGTTCTTCTATCAGCAAGAGTTGTCTCGTTGAGTGCACTGTTAACTCACAACAACACTGTCTATGCAAATATGGTTTGTGTTGTTGTTGTATACAAGATGCTTGTTACTTATTAGCACTGCACAATATTGAAATAAATAGAGATTCCAATAAAAACAAATGATGCAAATATAATTATTTGCTATTTGTAGGCAATAAATTGTTTTACTTACCAATGTCCGACTCTTCCAGAGCCCAAACAAACTGTTCCTCGCATATGTCCATGTTTTTTGGGCCGAAGCCAGTTGCAAGGATTGGGCTTTTTTTTAAAACTTCCTCCCAGGCAGCCTGTTTATCTATTTTATTTATTTTATTTTTTTGGAAGCTACCAAATAATATTGTTTTTTTGTCTTTTATAAATTGCAATACTTCAAGTTTTTTTCCATTTTTATTTTGCGGCTCATTTTAACAACTTGTATATGCAAAGTGAAACGGGATATGACAGAAATGCAAAGATGATTAAATGCTTTGTGGAACATTTTGCACACTCACTTTGCAGGAGAGCGCAAAGACTTTGCAGGGGAGCGCAAAGACTTTGCAAAAATTTGCTAGTGCAAAATGAGGTTTGCAGAGAATATTGTGGAACAGAAACACTTGTTACTTTGCCAAAAAAAGGAATTTGACAAGTGCAAAGTTGATGAAAGTTTTGTGGAATAGGGCCCTGGTGCTGAGTAACTTATAGAATCTGCACTGGTTTGTAAGGGACTCATGAAGATGATCGTGATGAGCTTGACCAGAGGCTATAGCCTGATAACACCGGAATCAGGAGCCCGTAAGACATGTAGTTCTCGGACTACGTCGCTTACCCTGATTAAGAGGTTGGCAGTTGGCACCCTTGTGGGAGTATCGTTATGGTTGTGGTAGGGTATTCTAAAGTCTATGGAGTGATAGACAATTCTATGGTTTTGATATTTTGTGTAGGCGCACCGTTAAATAAGAGTCGTAAAGGCTAGGTGTTCCCCTTAAGCTAACTTTACATTATCTAATCAAAATGCTCGATTGACCTATGAAAGCAGTGCTTCGTCTGAGATTACTTATCAAATCTGAGTTATTGGAACAGCGCCATTGTTTTGCTTCTGTTTGGCATTTAACGTAGGAAGGATAGACACAATATGTACGTGTCGCTGGGTCCAAGAAAATGAAACGAAAATCGAAATGGCAATCGAAAATAAAATCATCCCGAACAAGGGTATTCTATATGAGATGAGGGAATGATTTTCTTATTGAATCGTCTCGGCGAGAATCGATTAAGAAATTTACTAGAATGGACCCCCACATGTTTGGGGAGAAATCCTGATATAAATCATCGCTAAATTAGAATGTGTGTATGAAGGAACGAAGCGTTAAGAAAAAAACGGACAAAGTAAATCCAGGTGACATAAATTGATGTTTTTACCGATCCATGGTTGTCGCCTTAATGTTACAGTGGACGCAGTGGACAGTTTTGCGATCGTGCGGTGTCACACAAATGGTGCAAATGCGGAGGAAAAGGAGTTCTACTTCGCAACGTCAAATCTCAATCGAACCTACCAAGATCTGATGGTTTACAAACTAGATTGTGGGCTGTTAACCCCAGGGGCCAATCCCTTGTGGACAACACGGCGGTAGCTGAAGCCTTTATAGAAGCAATGGATAGATAAGATAAATAAACCTCCTCGACCGTTAATTATGACTTCTTAGACATCACGGGGACCTCTTTCAACAAGACTGTAAAATACTGGCTGGGGAGCACTGTCTTAATTGTTTTATCCGCAGTGCCTAGCAGGTATAGTAGACACAACTCGTGACGCATGTTAGAAGAAAAATCACACTTGGTAATGTCCGAAATAGCTATAATTCCAACCAAATAGTGTTGTTGTACACAAGTTGTTGTTGTAATTTCAATCATTCAATCGAAAAATCAAAATCGTGTATGAAGACAAAATCAGCGTAGGCAACATAGCCGGGATTTCAACAGCACTCTCTGCTTAACTCAAGGTCAAGCCATACTAAACAGAGTCTTGACGGGCGACCCTGAATCTTATTTGGAATTGAGGAGAAGGAATGCGGCTACTAGCAAACCGACTATAGCCCCGATTACAAGTAATTCAACCAAACGTAACGCAAAAGGCGAAACGGAAAAGTGTCTCGCCTCTCAAAAGTCCAAATGTAGGGTAAATGGTCAACGAGAATAGGGGTGTTCCCGTTCAAACATTTTTAACTGATTTTTACAATTTTTTACTGGATGTCTGAAAATTTGCAAAATAATCAAAGTGCCAGCTGGGTAAGTTCATTGTTTTCCAGAGGAAATGACGGTTCAACTATTGACGATAAAATCGTTTTCTTACCAATTTAAGTAGCGCATGAATCTGGAATGAACCTAGGCCTCAACCAACATACATATGCTCCTAGCTAACTGCCCCATTTGCGCAATTCAGGATAGTTGAGGTCAGTTTTTTCTAATTGTTCTCTCCACGGTCCATGCTTCGGCATCGTAGTGCACTGGGAAGATAAAGGTCTTATTTAGGAAGCCCTTAGTTGCTCGAGTGAGGGCTTTATTGGTAAATTGACTTCTCTAGGCCGAAGAAAGTGCGGCTGGCCAAAATAATTCATCGATTGATTTATGTATTTCTGACGAGACTCGTTGTCAGAGCAATAGCGAAAGTGGGGTATACAAATGCAAAGTAGGTCTACATCAATTTATTGGAGCAACATTCTCGTTAGTAACCAGGCCTTAAGGGCCGCCCAGAATGAGTATCTGTAGCTGATGCTGAGTAAAAAGTTAAAAACAAGGCAACAACAAGCGCTTACACAATGTGTATCTTCGTGAATATGTAGCTTGAAGTTGAATAGAGGGCAACTTCATGCAAGAATTGTATCTCTCTTTTGACAGCGATGCAAGATACAAGCTACAGATATGCATTCTGAGCAGGCCTTTAGCTTATTCTCACAACCATACATGGGAACGTATGTAAAACCCGGTACACGGCCAGTAGTTACCTATCCAGCTTGTAAACTCTAAAACTCCCATCACAAAACGTGTGATGTAGGTATGCGTTTTTTATAATGCTGCTCGAGAATATATATATCTGTCCCCATGCAATATAATTTTTACTATTTGTCTACAAAAATTGAGTACTAGAACGGTTAAGTAAAATTTATTCGTACGGAAACAGAGCTAAACTGCTAAACTTCCTTCGCTCAGAAGGAAGCAGATATCCGCATTAAGTCTGGGGAAGGGCGTAGTTTGCAGAGCGAACTCGATACACTTACCGCAACATTGAAACAGTTGGAGAATCAACGCGGTGAGGCACAGAAACGATTGGATGATCTGTTAATTTAGACCTATCCGATGTGAGCAATAAGGTCAACAAAGTGCGTGAGCAATGTCACAAGCAGGAGAAGACTATCAACGAGCAGGAGACCGAGTTGAACTCGAAACGCTCTGAGCTGCAAAAGTTAAATGATGAAGAGGCCTCTCTGGAGGAGGAATATGACGAGAATCGCAAAGAGCTGGACAATCTATCGAAAAACCAGCAAGATATTCAATTGCAAATTAGTCAGGTCCGTTCAATGGTGACCTAACTTTTAGAGACACAGCGTCAGATGACCGATGCTCTAATTATGTGCAAGGCAGCGATTGAGGCAAACGAAGTCGAGCTGGTAACTGAATATCAGTTGAAAATCGAAGGCGACTTCCAAGATGCAAGAAACACCCTGGAGAAGAAAATCCCCGAAGAGCCCAAGGCCAAAGATCCCTTCCAAGAGAAGACAAACGGATTCGGAAAGACAGATGGCTTCGCTTCGAATAGCTTTGCCGCAGATCCCTTTGTCGGCAATGCGAACGGCACCAGCGCTATGGGTGGTTTCGAGGACACCAGTTTCAGCTCTGGTGGGTTTGATGATGCATTTGGTGGATCTGGCTATGGCGGAGCCCAGCGGGATCCCTTCGGTTCAAGCGGCGCTGCAGATCCATTTGGCGATAAGAAAGCAACAGCTATAACCCCTGAGCCCGGTAAGGACGACTTTGGCAGTGATCCATTTGCAGCGTTACACGCACCAACAGGCGTGGGTCAAGTACTCAGCCCAAATATTCAACGTTCTGGCCCGCCACCAAGGCCCGAATCGCCTAGTCCTGCATTGCCACCAAAGAAATCTAAGCAACCACCACCAAGACGTCCATCACAACCATCTGGTGATGCGTTCGGTTCCTCGCCGGGCGGGTTCGCCAATTTTGCTGATTTCGACAGTAAGCAACCCTCAATCCCTCCACCACAACCACCACCAATAACAGTTACTTGTTCTACTACTTCAACTTCATTATTCCAATCACAACAACAACTATGTTCCACCACTCCACTGCAGTTGTCAGCAACACCAGTTGCTGGAATTGGAGCTGTTGCCGTCGTCACCGCTGCCACCGCCGCAACACCAGGTCCAACACATTTCGCCGATGATCCAATCAAAGATTATCGTTACGAAGATCCATTCAGCATACAGGATCCATTCGCCGACGACGAATTTATCGAACAAAATAGTTCAGAAGATGAAGTAAAGAGCAAGGTAAAACTGACCACGACAGCATCACGCTTACCACAAATGTCCAAACCAAATCGATCAGCAATGAGTTTTTAAACACCTTCGATGCGTTCAATGCTAACCCTAGTCCAGCACTATCGACACATTCAGGAGCAACCAAAACATCGACCCGCAACACACCTATCAGTAATTTCGATAACTTTGCAAATTTTGACGCATTCGCTGTGGCACCGACTGAAAAGACAACCACTGTAACCACAACTGGAAACACGGACTTTTTCGACGCATTCGACGATACTTTCAAAGATTTCGGAAATAAAAACAAGACCACTGCAACGGATGCCTTCGATACATTCAGCGACACAACAAAAGCCTTCAATACTCTGACAGACAATGCATTTACCACTGGCACCACAACAACTATCAGCAAAGTGACGAAAACTTCCGACATTAAGGTGTTCGATGACATGGTCAACTCAACGACAACGGCTTCGAGGATGATTTCTTCAAAATAAAGCTAAACGACAACAACAATGTGGTTACAGCGGCCGCTCTAACAGCCGACTTCACAAAGACCACCACAGCGAACAATGGAAACTTTGCAAAGTTTGACGCATTTGCTGATCTCTCGGACAGTGGCTAAATAACTCGAAAAATCTCAACGTCTCACAGTCAAAGGTGCAGAAGAATATTACCCTCGGCAAGACAAACAACATTTCCGGTGAAGCTGGTGGTGGAGAAGTACCGACGAACTTCTCCACCACTCGAATCCGGATTCATTCGATGCGGATCTCGAGGAGGCTCTAAAACGCAGCATGGCTGACAAGTAGACCACCGGCAGAGAAAAGGCTTTCTTTAATTTTTAGTTATCGTAAATTCTCATTAAATATTGTTTAAAGGGACGACGCGTTCGGCCATATAATAGCCCAGTGTTTTAGCAATACGCTGCGTGTGCAACGGTGCTCGAACGTAAGATAGGGATTCATCAGTTCGAACGGGAAAAAAGACAAAATTCTCAAGCAATCAGTTGACAAGATTTATTTAAACCAAATAATGCACCACAAGAATATGCGTGCGCAAGAATATCGAGTTCAGTTCTAATTTGTTGTCATGAAAAAGTGCATTTCGTTGTTTAATTTATTATTTCGTATCGTTATCGTATTTCTTTTGTTGTTGTTGCATACTGGAACATGCTAGTGTACTGGAGAGATTACAGGTATTCAAATTCAAACCCTCGTAGGCACCCACCCGACCTGAGTGAAGTGAGGATAGCAATATCTAAACTCAAGCTTAATAAGGCCGCCGGAAATGACGGCCTTCCCACTGAGCTTTATAAAGCTGGCGGAGATGACTTGGTAAGCAACATCCACCAACTCATAAGCCAAATCTGGTCGGTTGAAAGCATGCCTGAAGAATGGAACCTCAGCATCGTTTGCCCGATCCACAAAAAATGAGACCCTCTGAGCTGCGCCAACTACAGAGGCATAAGTCTACTCAACATCGCTTAAAAGATCCTATCTGCCGTAATATGTGAACGCTTGAAACCGTTTACCAACAACCTTATCGGCCCTTATCAGTGTGGTTTTAGGCCAGGAAAGTCCACAATCGATCAAATTTTCACACTTCGGCAGATCCTGGAAAAAAACCAAGAAGTCCAAATCGATACCCACCACCTATTTATCGATTTCAAAGCCGCATACGACAGCATTTATAGAGAAGAACTATACAGAGCCATGTCTAGTTTTGGTATACCGCCCAAACTTGTCTGTTTGTGTAGGATGACGATGGAGAATTCTCGATGCACCATCAGGGTCGGAAACGACCTCACCGACACATTCGATACCAAAAAGGATTTAGGCAAGGCGATGCGTTGTCATGTGACTTTTTCAATTTGATTCTTGAGAGGATTGTGCAAAACTCCCGAGCCAACACCAGAGACACAATCTTCCAAAAATCGGTGCAACTACTAGCATAAGCCGACGATATTGACATCATTGGTAGGACTCAACGTGATGTCATAGCCACGTTTGCTAGTATAGAGAAGGAAGCGGCAAAAATGGGCTTAGCAGTAAATGAGGGTAAGACTAAGTATATGCTGTCAACACGAAAGGACACACAACATCGACGAATTGGACAGAACGTCACCATTGACAGATATAACTTTGAGGTAGTGCGGGACTTTGTCTACCTCGGCTCCGCTATTAACTCTGACAACATCATCTCGTTAGAAATCAAACGAAGAATTACTCTTGCCAATCGCTGTTTCTTTGGGATAAGAAGGCAATTTAGTAGTAAAGCCCTCACTCGAACTACTAAGGAGATTCTATAAAAGACCCTGATCATCCCAGTCCTGCTCTACGGCGCTGAAGCATGGACCGTATCAAAAGCGGATGAAGAAATCCTTGGTCGATTCGAGAGAAAAATTCTTCGGAAAATCTTCGGTCCCGTTTGCGTTGACGGGCTATGGAGACGAAGATTCAACCACGAACTATACGAGCTGTACAGCGACATACCCCTAGTCAAAAAACTCCGCATTGGACGCTTAAGATGGCCAGGAAATGTAGAAAGAATGGACACCAATACTCCGGCTCGCAGTCTTCGATTCCCAGCCAGACGTCGGACGCAGTAGAGGAAGACCTCTCCTTAAGTGGCGCGCACAAGTAGAAACCGACCTCAACCAACTTGGAATGCGCAACCGGAGGCAGTTAGCCAAAGACCGGGCTAATTGGAGAGGCATGTTGGTTGAGGCCCAGGTTCATCCCGGACTGTAGCGCCACTTAAGTAAGTAAGTAAGTTAGAAATGAAAAGCAAACACAGGAAGAAACTAGGAAACGAGAGTTACCTAATAGATAGATAGATTTTACCCGTCCCAATCGAACATTAAAGAGGTTACTCTGGTTTTCTGTGTGTGTTAGTGTGCCATTTGACAGCTTATTGTTTATCTTTAGGCCGCAATTATAGCTGCTATTAGCTACCAATGTAAACCATCATTTAAAATTTTCTTTTACTAATTGCGGCTTTTTTATAAACCCAACCATTGGCGAGTTGGTGTTAAAACAAAGCTTTTGAATTTTAGAACATGATTATCCAAAAATATTTTAATTTCAAATTATAATTTTTCCCGAAAATCACTTTTAAATCATCAAACTGAGAAATGCAAACTTCAAATTGACATATTAAGTCAGATGTTAAATGTTTTTGTGTTGGTGCATATTTATTTTATTAGGAAATTATAGGTCTGTTCCCGTACAAAATAATATTTACTGATTTTTACTTAAAACCGTTCCCGTACGCAAGTTTTGCATGCAAATAATTTTCCGCAGTAAAAATCAGTAAGAATCAGTAAATATTTTTTTGTACGGGAACAGACCTTATGAAACATGTTTTCTATTAGTAGGTACCTAATTTGATCTAGAGAACTTGCTGCTAAATCGAAAACACAAGTAAAGCTTTTTGAGCCGATCTTTAAAGTGAAATTAAAATGTTTCCTTATCAGAATTGAAAGCAGAAAATTTGTTTGCCAATGAACCGGACCCAGGCGTAGGTACTAGAGAGCTGCATGAATGCACTCAAAACGGCTTTTGAGTGATTCACGGCGAAAACGAATGAGTTGGTTTTCCCCATTCTCGATTATGAATTGAATGAATGTGAATGTTGGCATCAGTGAGAAATTCATACCATTCAAACGAAAACGAAACGAATTGAATGAATGTAAATATGAGTGAAATGAATTGGAATGCAACGAAGAACGCGTTTGTTTATATTCTGGTAGCTCAGTGTAAATTAACAGATTTATCGTATTCTCGTATACAATTAAGCATGTAATCTATCGTTGGAGATATGATATATTTAATAACTTATACAATACTCAAAGGAACTTCGGGAATACATTTTTTTATATAATTAAATTTTAAGGAAACGTTTTTTCTCTATAACACACTTTCTTAAAATCAAAACGCTGTTTTCACGGCGTCAAATTCACGTAAAACAAATGCAAATAAATTATTTTGCTATTGCAACAAAGGAACACACTGATTACACTAAATTGTTGTTTGCTTTACCTTGTCCTCTCTTGAAAACTCATTCCTTCAAACCGATCGCCACATTCACTCACATTCATTCATTTAGCTTTGAATGTTCAAAACATTCATACACTCCTCACTCAAAATATGATGTACTCACTATTCATTGTATATTGTACATGAATGTTCGGGTATAATTCATGAGTATACTGAGTGCCGAAATATTTGAGTGCATTCATGCAGCTCTCTACTAGGTACCTACTCTGGTACTAGTACTACCTACCTACTATTATTTTGCCAAATGAAAAGGGTCAATGCATTTTTACATAATCGTGGCATAAATGTGAATGCAATATGTATTTAACAATAAACATCTAAATAAGTTTTTAATACAACCTGTGTATTTTAAATTAAAATCAATTGAATTATGACAGTTAATCAGACTCTCCTATCATTTTGTAACAAAATAATTGCATTTGTACATGTCTCACATCAAAACAATTTCATCCCATTTGCAATTCAGAATTCGAATAAATAAACAGAAAACTACTCATTTGCACCCACTAGTTAACACGCAATCCATTTAATCAGCAGCGAATTCATTTCGCCGCTTTGAGGACCATCAAATTGCTCCCATATCACACTACAATACAACGCAGTTTCAGGGTTGCTATTGATTCTCGCTTCTGTTGCAATTATAACCCCATATGCTATTATATGTACTACACGTCAGATGCCACTAACCTACAATACAAATATCTATCTAGCTACGTAACGTATATTGTTTTGGCGGCAACATATAGAAATGTGCAAATTTGTCCATTTATTCTAGAAATCTAAAAAGAAAACATACAAATGTGCTGCAACATTTGATGTCATATGTCACATTGAAATTATCTTGCGTTCTTTCCTTTTCTCTACACCCATTTCAGTGTATCTCTCTCACATTCGTTCTGCTCTAGTCCCTCATTATGAAGCATTTACAAAGTACAGTACCTCAACTGTATATACAGCAAGCTATAATATTTGTATGCAACTACCCAAAAAGCAAATTTTCCTTAATATCTATTTTTTTTTTTTTATATTCATACTAAAAATACGGTTTCCATGATCGTATTTGAATGAAATACCTAAATTTAGTATAAAGGCATATGAAATACATAAATAGTGAAAAAAAGTAGCTTTCCATCCTCTTTTTTTTCGACGTCATCATTCAGCTAGTACAAAGTCTGTTTGGATCTAGTACGCTCATTGAAAGATGTGTAGCCATTTTAAAATTATCATTATTTCCAATATCCAGCATTTAATGTGGAATAACCAAGGTATTATATATTTTTGGACATGGGAAAATTAATTCCTTACATTATTTCGCTCGATAATTACAGATTTAAGCCATTATTTTATAAAATCTAAAGAATTTGAATTACTCATATTCCTCACTGAACGCACTCAACTTCATCAATCAGGGATGACACTTAAAACGTCGTACTAGATCGACCCCCACGACAGTAGTAGTTTTTTAATGTCGTGCATTTGTTTTTGGCGTTTCCATCGATGCCGATAAATTTTATTAATATTTCCGCCGTAAAAAACTTTTGGAAAATTTATAATTTATTACCAATATAATAATAAGTGAGTGGTTAATAAATTGACATAACAATTGCATGAATATTTCAAGTGTTTAATGGTGAAAAGTATAATTGAAAATTTATTTTGACGCATTGGTGTGTGCTAAGGCTGGGAGATTTTGGTTTTGTTGCATTGACTGCGACTGTAGTGTGGACAGCAGTGGTGGCGGTCTGTTGTCGGCGAAAGAAAACAATAAAACACAACATCCTCGAATATTTTCCTTACAATCGCCATACAACACAACTGTGGACAACACCAGAGATTTATTTTAACCAAAGGTAAATACCGTGAATTTATCTAAATAAATTCCATATAATTTCGCTAGTGATTGACTTTAGACAAGTGAAAAGGCTAGAGTGAGAAAGAGGCATTAATCTCGTGAAAGTGACATTCCGTGCGGGCAATAGAAGAGCAAAGGCGAATTTAGTTTGAGCGTCGCTTCGGCGGGAATGTTTCTTGATTAGTGATTAGAGTTGCCAGCACGTTTTCAAAACACCCATATATATATTTTTCTATTTTTTAGTTAATGCTTGCAAATAAGTATATCAACAAGCGAATATGGAAGAAGTATCCCAACCTGAAACGAGTTTAACTGGTTCACTGGGGGAGGAGGAGGAGCCCAAATATCCTGTAGAGACCGCTGAAAAGGAAAAACAAGTCGCCGATGAAGAGAAATCGCCAGCCTCTGAGGAGGAGGACAAATATCCTGTAGCTAAATCGGAGGATACAGATAGTCCATCAATGCCAAACGCTGCTAAAATTGAAGAAGATAGTGTCAGTCGAGGTGATGATAGTAAACCCCCAGAGGAGCAGGATGAAGTCAATCAGCAGGAAGGCGATGATTCTCAGGATGTTATGCCAGGTGAGCTATGTGCAGCGATATCCGAAAGTAACTCACAGGATTCCGTGCGGGATGAATTGCAAATTCCTGATATAGAAGAGGAACACGAAGATTCACAACCCAAAGTTGATAACTCTGGAGTTGACACAAATGATACTGTTTTCGAAGAAGTAGATGCCAATGTGTCAGCAGAAAAGTCCGCAATTGCAGAAGAATCTGATATGCTGGGTGAAGCGGATATGACTCTTCCGGAGAATGAAGAAGGTACAGAAGTTGCGGCTGACGCAACAGACAAGCCGTCTCCGATGGAATTGGATCAGTTGAGTGTTGAGGATGTTGAGATGGAATCATTGGAAAACGAAGCAACCGAAGAGGAGGTTGCAAAAGAAAACGAATCAGAAGTGCCAATGGTTGAGAGTGAGCCAAAGGAACCCATTGTACAGGAGGAGGCTGGCAAATCGAAAGCAGACATTGAAGATGTTTTGGAGGCAATGGAAGAAGAATCAGAAGAAACTGAGCATGTTGCGGAAGGTAAGGATGTTGTTGACAAAGCAAGCACTCTTTGGACCGACGAAAGGTTAGATCGATCGGATAAATCATCAAATGATGTTTTGATGGCTGGAGAAAAGCATGTGGAAGATGTTGAGCAGCTCTCGAATAAGGATGAAGATGAATTAAATAAGGAGTCTGATGAAATAATTGAAGAAGTCGAAAATGACGGCGATGAAGAGGTTGAGAAGGTTGTAACTGAGAATGTCGAGAATGAAATCGCCGAAGTAGACGAAAGTGAGCTTACAGAAACTGTTGAGAAAGAGGTCGTGGAAAGCGTTGAGAAGGAGGTAATTCAAGATGTCGACAAAGAGGTGGATACAGATGCTGAGAAGATAATTGAAAATGCTGTGGAGAAGGATGCCGAGAAAGATATCGAGGAGAAGATGGATGAAGATGTCGAGAAGGAGGTGAATCAAGATGTCGAAAAGGAGGTGAATCAGGATATCGAGAAGGATACAGATGTCGAAAAAATGGAAGAACAAGAGGAGGAGATCACAATAAATAAAGATGAAGTTGTCGATAAAAATCCCGAGAAGAAGGTCGAGAAAAAAGTCAAAAAGAAACTAGAGAAAGATGTGGAGAAAAAAGTTCCAAGGAAAGATAGCACTGAAAGCGAAGATACACCAAAAACTAACAATGTATCTGAGAAAGCGGATACTACAGCCTCAAAGGAAGATGACGGTGATGGTGAGTTACAACTTTTAATTTCATTCTTTAATTTATAATCTGATATACATTACATAATTGAGTGTTATCGTAAACCTAGTGTGCTATTTCCTGCGTGCACAGTAAAGCTTTAATGCAGTGTGGTTGCATAGTCAAACTACGCAAGGTTTTTCACTGCACAGATAAGGTGTGATGTTTTTTTTCACTGACTGGATACAATATAAACTGAGAGAATATCATAAACATAGCTTAAGTTGGTGCAGTAGCCTAGTGGTTCCTTGTTAAAATCCCGAAAGTGACAACACCTAAGTTTTTTTCACTTCTTCACCTCTTGCGAAAGTCTGACAAACATCCAAGAGTAACACTGTCGTAATAAGCTTCTCAAATATGACGGTCGGAATCAGCTTTAAACAGGACGTCAACTTTATTGTGGCAGAAATATTAACATTGCAAACAAAAACGCAGGGATGAGCTAGGTTTGAGGCCCTATATGGGCCTTCAATGCCAGGTATTAAACTTCATAAGCTTAAGTTATGGTACCAGCTACCAGGTTTGTATCCTTAAATTGCAATAATCCAAATGTCGCAATGCACACCTAAGATTTTCTCTAAAAATATGTGACTTAGATATTTTTAGAGAAAATCTTAGGTGTGCATTGCGACATTTGGATTATTTAGATTATTAGTCAATGAGTTGTAGAATCTGGGTGAGAAGTTTGATTGATAAAAGCATACGAGTTGTATCAATAGCACAGGTATACTTTCCATGGTTCACCATGTTTTAATATAACTGGGTAAGGAAATATCAAATTTTGCAAATCGGTAGAGAGTAAACCCTATACATCTGTTTATGCTTATTTTTACAAACGATTACCAGTACTAGGAATTGATTTTTGATTGATATCTAAATTATATATCTTTTTGGTATATCCTACGTACATAAGTAGACCGAATTGTATTAAAGATTGTATCTCAATCAAGCCTTTCCAATTTGTCATAAAATTGTAGCTCCCATCATCCGTGCAGGGTGTAGAAGCGCCCCATGAATAGTGTGAAAAAAAGCCTTTACCTTAAATCCGCAAGAGCTTGTTTCACCAATAAACTTTCATTGTTATATTAAAAAAATCTTTAAAAATATTTCAGATATGTGGCAACCCTTTTGCACTGACATATGTAGTATTGTCTCTTTTGTTGTGTTCAGTATCAGCTCCAGTTGTAGACAACAATTTGTTTATTCAACGCTTGCAAAACGATTTCCTTAAAAATTAATACATCAGCAAGTAATTATTTGTTGATTTCTCTTTTTTAACCGTTCAATTAAAATAAACATTTTACGTCAGCAAATAAATTGCTTTCATCATCAAGCAGCTTACATTTTCCGCGAATTATTTTTCGCATTTTAGATAAGAAGCTGAGTTTTGTGGGCCTCCGCACGGCGCACATGAGATGAGTTTAACTCTCCAAGCGCACAGGAGATGAATATGCAGAACAAATTGTATACATGAACCCCTTTTCGTTGTGTTAGTACTTCTATAGAAATTGACATTTGTCTTGAGTACTTTTGACAATTCGCAAGCTCTTAGGTTTGTGTGAATGACATAAAAAAAATGTCAGACCTAAAATGTTGAAAAAGTTATTTGTATTTGTATTGGTTTTCAACCTTGTTCCACCGCAAAAACTCGGTTAAAGATTATCAACCATTTTCTCTCCGTATACCTCAGTCCCTCGTCCATATAACCGGTTTAACACCAAAATATTCATCTCATGTGCGGAGGCCCAGTGTTTACAAATTTACATACCATCTTCTATCAAGTAATATCACAACACTGTGAATGAATGATCTGGTACATTTGTAACCTCTTCATTATGGCCGAATCAACAGTTATGTTATGTTTGGTTCTTCTTCTAAATCGACAGTAAAAAAGTGTGTAGCTGACGAATTACCGAAAAGATTTAAATTAATTAAATTCATTTTAAATTTAAAAAAAATGCTTTCGGAGGAAAAATCTACAAGAAAGGAATATATTACCTTCCATTTGGACTTAAATTCTGGTATGAAAATAATTGCAATTTGTGCGTTCGTTTTTCTTTAATAAATATTTTAACATTGCCGGAATATTTATTTTATGTTGTTCTAGCAGTTCTTCGCTTGACAGATTTCAACTTGTTCTTTTAGAAGTAGATATTAGATAACTTAACATGACCGTTATTTCAGCACTGACATTTTATACCAAAATTAAAAAATTGGAGTTTAAAAATGTTCTTGCATGAAATTGGCAACAGTTTTAACTTACCTTGGTTAGCTGGTCTTAATTGATCGGAAAATGGCTTCATTGTTGAATAACCCCTGTTTTAATAAACTCTGATTATCTAATCAATGACTAACATGACAGTTTTTCCCATAAAAAATACTCGCACTAATGTATAAAGTTAGTCACTGATTAGCTACTCAGCGTTTATTAATACGGGGGTAAATGTATTCGTAAAAATTGCCCTTAGTTAAACAAAAGCATGAGCAATTAGGTACTTACAAGTGCCAGCTTGTACTCCATTTTGTATACCCTATCTCATAGGGTTTAGTTTTGATACATAGTTTGTAACATAGAGAAATAATTTAGCTACATATACCTCAAAGTATTGAGGATAGCTATATATGAGGATATCGATAGCTGATTCGATTTAGTCATGTCTGTCCGTCCGTATTTCACCAGTTTTTGGACCTTAAATTTTGAGCTAAAATGATGAAATTTGGTACACGTGCACTTTGTTGCTCCCAGCAGAAGAAGTGTAAAAAATTTTCAAATCCCCCCTTTAGAAAACGTAATTTTTAGCCAAACCGTAAGGAAATTTAATAAAGTTTTTTGCACGACCACTTTTTTGGGGCATTTTTAGTAAAAAAAAAAACCTTTTTCGGTAAAATTTGCAAATATTTGAAAAAACTTTTGATGCAAAAACTTTAATAAAATTAATCAGCCCTATCGAGCTATCCGTCGGAGGTTTAAATTTCATTCGAGGGTATGTGTCATCGGAAAGAAATACTACACAAATGCGACGACGAAGCTCGTACTGTTGAGGGGTGGTTTTTTCCTTTGAGCTCGCCCTAGAAACACAAATTCAAACGATTAGTACGAAAATTACTTAAATAAATATTTTTATATAATTACATACATTTTTCTATTACTCCACTTCACTTCGTAAACAAATTCCGCGAAGAATTTGTGTCGGAGGAAATCGGAAAAAGAATTGCACTTAGCTGTCAAAAATTGAACGAAAAATGCACCTGAACGCACTTTAACGCAATTCGCTGGGATGCGTTACAAAATGTCCGAGAAATATTCCGAACATCTTTTCGGAAGAATACCTCGAAGCAAAAATCCTCCGAATTGTACAAAATCGGAGAATTTTCCGCTCCGACGGATACCTCGATAGGGCCGAATATGAACTTTTCGCCCTTAGACCATTTTAACCCACGCCCACTTTTTGGGGGCGTTTTCCTACACAAACCATTTGTAAACTCTACCCCAACTCACGCCCACTTTTTGGGGGCGTTTTCCTACACAAACCATTTGTAAACTCTACCCCAAGGCATATGCAATAGAAAAACGTTGTTTTTTTGTCGAACCACTAAAGATTTTGATAAACTGTCTGAACAATATGTTGTGACAACATCATTTTCAATATTTTATGGCCATTAAGCCTATATTTAGGGAATATTAATTTTAAGGACGGGATAGGATAGGGTATTAAACGATCAGCACTGCGGATTGTAGCCTTCTCATGTTTTTTTTTATCTTGATCTGTCAAAAGAACTCTTGACTCGTTTTAAGCTAAATTCAGTAAAAATATATTCTACGGGAACAGACAATGGGTGCGTTCCGGGTTTCAGTTTTACCAAATTAACTTTGCCGGTGCACTGCTCTCATTGGTCAATCGACCATTTTAGTCACGTGACATTTGAGGGGAAATGACTGGCGAAACAAGTTGAAAATTTACGCATGGACACCCAGATATGAGTGAAACAGCTGATTTTGCGTCGAACTGTCATGAAGATAGGTCTGTTCCCGTACTTTTTCAGTAAAAATTAGTAAATTCTCAAATTTCTTGGAGTGGGGGTAAATTATCTCAGAAAGAGACAAAATTACAAAAAAGTACGGGAACGCGTTTAAGTAAAAAACAGTAAAATTATATATTTTGTATGCCTTTTAAAGAACAAATGACAGAAATCACCTGTCAAAACAAGCAAGTTGTCACTTTTAGATACCAACTGACAGTTTACTGATTTTTACCAACAGAAATTTCTGCAGTAAATTTTTTTTACAGATTTTTATGGAGGGGTAGTTTTTTGCTCTCTCGTGAGCTGTCTCTTTTACATATTTTTGCGTACGGGAACGGCAATAAGTAAAAATCAGTAAGAATCAGTAAATATTATTTTGTACGGGAACAGACCTGAAAATTTACGCATGGACACCCAGATATAAGTGAAACAGCTGATTTTGCGTCGAACTGTCATGAAGATGTTTTTGATTTCAGTAGCATTACCCAATATTGTGGGTTCATTTAGGTTATTTCTTACTTTTTTGTTAAAGAATAATTATTCTGAATACATAAAAGTAAATAATAATCTATAAATGTGGAAAAACGAAATTGCAAAATAAAGGTTGGTATAGTTTGACATTTACCTTGCCATTCATTATACCCTATCCCATAGGGGTATATTAGTTTTGATACATAGTTTGTAACATAGAGAAATAATTCAGCTACATATACCTCAAGTATATGAATCGACGCAGAATCGATAGCTGAGTCGATTTAGCCATGTCTGTCCATCCGTCTGTCCGTCCGGCCTTACTTCACCAGTTTTTGGGCCTTAAATTTTGAGCTAGAATGATTAAATTTGGTACACGTGCTCTTTGTTGCTCCCAGCAGAACAAGTGTAAAAAATTTTGAAATCCGCGCACTGCCACGCACCGTACGGTTTGGCAAAACCGTAAGGAATTTTAAAAAAGTGTCTGAGCAGCATACTTAGAGAATCGTAATATCTATATTTCGTTCATATAATAAAGAACGTGGGCGTTTTTAATAAAGAACGTTTTTCGGTCATATTTTAAATATTTCGAAAAAAAAAATGTTGATGCAGAATCATTAGTAATATTAATTTAAACATTTTGTCAATAGACAACGAATTCAATGGAATGACCAAAATTGTTGACTTAATAAGCTCAAAAATTTCATTCATGGCTGGCGCCTTATGAACACCATCCTGTAAGTCCAATTTTGCACCACTTTTTCGATCATACTCTTATTTCGTCAATAGTCAGCCGTATGTTAGATTTTAAGTGATCAATCGTTGCTGGTTTATCAGCGTAGACCAGAAATTAGACGTACCCCGAACAAAAAGTAGTCCAAAGGTGTCAAATCACACAAACGAGGCAGCCAATTCACAGGTCCATTTCTTGAGATGATTCGGTCACCAAACGTTTTGCCTAACAAAGTCATGTTTGCGCGCGCTGTATGGCATGTTGCTCCGTCTTGTTGGAACCATTTCTTCTCCAAATGATTTCCAAAGACAAAACAAATTACGAATCATTTCCCTGTAGCGTTCGCCATTCACGGTAATGTTGGCATCGGTTTTGGATATAAAGACAAATGGGGCGATGATACCTTCGGCATGTAAACCAAACAGTGATTTTTTCGGGATGTAATGAAGTCCCAAGAGTCTCTCCAAAAACGTCAATTTTGCTTGTTTACATACCCGTCAGCCAGAAATGAGCTTCATCGCTGAAGATGATTTGACGGTAAAAATTGGTTAAACTACCATTTGATTCTCAGCCCATTCACGGAACACACGACGCATTTGGTGGTCCGCTGGCTTTAAATCTTGCACCATGGAGGAGTTTTTTTTTACCTTCCTTTCTTTTACTAATTTTTGCTTACGGCAACGGCACTATGGCGGGACCTCCTGTTTTATACCAAATTCGAATAGATAAGCTGAGATAAGCTTTAGTTGACAATTCACTCTACTTGGCTAGTTTTTCAAATCGTAAGAGTTGGGCCCTTAAAAAGACATTTTAGGTGTTGAGAAAGTTGATTTTATACCTTCTGCGTGGTAGTTCATCGGGCCACTTTGGACGTTCAAAAAACTAGTAATGGATATATTCAAATACTTTTTGGCAAAACGCTTTTATGCACGCTTAATGGCCCGAATGAGTGCTAAATTTAACAGTAAAGCGAATTTACTTAACCTAAAAAAAGATCACAATTTTTACCATGGAACGAAATTTCGAAATTCCTTTTAAAAAAAAGCGAAACAAGTGGATACATGACAGATGTTTACTTAAGTAGTATAGTACAAAGATTACCAGCATTCGATAATTATTAGACGTGTTCCAGTAGATAATGAATCCTTTAGAAATTTTCCAGTGCAGCAACAGTTTTGATTTTTTGAGTCAGTGGAACAACATTCTTAGCAAGAGCAAATTTTTCAGTTTTCAGCTCTACTCTTTTTGTAGAATGGGTGAGGTGACGGATACAACAAATTTTAGTCTCAGTGTATTGCAGAAGATCTCCGCTTTACCAAGTGTTCGACTTATGGAGATCTCGGGGGTATTATATTGACTGGGAAACGTCCTTCACAATAATCTCGTCAAAACTCTGAACTGAGCTTACCGAATGTGAATAAATTACATTTTTGGAACTTCTCTTCTTCTTCTGGTTCTTATCAGAAGCCGTAGAAGACTCTTCCACCTATTCTATGGCTTTGTTCGCAGGCCTTTTGCAGGGTTATTACACAATTTCGACGCTCACATTGTATACACTCATGATTCTCAATATGTAAGAGTGACATGGTTCAATTTAACTTCTAAGGAATATTATTTCACGTCCATCTTTTTAACGTCCATGTTAACTCTATTTTCTTCTTTTTAAAAACACATTTCCATTGTACGCATTATTCCAGCAGACGTTGAAAATGTCCAAGAGCCCGAAGAGTCTGATGTGTGTCTCATACCCGATACTGAGACTGAGATGACCGATGCCGAGAAAAAACGCGCAATAGAAGCTCGAGAAAATGCTGAAAAAGAGAATGAAGAAACGGAGAAAGAAAAGTCAGCAAAAGAATTAAATGAACCCCCACCCGAAGGTAGGTCCTAACTCCATAAGACTTCTCAAAATATAAACAAAATAAAATATTTATTCTAGAACCGGTACAAGAACCCCTCCTGGAAGAAATACAACCGTCAGAACCAACAGCTGATGCAAGCACCCGTCAGAAAATCATCATTTTCTTGGCCGTCTCTGCGGAACACGAATGTACGCAATGCGGTGCGAAAAAGATTTGCGGTTATCGCTACAAAGAGTCAGACAAGTCTGCAACAGAACACGTTTGTACTATGACTTGTGTAGATACACTTCTAGCTGCCAATCCTGGAAAGTTCTTCTTGCGACGTAAAAAATTCCTTGTTGAGGAAACGCCCGAAGACGACAAAGCTACTCACAAATGCCTTCAGTGCAAAAAGAACGTTTCCAAGTGCAAATACCTGTTCAAACAAGAAGAGGAAACCTTCTACATTTGTTCCGAGAACTGTTACAAAACGCTGAGTACCGAGGAGCCAGAAAAGTTCAACCTCAAGCGGGATTCAATTCGTGTACGCAATATTGGGCATACCACGATTTCAACGAAGGGATCGACCAACACAGATTCGCGAATTGTTTCACGTTCCGCTTTAGAGGCAGAATCCGCTCGTGTAGAACGAACTGCGAGCTTCCTTCGCCATTGCACTGAATGTCTGCTGGAGATTCAACTCCGCGTGAACGGAAAAAATCTCGTATGGCAGACAATGGACTTTTGCGATGAACTGTGCCTGGGGAAATATCAACGCCGCATTGGTTCACAATGTCAGACATGCCAGGGAGAGGTGCCCCATCAGAGCTTAGGAAAGTATTGCGTTCGATTTGGGTTCGAGGTGCGCCAATTTTGCTGCGCAACATGCTTAAATAACTTTAAAAAGGGTCTGAAGACTTGTTCTTGCTGCCAGAAAGACATATCAACGAGTGGTGAGGGATTTCTTGCGCCAGTTGGCGACAAAGAACAATTTAAGGACTTTTGCAGTCAGGCGTGTATGCGTCGCTATGACTCAATGTGCAATGCAAAGAAAAAACTGCGCACCGACCGCTGCGCAGTGTGTAATTTTCAAAAGCCTATGCGTGTCGAAATGACAATAGACGGCAAGGAGCAGAATTTTTGCTCGAACCCCTGCTTTTCAGCGTTCAAGTTTGTGAGCAACATTGTGCCAGATCAGTGTGGCATGTGTAGCAAGTACTTTGAACGCAAATCGGCGGAAAGTTTTACCATCTATGCCGATAAGCAGCGACCAAAGGCCTTTTGCTCGCGAATCTGCTTCAACGTCTTCATCATAGTCAACCGACAGATCACCTCGTGCCAGTGGTGTAAAGTGAAAAAGTACGATTTTGACATGATCATGAAAGTGGTGGAGCAGCGACCGGTGATGATGTGTTCTCTGAACTGTTTGACGCTCTACGGGGTCTCGATAAATGCCTTCAGTCGCACTGCCATCAAATGCGACCAATGTAATGCGTGTACTACGCCACAGTACCACCTGACGATGTCTGATGCTTCAATGCGAAATTTCTGTACCTACCAATGTGTCATGCAGTTTCAGAGTCAATTTTCTCGCGTGCCCTTAACACTAGATTCGGAAACAGTGGCCGCAGCTACTCATCATGTGAGTCCGAAACAGTCGCAAACCGCAAAGAACGCCCCGACAACTGCGGCTCCATTCCCTACGGGACTCCCAAAACGGGTGAAATTGAATTCGATCCCGGTAAATACCACGAAGAGTGCAGGTTCTGCGGAGTTACCGGCCACGATAAGTAAACCAACGCAAAACAATCAAGTGCAGCTGCCAGTTATTTCAAACGTAGCTTCACTAGCTACTGGTCAGAATGAATCAATGATTGGTAGTGTTTCGAGACGGGGTACTCCTCGTGGGCGAGGTCGTGGTCGCGGACGCGGTCGTGGAAACACATATGCCACTGAAACACGACCGCCTCGGATACCAACGCCTCCACCCCCCGCTCCTCCTTTAGCGGCTTCGAAATCAACAAGAACTCGGTCGACGACAGCTTCCCCGATATTAGCGGCAACACCAACTGCACCGAGTAGCAGTATCAAAGCGACAGGAAGGACTTCTACACGATCAACAGCGTCTGCTGCTGCTTCTTCTTCGACTTCAGCATCAACATCCACAGCGACTGCAACAGAACCTTCCGCACCGGAACCCCCTGCCCGTGCACCAAGTCCCATCATTGAGAAGCATGTGGAAACAAAAATTGTTACGGTCCCGCCCTACCCTCCAATGGTACGCAACGTACAAACTAGTTGTCGTCCCAAAACTGACGACGTAGCTATTGATTGCAAGCCGGAAACATGTGAAATCGGAATCCAAACAGATGAGGACTTTAGTTCGAGAATCCTAATACCTGTTCCGGTACCAATATTCGTTCCACAACCGATGTACATGTACTCAGCACCGTTCCCAGTGCCGGTACCAATCCCTCTGCCGATTCCAGTGCCGATTTTCATTCCCACCACGAGAAATTCATCGAACGGCATTCTTAAGGAAATCAAAAAGATTCAGGATAAGATGCCCTCAGATCCATTCGAGGCGGAACTTCTGATGATGGCCGAAATGGTGGCAGATGATAAGAACGAATCGGACTCAGATTCTGAGGAGGACATGAAGCCAGAGCCACGAATGATTCCAGTGCAGTACGACACGAGGCCGACGCCTCCACAAAACAATGTAGTCGTAAACATGGAACAGCAAAATAACACGTCCTTTGGCGAGGACGTTCTTCAGATGGCATTGAAAATGGCCAGCGGGGAGTACGAAGAACCAGGAGTTGACCTGGAGTCTGCGATGACAGCCAACACAATAACAAACCCCCCACCAGGGATGGGTCAAGTAGACGAACAGTTGCAGATGCAGAGTCACCACATGATGATGGGTGATACCGCCCAGCGTGGCGGTCGAGGTCGTAAGCGCGGCGCAATAACTTCACCAATAACGCCACGAAACAATCGTTCGCCGATCAAGCGACAACGCCTATCCGACGACAACACAACACCCCAACAACAGCAGCAGCTGCAGCCAGTTGAGAAACCTGACGCGAATATGTGTCTTAAGTTCACATTCGGTGTGAACGCCTGGAAGCAATGGGTGATGACTAAGAACGCTGACATAGAGAAGAGTTCGATACGGCGGCGCCTCTTCAAAACGGAACTTTTGCAAATGACCGCCGATGAACTTAACTACTCCCTGTGCTTGTTCGTGAAGGAAGTACGCAAGCCAAATGGCACGGAATATGCGCCAGACACCATTTATTATCTAGTTTTAGGTATGCCCAAATAAATGGCGACTCTTTTTTTAAATAAAACTAACATTACGTACACTTTTAAGGAATCCAACAATATCTCTACGAGAACAGTAGAATAGACAACATATTCACCGATCCCTACTATGAGCGGTTCACAGATTGCTTGGATGAAGTGGCGCGCAAATTTTCCGTGCTATACAATGACTCACGTAAGTTTGACAACCTCTGAATGGAGGAAAGTGTTCTCAACATGGAATCCCTACCTTTTCTTTTGCAGAATATATTGTAACCCGCGTGGAAGAGGAACACCTCTGGGAGTGTAAACAATTGGGTGCGCATTCGCCGCATGTGCTACTAAGTACACTGATGTTCTTTAACACGAAACATTTCAATCTAACAGTAAGTTGCAGCGATGTTCGTACTCAAGCAGCGAGTAATTATGATTTTCTCTTCGTTTAGACCGTTGAAGAGCACATGCAATTGTCGTTCTCACATATTATGAAACACTGGAAACGTTCTGCACAAAATGCCAAATCACCCGGCACTAGGAATGTTCTGCTACGATTTTATCCACCACAAGCTGGACTTGGTGAGTAGGACAATTTATTCGGAACAACGGAACTGGGGGTATAATGTGATATTTGTTTTGCAGATGCAAATCCTCGAAAGAAAAAGGTGTACGAACAACAGGAAAACGAAGAGAACCCACTCAGATGTCCAGTGAGACTGTACGAGTTCTACTTGTCTAAATGGTGAGTGTTTTTGAATTTTTATTGTTTTTTCGTCTGCCAATGAATTCTGACAAAAGTTGTGGCATTTCGGTTTGAGGAATAAAAAAAATTGGATAGGAGCAGAGGTGATTAACTCGTTTGTTACTATAGGTATCCTAGACGACCCTTAGCCAATGTTTAGGTGGCCTTATCATTTATGAAGTCCTTAACGATGAACCGAAAGCTTACCATTGAAAATCTTTCAAATCACGTGATGAATTCACGGCGAGGCATTACATACTCCTTGTGGTGCTGTGTCAGAACAACGGAAAAACGTTAATCCGATCAATTTCTTGCCGAAAAATGGACAAACTCAGTTTGGAGATCATTTTTGCTCCAGGATGATGCAATCGCACAAACAGGACTAGCAAAAAAGTTCATTCTACAGCAAGTACTTCCAATCCACTTTTATTAATTTGTTTAGCAACGTTCTCTTACCCAAAACCTGTTCTATTTGACCATTATACACTTCACAGTGTGGCTGTCGTTAGTGGGATCAACTTTCGCGTAATACGTCAAGGTGAGATCTCATCGTTATCTGACTTTCTTACTTAACGGACTCCCGAAGTGTTGAGATCCTCTGCCTGATGCAAGGCACCTATGGTCCTGGGAAACTGACGTTCGGTCTTCTTTGTCATCTTACGTGAAGAGTAGGATTCGACAATTCGCCCAGCTAATGCAGTCGGCGTACTTATTATAAAGGCTGAGTTTTCCCTCCATTTGTCTTCTTCCCAAAAAATTGTATGTTCGAGAGAGCCTAATATTTGCTGCACTTATTATCCAGCGCCGTAATGTAGGACTGTGGTGAGCCCTCACCTTTTGTCCTTTTCTTGCGTGATTTGGCTGTTATCTGTGACAGCGCACTAAATTTCCGCTTTGTTATTGAGAACATCAACAGCAGAGCCATCTCCTCGCATAGGTTTGTAAAACGATCGTCTAAGGAATTCTCCAAACCACAAAATCTTTTTTTTTCACATTTGTCAGACCTAGCTTGGAATATGCTAGCCAAGTATGTACGACTTATTACATAGCCCATTGCCTCTGAATCGACTGTGTCCAACGCTGATTTATCCTTTTTGTACTACGCGGTCTCTCCTGGATAGACCGTTTTAATGAACCCCCTATGAGGATGGTTTGAAAAATACAAAACAAACCAACAAGCGCAACAGGCTCGCCAGGGCCTAGCTTTTGCTCACAATCATTCATGTGTGCTTGAGTACTATTTGCACGATGGCCGAAGCCGAACGGCTGATTTGAGATAAGCTTTTCTTATCCAAAAACACCTTAGACTTTACGAAGCCCCAAAGGAAAAAGTCTAACGATGTGATATCGCATGATCATGTTGGCGAATTCATTGGTCCGAAGCCTGAAATTAATTGTTCTCCGAAACGGTCTCTCAATATGTTCATTGTTTCACGGACTGTATGGCAAGTAGCGCCGTCTTGTTGGAACCAAATGTTGTCTAGATCTCTGTCTTCAATTTCAGGCAAGAAATAGTCCGTTATCATGCAGGGATAACGAGCCCCATTAACAGTAACGTTGGCGCCAGTCTCATTTTTGAAGAAATACGTACCGATGCTTCCACCGTCCAATAAACCACAGCACACTGTTGTTTTGAGTGGATGTAACAGCAGCTATTGAACATCTTCCGGTTGTTCTTCAGCCCATGTATGGCAATTTTGACGTATCTATCCATTTAGCCAGAAACGGGCCTTATCGCTGAACAAAATGTTGGTCGAAAACAGTGGATCTCTGGATAGCCCATTCACTGAAACGATGACGCAATGAGAGGTCAGCCGGCTTCAAATGTTCGGGTGTAAGTCTATCCATGATGAAATGTCAATGAATACTGAATAAAAATTTTAAAAGACTACAATCCGCTATGCGGATCGTGAATACCCTCTCCGACTCCTTTTTTTAAATTTGACTTCCAAGTGAGTCGTCAAACCCGCATAGGCCTACGTGGGCCCATAGCGATACCCTTTATTCCTGAAAATAAAGCTGCGTTAGTGAAGGGAGTGATACTTAGGTGATTTGTGCTGCTTCATTAGCTTCAAAGAGGTTGTTGCTCCAACCCGACTTGCAGCAGAAGCTGACAATCCGTGCTTTACAACACCTAGTAGTCCATCCTTAAAATGAATATTACTTACTTACTTAAGTGGCGCTACAGTCCGGAATGAACCTGGGCCTCAACCAACATGCCTCTCCAATTAGCCCGGTCCTTAGCTAACTGCCTCCTTAGCTAACTGCCTCCAGTTGGTTGAGGTCGGTTTCCACTTGTGCGCGCCACTTAAGGCGAGGTCTTCCTCTACTGCGTCCGACGTCTGGCTGGGAATCGAAGACTCTGCGAGCCGGAGTATTGGTGTCCATTCGTTCTACATGTCCTAGCCATCTTAAACGTCCAATGCGGAGTTTTTTGACCAGGGGCATGTCGCTGTACAGCTCGTATAGTTCTTGGTTGAATCTTCGTCTCCATAGCCCGTCAACGCAAACGGGACCGAATATTCTTCGAAGAATTTTCCTCTCGAATCTACCAAGGATTTCTTCATCCGCTTTTGATACGGTCCATGCTTCAGCGCCGTAGAGCAGGACTGGGATGATCAGGGTCTTATATAGGATCTCCTTAGTAGTTCGAGTGAGGGCTTTACTACTAAATTGCCTTCTTAGCCCGAAGAAACAGCGGTTGGCAAGAGTAATTCTTCGTTTAATTTCTGACGAGATGTTGTTGTCAGAGTAAATAGCGGAGCCGAGGTAGACAAAGTCCCGTATTACCTCAAAGTCATATCTGTCAATGGTGACGTTCTGTCCAATTCGTCGATGTTGTGAGTCCTTTCGTGATGACAGCATATACTTTGTCTTACCCTCATTAACTGCTAAACCCATTTTCGCCGCTTCATTCTCTATACTAGCAAACGTGGCTATGCCATCACGTTGAGTCCTACCAATGATGTCAATATCGTCGGCGTATGCTAGTAGTTGCACCGATTTTTGGCTAATTGTGCCTCTGGTGTTGCCTCGGGAGTTTTGCACAATTCTCTCAAGAATCAAATTGAAAAAGTCACATGACAGCGCATCGCCTTGCCTAAATCCTTTTTTGGTATCGAATGTGTCTCCATCGTCATCCTACACAAACGGACGAGTTTGGGCGATATACCAAAACAAGACATGGCTCTGTATAGTTCGTTTCTATAAATGCTGTCGTATGCGGCTTTGAAATCGATAAATAGGTGGTGGGTATCGATTTGGACTTCTTGGTTTTTTTCCACGATCTGCCGAAGTGTGAAAATTCGATCGATTGTGGACTTTCCTGGCCTAAAACCACAATGATAAAGGCCGATCAGGTTGTTGGTAAACGGTTTCAGGCGTTCACATATTACTTGTAGGCGATGTTGAGCAGACTTATGACTCTGTAGTTGGTGCAGCTCAGAGGGTCTCCTTTTATGTGGATCGGGCAAACGATGCTGAGGTTCCATTCCTAAGGCATGTTTTCATCCGACCAGATTTGGCTTATGAGTTGGTGGATGTTACTTACCAAGTCATCTCCGCCGGCCTTATAAAGCTCAGCGGGAAGGCCGTCATTTCCGGCAGCCTTATTAAGCTTGAGTTTAGATATTGCTATCCTCACTTCACTCAGGTCGGGTGGTTGGCAGTTTTCGCTGTCGTTGCCAATATTGAATGGTTCGTTCTGCCTGACAGCGGAATGTTGTTCGTCATCGCCGTTTAACAGTCTGCAGAAGTGGTTCTTCCATATCCTCAGCATCGACTGTGTCTCAACTACAATATTTCCTTGTTCATCTCGACAGGATTATGTTCGAGCCTTGTATCCTTGGCTTTGACGTTTTACACTTTGATAAAACTTGCGAACATCGTTCCTGGAGTGGCACCCCTCTATATCCTCGATCGCGCGCTTTTCTTGCTCTTTTTTCTTCTTGCTGAAAAGCCGATGTTCTTCCCTTCTTCTTTGCCTATAGAGCTCAATGGCAGCTCTCGTCTTCACCTGCAGCTTAGCCTTATAGGCCCCGTTCTTGGCTGCGAGCATCTGTCGGCATTCCTCATCAAACCAATGGTTTCTTGCTGGTGGGCGCGAGAAACCTAGCACATCAGTTGCGGCTGATCTAATGGCCTGTTGGCATCGTTGCCATTGCTCTTCGACATTCGATGCTGGTGGTATGGTGTTAATCGTGAGGTTAAGGGATACGCGTTGTGCGAAGGTCTTGGCGGTCTCTTGCGATTGCAGTCTTCCGACATTAAATTTTTTCACAGTATTTCTGGATTGTTGTGGCGTGGTGGATATCCGCATTCTTACCTTGGCTGCTACAAGGTAGTGACATCCAAAATACTGGATGCGTGCCTCTTATCTATCGCAATGTGATCGATTTGGTTGACCGTTCGTTGATCTGGAGACCGCCATGTCCCCTTATGGATATCGAGGTGAGGAAACCGTGTGCTGGCTTTAGTGGCATTTCGTTCCGTAGCGAAATCAATTAGCCTAAGTCCGTTACCAGACGTGTTATCGTGTAGGCTATGTTTTCCGACAATACTTCTAAAGATGTCTTCTCCTCCTACCTTTGCGTTAAAATGGCCCAGCACGATTTTAACATCGTACTTCGGTAGTCGCTCATAGGTTTTGTCAAGGAATTCGTAGAAGCAATCCTTAGCTATATCATCTTTTTCTTCCATCGGAGCGTGAGCGCATATAAGGCTTATGTTGGCGAATTTGGCCTTGATGCGCATCCGAATAGTCGCTGTTTCTGCTCACTATAACACGGTCCGTAGTAGATGTCACAGTTTTTCATCCTCTTTTTGCCCGGCCCATCCCATCGTATTTCCTGGATGGCAGTAATGTCTGCTTTGTAGCAGTTTAGGGCTTCCGCTAGTTGTTCGCCTGCACCTCTCCTGTTTAATGTTCTCACATTCCAGGCGCAGATACGAACGTCGTTGTCCTTTTTCGTTTAGCAGGGTCGTCAACAATAAAATCAGTCCTTTCCGAGGCTATTGGTTGCTTCGTAACCATGTTTTTTTTCTGTGGGTGGGTAGTTAGCCCAAAGCACAACCCCCAACCTGGAGAGCCAGTTCCAATTTATTAGATACCCCTAGGACACGGGGCCATCAGTATCCACTACGGGATTGAGCGCTGCCGTTGGCCTTTCGGTTCATCCGCCACCATCTCTGTTCAAGGGGCCTGACTAACCCTTGAAATTCCTAGACAACCTGTTGTCCGAATATGTCAGAGCAGCTCATCTAGGTTCGCCTGGGACAGCAGGCCGGGTATTCATCCGTGCCATTCTCACCAGGGTGTTTATAGTGTTGCTGTTTTTCGTCGTGTTATCAACACTCGCACTTATCGTTTAGCAAGTCAAATCCGGTTTAATGAGACCAGTACCCGATGGTTACCACTTGGAGGTAAAAGATAAGCACATTTGATGTGTAGTCAGAGTTACAACACTGGGCATTGCCAAGTTAACGCCAATCAGAGTATACCCTCGTTCAACAGCACCCTACCATCCAACAAATGCAATCTTTTAATTCCAGAGAGACAGCGACAGTTTCTTATTGCTAGTTTGAGAGTCGGAAATTATTTTTTTTTATTCTAGAGTGTATGATTTTATATTTTTTTTGTAGTATAGGGTCATGACTTCATACTCTAGCTTCTTAACAAACCTATGTTCCTTGATCAGTTTCTGTTAGAAGAACTAGGGATGGCGTAATTTACTGCATAAAGGGGCCCTATTACGTTAATCTGTAGACCATCCTTAACTTATGACCTTGGATGGAATCAATTCAATTCATTCAAATCCACAGCAAACACTTTTCAATAAATAAAATTCCCCCTTTCACTTCGCCTACTAAATACAATTTCTAATCCATTCCAGCCCCGAAAGTGTAAAGACCCGCAATGATGTTTTCTACTTACAACCGGAACGTTCGTGCGTGCCCGACTCGCCCGTGTGGTATTCCACACAGGCCCTCAGTCAAGATGCCCTACAAAAAATGTTGCATCGTGTAAAAATGGTCAAAGAGATCAACATTGCATTGCTGACTAGTTAATTCTTGATCATCAAAACAGAATGTTTCAACGAACATTATTACGAATAATAATGTATGGAAGTAAATGCTAAGCACATCCAGCCATGTGTATGCAGAGCATAGACTGTAGAGTAAGTATTCATCTTTACCCTGCTGGTGTTTTACTAATAAAAAAACAAAAAAAAAACAATACAACAGAACATGTTAATATTTTTATCTTTGATGTGAATAAGAATAAATCAATATAAAAATGAACTTAATAATTAATTGTGTAAGTGTTGCCGTCGAGTTAATTAATATTTTTTTCTTAAATAAGGTGCGTGGCACAAAATAAATGAATTTTTGTTCGTTAAAATATTGTCAAATAGGAATAAAACATTTGAATTATCTATAACAAACTAGACAAGACATGCAATTAGGATGTCTAAACTCACAAAGATGTTAAGTGGGGACATATATCTTTACTTTATGAAAAGTAAATCTTATTTTAAATGTAAAAACAATTTAAGTAAACGCAAAGAAAATAAATATGACGGCGAGGTTAGATTATTTAAACACATTTTTAAATGCAAATGGAACAGTTAAAATAATAAATGAATAAATATATATATATAAATAAAAAGATCATTAATATTAAAATCAAACATCATTTAGAAGATTGTATGAAATTTGTATGTACTTGTTTTCTTTTTTGAAATTGTGTATGTCTAAGATTTAATTACTATGGCGAGAAGATAGTTGTTTGAATAAAAGAATGTATTGCGACAAATATGTTTGTTGTTTCTGATGATTATTCGCATGTTGAAGGTACTAACATAGACCTTCTTCTCCTTAGTGGCGCTACAGTCTGGAATGAACCTGGGCCTCAACCAACATGCTTCGCCAATTAGCCCGGTCCTTAGCTGTCTTTAGTTGAGCACTCCAAGTTAGTTGAGGTTGGTTTCTTGTGCGCGCCAGTTAAGGCGAGGTCTTCCTCTACTGTGTCTGATGTTTGGTTGGGAATCCTAACCATCTTAAACGTCCAATGCTGAGTTTTTTGACTAGGGGTATGTCGCTGTATAGCTCGTATAGTTTTTGGTTGAATTTTCGTCTTCATAACCCGTCGATGCAAACGGGTTCGAAGACTATTCGAAGAATTTTCCTCTCGAATCGACCAAGGGTCTATGCTTCAGCGCCGTAGAGCAGGATTTCGATGATCAGGGTCTTATATAGGATCTCCTTAGTAGTTCGAGTGAGGCCTTTATTACTGAATTGACTTCTTAGCCCGAAGAAACAGCGATTGGCAAGAGTAATTCTTCATTTAATTTCTGACGAGATGTTGTTGTCAGAGTTAATAGCGGAGCCGAGGTAGACAAAGTCCCGTACTACCTCAAAGTTATATCTGTCAATAGTGACGTTCTGTCCAATTCGTCGATGTTGTGTGTCCTTTCGTGTTGACAGCACCCACTTTTGCTGCTTCCTTCTCGTTACTAGCAAACGTGACTATGACATCACGTTATGTCCTTCCAATGATGTCAATATCGTCGACGTATGGTAGTAGTTTCACCGGTGTTTGGAAAAATTGTGCCTCTGGTTTGGCTTGGGAGTTTAATCCTCTCAAGAATTAAATTAAAGAAGTCACATGACAGCGCATCGCATTTCCTAAATCCTTTTTTGGTATCGAATGTGTCGGTGAGGTCGTTTCCGATCCTGATAGAGCAGTGAGAATTCCTCATCGTCATCCTGCACAGACGGACGAGTTTGGCATGCTCTATTCATGCCTCTGTATAGTTCCTCTCTATAAATGCTGTCTTATGCGGCTTTGAAATCGATGAATAGGTGGTGTGTATCGATTTGAACTTCTTAGGTTTTTTCCAAGATTTGTCGAAGTGAAGATTTGATCAGTTGTGGACTTTCCCTAAAACCACACTGATAAGGGCCGATCAGGTTGTTGGTAAACGGTTTCAGGCGTTCACATATTACGGCAGATAGGATTTTGTAGGCGATGTTGAGCAGACTTACCCCTCTGTAGTTGGTGCAGTTCAGAGGGTCTCCTTTTTTGTGGATCGGGCAAACGATGCTGAGGTTCCATTCTTCAGGCATGCTTTCATCCGACCAGGTTTGGCTTATGAGTTGGTGGATGTTACTTGCCAAGTCATCTCCGCCATCTTCATAAAGCTCAGCGGGAAGGCCGTCATTTCCGGCAGCCTTATTAAGCTTAAGTTTAGAATTGCTATCCTCACTTCACTCAGGTCGGGTGGTTGGCAGTTTTCGCTGTCGTTGCCAATATTGAATGGTTCGTTCTGCCTGACAGCGGAATGTTGTTCATCATCGCCGTTCAACAGTCTGCAGAAGTGGTTCTTCCAGTATGGCGTGAATTTAGAGATTAAGGGATACACGATGCGTGAAGGTCTTGGCGGTCTCTTGTGTTTGCAGTCTTTCGAAATTAAATATTTTTCACAATATTTCTGGTTTGTTGTGGCGTGGTGGATATCCACATCCTTAACCTGGCTACAAGGCAGTGGTCCGAGTCGATGTTAGCCCTTGTCTATGGCAATGTGTTTAATTTGGTTGACTGTTGGTTGATCTGGAGACCGCCATGTCCCCTTATGGATATCGAGGTGAGGAAACCGTGAGCTGGCTATAGTGGCATTTCGTTCCGTAGCGAAGTCTATTAGCCTAAGTCCGTTACCAGACGTGTTGTCGTGTAGGATATATTTTCCGACATTACTGCTAAAGATGTCTTCACTTCCTACTTTGCGTTAAAATCTCCCAGCACGATTTTAACATCGTACTTCGGAAGTCGCTCATAGGTTTTGTCAAGGAGCGCGTAGAAGCAATCCTTAGTTGTATCATCTTTTTGATTATGTTGGCGAATATGGCCTCGATGGGGATTGTTACTATGCGTTAGCTTATGTCTTGGAAGGATTTTACTTCTTGCCTAAGTCTGGCACTTGTAACAAATACGCACCCGAATAGTCGCTGTTTCTGCTCACTATAACACTGTCCATAGTAGATGTCACAGTTTTTCATCCACTTTTTGCCCGGCCCATCCCATCGTATTTCTGCTTTGTAGCAGTTTAGGGCTTTCGCTAGTTGTTCGCCTGCACCTCTCCTGTTTAATGTTCTCACATTCCTGGTGCAGATACGAACGTCGTTGTCCTTTTTTCGTTTAACATGGTCGTCAACAATAATATCAGTCCTTTCCGAGGATATTGGTTGCTTTGTAACATAAGCCATCAATACCCACTACGGGATTGAGCGCTGCCATTGCCTTTCCGTTCATCCGCCACCATCTCTATTCAAGAGCACTGACTTACCCTTAAGATTCCTAGATAACCTGTTGTCCGAATATTTCAATGCAGCTCATCTAGGTTCGCCTGGGATAAGCTGTTTTTCGTCTTGTTATCAACACTCGCACTTATCGTTTACCATGTCAAATCCGGTTGGATAAGACCAGTACTCGATGGTTCACCACTTGGAGGTAAAAATAAGCACATTTGACGTGTAGTCAGAGTTACAACCACTGGGCATTGCCAAGTTAAAGCCAATCAGGGTCTACCCTCGTTCTACAACATTGCGATTGCTGCCGCCGCGCCGGTTAAAGAAAAACCCGAACTCGTTTAATAAATTTTCTTTTATTATTATTAAAGTTTAATATCATAGAGTTTGTGTGTTTGGTTGTCACTTCCCTATACAATAGCACATATGTTTTTTTATTAAGTTTTCTTTTGTGTTCACATATATTTTGTTTGTTTGTCTTATTTGAAATATTTCATAATTTTATCATTAACCTGGGCGGCGATAAACACCATCAGCGTGATATCGAAACATAATAGTAAACAACAATATAAAGTGCACTCTTGCTCTCTTATAAAAATATCTCACAGTTGAAACACCCAAGTCAGCTTGGGTATCTCTTTTGGGTTTCAAATAATAAATTTATATTTAAAGACAGAAATGATAATTTTATGTTAAACAAACGAAGTAAGTATAATAAGGCAGCGTCTACCATTCGGCATCGCCGTTGGACTTTTGGAATACATAGTCCTTCCCGCCAATGTTCATGATACCGTCCTTTAGATAGAATTTCCATTTGTTTCTCGATCGAGTGATCTACCCATGGAAAGATGAAAAATTAATATGATGGAGAAATGCAAACAAAACTACGACTTACCTTATCATACTGACAAACAATCACGTTGTCTGTGTCAAACAAGTCACTGGCATCTTCATCAGTCACATCGTCTTCGCTGTTCAGCGGTTCTTCCTCGGGTCCACCATCGTTTTCGGGATCCTCATCTTCGTCTTTATCAATATCGTCGTCATCTTCGTTATCCATGTTGTCGTCGCTTTCGTCAGACTCCTCCTCATCGGATGTATCTAGAGCACCATCCAATTGCTTGGCTGTTGAGAAATTTTCTAAAAAAAAAAAGAGAGCGTTAGAATTCCTTCTGCGAATGAGAAGCACTTTGCTGTAACTCACTTTGCATAGCAGCATTCTGTAAGGCAGCGTTGACATGCTGTTGCAATACCGATGACGCCAGTGGCGTCGGTAACGACATGATCGACGAAATCAAATGAGCTGTAAGTATCTGCGTCAATTGATTCTCCTGGAGCGCCGACGCCGGCACGTGAATCGTTAGAACCCGCGATTCCGAATTCATCGTACCGGGTTGAGCAGGTAACGTTATCTACAATCAAATACTCATTAACAGAAGATCAATGTAAGGAAGGACTGACAACTCACATTAACTGGCATGATCTTGTTTGGATCTAATGCTGCGACTGCTGGTATTGCTGACGCTGATGTTGTCTGCTGTTGTTGGGCAGACTGTTGGTTTTGATTTGGTTGCTGCTGTTGTTGTTGTTGCTGTTGCTTCTGTTGTACTATCTGTTGTTGCTGTATTTGCTGCTGCTGCTGTTGTTGTTGCTGTTGTTGGACCATAGTCTGTTGTGGTTGCATTTGTAGTTGCTGTTGTGGAGGTTGATTTGGTTCTGTTTTTACTGTTCCATTCATTGTCGAAACTGTATTGTTGGCTTGATTTGGTTTCACATCATTAGCTGCTGTGTTGTTTTGTGAAGTGACTGCTGCAGCTGCTGCGGCAGCGGCGGCGGCGGCGGCTGCTGCTGCTGCAGCCTTCTTTGATTTATTGGCAGCGGCCTAACAAAATAATCAACGAGTTAGTATAACAAAACGGAAAGCACTAAAACAAAATTGCAAGCCAACTACGAATACGCCAAAAAAGTACTAGAACATTGTAATAAAGAATTTGTCTCATACCTTTGATGGCTGGAGTAGTGGCGCAGTGGTTATGTTCAATCATGGAAGACGCGCAGATATGGTAGTGCAATCGAGCAAACGATTTTTGTTTGTCGGTTCGCAGCAGTGGTGGATAATGAAGTTTGTGGTTGAGATGGTAAGTGGTTGATTGAGGAATGTTAAGCGAGCGATAATTGCAGTTTTATAATTATTTTTTTTTTATATTTATTATTTAACACGCAGTAGTATACACAGCACACATTGTACATAAAAAAGAGGGAATAACACGCTATTAAGGGTTCAACAAAACAAGTTCCACTTTCTAGCGGACAGGGATAAACAAACCTTGCTTACCTTCGGATTATTGGCAATAATTGGTGGCGGTTGGGGCTCTGGTGGTTCCGGATTTAGTTCCACCGCTTTGCTTGCTAATAATTTTGTTCGCCATATTTGTTTCATTTCCTGTAGGACTTGTTCGTCGACACCCTCATCCAAGAATGCGTCACGTACACTTGAGATGACATCTTCAATAACAGTGTGGTATAGTTTTAACTGAAATATAAGATAAGACGAGGAAATGGGGTTAGATGTGTGGCTTTACAGGGGGTTTGTGGAAGAAGAGGTGATTCATGTTGATCGGTAAGATATTTTGAATAGCGTAACATCCGTATTAAGGTATAGGATGCAGGATGTGGCAGATGAAAATGGTTTTCTTAATTTGAGAGGCAAATCCTGGAAAAGACCAACAATTTTCAAGTCGAAACTCCCCACCTATACATCGACTTCAAAGCCGTGTATGATAGCATACATCGTCATAGCATGCTCTATAAGGCGATGGCCGAATTCGGAATCCCAGAAAAACTGATTCAGCTGTGTCGCGTGACGCTGGAAAACACACGATGCAACGTGCAGTTTGGAAGTAGCTCCTCCGAACTGTTCCAAACATGCACCGAATTTCGGAAAGGAGACGCGCTATCATGTGACTTTTTCAATCTCGTACTGGAGCAGATAGTGCTCAGGGCAGGTGGTCACACGGAAGGCACTATTTTCATCAGATCCGTCCAGCTGCTGGGCTATGCGGACGATATTGACATCATCGGTCGCTTCCAACATGCCGTGATAAAAGCGTTCACGGAGATTGAAGAACAGGCGAAATCCGTTGGCCTTGAAGTAAATGAGGACAAGACTAAGTACATGCTATCAACAAACAAACAAGCATCTGTCCACCGCCTAAGACAAAACGTAACTATTCACCTACCTCGGAGTTAACATAAACTCAGTCGAAGAATTACCCTAGGAAACCGTTCCTACTTCGGTTTGGCGAAACAACTGGGTTCAAAACTCCTGACTCGAAGGACGAAATGTGTGCTCTACAAAACCCTTATCCAGCCAGTTCTGCTTTATGGTGCCTAGTTGATGGACGATAAGCAAGAAGGGAGAGGTGATACTGGGGTCCTTCGAAAGAAATATACTTCGGCGGATTTTTGGTCCTGTGCACGATGAGGACAAATGGAGGAGAAGATACAACCGCGAACTCTATGAGCTGTACCAAGATGTGGATGTAGTCCAAAAAGCCAAAACACGTCGACTACATTGGCTCGGCCACATCGAGCGAATGGACAATAATGCTCCAGCTAAGAGGATCTTCGAATCCCAGCCCCTAGGTTCGAGAAGGCAAGGAAGACCGAACCTTCATTTCAAAGACTAAGCCATCGCCGATGCCAGAGCGCTTGGTCTAGACAACTGGAAACAGCGAGCCAGGAATCGTAGACGATGGATGGCTGCAGTGTCTTAGGCAGAGACTCTTCTAGGTCAGAAGCCCGATAAGTAAGTAAGTAGTAATTTGTATTGTTAGCACCCATAGACTATGAGGAATAACTAAATTTGCTTTAAACAAGCTGGTCTGTTAGACACTAAGCTGCGGCTGGGGTCTAAATCCCTGGGGTATTTAAAAAAAACACACAAAACTCTGAACACCATCCTGCCTAAGAAAATGTCAAATATTTTGAATTTAAAAGTGTCTTTCATTAAGGACTTGACACCTTTTTTTTAAATGAAATGCAAACTACTTGAAATATCTCAAAATCACAATCAAAACATTTATGAATGGATTCCATCACGGGAACGTTGAACTCACGAACAGCACGATACGTTGAACCCAATTTTCGATGACTCGGCCGCACATTTCCGCTATTTCTCTTTCGATATTGGCTCTGAGCTCCTCTAACGTCGTCGGCTTGTTGGCATAGACCAATGATTTAATGTATAAAAAAAATAGAGGCGTACAATCACACGATATCGAAAAAACCGGTTCACCGAACTGAGACTTCAATAACTCAATTCTTGCACCTGCTGTGTGGCTTGTGGCACCGTCTTGTTGGAACCACATATCACTGATGTCCAATTCATGCAATTAATCAAAGAAAAAGCGTTTCAATATGTCTCTGTAGCGAATACCATTTACCTTAATGTGACGCTAATTTTCATTGACGGAGAAAAACGGCCAATGACGCCACCGCATCTACCATCATCTACCCAAATCTTCAACAATCTAGCACCATCTGACCGATTGCAACTCAAAGTTGTAAAATCAGCATGAAAGCAACCACACCAAACAGTGACTTTTTGCGAATAAAGTGCTGTTTTATGAGGCAGGGTTCTGTAACGCATATTTTGCTTATTGACGAAGCCGCTTAACCAAAAATTCGCTTCATCGCTGAAGATGATTCTGCGATGAAATTCTTCATTTTCTTCCATCATGTCCAGAGTCCAGTTCTAGAACGTACATCGGTTCATATGAGCAAGTGGGTTTAGTTCATGTGTTAGCTTGATCTTGTAAGTATTTAGGCCAAGATTCTTATGCAAAATTCGCCATAATTGACTGATTTGGCTCGTCTCCGACGGACGCCTCTACGGCAGCAATATTCTCGACGCTTCGGGTAAAACATAGTCTATGACTATGAATTGTTTCGTTTATTGGGAAGAGAATTACGGCCGGAAATTTGCGTTAACGTTCTTAAAGTTGTGACTCGGAATTTCGGTAGTAAATTTTAATTATTTGTAAAGGTTGTTCCATTGTGTACTTCAAGAAGTTATGAAGAAAGATGACGGATAATCAGCCCTATCTAGGTATCCGTCGGAGCGGACAATTCTCCGCAACGCGTACTTCGTCGGAGGTTTAAATTCCATTCGAGGTATGTGTCATCGGAAAAAAATTCTACACAAATGCGACGGCTTCACTTCACTACAATTCGTAAAAAAATTCCGCAAAGAATTCGTGTCGGAGGAAATCGGAAAAAGGACGGCACTTAGCTGTCAAAAATTGCACGAAAAATGCACCTGAACGCAGTTCAACGCAATTCGCCTGGATGCGTTACAAAATGTCGGAGATATATTCCGAACAGCTATTCGGATGAATACCTCGAAACAAAAATCCTCCGAATCGTACAAAATCGGAGAATTTTCCGCTCCGAAGGATACCTCGATAGGGCCGAATAATAAAAATTTTCTCCGATATGTTCGAAATCGGAGAATTTCCGTTCCGATTATCATTTCGGACAGATCTTCCGATAAAATGTAACGCACATGAACGTGCATCGGTGATATGCGTTGAGTCAACAATTTTTGACAGCTATGCCTTAAATTCCCTCTGAAGTTGTGTGACGAAAAAATGCTGCGGATGCAATCGGACGCGATTGTATGCTTTTTGATTTTATTCCGCAACGGATACCTCAAAAGAGAATTGGGTTCCGATTGGAACTGGCTTTCCTTTTGGAAATTGTTCCGAACGGTTACCTTGATTGGGGTGATTAAGTCCCTGGAAAATGAGAAGGACATACAGCCCTTTCGAGGTATCCGTCGGTGCGGACAATGTTCCGTAACGCATACTTCGGAGGTTTAAATTTCATTCGAGGTATAACGTAACGCGTTACAAAATGTCGGAGAAATATATTCGGCCCTATCGAGGTATCCGTCGGAGCGGAAAATTCTCCGATTTCGTACGATTCGGAGGATTTTTGCTTCGAGGTATTCCTCGGAAAAGCTGTTCGGAATATTTCTCCGACATTTTGTAACGCACCCCGGCAAATTGCGTTGAGGTGCATTTTTCATGCGATTTTTGACAGCTAAGTGCCATTCTTTCTGCGATTTCCTCCGACACAAATTCTTCGCGGAATTTATTTACGAATTGTAGTGAAGTGAACCCATCGCATTTGGGAAGATTTTTTTTCCGATGACACATACCTCGAATGGAATTTTAACCTCCGACGAAGTATGCGTTGCGGAAAATTGTCCGCTCCGACGGATACCTCGATAGGGCTGATTAACATAAAAGACATCGCTTCCGGAAGAATAAACTCAACGTTTTTACTGTCCAATCTCTCTTTTTAAGTTACATTAGCATGGTTTGTTTTATGAACCTACTAATTCAACAAGCTATGAGCCTAACAAGGTGCATTCGATGATCGGAAATGATCCATTTTCAAATCGTGGAGATTAAAGATTCCATCGATTTCCCTGCCACTTGTCCGTACCTTCGTTTCATCACAGATAGATCATAGATCCTATGGACTATTCGCAGAATTCTGACCTGATAGCTGTTCTCTTTTTTCCACAGCACATTTTTGTTCACTTGCAGATGCTAGGGATCCATTCACAGGCATTTTTTTTTTATTCTGACTTGCCTAAGCAGTAAGATCTATTGTGCTTGCCGTCAGATGTTTTTTTAGGTTAGTAGCGCTTCTACTTTCCTAATGTAGCTGATAATAGTTTCAGCCGAAGATTTTCTTAGTTCTTCGGGACTTAAAAATTCCCTGAAGAAAGATTCCCTTCTCATACCGTAAAGGGCCGGGCATTCACATATGATATATTCGGCTGTTTCGTCTTCTTCTTGACATAGTCTGCACTCCGGTGAGTCGACTAGATGGATTTTATTTAGGTGATATCGCAGACCGTGATGACCAGTTAGGTAGCCTACTAAGTTTTTGACATCGTGCCTGCGAAGATTTAGTATCTTATTGGCATCTAATTTGAAGGGCTGAATAGCTCTTTTGGCCTGTCTTAGGCCTGGGATGTTTTCCCAGTATGAAAAACATTTGTTTTGTTTCCAGTTTTTATAACCAGATTTATGGCTGATTTGGGGATTGCACAGAAGTGTTCAGGTTCAATGAAGGGGGTTTCCGAACCTTTTCTGGCTAGTTCATCTGCTTTTTCGTTACCTTCAATTCCCTATGTCCGGGGACCCACCATAGTCTGGTTTTGTTCCTGGAACTGAGTGTTTGGAGGGAATTGAAGCCTGACCATGATCGTGTAGATCCAATATGTGGTCTTTGGAGAGATTCCCCAGGTTTTACCATACATGTTTCGGCAAGCCCAGAAAGCTTTCGTTGCTTTTTGAATTTTGTTGTTAATGTGGGAGTCCAGCTTAGTTTTTTGTCGAGGATCACTCCAAGATATTTTACTTCGTTGGAATACTCAATGTATGTACCATTGATTGAAATTTGGGTAAGACTTAATTTTCTCCTTTTTGTGAAAGGGACGATGATAGCCTTGCTGGGGTTTATAGAAAGACTTTCTTTTCTACACCAGTCTATGACTATCTTTAGGGCGTTTTGCAAACGTGTTGTAATCTAGTTTGGTTCTTTGCCCCTAATAATGATGACTAGGTCATCGGCGTATCCAATTATATTGAAACCTGCATTACTTAGGTCTTGAAGTAGGTTATCGATAACCAGAGACCATAGTAGGGGTGAGAGTACGCCTCCCTAAGGGCAGCCTTTAACGACTGTTACTGATACTGAGGTCAGTGCTGATGAAGCAGTTATTTTCCGACTTTTAAGCATCGCTTTGATCCATTTGATGGTGGGGTGATCTAATCTTCTATGAGTCAAAGCATTTGATATGGAGTCATATCCAGTGTTGTCAAAAGCTCCCTCAATGTCAAGGAAGGCACATAGTGCTTCTTCCTTGTTTTCGTATGCACTTTTTATTTGTGATGTTAAACTTAGAAGTGCTCCTTCCGTAGATTTACCTTTTTGGTAGGCGAATTGACAGGGGTGCAGAGGAGTGCTTTCATTAAAGCATTCTCTAATGTTTACGTCAAGTATTCTTTCCACTGTTTTCAGGAAAAACAATGTTAAGCTTATTGGACGGATTTAGGTAGTTCTATTGGTTTGCCTGGTTTGGGGATAAATACCGCGTTTACCTCCCTCCAGGTTTGTGGTATGTAGCCCCAATTGAAACTAAACCTAAATAAGGCGACCATAGTGGGTCGGCATAGTTTATGTTGCATTTTTTGTCCTTTCAAATATATACCAAAACACGAAGATCATTCTTTGGTTCATAGGGAACCTGCAAAAGGAAACAATAAGCACTTTCGAACAAAAATTCTTCGTCAAATATTCAGTCCTGTATGCGATAAAAGCAAATGGATGATAAAATAGAACCATCAGCTTTGTGAAAAAAACATATGAGAAGGCTACAATCCGCTGTGCGGATCGTTGAATACCCTATCCCATCCTATCCATAAAACTAAAATCCCCAAAAAAGGGGACATGGCTAAAAACACGATGTGGATAAATAGAAAAAATGATATAGTGACAACAAATTCTTCAGACTGCTTACAAAACACTTTAACGGTTCTACATAAGACAAGGTTTTCTCTTGCATATGTTATGGGGTAGTGTATAAAAATGGTTTTTATATAAAAACGCCCCCAAAAAGTGGGCGTGGGTTAAAATGGTATATAGACGAAATGTCCATATTAATAATGTTAATGATTCTGCATCAAAATTTTTTTCGAAAAATTTAAAATTTGACCGAAAACAGTTTTTTATTGAAAACGCCCCCAAAAAGTGGGCGTGGCAAAAAACTTTATATGGACGAAATATAGATATTAATATTGTCTAAATATGTTGTTCAGAAACTTTTTTAAAATTCCTTACGGTTTGGTCAAAAACTGAGTTTTTCTTAAAAGGGGGCGTGGCAGTGGGCGGATTTCAAAAATTTTTACACTTGTTCTGTAGGCAGAGACGAGGATCCTATATACAAAATTTCATTATCCTAGCTCAAAATTTAAGGCCTATAAATCGGTGACGTACAGACGGACGGACGGACGGACGGACGGACGGACGGACAGACAGACATGGCTTAATCGACTCATCTAGCGATTCTGAGTCGATCCATATACTTTGAGGTATATGTAGCAAAATTATTTCTCTATGTTACAAACTTAGTATCAAAACTAATATACCCCTATGGGATAGGGTATAAACATGTCTTATATATTGGCTCCAGCCAAGAGAATCTTCAAATCTATCGCGGATACCAGGACGCTTGACTGGAAGCTCCGTGTCCATTATTAAAAAGGATGGACGGCTGCCATGTCTCAAGAATGAGCCCGTATATTGAAAGTAAGTGTTCACCTTCCAGGTACTAGTGGATTAAAAACATTCCCACTTATTGTTCTGATTCCGTGACAGATCACGTGCGAGATATCAAAATCAAAACGGACTTCATTCAAAAAATATCACAAACCGCCGAAACTTAAGCCAGTACAACAATTGGAATAGATAACGAAAGATAAAAATAAATTGTTGCCATGTTATAATTTTATCTTTCATGTCAATAATTAATTCCGGCGCTGGCGCGGGGCTCGTTCCTGTACATTATGAACGTGGTCTTGGTTTCGAGAATACAATCAATTCATAGTCAAACTGCGGGCACGTGTTGTTGAATTGTTATTCTCGTATCATGTTCGCATGTCTATCGACGAGCGAGTGTTACGAATTAATTCTTTACTCGATAAAATAGGTTCACCAGATACTTTTGATTTGAAATTACCCGACCCGCAATTATAGGTGTTGTCGATGTTGCATGAAATTTAAAACACGAGGGCTTATAATTATGCATCGATTCGTTTTAATATGCAATTTTCGGGGGATGTATAGATGAGACTTTCGATTTTGGTTGCATTAAAAAAAATTACGGTTACTTGGGTTTCAATGGGTTTGCCGCAAATGTATATTTTTTGTAATCTTTGTTGCGAGTATGGTTCTACCTTGTGCAAACAAAATGGCCATCATTGCCATCGTCTGAACGATATTGACTTGACGATTTGGTGTTTATTTCACGCAACAAGACAAGCTTTCGAATACCATTGATACCAATGGCCAACTGGAAAGGTTTTTTGCCTGTCAAGTGATATTAGCTACGCAGATAACATGGATGGATTACATTTGTGTTATTGTTATGTACTATATATATTTTTTTTTGAAAATAGGAAAATGTGAGTCAAAACCTATTAGAAGACAGTATATATACAAGGTGGCGCAAAAATAATCCTTCTATCAGAAGATGCTATAAATTTTGCGATTGGCCCCTAATGTCAGTTCTGTTTTGACATTTGTGTAGTAAACACATGCGAAATACACGTTAATAAACAATGTTACGCTATAATGCTCCAGAACCCGGAATATTGGTGACTATTTATTTGAGCAATAATCGGTGGGTGACTTTGGTACAACGTGAATTTCGTCGCAGATTTCCTAGCCGTCCAACGCCTACTGGTGAAACACTTCGACGTTTAGCCGCTCGCCTCGAAGAGACTGGCACAACACGAGATGCTGCCAGGCGTGGCAGACCCCGGAGTAGCCGTTCTGCAGAGAATATTGCTGCTGTAGGCGAAGATGTCATGGAAGCGCCGTCGACATCGACCAGACGACGTGCCACGCAAATGGGTATCAGTCGACGGTCTTTACAGCGAATTTTGGTACTAGATTTGAAGATGTTTCCGTACGAAGTCCAGACGGTGCATCAGCTGTTAGCTGCTGACCGCCAATCGCGTCTAATATACGCTCAAGCCATCCTTAATCACCACCAAGAGGAAGATGATTTTTCATCAAAAATAATCATGAGTGATGAGGCCCATTTCCATCTTAGCGGGTACGTAAATAAGCAAAATTTACGCTTCTGGGGCACTGAAAATCCGCGTGTAACCCACGAAGAGCGATTACACCCGCTCAAAGTCACTGTATGGTGTGCTGTTTTCGCTGGAGGAGTCATCGGACCTCTTTTCTTCGAATACGTCGCGGGCCAAACGGTTAATGTGAGTGGTGAGCGCTACAGAGCAATGATCAACGAGTTCTTGATCTGATGAATTGGAATTGGGATTGGAAAACATGTGGTTTCAACAGGACGGTGCAACGGCACACACTGCACGTGCCACAACCGATATGCTGAAGGATGCATTTCCCGGGCGCCTAATCTCCCGTTTTGCGATTTGCACTGGCCAGCAAGATCGCCTGATTTGACCGCTCCAGACTTCTTTTTGTGGGGCTTTTTGAAGTCGCGGGTTTATGTCAACAAGCCTCAGACTCTTGCAGCTCTTAAAGACAATATCCGTCAAGAATGTGAGGACCTATCGCCGGAAGTTTTGGCCAAAGTGATGGAAAATGCCATAAAAAGGGCTCAAATGACAATCAACTGTGGCGGCGGCCATTTACATGACATCATATTCTCGACTTGATGTAAAAAAAATTAAAAGACCAAATAAAAATAATCCACAAGAAGAATCAAAGTTTTTCATTTGTTTTTTAAATTACAGCCAAAAAACATCGGAAGGTTATTTTTGCGCCACCTTGTATAAAACTAAAACTTACAAGACTAACTGAACCTATCATAACCTATCTAGACCCTGTCATGTGATCTCTATACCATCGACTAACAAGTCATCGTTAGATCAGAGATCACAAGTCAGGGCCTAGTTTTAATTAGCCTAAGTATCGGCTTCAGCCCAGTCTAACCACCAGTATCGGTCTCTATTTAACCTGTTAGTGTTACTTTTATCGCGTTCAGGTATGCTAATGCAGTATCTTATTTGATCAGTATTCCCGTCCCCCGACTCAAAAGGCTCGTAAAGGATCATTTTATCTGTTGCTCTCCTTGCAGCATGGTATATTATTGGAACGTTGGTTGAAGCCGATAGGTAGCCATATGCATCCAGAAATAGAAATGTTTCTGGCTGAATGTATCCACTTTCCAAGGTATTTCTGAAATACCCAGGATTCGGATAGAATAATCCAGAGATTAATTCGTTTTCGCTAACACTTGCCGAACGAACAAATTAATGCCTTAAAAGTTCTAGAATGACATTGTCAATTCTGGACACACCGAAAGCATCCAGAAGTCTTTTGTTTGACACGTAATGCCTATAATCGGAAAGTGCACACCTATACACCTGTGTGCAGGCTCTGAGACATTTGCGCTCGAACACTCGAAGCTTTTCCATATACGATGGGCTAATGTTCCACCACACTGGACTTGCACAAGTCAGAATTGGACGAACGAATCTGTTACCAAAGATGATCTTCACATCGGATCTAAGATAATTGGAATAAAACAGGCTTTTTAGCGACATTAATGCCGCCTTGTCTAATTGAATATTTATGTGCTCATTGCAGTACAGAAACTTGTCCAAATGAATACTTAAATATTTTACCACGGTCCTCGACTCGATCCGAAGACCATTTCAACTCGTTATTTTCAGATTTCTCCAGTTGCGTCTCAAATCTGAATTACCGCGTCTTATTGAGGTGCGGAACAGTATGGTATCACATTTCGTATAGTTTATTTTAAGCTTCCATTCGGAGCAGAAAGCTTGGAACCTATCAAACTTGCTTTGAAGTTGGATTTGAATGTCTACAATTTTTGAGCCGTTTGTATACAGTGTAGCGTCGTCGGCAAATGCTAATGAATTATCGAGTCCCCTTAGTATATCAGAAATGTAGATATTGAAGAGTTGTGGAGCAGTTACTGTGCCTTGTAGTAGACCAATATGGACATTAAAAACTTCAGCTGTCGAGTATTCTCTATCTGTTACGACAAATTTCTTTCCGTATAGCATGGATGCTATCATCTTTGTCCCTAATTTATTTCTGCTTCACAATAACAACATTTTTTTTAGTTTTGCAGTATCTTGAGTACAATAAGTTCCAATAGTCCCCAAATTAAAGTTGGTGTAGGTTAGATTATAGTGCCTGCACGCGATGCACACTTAGGAAGCTCCGCTGTGATACCACGTCGATCTGTCGAGATTATTTTGCCTAAGTGAACCATTCCTAGCTAATTATGAAGCGGAGGAGATTTCTGACACCTGAATTGTCGAAGAAGTAGTCTCCTAGATTCTTCTGTTAGAGGAAGATGGATAAAAGTATAGACGGTGGGGAATACACTCCTCCTCCTCCTCGACCAAGCAGCTTCTTCAGAAGACATTGCTAAAGAGGCCTAGCATGATCAAGCAGAGAGCGATTTTGGTAATAATTTGGCCTGAGTTGCCTGGATATTAAATACGTTGTGCGGTTTATCCATCGGTGGTTTACTTTCTTGTTCACATGCAGTTTGATTGATGATTTACGCGTAGCGAGGGGCATGACTAACATTTCTACTGCCGGAAGAATATCAGAATATCAGGCACTCAGAAGAGGTGAATGGTAAAGTGTTCTGTCATTTCGTTAAGAGATAGTAGGCATTCGTGGGTTGAATTCGATGTGAATAGGTTTTCGATGATGCGTACGAATGCGTATGCATGTTGAGAGTTGGAGATCACAGTCGGTTCAAACCTAGTACGGGGGTATAGATCCAAAGTTTTTTTTTTAAAGAAAATGATAGACTGTTCAACGGAGATCCTTTGGATTTATATGACAGCTTTTTCCTGGTTTGGGGTCAATATAACTTCTATCATAGCTATAATAACGACACAAAACAACACAATACCAACACCCAGTAATTAATCACTGAAAGAAACTACTAGGTGACAAGCCTGCACCAATTTGCACTCTTCGGTAAAATTATTTGGATGGAAGGATCACTTGAAATTCAAGTAATGGTTAAACATTTGCAAAAAAAAATTGTTCAGTCACTTCACAAATAACCAAGAGGTCGCTATTTTGGATGCTGGGGCCAATATACATTTTCCGATGTCTTTGAAAAATTACGTGAGATGTAAACAAAACAAAGAACCTTTTGAGATTCACGAAGATACAATACATTCGAAAAAAATATGTGGTTTGCTTGAGATCAGTTACTTTGAGATATTTCAAAAGTAAGGTCCTAACAAACCACCTCAAAAAATTCAAAACTCCGAACTGGTAAAAACCACATGGTAATATCAAATCTCAAGAACTACCAGACTAAGTTAAGTCTTAAGGATAGAACACTTAAAGGGCCGAATATGTTCAAAACTCTCCGATATCTCATTACCAAATGTTTACATGCTTTTGAGTTCATCAAATTAACATGACAGTTTGAGTGTCTCAATCAAAGAGATAAATAAGAAACTCTAGTGGGTGCAGTGCCCTAATGGTTAGTGCGTTGGACTACTAAGCGCGGGATCCCAGGTTTAAAAAATCTGCTTCACCTCTTGCGAAAGTCGAATAAACATTTAAGAGTAACAGTGTCATGAGGAGCTTCTCTGATATGCCGTTCGGATTCGGCGTTATTCAGGGTCCTATTCTTTGTGGTAAAAATAAAAACTTCGCAAACACAAATGAAGAGAGAAGCTAGGTTTGAGTCCCTGTATGGTCCATTAATGCCAGATACTTAATTTCAAGAAACTTTCTTTCGCTACTAAGGAAATCTAGTTAACGGTAAGACTCTGGGAAGACCTAGTCGAAACATAGTGGAAGTGTGCGCACAGGTAGGAAGACATTGGTTTTGGAACCTGGTCCGATCCATTTCGGCCAAGAGAAGCGATTGGTTCACCCCCACCCTCACTCCGACCCATCTGGGCCAACTTCCTGTAAAGCTTCGAGCTCGCATCAAGTTGACCCAGTATCTGCGAACCCTTGTGGAACAATCTTTTGTAAGGCTTCGAGCTCGCACCAGACTGTCCCCCACACAACACCTGCGAACCCCGTGGACTAACCTGCTGTAAGACTTCGAGCTCGCTTTAGACTGTTCCCCCCACTAATACACCAGTGCATGGCCAACCGTCGTCCAGCTTCAAGCTGTCAGATCGTTAAGCGATATATAGGGATAGACGGACTGTTATGAAACGTATAGAACGTACCCGGCTGTCGATAGGACCAATCACAAGTTTCTTCTCTGAACTGGGCCAAACAACACCTTCAACAGCTCCCCAGCTCATCCAAGGACACCACGTCCAAAAGGCAAAGGTCGATGGAAGACATCCCTAAGAGTGCCAAAAAGAAGAAAACTGCCAATCCTACGCACTTCAGGACTCTTGACAGAGCATTCAGTCAGATGCTGAAAGAACGTCTGGGATTCGCGGTAATTGACCGTAGTGACCCGGATAGAAGCATTACAGTGGATAAATGCAGGAAGGTAGAGGTGAAACTTGCCTCCAGCTTCCTCCAGATCCTTCGCGATCACCCGGGCACTGCGCCCACTTGCCGCGACCTAGGCCTATACCAGCACAGAGGATTGCCTGTGCTGACCAAAGGTCCAAAGATCTTTATGAGATCGCAGTTTCCAGGGCGGGGGAAGTTTGGCCAGGAGCACAAGTGGAGGTAGTGGAAATGGACCAGATCCCTAACCGCCCTTGTAGTTGTGCGAGAATCTCGGTCGAACCCTCCGACCCACAAGATATTCTGGACATCATTAAGTTCAGCAATCCGCTCCTTCCCACCCATAACTGGCGAATTGGCAAAGTGGAAGAGGCGAAGGGAGATTCTAGAAACTTTAACATAATTGTGAACGAGAAATCCCTGGCCCCTTTAGTGCTGCCGATGGAGTCATAAGTTATGGGTTCAGTTCCATCCTGCTGAATGTTTATAGGTGTGACAAATCATCGATATCTCAGTATATGAGTGCGTCAAGCCGCTGAAATTCTTTCGTTAGAAATTCAGGGGTAAAGTGTTTATGGAAAAATAGTTTTGGTAACATTATACTGATTATAATGTTGATGTAATTGCATAGAGCACACAACTGTCTTCGTAGGGCTCAGTCATTTAATAAGACCCACGTCGGTCACATGAAGTGTCTTAATACATACACAATTGCCATACACTGAGATTTAGTATTCAATTAACATTCATGACAAATTCTCCAAAATTACTTTCAGAAACTCCCACAAAATCTATTGACTCACGCTTGACAACCTACATCACGCAAAACCCAATTAAAGGACAAAATTCAATATGAAGCTCGCACGCAAGAGGAAACAGAACTAACAGGACCACAACTTTCACTAAATATATACCAACTCACTCGAGTCGGCCCTTGTGTTACACACCTCATATAAAACAGACGCGTTTAACTCTTGAAGTTCATTACCCTGGACTCTGGAGGTGATGTGCACCTTTGCAACAGCCATAGTGACCAAAACCCAATACTGCTTTATGAGAAAATAAAATAACAAATATTTTAAAATCTTTCAATTGTTATCTATACACGATAAGGTAGTCATATACTTCAACTTTAATTACGAAAAGTTAACACCGAGAGTTTGTAAACAAATCTGACCTCTACAGATATGTCGACAGGCGACAGTCTCATAAGCAAGTGTTTTATCTTTTCCAGTCTTTGAGTGTAAGAATAAACTCGTGCTTTGAGTTTGATGGTGTTCGTACTATCAACTCACATCAACAAGCGCAAATACCAATCAACTGTGCTATAAATATTTAATTGGGCGTTGGGAATGCAATACAATGATGGGGACAATGCTAACAAATTATTTAGCACTACATGAGAATAAATGGCGCAGAGTATTTAAAGTCAACTCTTATCAGGAGTGATGAGGGGTTGATATTAAGTGCGTGTATCTCTGATGATATCTGTTTGCAACTACTGCGATAAATATGGCAAACCTTAACATATTTTAGTAGAACAACGACACTCAGGAGGGGGTCTTTAGTTAACTTTTGTTAACATTCGAGATAGTGTATAGAAGTAGAGTGGTTATACACCTCTGAAAAACCTTCAAAGACTCACACACTTGGGTGATTGGTAGAGGAAAAGCATTAACTGAAGATGAAAAGGCTCTAATTCGACCCAACAAGATTGAAATAAAACTCAGAAAGACAATAAAACACCAGGAAATTTAGGTGATACTTTGGTTAGGTTAGGCTATTGGTTAGGCTGCACGAGAAGCGCGTGTACACTTAGACCTGAAAATATCAGTTGTTGTACTATGTCAATCTGTCGACTTTTTGTAATATTTGTTTGCTTAAGTGAACCATTCCATGAACCATTCCTACTATAGAGAAGGAAATGGCAATAATAGGTTTAGCAGTAAATGAGGGTAAGACACGCGTCAGCTTGATCCTCACTTTTATCGCAAAATTTTGTTTCTCTGGTTGCCGGTGGGGCCCGTTTTTGGTTAAACTATAACGAAATGTTGTTGTTTGATCCTCCCACCTAAGTTCACCCTTATGACCTCCAACCACAGGCCTCGTTGAAGGCCAGTCCGGGCAAAAGTGGGAGGTTGTTCGAAAATGTGATTGCAGCATCACGCATGCTAGTCGTGCTCCATCCTAAGGTCGTCGGAATGGGAGGGATCTTGCTGCCAAATTAACGAACGGTTACATTTTTTTTCATGCCTCTCTCATGGTGGTTGGGAGAGTTTTTTTTTTGCTTTGGGAAGGAAGCCCGAAATTGTCTCTCCTAGATTCTTATGAACCGTTTGGCAAACGTTGGGTATCTGAAGGGGGAGGACCAGATGTTGGTGTCTCTTCGAGTGAACCCTCCCCTATAGGGGTTCGCGAATAGTCGCGATACCCCACCTTGGTAGCTAACACACTAATACTACTCGTACACCCCTACAATACTACTTCACTACCTGGCTGGCTCCCGGAGCCACATCACATCCAAAGAGAACCACTTTAGCACTTCATATTCAGCCCTATCGAGGTATCCGTCGGAGCGGACTATTTTCCGCAACGCATACTTCGTCGGAGGTTAAAATTCCATTCGAGGTATGTGTCATCGGAAAAAAATTCTTCCCAAATGCGACGGGTTCACTTCACTACAATTCGTAAATAAATTCCGCGAAGAATTTGTGTCGGAGGAAATCGGAGAAAGAATGGCACTTAGCTGTCAAAAATCGCATGAAAAATGCACCTCAACGCAATTCGCCGGGGTGCGTTACAAAATGTCGGAGAAATATTCCGAACAGCTTTTCGAGGAATACCTCGAAGCAAAAATCCTCCGAATCGTACGAAATCGGAGAATTTTCCGCTCCGACGGATACCTCGATAGGGCCGATTTACAGTGTTCTTATCTTACCCATGTGGGTTTCTATCTAAATTACATGGCACAGTGACACATTCTCTTTCCAAATATTACGGTAGAGATACTTATCTTTTTTTTTTAATAATTTTTCTTCTTTTTTATGGATTTTGGGGCGTAGGGGAGGGAAGGATAGTAGGAAAGGTGCAGCAGTTTTCTTCTACCCAGGAACAACTGTCCTGTTCGTCCGCTTCCTATTTCTTTTTTTGAGTTGAGAGTGGTCTACTTGGGCCTTTCGCTTGTTTTTTACTTTCTTTTTTTTTGTTAAGTCTACTGCTTGGAAGTCCCGAACTGAGTGACCGCTTGTCAGTTCAAAATTTTGTCCAGGTACGGTAGAAAGACAGTTCACGTCATTCGAACTCTTCTAACTACTACCTTTTGTCTCCCCTTTCATATTGTGGCACCGTAGTGCTATACCGTATTTAGGTTCACCGTATTGAGCGAATCGGTCATAATTTATCTTCGCTCTCCCTCATAGTCGAGTGCCCTTTCATGATCGGACAATAGTCAGTGCACCAACCATATTTTTCCCTGCACGAAGTGCACGAACCACCACGTACGCAGTATGCAACTTGTTGGTTGCAACACTACAAGATGCAACAATAGGGAAACAACAATTAAGCAGACACAAACCAAAAAAAAGGTTTCCCACAAAATGAATATGTAAACAAGCAAAATTTCCGAATGTGGAGTAGAGAAACCACATAAAACCTTTATGTTGGTGCCCTTACAACTATTAAAAGTCAGTTTTGGTATGCTTTATGAGCTGGTGGAAGCATCGGACCATATTTCTTTAAGGAAGATGCCTGCTAGAATGGTAACGTCAATGGAGAGCGCTATGGAATGATTTCTGACTTTTCATTTCTTCAGTTGGCATTCGGCCCTATCGTGGTATCCCTCCGGAGAGTAATTTTCTACGCAACGTAAATCTAGTCGGAGACCAAATTTACGTTTATTGTATCCGTTTTCCGAAGGTGCATCAACGAATTCATTTGACATCAGCAAAAATCAGAAAACCTCTTCTGGTGCCCTTTTGGTGAAATTCCGAGCTACGTCGGGTTTCTCATGAATCAACTCAACCAAGAGCTCCTTATACTCGGTGCTTGTTTTTTCATTTGAATTTTGCTTACATTTTGTTCACTTAAAAATATTTCCCCAACAAAAACATGTCGGAGACCATCGGAGAGAAATCGACATGTGGCTGTCAAAAACAGATGCAAAAATGCAACCCATCGCAATGCAACGTAGACTGCCGATGTGCGTTACGCTTTGCCGGAGAAATGTTCCGAACAACTGATCGCAACGATTACCATGAAGCAAAACTCTCCAATTCGGACAAAATCGCACAATTTCTTTCGGAATGGATACCATGATAAGGCCGATTGATAGAGCTTTGGTTTAACAAGATGTCGCAACATTCCACTTCGCGCGCACGGAAAATATATTATGAGGACATAATTATGGACCTAATGGACCTGTGACCTGTCCTCCACGATCATGTGATCTCACACCTTTAGATAACTTTCTTTGGCGATATGTGAAGTCATGAGTCGATCGATGCCGATAAACGATTTCAAAGTTGCTCGATAAAGTTGTCGAAAATTGAAATTCACGATTGCGCTTCATTCGAAGCCGTGGAGCGCATATGCTCGAAATCATATTTGAAGTGTTTTATTTCGTATTGAATTTGCATACCACCTAAAGAAACACCTTTTATGTGTCTTTTAGGTCATGTGAAAGCTGAAAGAGCGCCCCGATAATTTCTTCTAATATTAGCACTGTTACTACTCAAGACTGCGAGCCGGAGTAATGGTGTCCATTCGTTGTAAAATTTTTAAACGTCCAATGTATGTCGCTGTACAGCTCGTATAGTTCTTAGTTGAATTTTCTTCTACATAGCCAGTCAACGCAATCGGGACAGATGATTTTTTTCTCTCTAAACGACCAAGGATTTCTTCACCCACTTTTGATACGGTCTATGCTTCAGCGCCGTAGAGCAGGACTGGGATGATCTAGGATCTCCTTAGTAGTTCGAGTTAAAGCTTTACTACTAAACTGCCTTCTTAGTCCGAAGAAACAGCGGTTGGCAACAGTAATTCTTCGTTTAATTTCTGACGAGATGTTGTTGTCAGAGTAAGCAGAGTCGAGGAAGAAAAAGTTCCGATTAAGTCATTGGTATTTAATGAGAACGTTTTTCGTAGAGAACTTATAAATAACGGAATATCAAATATAGATTTCAATGAAGTAAACGAATCGGCAAAATCTTTCAGTGTAAAAATAAAAGCCATTATGTGTAAAATGATGGTCTCCAGAATAATAAGTGGATCTAGTTGTAATATCGGTTGGTTTAATCAATATTTATTCAATATGAAAGTAGAGAAAATCCAATAACATCAAAGGGCTGTGCTGTCAAACAACACGGATGACTCGAATTGGTAAAGGCTTTGTAGAAACAGGTACTCGAATGAACTAAACTTAGCGAAAAATAATTTCATTGCAGAAGAATTGGTCAATCTACTAACCAAAAAACAATGTGGAGAACAATAAAAACGTTAGTACTAAATGAGGAAAAAAGTGATATAGAAGAAATTGTGTTTGATAGTGTAACTATAAAAAATAAGAAAGAGATAGCTAATAAATTTAATACATTTTTTGTAAGAAGTGTGGAAGAATTAAACAATAAAAAACCTTTCGAGCAGTTTACAAATTTAATAAGTGTAAATAATGAAAATACTTTTAAATTCGAATTAATAAATATAAACGAACTAAAATATACACTAGTCGGCATAAGTATTTTGACGAAACCTTTTTGTGACTATTGAGACTAACTTTGCTTGGTATCGTTAAAACAACGGTGCAAAAATGATGCGCGAAACAAAGAATCTATTTTTAGCTCTATGCATGCCAAGTTTTGTATTGTTTACCTTTTGCATTCTCTTTCTGCTGATAAGAACGCATGCAGACAAAGAATTTTTACGTGGCATAAGTATTTTGACGGAAACTTTGTTTAAATATTTTAACAGTTTTGAGCACGTGATAACCAAAAAACTTGTGTAGTTAACTTTAATTTACATTAAACGTTGATAACAAAATAAAAATTTATTAAAATTTATTAAAAACCATGGGTAAAACGGCTGAGTTGAGTTTGGTTGTCAGATCTTCAATGGTAGCGAAGTTTAACGCTGGAACGGCAGTAAAAGACATAGCAAGTGAGTTTAATGTGTCGCGTCAAACTGTGCACTATCAAATCAATAAGTTTAAAAAGCATAATGACATCACAAACCTAATGAGATCAGGTGCTAAGCGCAAAACAACGCCCACTGAAGACCGAACCCTTCTACGGGAATTTAAAAGAAATATATTCCTGAAGCCTCAAACTGCTGCAAATCAATGGAATTTGACGGCAACGAATCCAATCAGTGAGCGCACTGTCCGACGACGTTTAATGGAAGGAGATTTTAAAACATTTAAAGCTAAGGACGTGCCGTATCAAAGGTAACAAGCTTAAAAGACTGTCTTTCGCAAAGGAACATCTGCACAAGCCAAAGGAGTACTGGAGAAGCGTTCTATGGACAGATGAAAGCTCCTTTGAGTATAACTCATCAAAAAACAAATTTTACGTTAGATTTCCAAAGGTAGAAAGGCAAAAAAGACGCCCCGTTTGTCAAAAAGTGAGCCATGGTGGAGGCTCTGTCATGTTCTGGGGATGTGTTGCGTATAATGGCCTGGGTGAATTGGTTCCTATCACCGGCTCGATGAACCAAGGTCAATATTTAAGAACCCTAAATGATAATGCCTTTCCTTCCGGAGGTAGGCTTATTGGTGAATCATTTATCCTGCAACAGGACAATGCCCCATGCCACAAAGCCCGGATGATAACTAAATTTTTGAAGGATGTTGGTGTTGCCACTTTGGACTGGCCACCTCAAAGTCCAGATTTGAATATAATAGAAAACGTCTGGTCTCTTTTGAAACGCAAAAGAACAGTTTCTTTAAATAAAACCAGAGAGGAGACGATTTCTGAGGTCACTTCCCTTTGGGAAGAGATATCTCCAGAGATTCTTCAAAATTTAGTAGATTCAGTACCGAGACGCCTTCAAAAAGTTATTGAAGCCAAAGGAGGTTATATATTTTAATAAATTCTTCTTTATTTATTTACTTTTGTTAAGTTTAAAATGTTTTTTCTTAGAGTTATATACTTGTCAAAATACTTATGCCAACACACGAAATTACAAATTAATTTATATCTTTTTTGACTTCTATGAAAAAATATTTGTTTGCCTATTTTTAAGTTTGTATTAGTTATATATGAAAATGAAAAAACAAACATGAATTCTTGTCAAGCCATTTAGAAGTTAAACTCAAAAATGCACGATTTTTATTTCGTCAAAATACTTATGCCGACTAGTGTATGTACTATCATCCTTAATATTCGGCTTTGGAGAACATTAAATGACGAATTTTACGACGTGTTAAGCGATAGATACCCAATTACGCATATTGGGCGTTTGAGAATGAACTATAAACGAAACATATTGGCATAGGTGGCGCGCATAAGTAGAAACCGACTTCATCCACCTTGAAGTGTTAAACTGGAGTCAGTAAGCTAACGACAGGGGTAATTGAAGAGCCGTTTTGGGGTAGTAATAGATTTGTTAGGCTTTCAAATACTTCTTGCAATATAGTGGGACTTCCAAATTTCGTCTCGAATTCAAATACCTGAGTTGATATAAGCTTTTCGTGACAATTGATATCATTAGAATGTTTTGTCAGATCATTGCGAGAGGAGAACCAGTGAAAAAATATCCAGATCTTCTGCAAAGCGTTTTATCGCACTAACCATGAAGTGAAGTGTAACATAAGGCTCATCTTTTTCGGCATGCAATTGTAGAGCAGCTATTTTTGCAAAACACACAGATGAGCTTTTGTAAATAGTCAAAGCTCTAATTGCATTATTTAGCGATCGTGGAGAAAGTTCTATTAAACATGGCAGTCAATAGTTTGGTCTGCAGTTCAGTTCTTTAAGTTATATACCGTGTTCTTGCTATCATGGATCAGAGCCCACGACCTAAACGTTTCTATTTTACTTTCTTTGCAAATTAGATAACTTCTGAACATTGTAGAGTTGTACAGTGCTGGCTAGAAGATGAAGTGTGAAATTTTCCTCATTTTTGTCCATACTGCAACTACGAAAGTAGTTTACATGGAGCTGCCTAGTTGCATGCTTCCCTACGTAGTACTGAATACTAATACAACTTCTGACACTGAGCTGCAATATGTTTAAATTTTTATCTCCAATGAGCTGTGTGCAGTTTAATGTGTCCTCATGAGCGTGAGTTTCCCTTCCTAGAACACGCTATAATGATCACGAGACAGGAGGTTGAGGTCGAGAGATGGTTATAAAATTCTCTCCGGCTTTTATAGACCAAACATATTCCATAGCCTGACTAAAATATTAAAGCATTTCCGAACCCTGCTTAGAAAACATTACAATGCCCACGCGACCGGAAGGATCGGCCAGGAGACGGCAATCCCGTATTCCTGCGTTTGGTATAGACCAAATATTATGAATTCTATACAGATGACGCATTGAGAACAAAAAACAGAAACTTTTGCTCAGTAGCTTCATGATATGGGCGGGCGGTGTGCATGAAAACACATGAAAAACAAGAACAAAAACATATGGCGGGCTGTGCCAGCACGACCCGCCATAGAACAATTTTTCTTATATAAAGTGCTCCATCTGTATATAATTCATAATCTTTGGTATAGACCCATCTGTGTCATGTTTCATAAATATTGTTTTGCCAAAATTATGTGAGGAGCGCCGTACAAGTGCGGTAGTAAAGGCAGGGCGTCAAAGAATTTGCAGAAATCCGATTGGGAAGCAGAAGATCATGTGCAAGGAATTTGATATATCAACCAGATTCGGAATGATCTGCATATGAAAGCCTATCGCCGGTCCACGGGTCATCTTCTAACTCCTCAACTAAAAAAAAAATTAGCCTGGAAAGATACAAGCGACTCTTGCAGTGGCACGCGGACAATGGCCATGAAAACATTCTGTTAACGGATGAGAAAATGTTTACCGTGGAAGAAGTTTTCAACAAACAAAAAAAATACAAATACAAATTTTTGGCGTACCCAGGGCCTAGCTTTCTCACAACCATTCATGTGTGCGTGTGTACTTCTTGCACGATGGCGGGACCTCCTGTTTTTTATGCCGACTCCGAACGGCTAAGTTGAGATAAGCTATTCTTGACAATTGATACTACTCGGACGATTTGTCAGATCTTCTTCTGTCAGATCAGACCTTCTGCGCGACAGTTCATCGCACTAACCATCGCGCCACTGAGTTTTCAACAAACAAAATGACAAAATTTATGGAACTTCATCTAAGGAAGCGAAAAAAAAAGTTGTTCCAAGGATCCAACGTGGCAATCACCCCGCTTCCGTAATGGTTTAGTGGGGGGTTTCTCACCATGGTGTCATACCATTCATTTCTGTGGAAAAGGCGTAAAAACTAGTGCAAAGGTTTACCAAGTAGATGTGCTAGAGGTTGTTGTGAAGTTGTGTGAAGTTTGACCAATACCCCTTTCAATGGAAACAGAATAATTGATCTTCCAACAGAACTTTGCTTTAGCGCACAAAGCCACAACCACACTGGAGTGGCTCAACGTGAATATGCCTGGCTTTATAGCAGGGCCGTCGGGGAGTCCAGATCTGAATCCACTGGATTATAATTTGTGGTCAGAATTGGAGAACATGGCCTGCAAAACTCTTCACAGAACTTTTGAGAGCTTTAAAACAGCAATAACCAGAGCAGCGTATATGATCTCCATGGAATCATAGGTACGTGCCTCTATAGCCCAATGGCCACACCGTTTGAAGGCTTGTCTTAAAGCAAAAGGCAGTCATTTCGAGTGAATCCAATTTGTTATAAATAGTAATCTATATTGTGGTCTGAAATATGAAAAAAAAAATTGAATAGAATAGGTTTTCTGTTTTTTATAGACTAGGGGTAAAGCAACCGTCTGTTATCCACATTATTCTGTTGTAAAACGAAACGAACTGTCTAACAAGTGGTCACCATGTGCTGATGACATAACTAAACATTGAAATCTCCAAACATCTTTCGCATAGGGAGGGGCATCAGACAAAACAATGTAAAAATAATATTTTATGGGGATATATGCATGCAGACCAATTAGGTTTCCGATAAGAAAATAAATATGTAATATGTATCCTTCATGCAAATAAATTTACATGATAAGAACAATACCTAGACTGTTACATTATTGGTCTACATTAAGATTAGATCTGAAGTATTTCAACAAAAACGGTTTATATTTTATAGTTAGCCTTTGAATCATATACGAGCACTGATTCGGGGACATCATATCCTTATAGTGGCATTACTACGTCCACACCAAGGCTGTCTAATTAATTGCTCACATGTGCGCTCTCACATTCCATATGAGGAAGTCGCTCAACTAGCCCAAAACCCATTTTTTTAATTTAAACATTTTTTCTCCGCAATAAGTTCGTGTAATCACAAAATCAAGAATCATGTGACACACAACCCATATTCACCGTCTCAACGCACACGCCATTCATGGGTAGCGGTAGTGTAAAATTCCATCTGCATCATCGCACTCCGATGCACAAAACATATTTCTGACGTTCCATAATGAGGTCAAAGAGTAGGAAAGTCATCACTACCTCAGTCTGGTGAAGAACACAACAAAAAAGCGTGGAGTGAGCATTTTAAATGAATCGCTGCAGCAGCTACAATGACTACATCGGATTCGGTTGTCTATGCAACTTTGGAAAAAACAAAAAACCACTACATTTGCTGATGTGCTGATTTTTAGCGATGTTTACTAGCTCATAGGTGGTGCACTGCAATTGCGACGTTCTTCTTAAGGGAGTTGCAAACTTTCTCCCCAGAGGAGCATCATCACAGAAATGTTATTCAATGGATACTGTGGCCACTAATGCATAGCAATTACGCAATAGATGATGTTGGAGTTATATTCTGATAAAGAGCAACCGAGTAAAGATTAAGTATCAAGATTTCCTGAATTCATTTGCATCAATTGTTCGCAAAACGCACACCATGCAAGTCGGAAACATGCATGCATATGTTTGAGAAGTAAATTAATTCTCACCCCTTATCAGAAATCAGTTGATGGATTTTTATTTCAAAAATGACTTTGATACTTACCACTGAGGTTTGGCATAATGCCATTGGCACCTTTTTCTCCGCAATTTTGAAGCTGTTTCTGCTCAATCTACCCGCTGGTGAATTAATCAATCAATCTCCAAAAAAAAAAAAAACACCTCATCCGGAAGGAAACCCCGTAAAAAAAAATCTTCCCAACACGAGGAACTTCTTCTTTACCTTGGAATATCGAAATTATCTTTAAATAAAAATAAATTCCTTTTTTTCGTATCCAAAAAGTCGGTGTTTAATCAAAAAAAAAAATCAAATGTCAGCGGCGTTGACACGAAGGTGGACAAGAGGCGAACAACGACGGCAAAAAAAATACGCACAACTACTACGTCCTCACGGGCCAAGTGAAATTCCCATAATGGCGAGCGCGACAGCGACGATATATACGACGACGACTGCGAGACGAGACAACCACATTCATTTGCAAAAGAAGAAATTCGTTCCCTCCTCCTCTGCCTACATGAGAATTCGATGTTGGACTTCCAGTTGGCAACGAAGCCGGAGCTACCAGCGAAATGAAGGCTTTTTATACTTTCGTCGTAATTTTAACAAGTAGTAGGGTAGTCATGTTGTGGCTGAATGAGTAATTGTAAATTATTTTTAACAAATTCGAGAGGGAAATTTTAGGAACAAAAGCATTTAGCTGGTAGTTTAAGAGAAATAAATATGTTTTGAGTAAATTTTATTGCGAAATTATGTGAATTTGTATTGAAATTTGTATTTTTGAAATTTGCAAAAGTGCGTCTGTGCCGGCGAAATTTGTACTAGATGGAGTAGATTTTGTTGGATGTTTAAAATTGAAAAGTTTTAAAAAAACACGATTGTTTTGATCTAGAGAAAATGAAAGTGCGAAAGCGATAATTGGTCTAGTAACAACTTATCCAGATAATGCATTAACATTTTTATATATCAATCAAAGCACAATAAATAACAGATTTGGCTTTTACTTCCTTAGTATAAGTAGTATATAGTTTGGTGTTATTATTACGATGTTCTCATTTGTTATGGAGACTACCTCCCTAAGTCGTACAAAGCGCGACCCGCTCTTCTGTACTGTTTAAAGCGCAGTTCGCTAAAAGCTATGGCATATTACTGCCGCAGTTAATGAGACTCGAGTGGTTAGATCAAGACTGATTTTATTTCCAAAATGATAAGGAGCTATGGATATTCTAAGCATAGAATATCTGAATACTCATAGCTCCTATCAAAAATATCATATAACTTAATTATCGAACATAATTCTATTTGACCTACATACTGTATAATGCAAAGCGGGAGTAAGGGACACAGTGTAAACAATAACAAACACTTAAACCCGAATGAACTTTTACGATGCATGAATCACTGTCGATGCCAATAGAATGCCATTTGACACTATATGGTATCTGAGGTGATACAATGCTACGTAATTGATTTTCGTAATTTGTGTTGCATTGGATCACACTACAATAGGGAAGTATTGATTATATTTCTTATTATTACATTTTATTTCATTTCGTGCATAATCTTTAAGATATTTTTTTATTTACATCATGCCCACCCAATCAACTCGGCTACGAGTGCCTCTAGTCGCATAAACATTTTTTTATATGTAGGGTTTTTCAGGAGAGACGTTTCGATGTTGAGAGTCTATGTCAGTCATGTTGTTTTGGCGGCATATCCAAATCTGTAGTTTATTATTCGGTCAATGATTCCAAATCACCATGGCAGGTTAAACTCAGAGATCAAAGAAGAGAGAGGAAACTTTCAAGGACTTAACGTTTTGCCTACAAGCTAACCCTGGAATTTTCCAGGATTTTGACGGATAAATTGCCCACTACGGACTAACCAGATACAGACTTGTTTGCAGCTCTGGTAATTTATGAGTCAAAACGTCACGTAAGAAATCAAGTGGTAAAGGGGAAGACGTACGAAAGTTTCCTATCTCTTCCTCAAACTTCCTAAACTATTGAGCAGTACGTCCAAACGTTAAAACCTTATTATCGATATGATTGTTCATTGGTGTAAACCTTACGCCCATTTTACGGCCTACTTTCTTCAAAGTCGACTCTCCAACGTTTTTGGCCAAATTCAATATGGCTGGTTCGGTTCGGTAAGCAATAAGCCAGCAAGCGCACTTCAAAAGAACGGCAGATTGCTCGCGCTGTCCGTGAAAACTTGAGAGAGAACGCATGAGTCTTGAGGTAGCAGATTCTTTCCAGTGCACAAGAACTCGGCCTTTCGTAGACTTAAAATTTTCGAATTTTGCGTCGGGACTTGGGCCTGCACTCTTACAAGATCCAACTGACCCAGGACATCAATTTTTATGAATATAGACAAATCAAACGGCTACGAAGCGCATTTGAATGACTTTGTTAACAAGTAACATTCTCGCATCTGGGACGACGGCAACCCATACGAGGTGCACAAGGCGGGAATGTGTCTACAAAAAGTTACTGTTGGTGTGGATTTTGAGCTGGCTGCATATTTTTTTCGAAAAGTATCACCCTCAACGGCGAATACTATAATTCATGATTACAAAATTATTTTTTTCACATCCATATCTATAGCAGTCCTACCGCCACGATTCACTTTTTTATTTTATTCTACGTCAACGGTGCTCATGGCAAAAACCCAACATGCTCATTCTATTTTTTTGACATTTGGTATTGTGTTGTTACTGGGTACTTATGAGCTCCAACTGCGTATATTGTGGATCAACAAATCTATGGACGATTTCGCTAAGCTCTTCTGAACATCTTCCGTCATGTATTTAGAGATTGCCACCTATGTTAAGCTTATGCCTTTAAATAACGTTGCCTTGTTTTTAACTTTTCCGTCAGCTACAGATAAGCATTCTGAGCAGGCCTTTACACAATTTGTATCTTCTTGAATTTGTAGCTTGAAGTTGACTAGAGGGCAACTTCATGCAAGAAATGTATCTCTCTTTTGACAGCGATGCAAGATACCAGCTAGAGATATGCCATCTGGGAAGGCCTTTTGTCTTTGATAATGTAAATCACAGGTAAATCAATTGCAATTTTGGATTTGGTAGCCTGACAATTGACGAGTGGAAAAGTTTGAAAAGCGCCTCTACATGTGAAATAAATAACATGCTAAGTGCTATAGAATTATGGGAAATTTTCATTTATACAGGATTACCATAAGATAACTGTGTTTAAGTCGATAATGCAAACGCGTATTTCCAAACATTTTACTATTAGGCAATATACAAGTTGATATGCTATTTAATGGAATTAATAATGGACTTTTAAATATATGAAATGCTGTGCGATTAGATTAACATTTTAATACAAGAATATCAGTTTAATTTGGCGCTATTTTTCCAAACGAATAGCGCCACTTTTGCGACTAGTAGAGAAAAAAGGAATATTACAATGTATACCAAAATGCTAGCCTTCAGTCGTCAATTCTAGTCGCTGCTTTTACAATTCGTCAATTATTACTAGTAAAATCTAGTACAATCATACTTTCAAAAAATTCACATCCCAGTATCATTTGGAAGCTGTCATAGTTCCCAACATCTGACAGTTCAATGTGTTGGGTTAAGTCCGAATATATTTTTCCGAGTATTTTTTCCAAAACCAACATTTGTTTTCTAAATTAACTGCAATAATGAATGTGCCCGGTAGAATATTTAATAAAAATGTTCTGCAACACAACAATTTTAAACGAATTGGTAATTTGTCACTCAATTTATTCCTTGCCAATCATTGCTTTACGTGTTTTTCGAACTGTTTTAGTCACGTTCTCTACAAAGCCTCAAGTAAAGGATACCCCTGTTACTCAATCAACAAATACCCAATCGGGCCCATCAAATCCACAGGAACCCAGAAAACCAATTACTCTTACTAACTACAGATTCATCTACCCGGAGTTCCTTCCCGACCCGAAGATCGAATGGCGTAATTCTGTGCGCGAGAAACTCGAACGCTTGGACATGATAGAACGTCGCAAGCTGATTGATATTCCAGAGTTTTACGTTGGTTCTATCCTGGCTGTAACAAGTTCTGATCCACATGCCGCTGGGAAGGTTAGCCGATTTGTTGGTAAGATGGATTTTTGTTTACAAAAGCTGATTCCAGTATATATGGTATGATTGGCAGGTATTTGCATTGAACGCGATCGTTGTGGACTGAGGGCACGTTTCATTTTGCGTAACGTAATCGATCATCAGGGTGTTGAGGTTCGTTACGAGATGTATGACCCGACAATTCAGAAAATCGAAGTTCTTCGCCTGGAGAAACGTCTCGATGAGAAGTTGTACTATCTTAGAGATGCTCTACCAGAATTCAGTACGTTTGACATGAACATGGAGCCGGATGTCTTACCTGAAGGAACTCCAGTACCAATAAATGATATCAAAGTCAAGTTAAAGGCACGTCCTTGGTTGGAGCGGTGGGAGCGACAGAATTTGAAGGGTGTATCAAACATTATGGACCACATAAAGGAGAAACATATTCTCAGCGCGGAGAAGGTACAAAAACCATGGGAGAAGTATGATTTAATGAAACAATACCGCAGCACAATACCCGAAGAAGAACAAAAGGAAATCTTTGCCGAAGTCCACTCACAATTGCATCAATTGGAGTTGGCAAGGAAGAGGATGAAGCGCAAGCGTACATTCGTTCGACCAACAAACTTAGCTTAAGGATGAGAAGTATGTTAACGGTATTTGTTAGTGGTGGCAATAAATTACTGAAAAATGTTTAAAGGAGTAATTTGGGATTGGTTGTGTGTCGTTAGAAAGTGTGTGTAAAGGTTGTTTGTAGATCAGATTTCCTTGGAGTAATATTCTTTTAAGAAAGCTATTAACGCCGTTTTGGATAGGAATAATCAGTGGTGTCTGTTAAAGTACCTAAGTCATTTACAAAATCAGAAGTGTAGGCGACAAAATTCTTACACGAGGGAAATAATTAGTTCACGGTCTATTTTGTCACACCCTTAGTGCCTGACATTGTGATTGACTACTACAGACTTTAGAGGAATCATTGCGGGTCTTCTTAATTTCGAAAATCCTAGTTTTGAGTGTCGAAAAGAAGCGATTCCAAGAGAAAAGTCAACGAGAACTGATGGAATATATCCACGGATCAAAAAGAAACGACGCATTGGGCAGCTATAAACATTTAAGGGATACACCAGTCTCATTACTTTCGACCTATTCTATTGATGCAATGAAGGGAATTGAGGTTGGAATTGAAGCTGGGTAAACATTTTTTTGGAAATATATAACTAAGAGCTATACTGGCTGTACAGCGGTATCAATCTTAGTTCTCGAACGTTTAAGATGGATAGGAAATGTAGACTGAACCCATTTTATCCACCCGCAGAGTGGTGGTGGCATACATGACTAAAACCTGAGAGATAGGTTTTAAGTTTCCTAACAAATTTCTTTTAATTACCTTTGAAGCTTAGTTGGATGCTGTAGAACGAGTGCAAACTCCAGACGTTATAACATTGTCTAAACATCAGTCATGCTTATTTTACCTCCAAGTGGATTGCTTGGCACGAAATATCCAGCCTGATGATGATGACTCATAAGCTGAATTTGGTCGGATAAAAGTATGCCTGTAGAATGGAACCTCAACATCGTTGGTCCGATCCACAAAAAAAGGAGACCATCTGACCTGCGCAAACTAGAGGCATAAGTCCCCTGATAGATCTTTTCTGCCGTAATAAAAAAAAACATTAAGAATTCGACCTCATCTTCCATCCCAACGCTCATTTACAATGACATTCCAGCTGTCACCTCTCTAGACAAAGCCAATCTGCTCGCTGCTCATTTTGCAGCCAATTCAACGCTGCCAAATTGTGCCCAGTCTCCCCCTGTACTAGAGAACGTAGAACATTCTATGGGACCAATCCACTTTCGTACTCGTACAGTCGCAAGAGTATTAATCGATCTTGACATACACAAATCGTCTGGTCCAGATGGTATCTCCCCCATAATTCTGAAGAGGTGTTCTTCAACGCTGGCAAAACCACTGCGTAATCTTTTCCATCTTTCCTATTCATCAAGACTCTTTCCGAGTCGATGGAAAACTGCATTTGTACAGCCCGTTCCCAAAAAAGGCGAATCTTCTTCTCTCTCCAACTACCGACCAATTGCACTTACCTCCCTTCTTTCTAAGGTCATGGAAACGCTGATAAACCGTCAGCTTATGAAATATCTTGAATCACGAAAACTCCTCAATGACCGACAATATGGTTTTCGTAGCAACAGGTCCACTGGTGATTTGATGTCATATCTCACCGAAAAGTGGAACCAATCAATCCACCTTGGTGGCGAAAACAAGATCGTTGCACTTGATATTTCAAAGGCATTTGACAGGGTTTGGCATCAAGCCCTTTTGTCGAAAATGCGTGCTTTTGGTATCATTCCGAAACGGTCAATTCAAGTAGTTTTGGACGGTTTCAAGTCTGCTACTCACCAAATAAATGCTGGTGTTCCCCAAGGCTCAGCTTTGTCTCCGAAACTCTTCCTCATTTTTATTAATGACCTATTATCTGCAACTTCTAATCCAATCCATTCCTTCGCTGATGACAGTACCCTCAGCTTTTCATATTCGTTCTCGAATTCACGCCCCTCACCTTCGGATGTGGAAGAAAAACGACAAAATATGTTAAGTTCATTCAATTCCGACCTTGACAGCATAATTAAATGGGGTAAATCTAATAGAGTGAAATTTAATGCTTCCAAAACGCAATGCTGTCTCCTGTCATCCAAGCGAAACCAAACTTTACAGCCACTATCCATGAGTGGCACTCGCATCGTCGAAACCGAAAAACTTTCCATGCTCGGTATGTGTGTTAGTAACGACCTTCGTTGGAACGACCACATATTCGAAATCGCCAAAAATGCAGCAAAATGTCTAGGTTTCCTCAATCGATGTAAGAAATACTTCACCCCTTCTGATCTGGCCTCAATATATAAAGCGTACATACGCCCCAAACTTGAGTTCAACGCCCACATATGGTCAGGTGCAGCCAAAACATCATTGCACCTACTAGATAGGATACAAAAGCGTGCGATAAAATTGATAGGAGATCCAACCATAGCGAACTCCATAGTTTCGCTCGAACATCGTAGGAATGTCTCCTGCCTTACACTCTTTTACCGCTATTACTACAACAAATGCTCTAACGAAATAGCCAGCTGCATTCCGCCCCTTCAACAATTCAACCGTAATACTCGCCGTACCACGAATGCTAATCAGTTCACCCTAAAGCCTATCTTCGGACGTACTATGAAATATAGAGATTCATTCCTTAACCGAACAACACGAATGTGGAATGCTTTACCAAACTCAGTTTTTCCTCTCCATTACAATTTACAGAAATTCAAAACCAACGCACATCGGTATCTCCTCTTCTCTACTCCTCTATTTCCTTAATGCCCGCGCTGTGCTTAAACACCATAAGGGTATTAATAATCCCTTTAGCGCGCGCCAATTATAAAAAAAAAAAAAATATGTAAACGCCTGAATCCGTTTACCAACAACCCGATCGGCCCTTATCCAACAACCTGATCGGCCCAAATTCATGTCGATCAAATCAATACCCACCTATTCATTGATTTCAAAGCCGCATACGACAGCATTTATAGAGACGAACTATACAGAACCATGTCTAGTTTTAGTATACCGCCCGAACTCTTCCGTCTGTGCAGGATGACGATGGGGAATTCTCTCTGCTCCATCAGTGTCGGAAACGACCGCACTGATTCTTGAGAGGATTGTGCAAAACTCCCGAGCCAACACCAGAGGCACAATCTTTCAGAAATTGGTACAACTGCTAGCATACGCCGAGGATATTGACATCATTGGTAGGACTCAACGTGGTGTCATAGCCACGTTTGCTAGTGTAGAGAAGGAAGCGGCGAAAAAGAGGGGTTTAGCAGTAAATGACGGTAAGACTAAGTATATGCTTTCGACACGAAAGGACACACAACATCGACGAATTGGACAGAACGTCACAATTGACAGATATAACTTTGAGGTTGTACCTACGGGACTTTGTCTACCTCGGCTCCGCTATTAACTCTGACAACAACATCTCGTCAGAAATCAAACGAAGAATTACTCTTGCCAACCGCTGTTTCTTCGGGCTAAGAAGTCAATTCAGTAGTAAAGCCCTAACTCGAACTACTAAGGAGATCCTATATAAGACCCTGATCATCCCAGTCCTGCTCTACGGCGCTGAAGCATACGGTCACAAGCGGATGAAGAAACCCTTGGTCGATTCGAGAGGAAAATTCTTCGAATAATCTTCGGTCTCGTTTGCGTTGACGGGATATGGAGACGAAGATTCAACCAAGAACTATACGAGCTGTACATTTAAGATGGCTAGGACATGTAGAACGAATAGACACCAATACACCGGCTCGCAGAGTCTTCGATTCCCAGACAGACGTCGGATACAGTAGAGGAAGAAAGTGGCGCACACAAGTAGAAACCGACCTCAACCAACTTGGAGTGCGCAACTGTAGTTAGTTAGCTAAGTACCGGGCTAATTGGATGTTGTTTGAAGCCCAGGTTCATTCCGGACTTTAAGTTAGTAAGAAAGGAAGCTAAGTCTGTATTAATTGACAAGCTAGTCCTAAAATAACTTGTCTGGCTTGGAGTGGTCGCAGCAAATCCATCTCTAATTGCCAACTTATGCTTACTACTACAACGTCCACTTCCGCACTTCATGTTGTTTGTGACGGGTTCTCCTTGTACGTACCCCTTGATGTGAGGTTTTGCACTATTGCGTCTAATATCAGGTAAGAAATCGAGAACTCTGAGTGCCTAAGTGTTGTTGTCTTCACCACCTTAAGGCAACAAAGTCGAAAAAGCAATAGACATTGGCAGTGCATTACAATCCACTCATACGCAGGTACATTGGCTGTTCACTTTTTTTCAAATTTGACTCACAAGATATCTATCGTGTTTTTTGTAGACCTTAAAACACATTGTTTATACAGCCTTGTATTTCTAAGGGTTTTCCATAAGAGTACCCAGCAAGCGGTAATTCCATTTCCTTTGTGATATCTTCAGCAGGACAAGGTTTTCCCAATTCTTAGTGAAATGGCATGCAACACAACATTCTGGTCCCATGTGTACACCATTTGTTTACTCCACATGCAGCTATCAATGCAATTTGTAAGAAACCCAGTTCGCACACATGACCCTTTCGTTCAAAACACAATCGTACGAATTGTTTTAGTTAGTTTTATTATTATTGCTATTAGTTAAACTAAATCGTTAGAAAATTGTATTTCTTCTTATTTACAAAGCATCTCCGTCTAATACAACCTATATCTATAGAAAACAATAAACGATACCATAACATTCCATCCAATGATTAACGTCACCAAGTAGAACAGAAATATGATGGGCAGGGGAATGAGTAAGGAACGGGTATTCTTCAGATGTGGTATACCTGTAAAAACAATAAAAATTAATCACTGATACTATTTACTCCCCCTCAACTCTCGCTTACAATTGTATCCCAAAAACGTGATGTACACATAATAACAACACGCCAACAACCAAAAGGTATTCCCGATAAATCTCGATATGAACCACGTCTGACTGATCAGCCAATTATAGAAAAACAACTGAATAAAGTGCAAGAGCATCAGCGGCGGAAAGAATGCATTTAAATGTACATCAAACGCATAGCCCCACTCGATGTCAGCCTCTAGATTGCTGCTCCGCAGATATCTGTTTGTCACGATCCAGTAAAAAGTCGCTACCACGACCCCGGCGAATATACAATCGACAAAGACGACATAAAATATAAACGAGACACTCTGCCAGAAGTTGAGACCCAGCACATAGGCAAAACCAATAGAAGTAACTGGAAAAAATTCATGTAAAGCTTAATCTGTAACCAAGTTCAGTTGGGAAAATACTTACCACACAAACAAACCACTAAAAGAACCAAGAAGGCTGGATCATCGCGTGCAAACTGCGATTTAGTTTCTGGAATAGAAAGAGAAATTTGCATTACTACGGTGGTTCCATTGGCTTATGACCTTTCTTACGTTTTCTATAATTGAAATTCCTGTAGACTTTCTGCGGCGCAATGAATAAGTAGAACATTTGCCAGAGGGCAAACTCAAAGTCCATCTGATTGAATTTTAACAATCTTCGTAGATATTTGTAGCTTTTCGTTGTGGCCGAGAGACAATCGCGTTGATGGTTCACTGGTGGTGGTAGAGGTGATGTTCCACGGGATGCATAACCGCCTGCACCGCTGGTATAGGAATGGCTCACCGATGGGGTTGGAGAAGTTGAATATTTCATTTTGTAGAATTAGACTGCACTAAGCTTATATTGAGATAATGATCGAATTGCTTTTGAAATTATTGGAAGAGAAGCATTTTATTTTTTTTTGTTTTCGTGATCAAAATCGAAATCGGTGATGAATAAATTTTTTTTGTTGGATTTTGACACATCATTGACGTCCGAAATGTCATTGTTGTTTTTGTTTTCACCGGATGAGTTCGTTAGTTGTGTGAATATAAAAAAAGTAGTGTGATATTAGGCGCATATATTTTATTCTATGAATTGTAAGGGCACAGTTATAGCTATCATTGAAAAGCATCATTGGAAATTTTCTTTTACTTCTTGTGGTTCTTTTATAAATTCAATCATTGCCGAGTTGGTGTCAAAACAAAGCTTATGAATTTAAGAACATGTTTATCCAAACATATTTTAATTTTTAATTGTAGTTATCGCAGAAAATCACTTTTTATTTTTCACTGATCATGATTTATTTTTGTGAAGTTATGTTTGCCGTTCCACCGAAATGAAACGAAATTTTCCAACGATTCCTGTAAGCAGCTATGGAAGTAAAATTTCAATTCCATCATGTTTTGTATTCCAATGAAGTTGTTCAATGATATAGCTACAACTGGGCCCTAAACGACGAAAAGTGAATATCTATCAGCAACATTCCATTTTATTACATCGCTATATTTTTATGAATGAAAGGCATCTCTAACGACACAGCTTGATTTAGAGCAAGAATCAAATTTAAAAGGAATTTTCGATTTGGGCATGAATGTTTCACTTCCTCATCTCTGGTACAGACAGGAACATATGAGAGTGTTTTATTATATGTGTACATGGCTAAACGTATTCGTAACGCATTAGGCGATCTAAGTCTAGTTATAGCAATCATTGTAAAGCATCATTGGAACACAAAACATGATGGAACATAAATTTTTTTTTAAGAAATTGGTTATGGCAATCAGTTGAAAATTCTCTCACACTAATTACTAGATTGGGAGATGAACCATGCAAAAGACTAATGACAGATTGGAACCAACGAAGAAGTGCGAAAAACATCAATTTAACGAATGTGTTTAATTTGGGTAGAATAACAAACATTACTACAAAAAATAAATTTTGATCTAGTTACAGCTATCATTGAATAACTTCATTGGAACATAAAACATGATGGAATCGAAATTTTACTGCAGTAGATGGTTATAGGAAAATTCTGTTCATTTGGGTGGAATATCAAACATTAATTCAGAAAAAAATGAAAAACAAAAAGTACTTTTCTGCAAAAACATTAATCAACAATTAAATTTTTTTTGATATTCTTGTTTTAAAATGCACATGCTTCGATTTGACAACAACTCGTCAAAAAAGCCGCAAAAATTCAAAGAAAATTTCCCATGAGGCTTTTTATGATAGCTATACAACTGGACCATAAAGAAGGAACGCAGCAAATTTTCAATTCATATCAGTATATATACAAAACATTTTTGGGCTTATATTTCTTTTTGTTTCAATAATCGCGAATTTTTCGCGTCGTTTTAGGGAGTGCTGTAAAGTAATGTAAATCTACAATTTATGTATATAAGTGAAATAAGTCTTTTATGACTTTAATTCAAACGAAGGCCGTGAAAAGCGTCATTAGAATGAAGACAGTTTTTGTAGATAGAAAACGTTAAAATCGAAGGACGTTTGTGTCAGAGATCATTGTGTCTTTACCATGCTACTCGCGTGGCATTACAGTGTTTTTTCCTTACACATAGGTGGTTAAAGTTTTTAGCACAATAAGAACTCCATTAACGGCAACGCAATAGCTGTCTAATGAAGTATAGATATCGTTTAGTTTGCACTTAGTACTGTACGGTTTAACAGAAAAGTATGAGACTAAAATATTTAGTGCCAGACCAAATATAGTCCACTGTGTAAATATAGCCAATATTTTTTTTTCAGGTTAGTGCATATGTTTGAAGTGACGGATTAAATGTCATAATAGCATTTAAAAAGTTTACAACGATTACCATATCGCACTTTTTACAACCAATTCGCAGCTCATCTACCACGTAGTAAGTTTACCACTTTAAAAATAGGGGTATTCATGTAACGCCGTAATTTTTCTACGTGCAAAAGATTGTAATTTTACGTCGACCTTTCATGAACGACCTAAAACTGAACCACTTAATAATGCGGTAACCCACTGAATTCAATCTCATTTTAGTAATTTATTTATTGATAGACTTTGTTCCCATTGTTCTCTTTCTGTTCTCGATAATTTGTTCCAGTTTAGCGCATACGTTTGATGTTTGAAAATGACTGATTAAATGTCAAATGGCATTTCGAAATTTTACAACTTTTACCATCTCAGTTTACACACTGTGAGAAAATTCTGATATTGTTGGAATAGATTTCCCATACAAATTTTGAAAATTTTGACTTCAATCATACTGTGAGAAATGGGATCTCCATATCAACGTCCTAAAAACGAAGATAATGATCTTTGAGAGCCGCCAAAGGAGAAGACTGCGTGAGGAATCGTGGCGACTGAACAACGAGCGGATTGATGTAGTACGTGAATTCAAGTACCTCGGAGTGTTGTTCACATATAACTTAAACTTCGGCAAACACGAGAAAGAAAAATGTAGTGAAGCTTAGTTGGCTCTTAACTTGATGTGGCCTCAATTTTTCGCGAATCAAGAGGTTGATCTATCATCAAAATATCAAGTGTTTAAAGCGACTGTCAACACTTGCTTGTGCTACGGTGTACAGGTCTTTGGAGTTAGCTCCTTTGATGGTTTTGAAGCTGTCCAGATATATTTCTTCAAGCGATTACTACGATTACCGAACTCAACACCAACCTATGCCATACAAGTGGAGTCGGGGCTTCCACCTATTTACATCCGAAATCTGAAAGCTCATTCGGACTATTTGATAAGAGTGATGAAGAGAAGTGGAAACAGTCTCCACAAATCAATTTTAGCTCAATTAATACAGACCAATGCTTCTCCATTCAGGGAATGGAATCAGATGGCGTCAACACAAAATCTTGCGGTATCTCTATCTGCAAATAATGTAAGCGAATGGCAGGATATATTTGCTTTGATCATAGCTAACGTTGATGACATCATTTATGACCAGCACCTAAGGAGAGCATCATCATCAGCATCCAGATTAATTTACAAAAACTTAAACCACCAATTGTTAACTGCAGAAAGCTACTTCAATACCAAATTCATGCCTGAAGTTATAAGCACCATTTTCAGAACCAGGGTTGAAATATTGAACTTGAACTATATTCCTCATAGATCCAACCAACAGCAAATTTGCAATCTTTGCAATAGACGAGAAGTAGAAAATACTTACCATTTCATTGCGGTATGCCCAATTCTACAAGAAATCCGACGTTTATATTTCCAAGAAAGTTTTCTGTCTTTAAATAGTCTCTATGAAATTTTAGATGGAACTCGCGGTTGGTCCACCTTGTTTAAATTTGTCAAACATGCACTGAGCTATCGTAATAGCTTTTAGAAAATACTTTCAGTTCTGCAAGTTATTATAATATTATCTTACTGGTATAACTATAATTTCTTTATATCATTTTCTTTTTCATGTTCTTTTAACGAAATGTCAAATCCGGCAGACGGCAGAATTGTCATGTCCGTATTCTTAAGCAAAAACATTGTACATACTACTTAAAATGAAAAAAAAAAAAAAAAAAGAATCTATCTAAGAAGAATCTATCTACAAATTTTGACAGTTCATTTATCACGTCGTAATTTTATCACGTAAACAACGTTTACGACTACTTTCCGACGTTGCACGAATACCCCTATCATATATTTGTAATGGCGTTTTCCATTGGGAAATCTAAATTTTGATCTGAAATTTGATCTTTTTGAGTGTCAATGGAACGCGACTCAGATTTATTTTTTTTTTGTCATTGTATTGGCGGCATTTCGTGTCTGTGAAGTTAGCGTCGGTGTAGCTGCCAACATTAAAAACATAACAAACATTTGAAAATATTTAATAGTTCACGTATAACTTTCTTTTCTGTGTATTAATTAATTATCAATTAAACCCAAAGCACTCTTGTGTTTCACAACCGAAGTAAAAAATCAAAATGAAAACCACTCTTGTCAAACTGACAGCGATCATTTTTTATTGGTATTGGTAAATCTGCCGAAAAATTCAGATTTGCAAAATTGATCTCTGATCAAAAAAAAAATCAATTTTTTCGCCCAATGGAACACAACAACTGTCAAAATCGCTCTTCAGATCAAAAAAAAATTGATTTTTTTTCCAATGGAAAACGCCATAAGAAACAATTGAAGAAAACGATATTTTTTGTTTTATTGCAAGTGCTGCCAGCCTAACGTTCATCCTGGCTATACCATATGAACACACCCTAGAAGCACATATGGAAAAAAAAAGAATACAAAAATGCACTGTCGCCATGTTTATTTCAATTCATCAAGGGACCTCCTTCTGCAAATTATTTTCCACAAATCGCAGGTGTATTACAAAATATTTTGCATCAAAACAAATAATTTTCTACTAAGTATATTGCTCGCATCGTTTTTTCACACAACCGATAAAAATTTCGTTTAGTATTATCATAAAATTGACCGAAATCAAAGCCGAACTTTAACGCCGAGTGTGCACAAAGCAAAACAATAAATAAAATAAAACATTTCCAAATTGGTGCGCGAATAAAAAAAAAACGTAAATTAACCAAAACTACATAAATTACATCCAAATGTTGCGAATTTATTTAACATAAATATTAAGTGTAAAGAATTCGTGCGGCAACAAAAAGCCAACCAGTGAATTGATTCTTTGTCACAGGGAGCGGTAATACTTCGCATCAAAGTGGATGCCCGGAGTAGCCTGGGTGTTCCCCAGGATTATTCAGGAATGGTGGGCCTTACCGGTGGTGGGCATTTATATGCCAATGTATCACCACAGGATAGTAAGTGTTACGCGGAATTCGAATCGTTTATAGAAAAAACTAATTGAAAACCACCCCCGCCTATTTTGCAGCAATCATTGTTCGTGAAATGAATTCGATGCCTCCTCCCCCGACATCGGCGCCTACATCCGCTGACGCATGCTTAAGTATTGTGCATTCGTTAATGTGTCACCGACAGGGCGGAGAGAGTGAAGGATTCGCAAAACGCGCCATCGAATCGCTGGTAAAGAAACTTAAGGAGAAGCGTGATGAATTGGACTCACTGATAACAGCGATAACAACGAACGGTGCACATCCCAGCAAATGTGTCACTATACAAAGGACTCTAGACGGTAGATTGCAGGTGAGTAAATGTTTTTCTAATATTTGTTGTATGTTTAGGAACAATTTCGAGTGGATTTGTGTTGATATCCAGAAGCGTTCGTCAGATTAGGCGATACACGAATTGGTGATTATACGATAATAGAATCGGATGTCTGCCTTGTATAGTCGAAAGTCCACATTTTGATAGATTTAGCTCTTTGGTGGATGTATGCTTGTTGCAGTTGAGTGTTAGGGTTAACATTGAGGGTATTCTACCGATAATAATGATACCGGCTAGAGACAAGCTGAATTTCAATATTGGTGATCACTTGCACATACCGGTCTAATTGGTTATGCATGTGTGGTGTACGCATTACAATATTCGTGTTTTGAATTTTATTTGACTGATTAGAAGTCAGTGTTTCCAATCTTATTACATTTTAACATCTCTTATGCTGGTCAGTACTGAGTCGAGATAAGTATAAGTCTGTAACAGAACAGCTTGAAGTATCAATACGTGATATCGTTATGAGTAAACGATGCAAAATCAATCAAACATGGGCTCTAATGGGCTTTTACAAAATGAAACCATCTAGAAGACCTAACAACGACTGTGATATTTTATTTTCTATGTTTTGGCTAATTTCCTCCTAATTGGGACCGATCTTTTGACATTTCCTTGTCTGTATGTTGTTTGCTCGTTCGGTAGTTTGTTGGATGTGTGATTTGACTTGCCATTGCTGTTAAGCTGATAAGAGAACTGAAGAAATAAATACATATGATGACCTTATAAGCCTCGATAATCATGGAAACTCTTAAAGAAGTCTTGACCAAACCAATTTCCATGATCTCCAAAGAGGGATTTAACTTGTGGACTTCAACTGGGGGGCGGAATTAGTCTCCATTAAAAAAATATCCGTGTACATGGGCACACTATTCACATAAATGGTGTCATCATTGGAACTAGCAACCGAATTGGGTCTTCTTTTGTACGAAAAACGTCTCTTTTTCATTTCCTATTGGGTGGGTTATATTTTGTGTAGATAAAGATCTCACTTTACTGCATACCCAGCTTGTCCGCCTACGTGAGTTAATTGTATCATATTAGAACAAATACCTATTCCCAGTTCATATTCCCAATTGGCATTGTCATGGTCCAGTAAGAAGAGCAATGAGCACAAAAATGTACAAAATGCCATTCTAGTAGGCAAATGCGATTGCTTCGGCTTCTGTTTATTAAGCTACTCAGTTTCTGGCCCGTTACCTTGTTATCTTCACTTGTTAAACCATTAATTGTCATAAACTTGGAACACTAAAAAATACCTTAATGGGGCCATGGTTATAAATTGACGAGGACGTATCGAAAGTGTCGTCAGTTGATCAAGTTTTGAGATGTAATTGAATTTTGTAGGAAACTGGAGAAAGTCCTACTTACTTACTTAAGTGGCGCTACAGTCCGGGATGAACCTGGGCCTCAACCAACATGCCTTTCCAATTAGTCCTTAGCTAACTGCCTCCAGTTGCGCACTCCAAGTTGGTTGAGGTCGTTTTCTACTTGTGCGCGCCACTTAAGGCGAGGTCTTCGTCTTATGCGCCCGACGTCTGGCTTGGAATCGAAGACTCTGCAAGCCGGAGTATTGGTGTCCATTCGTTCTACATGTCCAAAGCAATCTTAAACGTCCAATGCGGAGTTTTTTTTGACTAGGGGTATGTCGCTGTACAGCACGTATAGTTCGTGGTTGAATCTTCGTCTCCATAGCCCGTCAACGCAAACGGGACCGAAGATTTTTCGAAGAATTTTTCTCTCGAATCGACCAAGGATTTCTTCATCCGCTTTTGAAACGGTCCATGCTTCAGCACCGTAGAGCAGGACTGGGATGATCAGGGTCTTATATAAGATCTCCTACTGAATCGACTTCTTAGCCCGAAGAAACAGCGGCCCACAAGAGTGAATCTTCGTTTGATTTCTGACGAGATGTTGTCAGAGTTAATAGCGGAGCCGAGGTAGACAAAGTCCCGTATTACCTCAAAGTTATATCTGTCAATGGTGATGTTCTGTCCAATTCGTCGATGTTGTGTGTCCTTTCGTGTTGACAGCATATACTTAGTCTTACCCTCACTTACTGCTAAACCCATTTTCGCCGCTTCCTTCTCTATACTAGCAAACGTGGCTATGACATCACGTTGAGTCCTACCAATGATGTCAATATCGTCGGCGTACGCTAGTAGCTGCACCGACTTTTGGATAATTGTGCCTCTGGTGTTGGCTCTGGAGTTTTGCTCAATCCTCTCAAGAACCAAATTGAAGAAGTCACATGACAGCGCATCGCCTTGCCTAAATCCTTTTTTGGTATCGAATGTGTCGGTGAGGTCGTTTCCGACCCTGATGGTGCAGCGATAATTCTCCATCGTCATCCTACACAAACGGACGAGTTTGGGCGGTATACCAAAACTAGACATGGCTCTGTATTGTTCGTCTCTATAAATGCTGTCGTATGCGGCTTTGAAATCGATAAATAGGTGGTGGGTATCGATTTTGACTTCTTAGGTTTTTTTTCCAGGATCTGCCGAAGTGTGAAAATTTGATCGATTGTGGACTTTCCTGGCGTAAAACCACACCGATCAGGTTGTTGGTAAACGGTTTCAGGCGTTCACATATTACGGCAGATAGGATCTTGTAGGCGATGTTGAGGAGACTTATGCCTCTGTAGTTGGCGCAGTTCGGAGGGTCTCCTTTTTTTTGTGGATCGGGCAAACGATGCTGAGGTTCCATTCTTCTGGCATACTTTCATCCGACCAGATTTGGCTTAATAGTTGGTGGATGTTACTTACCAAGTCATCTCCGCCGGGCTTATAAAGCTCGGCCGGAAGGCCGTCATTTCCGACAGCCTTATAAGCTTAAGTTTAGATATTGCTATCCTCACTTCACTTAGGTCGGGTTGTTGGTAGTTTTCGCTGTCGTCACTCGTCGCCAACCTTAAATAGTTCGTTCTGCCTGACGGCGGAATGTTGTTCGTCATCGCCATTTGCAGTCTGCAGAAGTGGTTCTTCCATATTGTCAGCATCGACTGTGTCTCAACTACGATATTTCCTTGTTCATCTCGACAGGATTCTGTTCGAGCCTTGTATCCTTGGCTTTGACGTTTTACACTTTGGTAAAACTTGCGAACATCGTTCCTGCAGTGGCACCTCTCTATATCCTCGATCGCGCGCTTCTCTTGCTCTTTTTTCTTCTTTCTGAAAAGCCAGTGTTCTCCCTTCTTCTCTGCCTATAGAGCTCAATGGCGGCTCTCGTCTTCACCTGCATCTGTCGGCATTGCTCATCAAACCAAGGGTATCTTGCTGGTGAGTAACCTAGCACATCAGATGCGGCTGATCTAATGGCATGTTAGCATCATTCGAAGAGGTTAAGGGATACGGGTTGCGCGAAAGACTTGGCGGTCTCTTGCGATCGCAGTCTTTCGATATTAAAATTTTTCACAGCATTTCTGCTTTGTTGTGGCGTTTTGGTCCGAGTCGATGTTATCCCCGTGGAATGTTCGGACTTCCAAAATACTGGATGCATGCCTCTTGTCTATAGCGATGTGATCAATTTGATTGACCGTTCCTTGATCTGGAGGCCGCCATGTCCCCTTATGGATATTGAGGTGAGGAAAGCGTGTGCCTGATATAGTGGCATTTCGTGCTGGCTGTAATTTCCGACAATACTGCTCAAGATTTCTTCTTTTCCTACCTTTGCGTTTAAATCTCCCAGCACGATTTGAATATCGTACTTCGGAAGACGCTCGTTGAAGCAGTCTTTCGCTCTATCATCTTTTTTCTTCGTCGGTTGGAGCGTGGGCGCATATAATGCTTACATTATTGAATTCGGCCTTGATGAGGATTGTTATAGTGCGTTCGCTTATGTCTTGAATACTTATTTATTCAGTAGTCGCTGTTTCTGCTCACTATACACGTTGTTTAGTAGATGTCACAGTTTTTCATCCTCTTTTTGCATCCTCCATCGTATTTCCTGGATGGCAGTAATATCTTCTTTGTCGCAGCTAAGGGCTTCCGCTTGTTATTCGGCTCCGCCTCTTCTATTTAATGTTCTCACATTCCCGTTCCATCTCTGAACGTCTATGTCCGTTTCGTTTAGTGTGGTCGTCAACAGTAAAATCAGTCCTTTTCGAGGATGTTGATTGCTTGGTAACAACAACTTTTTTTTAGTGGTTAATCGAAAGCACAATCCCCAACCTGGAGAGCCAACTCCAATTTTTTTAGATACTCCGAGGACATGGGACCATCATTATCCACTACGGGATTGAGCGCTGCCGTTACCCTCTTGGTTTTTCTGCTATCATCTCTGTTCAATGGGCCTGGCTAATCCTTGAGATTCCAAGATGATCTGCTCTCCAAATATTTCGGAGCAGCTCAAATAGGGAGTTTACTTTGTCCATACTAACTGGGACCGTAGAGCCACCGTTGACTCCATCTTCCGCTGCCGTCGGGGAAGTTTGATAGGGAAGCTACTTTTAGTCCACTAGTGGTATTCTATTTCCCACCTATGCCACGCGTCCGATGGTAGACTAGCCACTCCATACGAATGGTGTATTTTATACACAACTCCAGCATCTAGAAGGTGTTTAAGAATACAATAACATCTAACCAACTCGTCTAAATGAACGTGGTGACGACGTAATCCAGATGATTATAGAACTCGCTCCCACTTTGTGCATAGTAGCCGCGTACTAAATAACAAAATCTTGTTAAAAAAAACAAAACACCACGTGTTGTTTCAAAGAACACGTTTCACCATCATTTCAATATCAAAATTCTCCCCCTTTCAGGTTGCTGGTCGCAAAGGTTTCCCGCATGTCATTTATGCGCGCATCTGGCGTTGGCCAGACTTGCATAAGAACGAACTCAAACACGTCAAATACTGCTCATATGCGTTCGATCTCAAGTGCGATTCAGTTTGTGTGAATCCGTATCATTACGAACGTGTAGTGTCACCAGGAATCGATCTATCCGGCTTGAGTCTGCAATCAGGCCCTAGTCGCATCGTAAAAGATGAATACTCAGCTGGTCCTGTTGTCGCCGGAGGCATGGACATCGATGGCAATGACATCGGCACAATACAGCATCACCCGTCGCCGCTTGGTTCTCAGGGATACGGCTACCCACAGGGATCTGGTAAGATAAACCTCATTCCTAAATGTTCACCATCTCTCTCTGTCTGTTTTATCATTTTCGTCTATCTTGAGTTGCTTCTATTTTTGTTTTTTATTTTATTTTATTTTTTTTTTCTGTGACTTTTTTCCGGTCTTATATAGTTCCCGATGCAAGTCAAATGAGTGCAATGTTCTCAGGACGAACTATACCAAAAATTGAACCGACTGAGGGTCCGCGGAGTCCATGGATGGCTCCACCACCTCGGTTGGCGCCACATCCGCTCTGTAAGATTTATGATTTTATTTTATGTTTTCTTTTCGCAAAGTGCTGTTATTTTTTTGTTTCGTGTTACTTCTTAATTTTGACTTGATGTCTTGATCGGTCTGCTTGAGTTTTATGGATTGTGTCTCCTTGCAGCGGTTTCACACGTAATGCCATTGCAAGCTCAAGGGCCAATGAACCCATCGGCTGTGATGCCTCCGCCACCGCCACAAGCACAATCCACGCAATCAGCCCAGTCGTCTCTGCAGGTGAGTTTGTCTGGAGGTGGTGGCGCCGCGGATGGGGCTGGTCACCACGGCCAAACATCACCCACAGAATCGAACCAACAATCTCAGGGTGGCAGTGGTGGTGGTGGTGGTGGAGGTGGAGTCAGCGGTTCTTCCAGTGCACCGGGTCAAGGTTCGTATTACGGGCAGGCGGCTACATCACAAATGCCAAACTCAGAGGCAAAGTTTGGATCGGCGCTGAATAATGTTGGCGCTTCATCGGTTTCACCGCATATGCAACAGAATGGTTATGTGACTATGGCTAGTCAACAACCGAATTCTGTGCAAGCACAGACATACACACAACCACCACCACAGGGAGTTGGCGGGGTGGTGGCTGCCGCTCAGGGGACATGGACGGGATCGAGTACTCTAACGTATACACAATCGATGCAACCTCCCGATCCGCGATCACATCATGGAGGCTATTGTAAGTGGATTTGGAAGGGTGGGGCGATTAATTTTTTATGCATGTGTCGTGTGTTTTTCAGGGAATACACCGATGTCGGGTGATATGACAGGGCAGACGAGATTGTTGTCGCGTCAACCTGCTCCCGAGTACTGGTGTTCCATTGCGTACTTTGAGTTGGATACGCAAGTTGGCGAGACATTTAAAGTGCCCTCTTCGAAGCCAAATGTTATTATCGACGGGTATGTGGATCCATCTGGCGGAAATCGGTTCTGTTTGGGTGCGCTCAGCAATGTGCATCGCACCGAGCAGAGCGAAAGAGCAAGGTAAGCTGGGTCACTACAAGTCCTAGAATGAGTGTGGAACTTTGTAGACCATTTATTCCCCCCATTGATAAAGTTTAGTAGTTTGTATGATCTGGTTCAAGTATTGGTTCAGGATATGCACCCCTATTGAGGTATCCGTTCGGAACAATTTCCGAAATGAAAGTCGGTGCCAATCGAAATTTGCTTTCGAGGTATCCGTTGCGGTAAAAAAAGAGAAAAAGGATACAAACGACGAAGAAGTCCAAGACATAGCTGTCAAACATTGTTGACTTAACGTACATCGCCGATGCGCGATCATGTGCCCAACATTTCATCGGAAGATCTGTTCGAAATGCTTATCGGAACGGATAACTCTATAGGGGTGATGACTCAAGTCGTTCTATTGTCCTATCTGATCTATATAGATCAGCTTTAACCAAAAACTCTTCAGAAGAATAACCTATTAGTTGAAACACATTTCAGACTCCACATTGGCAAAGGTGTGCAGCTTGATTTACGTGGCGAGGGTGACGTTTGGCTCAGATGTCTGAGCGATAATTCGGTATTTGTGCAAAGCTACTACCTGGACAGAGAAGCAGGCCGAACTCCTGGCGATGCAGTCCACAAAATCTACCCTGCAGCTTATATAAAAGTAAGAACCCACGAAAACCATTACAAAAATATTGCTTACCACGTGTCTTGATAGGTATTCGACCTGCGACAGTGCCATCAACAAATGCATTCACTTGCAACTAATGCTCAGGCTGCTGCTGCAGCTCAGGCCGCTGCCGTTGCTGGATTACCCAGTACACAGCTCGGCGGACCACCACGAGGTAGGTTTCGTTAAATACACCCGACATCATATTTGATGTGTCAAATACAAAACACTTTACTAATGTCCTCCCCTGCTGTTGGCAGGAATTACAGCTGCCGCAGGCATCGGTGTCGATGACTTGCGTCGCTTATGTATTTTACGTTTAAGTTTTGTCAAAGGCTGGGGACCTGATTATCCACGACAATCGATCAAAGAGACACCATGCTGGGTGGAGGTGCATTTGCATCGTGCTCTACAGCTTCTCGACGAGGTACTACATGCCATGCCAATCGATGGCCCCCGTGCGATCGCGTAAGTCTACACCGGACTACACCTACTCATCTTTTACATAACTCACATCCAAACACACAACACACACACTCTCTCTATTTATTAATTTTTATTTAGTTTCTTTGTTCAATTGTCTCTCTTTAACTCCCCTTTCGATGTTCACTGCGAAACGAGTTAAATGAAAAAAATGTATTTTGCTAAAGTTAAGTTAAAATGAAGAAAATAATTTTTAAGAAAACTTATTCACAACGTGTGCGCCCTTTGATGCATAAAAACAGAAAAAAAAAAACAATTCTATCGTGTCCTGATTGATTGATAAAGACAAATTGCAAATTTGTTTCAAGCGTAAACATTTTTATTATTATATACAAGTTTTGGAAAATTAATTTTCTATTTGCCTTAATATAGCCGTTGCAATTATTTTATTATGTTTAGTTTTGTTTTAAACCTTTCGTTCTTTTTAGAGCGAAATAAATATGTGTGGAACATTTTAAAAATGTTCTTTGAAAAAGTTTTGCTTTTGCTTTTTTTTACGAATGTATATTATTTTTGTTTTCTTTGTTCGAAAACCGAAAACCAAAAAAGAATAAACAAATTCAAGAAACAAACAACAATATGTATTGAGCTGTTCTTTTTGGAAAATTGAAGTAAAATATCTTTGCTAAAAATTCGAGTGGAATCTGCATTTTTTTTTGAAGTTTTAGAACCAAGTTTTGGAGTCGCTTTAGTGCGGAAAGAGTGCTGGCCAAGTTTTCGAGTTGCTAAATCCACATGGAATATCGGTCATTTATCGAACAGAGGACTACGCTCTCAGTATCGCTTTACCCAACTGGTTTTTGTTGCTCGACTTAGATGATCATCTACCGATTTTTCAACCTTATAGACTACATAAGTTGTAACTCTGACTACACATCAAATGTGCTTATCTTTACCTCCAAGTGGTAACCATCGGGTACTGGTCTCATCCAACCGGATTTGACTTGCTAAACGATAAGTGCGAGTGTTGATAACACGAGGAAAAACAGCAACACTATAAACACCCTGGTGAGAATGGCACGGATGAATACCCGGCTTTGCTGTCCCAGGCGAACCTAGATGAGCTGCTCTGACATATTCGGACGACAGGTTGTCTAGGAATTTCAAGGGTTAGTCAGGCCCCTTGAACAGAGATGGTGGCGGATGAACCGAAAGGCCAACGGCAGCGCTCAATCCCGTAGTGGATACTGATGGCCCCGTGTCCTAGGGGTATCTAATAAATTGGAACTGGCCCTCCAGGTTGGGGGTTGTGCTTTGGGTTAACTACCCACCCACAGCAAAAAAATAATGTTACGAAGCAACCAATAGCTTCGGAAAGGACTGATTTTACTGTTGACGACCCTGCTAAACGAAAAAAGGACAACGACGTTCGTATCTGCACCTGGAATGTGAGAACATTAAACAGGAAAGGTGCAGGCGAACAACTAGCGGAAGCCCTAAACTGCTACAAAGCAGACATTACTGCCATCCAGGAAATACGATGGGATGGGCCGGGCAAAAAGAGGATGAAAAACTGTGACATCTACTACCGTGTTATAGTGAGCAGAAACAGCGACTATTCGGATGCGGATTTGTTATAAGTGCCAGACTTAGGCAAGAAGTCTTATGTTCTCAAGACATTAGCGAACGCATTGTAACAATCCGCATCAAGGCCAAATTCGCCAACATAATTCTATGCGCTCATGCTCCGACGGAGGAAAAAGATGATACAACTAAGGATTGCTTCTACGGGCTCCTCGACAAAACCTATGAGCGACTGCCAAAAGACGATGTTAAAATCGTGTTGGGAAATTTTAACGCAAAGGTAGGAAGAGAAGACATCTTTAGCAGTACTCTCGGAAAATATAGCCTACACGACAACACGTCTGGTAACGGACGGCTAATTGACTTCGCTACGGAACGAAATGCCACTATAGCCAGCACACGGTTTCCTCACCTCGATATCCATAAGGGGACATGGCGGTCTCCAGATCAACGAACAGTCAACCAAATTGATCACATTGCTATAGACAAGAGGCACGCATCCAGCATTTTGGATGACCGAACATTTCGAGGGGCTAACATCGAATCGGACCACTACCTTGTTGCAGCCAAGGCCACCAGAAATACTGTGAAAAAATTTAATGTCGAAAGACTGCAATCGCAAGAGACCGCCAAGGCCTTCGCGCAACGCGTATCCCTTAACCTCTCGATTCACACCATACCACCAGCATCTAATGTCGAAGAACAATGGCAACGATGCCAACAAGCCATTAGATCAGCCGCAACGGATGTGCTAGGTTTCTCGCGGCCACCAGCAAGAAACCCCTGGTTTGCCGACAGATGCTCGCAGCCAAGAACGAGGCCTACAAGGCTAAGCTGCAGGTAAAGATGAGAGCTGCCATTGAGCTCTATAGGCAAAGAAGAAGGGAAGAACACCTGCTTTTCAGAAAGAAGAAAAAAGAGCAAGAAAAAGGCGCAATTGAGGATATAGAGAGGTGCCACTCCAGGAACGATGTTCGTAAGTTTTACCAAAGTCTTAAACGTCAAAGCCAAGGATACAAGGCTCGAACAGAATCCTGTCGAGATGAACAAGGAAATATCGTGGTTGAGACACAGTCGATGCTGAGGATATGAAATAACCACTTCTGCAGACTGTTAAACGGCGATGACGAACAACATTAGGCTGTCAGACAGAACGAACCATTTAATATTGGCAACGACAGCGAAAACTGCCAACCACCCGACCTAAGTGAAGTGAGGATAGCAATATCTAAACTCAAGCTTAATAAGGCCGCCGGAAATAACAGCCTTCCCGCTGAGCTTTATAAAGCTGTCGGAGATGACTTGGTAAGTAACATCCACCAACTCATAAGCCAAATCTGGTCGGATGAAAACATGCCTGAAGAATGGAACCTCAGCATCGTTTGCCCGATCCACAAAAAAGGAAACCTTCTGAACTCCGCCAACTACAGAGGCATAAGTCTGCTCAATATTGCCTACAAGATCCTATCTGCCGTAATATGTGAACGCCTAAAACCGATTACCAACAACCTGATCGGCCCTTATCAGTGTGGTTTTAGGCCAGGAAAGTCCACAACCGATCAAATTTTCACACTTCGGCAGATCCTGGAAAAAACTCAAGAAGTGCAAATCGATACCCACCACCTAATCATCGATTTCAAAGCCGCATACGACAGCATTTATAGAGACGAACTGTACAGAACCATGTCTAGTTTTGGTATACCGTCCAAACTCGTCCGTTTGAGTAGGATGACGATGGAGAATTCTCGCCATCAGGGTCGGAAACGACCTCACCGACACATTCGATACCAAAAAAGGATTAAGGCAAGGCGATGCGCTGTCATGTGACTTTTTCAATTTGATTCTTGAGAGGATTGTGCAAAACCAGAGGCACAATTCTCCAAAATCGGTGCAACTACTAGCATACGCCGACGATATTGACATCATTGGTAGGACTCAACGTGATGTCATAGCCACGTTTGCTAGTATAGGGAAGGAAGCGGCAAAAATGGGTTAAGCAGTAAATGAGGGTAAGACTAAGTATATGCTGTCAACACGAAAGGACACACAACATCGACGAATTGGACAGAACGTCACCATTGACAGATATAACTTTGAGGTAGTACGGGACTTTGTCTACCTCGGCTCCGCTATTAACTCTGACAACAACATCTCGTCAGAAATCAAACGAAGAATTACTCTTGCCAACCGCTGTTTCTTCTTGCTAAGAAGACAATTTCGTAGTAAAGCCCTCACCCGAACATCTAAGGAGATCCTATATAAGACCCTGATCATCCCAGTCCTGCTCTACGGATCTGAAGCATGGACCAAAAGCGGATGAAGAAATCCTTGGTCGATTCGAGAGAAAAATTCTTTGAAAAATCTTCTGTCCCATTTGCGTTGACGGGCTTAGGAGACGAAGATTCAAACACGAACTATACGAGCTGTACAGCGACATACCCCTAGTCAAAAAAATCCGCATTGGACGTTTAAGATGGCTAGGACATGAAGAACGAATGGACACCAATACTCCGGCTCGCAGAGTCTTCGATTCCTAGCCAGACGTCGGACGCAGTAGAGGAAGACATCGCCTTAAGTGGCGCGCACAAGTAGAAACCGACCTCAACCAACTTGGAGTGCGCAACTGGAGGCGGTTAGCTAAGGACCGGGCTAATTGGAGAGGCATGTTCGTTGAGGCCCAGGTTCATCTCGGACTGTAGCGCCACTTAAGTAAGTAACTAAGAATTAAATAAATAAACAAAGCTCTGTTTACAGCTTTTTGTGTTTTATGACAAAATATGTTGTACGAAAGTGTTCTGATCTTTGTTTCATGAGTTCGACACTCTAGAACACGTTTTTTGTATTACTTTTGAGTAGGAACACAAAAGTTAAAAATGTTTATGTCTAGTGGTCAGTTTTGCTGTTTCGAATATACTTTGTTGTACCAAAAACGATGCCTATTTAAAAATAGGCCTTAAAAATATCAGGATTTCAAATACTTCAGTGTAGAAATATTTTCCTTGCCCAGGATGTGTAATTTTCTGTTCAAAATAACCTGTAAAATGGTTAAAGTCTGAACATTGCTCAATAAAGTAAATGTGAGGGCTAAACCAGGTTCCTAATGAACCCTTTTGGCCAACACATACTACATTCCTTTTCTAACCGACTTTTTTCAAATAAAAATAAATCACCAATTGAACCACACCCAACTTAACACTAATTTCGCTTACCATCCACATTCACTGCATGTGTGGAAATTTCACTTTTGACATATTCTCCACCCAAACCGAGTGCATCCAGCGAGTAATAACAAACCTACGAATTTCTCGAGTTTCCTTTTGTTTTTCTTTTATTTACATGTTGCTCCTTACCGAGATGTCGATTTAAAAATAGAAATATTTTCATTTTTCATCCGCCGCGAGGAATGAAAACTCTCTTGACTAGTCCAGAAGATTCTTGCACCATTGACAATCATCGTGACAGACGACAGGTAAATTTGATAAAAAAGAGGCCAACATTCGCTACGTGACTCATTTTAACGTGAAATTTCATCGCACCTAGTAGGAAAAGACACATTTATTCAATATTCGAGTGTTTTATAATAGAAACTTCTTTCAGGCAGCAGAAAATCCGATAAGAAATGACAAATTCCGACGCAGATTTAGCACTAACCTACAAAGATAAAGGCAACGATGCCTTCAAGCATGAATTGTGGGCCGATGCCATCAAATTCTATTCGGCAGCGATAAAGGCAGGGGAAAAACATAAAGACCTCCCGGTGTTTTATAAGAATCGAGCTGCCGCGTATTTAAAGGAGAATGAGTATTCAAAAGCAGTGGATGATTGCACAGAGTCACTGAAGTTGGCACCCAATGATCCCAAAGCGCTGTATCGGCGTTTGCAGGCGTACGAGGGACAGGGCAAGTTTGAGGAAGCATACAAAGATGCGACTGACTTGTTTAAAGCTGATCCAAGCAATAAATCTGTACAACCAGCACTGGCTAGACTGCATGTCATAGTCCAGGAACGGGCACAGAAGAACGCGAAGACATCGACCAAAGTGCAACAGATGTGTGAGTTGGCCTTTGATTTCGCTACGCCGATGGACAAGCGTCGAACTGCTGTGAATAACTTGGTGGTGTTGGCTAAAGAGGAGGTAGGGGCTGATTTGATGACAAAGGAGGGAGTTATTAAGAAAGTCGCTAGTTTGGTCAAGATTGAGAAGGATCAGGAGATCTACATTAATATGGTGCGAGTGATTGCAGAGTTATGTAGCCGCAACGTTGATAGAACAAAGATTGTACTTAATGATCTGGGTGTTCCATGGTTCCTCCAAGTGATCGACAGCACGAATGAGGAACGAGTGTCTGCGGCACAGTATTGCCTGCAAACGATTCTGAACTCGCTGTCTGGAATGGAGAACAGTCCTGACAGTAAGCCAAATAAAGAACTTTGTACAAAGTACCAGAAGGAGATCGACACGTTGTTGACATGCTTGGTGTATACAATCACCGATCGTACGATCTCTGGACAGGCGAGAGATGCCGTTGTTGAGTTGCTCACAAGGAACATTCATTACACCGCTCTGGAGTGGGCTGAGCGTCTGGTAGAGATACGTGGGTTGTACAGACTCTTGGATGTCTGTTCGGAACTGGAGGAGTACAAGTATGAAAGTGCGATGAGCATAACTCCGTCGTCTAGGACAATCGCTGCGGTATGCTTGGCCCGAGTGTACGAGAACATGTACTACGATGAACTGAAGGCAAAGTTCTCTGCTCAGATCGACGAGTTCGTGAAGGACAAACTGTTGGCTCCTGATCTAGAGTCAAAAGTGAGGGTTACTGTTGCGATAACCTCTTTGTTGGTTGGACCTCTCGATGTGGGAAACGCTATTGTTGGACGTGAAGGTAAGACCGCTTAACTCACTTCAAAACGCAATGCATCATTCTATGTTTCATTTCAGGTATCCTTCAGATGATCCTCGTCATGGCTACCACAGATGACATCCTCCAGCAGAAGGTCGCCTGCGAGTGCATTGTTGCCGCTGCTTCAAAGAAGGATAAGGCCAAGGCTTTGTGCACCCAAGGAGTTGACATCCTCAAGAAGCTGTATCACTCCAAGGACGACGGAATTCGTGTACGTGCTTTGGTTGGTCTCTGCAAACTGGGAAGCTATGGTGGCCAAGACGCCAGCATTCGCCCATTCGCCGATGGTGCTACAACAAAACTTGCGGAAGCTTGTCGTCGTTTTCTCGTTAAACCAGGAAAGGACAAGGACATTCGCAAGTGGGCCGCGGATGGGCTTGCTTATTTGACCTTAGACGCCGAAGTAAAGGAGAAACTCATTGAAGATAAACCCGCCATTAAGGCGCTCATTGATCTAGCACGCGATGGAGATCAATCTTGCCTCTACGGAGTGGTGACCACATTCGTTAACTTGTGCAACGCCTATGAAAAGCAAGAGCTTGTCCCCGAGATGGTGGAGTTGGCTAAGTTCGCCAAGCACCACATCCCAGAGGAACACGAACTTGACGATGCAGATTTCATCAGCAAACGCATTACCGCTCTAGGAGATCAAGGTATCACAGCAGCTCTGTGTGCCCTCGCCAAGACAGAAAGTCACAATTCACAAGAGCTTATCGCTAGAGTCCTCAATGCAATTTGCAGCTTGCAAGAACTCCGTGGCAAAGTGGTTCAGGATGGTGGCGTCAAAACTCTACTAAAACTCTCACTCGAAGGCACCGACAAGGGCAAGCGTCATGCATGTCAAGCCCTTGCCCGCATTGGCATCACAATCAACCCAGAGGTAGCCTTTGCTGGACAACGTTCACTCGATGTAATTCGGCCGCTTCTCAACCTCCTACATCAGGACTTTACCGCTCTGGAGAATTTTGAATCGCTGATGGCCCTGACCAACCTAGCCGCCATGAATGAAAGCGTCCGCCAACGCATCATCAAAGAACAGGGCATGTCCAAGATCGAATTTTACCTAATGGAAGATCATATCTACCTCAACCGTGCCGCTGCCCAGTGCATTTGCAACCTGGTCATGTCCGACGATGTGGTAAAGATGCACGAAGGCGAAAACGATCGAGTAAAGTTTCTTGCGCTGTTGTGTGAAGAGGAAGATGAAGACACAGCTAAAGCGTGTTCGGGTGCCCTAGCAATGCTCACATCAGTGAGCCAAAAGTGCTGCAAGAAAATGTTAGATATGCCCCGTTGGCTGGAAATAATGCACACGCTGATAGCGAATCCCAGTCCCGAAGTACAGCACAGAGGTGTGGTGGTGATTCTGAATATGATCAATGCGGGCGAAGATATCGCACAGAAGCTCTTAGAGACGGACATCACCGAGTTGCTCAATGGTTTGGCTCAGCTGCCTGATGATACGCGAGCAAAGGCAAGGGAAATTGCCGGTCAGTGCTTAATTGCAGCGGAGAAATACAGACTCCTTGAGAAGACAGACAACGCAGAGATTCCAGATGTCTTCAAAGAGGCCCTGAAGCTGGAAGAGATTGTGGATGATGAGTAGTATCCATCATGAGTATTCTTTTTATTTATTTTTACCTTTTGTTTGACTTTGTGTTTGTGGCCTTTTTTTTTCTTAAAAATGAAATATAAAACTTTTTTTTTGTATTTTAGTATTTGGTAGTTGTTTCCTTGGTTTGTTTGGGGATGGGGTGTCTTTGGGGTCTAAAACAGCGGTGGGAAATTAGGGAGTGCCTTAGATTTGTTTAATTTTGTGCATGCGACCAGCACTAAGGTGAGGATATCGATATCGTAGTTCAAGATTGACCAGCTATCCTCTTTAACCAGGGGTTTCATATTGATTCTTTCTGATGACTAGTTGCCAGTGTCGTTATTGTTCCTCTGCATTTTATAGTCGTTGCAGCAAGAAAGTACTTCTAGACGGTGCTGGCTGCTCAACGAGTTCCTTTGGTCGATCGGAATGCAGTCAATTTGATTGACCGTCAAGGTGAGGAAACAGTCGTCAACAACGAAATCCCTGCTAGGCTGGTGTTGTAATTTTACCAATAGCCCAACGTTTACCGTGAAGGGACCAGGCTCTTCGTTGGACCACTGTATAAACCAGACCTTAAACACACAGGTGAGCCAGTCACCCACCTATGCCGATAGATGGTCACCACCGTTACCCTCTGTGCTAAGACTCCAGATGTAAATCTCACCTTCTAAAAAAAAAGTAATCAACTGCGTTCGTACAATAATCTTTATTCCTTCGTTACATGAAGCACAAAATTAAAAAAAAAGAAACCACACGCAATTGCAACAATTGAAATAAATAAAATTTCTCGCTACTCCTCCAGTTCTACTCAATCAGACGACTTATCTGCTGGTATGCGGGCAAACAGTTCAGCGTCCACGTCTTTGAGAGCGTTTTTGTACTCGGAAATTTCAAGTGCTTCCCATTCAGCTTTGAATGCATTTTTTGGATCTGGTGGCATAGCCATTGCGGCACCAGACATTTGATTCTGGCTAAATTGTGTTTGATCGGCTTGATTATTCTCGCCCAACACCAGAGAGTAGATACTTCTTAGACCAAACACATTCAAGAAATACCAAGAAGCAGACGATACCCAAGCAGCATCCAAAGAAGCCAATTCCACGCCACGCTGCAACATCGGTTTGAATCGCAATGTCAGGGGGAATGGAACTTTTGTTGTAACAAAACCAGAAAACATCCAATTGATCCAACCTCCAATAATAACCATCGGCAGCACGTTGGTGAAGTTTCCCTTTACCATTTCGGAAAGCATCGCGGTTGGGTTTGTATTGGTGGCTGCTGCTGGCTTTGGTGCCTTAAAATAACCATTTTCCTCATGATTGAAGAAATTTTTACGCATAGCGTACGAGTGCTCCGAGAGGTATTTGCCATTTTCTCGTAGCAGGCGAGCACGTATCATCGCCTGGGAATCCTGAATTTGACTAAGTTCTACCTGTTTTTGACTGGATATCAAGATGGATATGTAATGGCGGATGATTCCAACAAGGAATGTTATCACAATTATGGGTAAAAATACCCAAACACGAATATTTGGATCAATTAAAAGCTCCGTCATCTTTTCGGCTTCACGATAATTTTCTCGTTCACCACTGAAAAGCGAAAAAAAAACGGGCTGTCACAAATGACAATGACAGGGGACTTGTGGACTTTGATTTTGTTTTATAGTGTATGCTACCATTACCCAAATGGTGTACAGTTAAGTTCAAAATTATTTTTATAGAGTCTCGAATGTTCTAAGCTACGATTACATTGATTATTAGAAAATCGAAATGTACAAGGTACATATTCATATATTTATTAATAGCCCGATTCTCCCCATCATCACTGATACCTCACAAGTCACAAGAAGAGGTGAAATTGATTTTGTGAATTTTTCGTATTCTCCCCACAGTCACAACTTGTGAGAGTCACAAAAACAATCGAAATTGTGATCTCCTTCAGAGCAGGTCACAACTAGCAAATGATTTGAGATTTGATTGATTTTGATTGTTGAGTAGTGTAAAAAATGGAAGTTGAAATGAATATGGAGCATATTATTGACGAAGTTTCCTCCGTAAATGAAAAGTAAAAATTTTACAAAAGCACATCATTTGTAACAAACTAATAATATCGATTGCAGCGAAGACGGCTTTTAACTTCCAACTTCCTTGCCTTTTTGTACTTCGAGTATGTATTATGCCTGAAACACACGTGCAGTGGTGCAGCAAGCAAAACACAAGTGCATTATTTTTTTGTTTGACATACATGCAGTGCAGTGGCTCCTGTCATTACATTCAGCTTACTGTGGTGGTGTTTGGTGATATATAATTGCCTCATAGTGCTTCATTATATGAAATAAATAAAAAATATGCATTTGGTAGGAACTTGGGTTTCAGTTGGTTGAAGCATTCATTCCAAATACACATTGAAAAAAGCAAACTCATCTTTTATACTTCACTGGATTTACTTTATGCTCTTAGGTCATAATATGATTGAATAGGTATTCGTTCAGTAATTGCTTCCTTCATCAAGCCATTCCAATTGGAAAATATTTTCATGTATATACATTTGTTTTGTTATGGCGTTTATTTGTTTTTTTTTTTATGCGGATTAAACGTCATAATTCAATGATGCCAAATATCTTAATATTACGTTTTTTTTTCTTTTGTGTTGTGGTGCCATTGAATTTTTGCAGTGGATTTAGATATAGAGACAACTTGCAGTACTGCAACGCTTGCAGATTTTACATGTGTTCGCTCCCATTGAAAACTGTATGTTCTATCTTTTCTGCAAGGAGAATTCTGCACATGTGCTTCAGGCATTAGTGTCAAAACAAAGCTTATTTTTAATTGTAGTTATCGCAGAAAATCACTTTTTATACCCTATCCCATAGGGGTATATTAGTTTTGATACTTAGTTTGTAACATAGAGAAATAATTTTGCTACATATACCTCAAAGTATATGGATCGACTCAGAATCGCTAGCTGAGTCGATTAAGCCATGTCTGTCTGTCCGTCCGTCCGTCTGTACGTCACCGATTTTTAGGCCTTTAATTTTGAGCTAGGATAATGAAATTTGGTATATAGGATCCTCGTCTCTGCCTACAGAACAAGTGTAAACATTTTTGAATTCCGCCCACTGCCACGCCCCCTTTTAAGAAAAACTCAGTTTTTGACCAAACCGTAAGGAATTTTAAAAAAGTTTCTGAACAACATATTTAGACAATATTAATATCTATATTTCGTCCATATAAAGTTTTTTGCCACGCCCACTTTTTGGGGGCGTTTTCAATAAAAAACTGTTTTCGGTCAAATTTTAAATTTTTCGAAAAAAATTTTGATGCAGAATCATTAACATTATTAATATGAACATTTCTTCTATATACCATTTTAACCCACGCCCACTTTTTGGGGGCGTTTTTATATAAAAACCATTTTTATACACTACCCCATAACATATGCAAGAGAAAACCTTGTCTTTTGTAGAACCGTAAAAGTTTTTTATAAGCAGTCTGAAGAATTTGTTGTCACCATGTCATATTCTTAATTTTATCCACATCGTGTTTTTAGTCATGTCCACTTTTTGGGGATTTTAGTTTTACAGATAGGATGGGATAGGGTATTCAACGATCCGCACAGTGGATTGTAGCCTTCTCATATGTTTATTTTCCACTTCATGATTTATTTTTGTGAAGTAATGGTTGTCGTTCCACCGAAATGAAATGGAATTTTCCTACGATTCCTATAAGCATCTATTGAGGTAAAATTCCAATTCCATCATGTTTTGTGTTCCAATGAAGTTTTTCAATGAAAGCTATAACTGGGCCCTAATGTTGAATTCCTTTCATAAAAAGCCTAAAATAACAAACGGTGTAGAACGGAATCCAACTTATTTTAGTCTCAACAAATTGAAAAAAAATCTCCGGTTCCCTGAGATGAGGAGCAACGCTCCAAGTGAAACTGAACTATTGAATACTTTTTGGCAGTAAGTTCATGCCGTTTTTACTTGCGACTAGTGAACATAATCTGACGTAAGGTCATCGTCAAACGACTTTAAACTCGCATAGGCCTAATGTTAAAACGTTATGAAAGTTTAAAATGATACTTAGGTATTGGTAAAGTGTCCGAACGAAGCGGATGATCTAGGGGGTCATTCCGTAACTTTGAAAACGATTATCACCCAAACGGTAGTCATGGGCGATATCGTCATCAATTTGCTTCATGTAACTCGACACCTTTGATATCGTCAATCATTTATTTGAGATACTCTCAAACTGTAGTAACTAGTTCTCAAACTATTTATTAGATGTCATATAAATTATCATTAATGTATGTATGTATGTATGTATCTATTTATTTAGTATATCTAATACTACTAATTAACAACAATTATTTTTAACAAATACCTAATTTAATAGGTCAAAATCAAACATTCGTTTTTATGTAATTTAAAAGAAGCGATTTAAAAACTCTAAAATTTGATTAATTTTTAATAACATTTGGCAGTTCATTAAACATTTTTAATCCCTTATACAAAATTGTGTTTTGAGTTCTATTGTTTCTACAGAATTTAAGTCGAAAGTCTGAATTATTTCTTAAACTATATGGTTGAGTTTCTTGTATATACACTAAGTTTGACGATAAATAATCAGGGACCATTTTATGTTTCATCTTGAATATAAAAATTAGGGTGTTGAATTGTATTCTCTGCTGAATGTTGAGCCACTGCAAAGTAGAAAGCATCCATTGGCTTGATGTATAGTACCCGCATTTCAAAATTATTTTCATAGCCTTGTTTTGTAGAATTTGGAGGCGGCTTATATCACCACTATTTCCTAAAAATAAAATTGTGGAACAAAATTCGAAATATGGTTTAATAATAGTGTTATAAATATTAATTGCACACAAAGTAGATATATTTTTTCTAATTCTTTTAAAGAAACCGATTTTCTTCGATATCTATCTTTTTTGCAGTATAAGCTAAATGATTTTTGAAATTTAGATCACTGTCCAGCATTACACCAAGGTATTTCATCGACTGTACCTGCTCGAGATTAACGCCGTTTATTTGAATATTATGATTAAATTCACTATTTATTATCATGTATTTTGATTTATTTACATTGATTTTCAATTTATTTGTTTCTAACCAATTGCAGACTTTGTCTATATCATTTTTTATATATTCAGTGATAATATTTATGTCGTTTCCACACACGAACATTAGAGCATCGTCTGCAAACAATGATATTTTGCAATGCTTAAGAACTTTACTTATGTCGTTTATATAAATTAAAAATAGCAACGGACCTAGTATAGTACCTTGTGGCACACCAAAACTAGTTGCCTTAACATCAGAAAACACATCATTAAATTTCGTTCTCTGGTTTCGATTTTTTAAGTAAGACCTGAACCAGTTTAATTCCTCATCTTTTGCTCCATATTTTTGTATTTTTTTTACAAGAAAAACGCGATCAATCGTCTCAAACACTCTCTGAAAATCCAAAAATAATGCAACAATTTTATTTTTAGCATCTATTTCGTGTTTCAGTGAGAAAATAAGCCAGTTTAATGACGTTTCACATGAATATCCTGGTCTAAAACCCGACTGATTTTCAATTAGTATTTTATTTATCAAGACGTATTTATAAAATTGTTTGTACGCAACCTTTTCAATAATTTTTTCTAAGGTCGGAACCATGTTAATTGGTCTAAATTTATCACATTTTCTTGCACCATTTTCTTTAGGTATGGGAACAACCACCGATTCTTTTAAATTTTCGGGAAAAATACCCGATTTGAATGATTCGTTTATTATTTTTAGTATCATAGGCCCAATAATATCGAAACAATCCATTATAGTTTTTATGCTTCTGTTCGAGGTATCAGATTTTGAATTAATTTGTTTGCATATAATCCGAAGTTCGTTTAGGGTAATGTCTGAAAACTTAAAAACTGCTTGAATTTCTCTTAAGCCACTGTTGTTCGAAGTATGCACTCTAATAGAATTACTAATATCATTTATGCTTTCTATGAAATACGAATTAAATTTATTTGCTATAGTTATATTATCACATTCTGTTTTATTCTGAAATTGCACTTCTTTTATTTCTTCTTTATATTTTTTTAACACTAATGACTTTATGACATCCCACATTTGTTTTTGACTGGTACACATTGATTTTATTGCACGTATATAACTTTTTTGCCAATTGTAAATTGTTTATATATATATTTCGAATTCTTTTATATTCTACCCAGTCCACGTTCATATTAGATAAACTAGCCTTTTGTTGACAACAGATTTTTTGCCGTTTAAGTACTCTTAACTCGTTTGTGAACCATTTGTTATTGCACTGTTCGATACGTTTTTTTACTGTCAATTCAAACACTGAACTATTTAATGCGTTTTGTAATGCTATTGAAGTATCATTTAAATTGTACACACTAAGGTTCGTGAAATTCACTAGTTTATTTTTTAGTATTTCTCGGAATTTATTTTTTTGGTATTTTAATTTATTAATATACCTAATATTGTTTTTAGTTTTATTTGCCCTCATTGGAATTTCTACTAAGATTGACTCTTGATCACTCACGTTGAGTTCAGAAATAGTGTCTGCCCGTATATTTCTTTCCGCTGTAGTAACAACGAAGTTAATAAGTGTTCGTGATGAGTTCGTTATCCTAGCCGGCTTAAATATTAATTGCTTACAGTTGTTGTTTGCAAATATTCTGTTCATTTGGTCCGAATATGTAAATTTAGATAACATATTTATGTTAAAATCACCCACTATAATAATTTTCGGGTATTTAATTTTCGTTTCTCTTGAGACACTCTTCAAATTCTTGTTTATATTCTTTAAGGTATCTGCTATTTTTTTTACTGATACTTGCATCTCTTTTATCACTAGATCAATGTCGTGTATGTATTGCATACAGTCTTCGCACATAAACTTGATCATCGGATTTAAGAGACATGCACTAGAGTAAGAGTCGATACCACTACATTTAACCACCGTATGAAGATTTTTTCCACAAACACCCGCGCATCTTGTACCCGTTTCTCCGCGAATTGTTAATTGGCATTTAAAGCACTTTTCTTCCATGTCGTTAAACAATTTCGATGCGTATTCAAAGGATAAAAATACAAAAAATTAAAGTCTCAGTCTTTTAAATCACTTTTCAGTATTTCTACTTTGTATATACGCCTTAAGATAACACTTTTTCAACTTTGCTTTTGGAGCTTATTTCAAACACAACTTCAACCATCAAAATCGCATATCAGTATGACATTTCAATTTTTTTAATGTGTTTGGTGCCGCACAATTTCATTCAAAAGAATGCAAAATGTAAGTAATTGATGATTAAAAACGTATACAGATACTTTTTTTTTAAATTGACATGCTAGTGAAACATTTTGTAAACATTACTAAATGTTCCAATTTGACATATGATCAAATTACAGTGATTTACATTCTACTTTTAGAATCTTCAAATTGCAGTGGGTTACAAATCGTTTTGTATGTTTTAAATACAAAATAAATTTTAAATGCCGGAATTTGACCGTTTTAATGGTCTTTAAAATTTAAAATATTTAAAAAGGCTATTGATAGCTTTAAAAATCATGAAATATGTTTTAGTTGCCCTTACAACATCCAAATAAATGCAAGACGAGACCTCATCTCGTCTGTGATTTGACGATAATTGTTTTACGTGAAGCAAATAAAGTGATATCGTCGACAGCAAAAACGATTATTGATCTTACGTGATGCAAGACTACCGTCGAAACGTTATCGTCAAACGATAATCACTTTACGGAATGAGGGCCCTGGACAATAGGGGTGTCTGCAAGATCCTGTAGGTCTTCAGGTTCTCTACATTCCCTGCATAAATTATGCATGTTGCTTAAGGGTTCAGTTATATTTCTTAGTAAAGAACTTCATTGTAACACAAAACATGATGTAATTGAAATTTTACTTCGGTAGCTGGTTATAGGAATCATTGGAAAATTCTGTTTCATTTGGTATTCCATCCAAAACCCAGAACCATTAGAAAAATAAATCTTGATAATTGAAAAACAAAAAGTTATTTTTGGCGAAAATTTTAATTAAAAATAAAAATATTTTTGGGTAATCTTGTTTTAAAATTTGTAAACATCGTTTTGACACCAACTCGCCAATGGTTGAATTTATAAAAAAGACGCAAGAAGTACAAGAAAATGTTCAATGAGGTTTTTCAATGATTACTATAGCTGGACCCTAACCTCAATGAATTCAATTCAATTCAATTTCAATTAAATCCAGTGGGGGATTAATCCTGTTATAGGAAAACGCAGCGATTGCAAGAGCCGCTAGTTCTCCGCGCCATTTTATTACATTTTATGGCAGACTTTTTATGTTGGCTTGACAATACACGAAGATGGAGATATTTCCAGTACCTTAGCCCATTTAGCAGCTTCGAGCGAGGGTAGAGTCTCAGGTTGGAATATATTATATGAGATTGCGTAAGGGTTAGGCTAGCCCGATATTTTTAGGGTAAACCCCTGTTGGCAGCAAACGAGAGAGGGGGAAGGAGTGTCAACTCACTCTCAGGCGGCGGCGAAGGAATTCCTTAGATGGAGTCAACGGTGGCGCATACAGCTCCAGTTTGATTGAACTGGTAGTGAAATCCCTATATGAGCTGCTTCGACATATTTCAACACCAGGTCTATAGGGATTTGCAATACTGAGCCAGGGTATTGGAAAAGAGTTGGTGGCGGAGGAGCCCTCAGTGGGTCAACGGCAGCACTCATACCCCAAAATGGGCTACTGACATCGGTTGGGGGTTGTGCTTTGGGTTAACTACCCTACTTACTTACTTAAGTGGCGCTACAGTCCGGAATGAACCTGGGCCTCAACCAACATGCCTCTCCAATTAGCCCGGTCCTTAGCTAACTGCCTCCAGTTGCGCACTCCAAGTTGGTTGAGGTCGGTTTCCACTTGTGCGCGCCACTTAAGGCGAGGTCTTCCTCTACTGCGTCCGACGTCTGGCTGGGAATCGAAGACTCTGCGAGCCGGAGTATTGGTGTCCATTCGTTCTACATGTCCTAGCCATCTTAAACGTCCAATGCGGAGTTTTTTGACCAGGGGCATGTCGCTGTACAGCTCGTATAGTTCTTGGTTGAATCTTCGTCTCCATAGCCCGTCAACGCAAACGGGACCGAAGATTTTTCGAAGAATTTTCCTCTCGAATCTACCAAGGATTTCTTCATCCGCTTTTGATACGGTCCATGCTTCAGCGCCGTAGAGCAGGACTGGGATGATCAGGGTCTTATATAGGATCTCCTTAGTAGTTCGAGTGAGGGCTTTACTACTAAATTGCCTTCTTAGCCCGAAGAAACAGCGGTTGGCAAGAGTAATTCTTCGTTTAATTTCTGACGAGATGTTGTTGTCAGAGTTAACAGCGGAGCCGAGGTAGACAAAGTCCCGTACTACCTCAAAGTTATATCTGTCAATGGTGACGTTCTGTCCAATTCGTCGATGTTGTGTGTCCTTTCGTGTTGACAGCATATACTTAGTCTTACCCTCATTTACTGCTAAACCCATTTTCGCCGCTTCCTTCTCTATACTAGCAAACGTGGCTATGACATCACGTTGAGTCCTACCAATGATGTCAATATCGTCAGCGTATGCTAGTAGTTGCATCGACTTTTGGAAAATTGTGCCTCTGGTGTTGGCTTTGGAGTTTTGCACAATTCTCTCAAGAATCAGATTAAAGAAGTCACATGACAGCGCATCGCCTTGCCTAAATCCTTTTTTGGTATCGAATGTGTCGGTGAGGTCGTTTCCGACCCTGATGGAGCAGCGAGAATTCTCCATCGTCATCCTACACAAACGGACGAGTTTGGGCGGTATACCAAAACTAGACATGGCTCTGTACAGTTCGTCTCTATAAATGCTGTCATATGCGGCTTTGAAATCGATGAATAGGTGGTGGGTATCGATTTGGACTTCTTGAGTTTTTTCCAGGATCTGCCGAAGTGTGAAAATTTGATCGGTTGTGGACTTTCCTGGCCTAAAACCACACTGATAAGGGCCAATCAGGTTGTTGGTAAACGGTTTCAGGCGTTCACATATTACGGCAGATAGGATCTTGTAGGCGATGTTGAGGAGACTTATGCCTCTGTAGTTGGCGCAGTTCAGAGGGTCTCCTTTTTTGTGGATCGGGCAAACGATGCTGAGGTTCCATTCTTCAGGCATATTTTCATCCGACCAGATTTGGCTTATGAGTTGGTGGATGTTACTTACCAAGTCATCTCCGCCGGCCTTATAGAGCTCAGCGGGAAGGCCGTCATTTCCGGCAGCCTTATTAAGCTTGAGTTTAGATATTGCTATCCTCACTTCACTCAGGTCGGGTGGTTGGCAGTTTTCGCTGCCGTTGCCAATATTGAATGGTTCGTTCTGCCTGACAGCGGAATGTTGTTCGTCATCGCCGTTTAACAGTCTGCAGAAGTGGTTCTTCCATATCCTCAGCATCGACTGTGTCTCAACTACAATATTTCCTTGTTCATCTCGACAGGATTCTGTTCGAGCCTTGTATCCTTGGCTTTGACGTTTTACACTTTGGTAAAACTTGCGAACATCGTTCCTGGAGTGGCACCTCTCTATATCCTCGATCGCGCGCTTTTCTTGCTCTTTTTTCTTCTTGCTGAAAAGCCGATGTTCTTCCCTTCTTCTTTGCCTATAGAGCTCAATTGCAGCTCTCGTCTTCACCTGCAGCTTAGCCTTGTAGGCCTCGTTCTTGGCTGCGAGCATCTGTCGGCATTCCTCATCAAACCAGGGGTTTCTTGCTGGTGGGCGCGAGAAACCTAGCACATCAGTTGCGGCTGATCTAATGGCCTGTTGGCATCGTTGCCATTGCTCTTCGACATTCGATGCTGGTGGTATGGTATTAATCGAGAGGTTAAGGGATACGCGTTGTTAACGCCAATCAGAGTCTACCCTCGTTCTACAGCACCCAACCATCGGGTTAACTACCCATCCACAAAAAAAAAAAAAAAAAAAAAAAAAAAAAAAAAAAAAAAAACTACCATCCACAGAAAAAAGCTTATGTTACGAAGCAACCAATAGCCTCGGAAAGGACTGATATTATTGCTGACATGCTAAAAAAGGACAACGACTTCGTACCGCACCTGGAATGTGAGAACTATTTGGATGCGGATTTGTTATAGGTGCCAGACTTAGGCAAGAAGTCTTATGTTTCCAAGACATTTGCGAACGCATTGTAACTAACAATCCGCATCAAGGCCAAATTCGCCAACAGAAGCCTTATATGCGCTCATGCTCCGACGGAGGAAAAAGATGATATAACTAAAGATTGATTCTATGAGCTCCTTGACAAAACCTATGAGCGACTACCAAAGTACGATGTTAAAATCGTGCTAGGAGATTTTAACGCAAAGGTAAGAAGAGAAGACATCTTTAGCAGTATTGTCGGAAAATATAGCCTACACGAAAACACGTCTGGTAACGGACTTAGGCTAATTGACTTCGCTACGGAACTATAGCCAGCACACGGTTTCCTCACCTCGATATCCATAAGGGGACATAGCGGTCTCCAGAGATCAACGAACAGTCAACCAAATTGATCACATTGCGATAAATAAGAGACACGCATCCATAAGCTTTTCAGTAAGAAGAAAAAAGAGCAAGAAAAGCGCGCGATCGAGGATATATAGAGGTGCCACTCCAGGAACGATGTTCGCAAGTTTTACCAAAGTGTAAAACGTCAAAGCCAAGGATACAAGGCTCGAACAGAATCCTGTCGAGATGAACAAGGAAATATCGTAGTTGAGACACAGTCGATGCTGAGGATATGGAAGAACCACTTTTGCAGACTGTTAAACGGCGATGACGAACAATATTCCGCTGTCAGAACGAACCATTTAATATTGGCAACGACAGCGAAAACTGCCAACCACCCGACCTAAGTGAAGTGTAGATAGCAATATCTGAACCTAAGCTTAATTAGGCCGCCGGAAATGACGGCCTTCCCGCTGAGCTTTATAAAACTGGCGGAGATGACATGGTATGTAACATCCACCAACTCATAAGCCAAATCTGGTCGGGTGAAAGCATGCCTGAAGAATGGAACCTCAGCATCGTTTGCCCGATCCACAAAAAAGGAGACCCTCTGAACTGCGCCAACTACAGAGGCATAAGTCTCCTCAACATCGCCTACAAGATCCTATCTGCCGTAATATGTGAACGCTTGAAACCGTTTACCAACAACCTGATCGGCCCTTATGAGTGTGGTTTTAGGCCAGGAAAGTCCACAATCGATTAAATTTTCACACTTCGGCAGATCCTGGAAAAACCCAAGAAGTTCAAATCGATACCCATCACCTATTCATCGATTTCAAAGCCGCATACGACACCATTTATAGAGACGAACTATACAGAGCCATGTCTAGTTTTGGTATACCGCCCAAACTTGTCCGTTTGTGAAGGATGACGATGGAGAATTCTCGCTGCACCATCAGGGTCGGAAACGACCTCACCGACACATTCGATACCAAAAAAGGATTTAGGCAAGGCGATGCGCTGTCATGTGACTTTTTCAATTTGATTCTTGAGAGGATTGTGCAAAACTCCTGAGCCAACACCAGAGGCACAATTATCCAAAAATCGATGCAACTACTAGCATACCCCGACGATATTGACATCATTGGTAGGACTCAACGTGATGTCATAGCCACCTTTGCTAGTATAGAGAAGGAAGCGGCGAAAATGGGTTGAGCAGTAAATGAGGGTAAGACTAAGTATATGCTGTCATCACGAAAGGACTCACAACAACGACGAATTGGACAGAACGTCACCATTGACAGATATAACTTTGAGGTAGTACGGGACTTTGTCTACCTCGGCTCCGCTATTAACTCTGACAACAAAATCTCGTCAGAAATTAAACGAAGAATTACTCTTGCCAATCGCTGTTTCTTCGGGCTACGAAGGCAATTTAGAAGTAAAGCCCTCACTCGAACTACTAAGGAGATCCTTTATAAGACGCTGATCATCCCAGTCCTGCTCTACGGCGGTGAAGCATGGACCGTATCAAAAGCGGATGAAGAAATCCTTGGTAGATTCGAGAGGAAAATTCTTCGAAAAATCTTCGGCCCCGTTTGCGTTGACGGGCTATGGAGACGAAGATTCAACCAAGAACTATACGAGCTGTACAGCGACATGCCCCTGGTCAAAAAACTCCGCATTGGACGTTTAAGATGGCTATGACATGTAGAACGAATGGACACCAATAATCCGGCTCGCAGAGTCTTCGATTCCCAGCCAGACGTCGGACGCAGTAGAGGAAGACCTCGCCTTAAGTGGCGCGCACAAGTGGAAACCGACCTCAACCTACTTGGAGTGCGCAACTGGAGGCAGTTAGCTAAGGACCGGGCTAATTGCATGTTGGTTGAGGCCCAGGTTCATTCCGGACTGTAGCGCCACTTAAGTAAGTAAGTAAGTAAGTAAGTAAGTAAGTAAGAGTTCGTAATGTCTGAAAGCAGCAATTATTTGCGGATTATTTGAGAGACCTCCGATTCAAGAAAACCTCAATAGAAGAAGTCTAAAGAAGTTAAATTAAAACCCAGAATGTTCCTCGTGGAGCGCTGCAGACCAAAATTGCAACACGCCTATGTAATACAAGACTTCGATATGTTGTAGGTTTTTTTTTTATTTTTGACACAAATTTTGCAACAAAGGTAAACCATACTGATGGACACATCGATAAGCATATATATGGATCGAATCAGAATTGAAGTCGATCTTTCCTTATCTGTTCTGTACCAAATACTGAGCCCTTGATTTTGGGCTGAATTGATAAAATTTTTGATGAAATACACCTAAATATATCAAAGACCATCGTTCAATCACCTCCCATGCAAATGAAGCAACACGTCAAGTATACGCACAACAAAATTTCCACACATACATAAACACCTACCCAACTGTAACAAAATCATTTGCTCACATAGCACCTTCCGGATGATTATTGTCTCAAACAATTTAATGTGCTCTTTGGGTAATTAATTTTCTATTTCTTTCCCACGTATTTAAATATTTAAATTTCTACTCTAATTCAACCGCCTCATGAGCATCTTCTGCGTCCACATGAACAGCCTTCATAAAAATGAAAGTTGATCAGTGTAAAGACAGTCATTTAACGTAAACTACACTTAATTACTCCCTGATTAGGTATGGTATCAGTGGGCAACACTAACAAATTATTAGTTGCATCACCTTTTCGGTTAACTTTGACTAATTAAATTGACATGATGTCAATCACCTCAACTCACCACAAACGTCAAACTCAAAGACAAATAGAACAACGGCACTGGTCAAGCTGCCAAATTAAACTAGTGCTGCCAATATCGTATACCGACAACATCTCAGACACGAGTTATATGTCAACAAAACTGCCGGTTGCGTGTAACTACAACTTTTGTCGCTGTCACGCTAGACTTTTAATTAGCAAAAATCCACGATTTCTTCTCTCTGTGTGGATTTATGACTTCTTCTTGGAGGAGAGTTTCTTGTCAGTGCAAAGACGATTGACTGGCGACGGATTGGTTGATCTCAATTTCCAAAATCGATTTCAATTAGTTAGCGTGGAATTTGCCCAAATCGAGCGTAAAACGGTGGTAATGTCACCCAACAACACGAGAGTCCATAGGTGATCATTGAATTTTGAAATGTTTTGATGTATGGCCCGGTGCGGCGATACTCATTATGAGCCATGTTATGTGTCCCTAGGGGATTGTTATTCGAAGCAAATGTAGTACATATAATGGAATTTTATTGGAAGCTTTGGGATGTTGTTGCGTTAAAATTAGTTTGAAATAACTGACATGCTCTGATAATTTTGAAATGGATTTATTCCAAATCTAGATGGACAAACGAAATTGGAGATTTGCTTTTTTAGGAAAAGACGATTTATGTTAAAATTTAAAAGGAAACAACATTTTCGTTAATAAAACAATTACCTTTACTTTTATGAGCGCGGAGAAAATATGACGTTCTTAAGTGTCTGTCAAATTAATTTGTCATGCTGTGAATGCGCTGGTGAAAAAACGGTTGTCGCCGATGGACATAATAAGTCTGTTCATGTACTTCTGCAGTAAAAATAAGTATTATCTCAAATTCCATCGAATGGGGGTAAATTCCCTCAGAAAAGAACAAATATTCGCGTGGTTTTGAAAGAACAAATGACATGAAACACATTTCTATACAGACGACTTGTCACTTTCTGATACCAACTGACAGTTTGCTGATTCTTACCAACAGCCTTTTAAAGAACAAATGACATAAATTACTTTTCAAAACAACCAACAGATATTTCTGCAGTAAATTTCACAGATTTTTATGTAGGGGTAGTTTTTTGCTCTCTCGTGAGCTGTCTCTTTTACTTATTTTTGCGTACGGGAACGGCAATAAGTAAAAATCAGTAAAAATCAGTAAGAATCAGTAAATATTATTTTGTACGGGAACAGACCTAGGTCTGTTCCCGTACTTTTGCAGTAAAAATTAGTAAATTCTCAAATTTCTTGGAGTGGAGGTAAATTCTCTCAGAGAGAGACAAATTTACGAAAAAGTACGGGAACGCGTTTATGTAAAAATAAGTAAAGTTGCCTTTGCTATGTAAACAAATAAACGTCAGACAGAAGTCAAACTGTGAATCGTAAATTTGTGCATTTCCTCCAGTTCAATTTTGTCTGTCTATTTTGTAACAAGTTATTTCATCGTGTGAAAGCGATTCAGAAATCTACGATTTAGTTGCCAATGAATCTGGAAGTGATGACGAACTTATCTTCAATGAATTAATATACATAAGTGTTAAGCCAAGACGTCATTGCATTAAAGGTTATTTAGAGGAGATAGTACTATCCTACACAGAAGAAGAATTTCGACGTCATTTTCGAATTTCCAAATCATTATTGATCGATCTTTGCGACAAGTTTCAAATATCAAATATGTATACGAACCTTCGTGCTGACAAAAGGTTTCCGGCCTACAAATATATTGCAATATTCTTATGGTTCGCTGGACATGAAGCTTGTAGCTATAGGGACCTAACAGTTTCCACCTATCGTTATCTTCAGTATGTCGAATAATGGAAAGAGCTATTATGTTCATTAGCAGCCTAAGTCTTGAAGTCATCAAATGGCCTAATGAAGAGCGTAAGCAGAAAAGTAATAATGTTTTCTTGAAAAATAGTGGATTTTCTAAAGCTATTGCTAAGAAAAATCATTCAATTGTGATTAAAAACTCTTAACTCTTTTTTTTTCACGTAGGCTGCATCGATGGTACACACATTAAAATTGACCCTCCAAACAAATGCAAAGATGACTATATTGATCGAAAAGGATGTACAAGCATTGGATCTTCAAAAACTCTTCAATTGGCAAAAAACTGGCAGCTGCTTGTGGAGGTAATACCTACCGATTCATAATTTTGTAATTAGATCAATTATTAATCTAAAAATCGTTTCCAGATCATTATCTACTAGGCGATTCGGCCTATGCCTGTAAAAAGCATCTCGTGACACCCTACAGAGATAATGGACACCTGACAAGGGCTCAAAAGAACTTCAATATCAAACTCAGTTCGTCTAGAGTGGCCATAGAACACACTTTTGGTATTCTGAAATAACGGTTCCGCCAACTTTACTATTGTAAACTGAAAGGTTCAAAGAAGTTGAGTCATTTTATAAGAGCATGTTGCGTTTTGCACAACATCGCAAATGAAAATGATTTGGACTTTACTACTGAGGATTTGTATGAAAATAGTAGTAATACCGAAGAATTGGAGTATGGAGAAACCGCAAGAGGAAATTCTGGGAGGGACCCAATTTGTACACAACATCAGCAATAGTTATAAAACACTTTCATTTTTTTTTTTTCAAAAACAAACATATATATATGTGTTATTATTATTTCACTATGTACTGAGGACTTACTATAAACCAGAGTATATCTACTTACAGTGAGTAGGGACACTCTCCATACATATGCGACTCGTACTACTACAAACAAAACACTACAACAAATACCGAATACGTTGCATAAGTGTAAACAGGTAAAATGGATTGATTTTAATTCTTATGCGCATTCACTTTTTAACAAAAAGAGAACACAACACATTTAACGACCACTATCGCATTTAGCAATTTTGCGTAAGATACATAAATGAAAATTTCCCATAATGCTTTTCTAAAGGCGGGCTGAAGTGATTGTCAGTGTGGTAGTATTTCCCCTTAGCTATTCAAAAATCAATTGACTTGGTCAGGCTACCAAGTTTGAGTTTTAAAGTTTGTTTTATTATTTGTTTTTGTCATTGGTTATTGATGAAAAAGACTTATATATGGATCTTCAATATAAATGTTTCACTGCAGAATATAAAATTAAACATTTTTGCATTTCTATTACTTCGTTCTATACCATATTGAACGATTTTAAGTTTTATTGACAACACTTTTTAGGTTCTAAACTGTATAGCTGTGGTCACACTAATTACGTAGGCATACTTGAGGGGAGATTGTTAAAATTTTTTTTACCCGTAGTTTTAAAGGCGTACTGAAGTTGAATTGTCAAAACTTATTCAATTCCATCTTATTTTTATAAAAAGGGTGTTGGCGTGTGCAAAAATAATAAAATAAAAATAAAATTTTAAATTACACAATGGGAAAACATTACCATAAGTGTTTGGCGTGTGGGCAAGAGGAGAAAGAAAACGTTGGTGTAAAATATTTTCAAATACCGGAAAACGGCGAGAGGTATAAGGCCACTTTATACTTATAGAATGGCACACAAATTGACAGATGAGCACATTTTTCCAAATAATTTTCAAAAGATGAGGGTGAGACTTGCCGCTCAAACAATAAGTGCAACAGTTTCAGCTGGTATTTATACTTTAGCTAGTTTAGGTGCTGTATCTACAACAGCTATTAATACCGCTGAAATTATAGAAAAAATCGATAAATTATTTGATATCTTCAATTCATCTGAATTCCGAGAATCCAAAAAGTTCAGAAGGCCATTTTTTGCAAACCAGGATCAAATATTTTTTTTAGGTGAAATTAAAGTTTTTTTTGGAGAATATAATTTTTTTTGAAAAATCAAGAAATGTTACTAAAAAAATGCGTTTTATAAAAGGATGGCAGCAAATTATTAATGCATTAATTGGCATGTTTAGTGATATAAAAGAAGACGGTGTTAAATTTCTCTTAACAAGAAATCTTAATCAAGATTGCTTGGAAAACATATTTGCTGTGTTACGCAATAGAGGGGGAAATAATAAGTTGTTGACTCGATTTCAATTCATGTGTTCTTTTAAAAGATCCTTTTCTGCTAAGTACATGGAGGATGTTACCCGTAGGAACTGTGAGCCAACTGCAAACTTGCAACTTCCAGAAATTGAAGTGCAGTTGGAACCACCAGATAATAAGGACAATATGATTTACGCTTTCAAAACCGAACCTGATTATAAAACTGTCGACCTCGGTATTGAAAATGCATTTCACTACCTCGCAGGTTATATTTTGAAAAAGTACCGATTAAACCACGAGTGTGAATTGAAATTGAGTCCACAAATTAACGTTTCCTCTTTATTAACAGATTTTAAAGAATATGAGGGTGCGAAATTAACACGACCTTCCCAAGAATTCTTAAACTAGTTAGAGAATCTTGAACAAAAATTTATATTATGTTTTCCCAATATGTATTTTCTTAAAAAAATTGAGATGTATATTTTTAATATTTTGAAAATGAATTTATTTACAATTGTTGTAAAAATGAAAATAAGGAATTCCTCATCAAATTTTATGTTCGAGTTAGAGTTTATCACATAATTAAACAGTTTAATAAGAATAACAAAAAAACAAGCAACAAACAAAAATATTTAAGTGTGGCACACTTGTGAAGATAATATTATAAAATGTTTAATAAAAAATAATTTCAAATTGATTTTTTCTCTTTTTTTACGCCACACCCTGTGTCCCATTTCGAAAAAGTTCTACTCCTCTTCTATCTCTCTTTCACTCCAAGACTTTCTTATTGCCGTCTATTTCTCGTGTATGTGTGGCATAGCGTTACTTCAAATTATAAAATCGTCGAGAGTGTCCCTACTCACTGTAAGTAGATATACTCTGCTATAAACAAAATAAATAAATCGTATAAAGGATAAAGAAAGAGTAAACAACAAAAAAAAATTAAAAAAACTTACAATATGATGGATTCATTCGCGTTTAATGTTGGCGAGTATTTCCTCTAAGATCTTAATTTTTTTTTCTCGATCTTCTTTCCTTTCAAGAAACTGTAAAATTTTGTCGTGGTAGGATGCTCTTTCGGAGACATTATCATTTATTTTTGCAAGTATTTTTTCTTGTGTTGAATTTTGTTTCCTTCTCTTAATAGGTGGTGTGGCTTGTGGCGTTGTTGTCGCATTTTCGTCGCTTGTTGAAGGAAATAGATCATCGTCACCATCTGTATCATTGATCGAATTCATTCCTGCATTCACCAACATTTGTTCCCTTGATGTTCCCTCTACCTCCTCATTGTCCAATGTATAATCCGGAATCCAGCCCCGTTTCTGTTCCATTGACCGATTAAGCTCACTGTTCAAACAAAATGATCTTTACATAAAATATACGTACATACATAAATCGTAAATTATTACCTTTCAAAGGCGCAAGTTTTTTTTACCACGTCCAGTTTTTGAGTTGTGCAATTTCGTTTTTTTGAATTGCCTCTCCAGAGCTTGATATTTAGCTTGGACCTGGGTTGATGAAAAATGGTAACCCTTCTCTTGAATCTCTTTGGAGATTAGCTGCCACATTTTATTTTTTGTTTTTAAAATGGTTGATTTGCCAACCAGAGGACGGTACTTATCGTATAGTGATATCATCAGCTTGGTTGGCGCTTCAAGCCAATGGCTTCTGGAGTGCCCTGCATTACCATCTTCTTCGCATGACTCTGGTAATGTGCAAAATTTTCCTCATTGTCTTGAGAATCATTCCACTCCACATCTTCTTGGCTAAGTTGGCTTGGTTCTGCTGCTTGTTCTCCTTCCGCTGCAGATAAACCTACCTCAATTTCTTTAAAATTACCATGGGTTTCTTTTATATGTTGGGTAACCTCATCTCTATATTCTGGATCTGTAAAATACATATTTATTAAGAACAATATTTGTAGATTAATATGTATATATTTCCAGAAGCTTACCAACTTGCATTCGTTGGTATGTTTTTGGGGAACATTGAACACTAATTTAAACTTCGGTTTTTGTTTCCATTGTGGTATTCATCACTCACAAACAACAAATCCAAACAAATTCGATGCATATGACACTGAAGTTTATTAGGCAGTTGTCACTTGTCAAATCTCAACTGACAGTTTACTGATTCTTACCAACAGAAATTTCTGCAGTACATTTGTATACCCTATCCCAAAGGGATATATTAGTTTTGATACTTAGTTTGTAACATAGAGAAATAATTTAGCTACATATACCTCAAAGTATATGGATCGACTCAGAATCGCTAGCTGAGTCGATTAAGCCATGTCTGTCTGTCCATCCGTCCGTCCAACCGTCCGTCTGTACGTCACCGATTTTTAGGCCTTAAATTTTGAGCTAGGATAATGAAATTTGGTATATGGGATCCTCGCCCGTGCCTACAGAACAAGTGTAAAAATGTTTGAAATCCGCCCACTACCACGCCCCCTTTTAAGATAAACTCAGTTTTTGGCCAAACCGTAAGGAATTTTAAAAAAGTGTCTGAGAAGCATATTTAGAGAATCGTAATATCTATATTTCGTCAATACAAAGTTTTTTGCCACGCCCACTTTATGGGGGCGTTTTCTATAAAAAAATCTTTTTTGGCCAAATTTGAAAATTTTCGAAAAAAAATTTGATGCAAAATCATTGGTAGTATTAATATGAACATTTCATCAGTAGAACATTTTAACCCACGCCCACTTTTTGGGGGCGTTTTCCTACAAAAACCATTTGTATGCCCTACCCCAAGGCATATGCAATACAAAAACGTGGTTTTTGTCGAACCATAAAAGAATTTGATAATCCTTCGGAACAATATGTTGTAACAACGTCATTTTCAATACTTTATGACAATAAAGACCATATTTTAAGGATTTCAATTTTAAGGATGGGATGGGATAGGGTATTAAACGATCCGCACAGCGGATTGTAGCCTTCTCATATGTTTTTACTGATTTTTATGGAGGGGTAGTTTTTTGCTCTCTCGTGAGCTCTCTCTTTACAAAAATCAGTAAAAATCAGTAAAAATCAGTAAGAATTAATAAATATTATTTTGTACGGGAACAGACCTAATATTGTAGGAAACCTAATCTGTTTTATACATTTGACAGCTGATCACATCCGAAATGTGACGCTCAGCGAGACAAATCCAACATATTTTAGTCAGCATATTGCAGAAAATATCCGCTTCAGCAAAAAAAAAAAGACAGCCTTACGTGTGTCTGATATTATATCACTGAACAATTTTTTAATTTCAAAATTGATCCCGATGGCTCTTTTTCGGACGATTTTAAACGTTTTTATCGAATGAAATTTTCTGGACGGAGATTTTCAGATGACTTTTTCAGGAAGGGTTTTTGGCCGGAAACATTTATTTTGCTGAAAAAAGTAGCTGTGCCAGGTGTTCTACTGATCAAACTAAGGGGTTTAACCTCTCTTCTCGAAGAGACTGGTGATAGAAGATGCTCCAGAAGACCCCTCTCGTCCAGCCAAGAATATCGAAGACATAGCTGAGACTCTATTGATATTGACTAGATGAAGTGACATGCAATTATGTTCCTATATCACAGTGGATTCTAGTAAAAGATTTGATGAAGACAGTAGATTAGCTAATGCTTGTTTTGGGTCACTGAGTATCCACATATCATTCAAGAAGAGGGATTAAACAAATGAAATATCTGCTATTAACGACCCATATAGGTCCTCAGATCAAGCTTAATTTATGTTTGCGAAGTTATATTTCTGCCACCAGTTTTACGCCGATTCCGAATAGAAAATTTAGAAAGCTTTCCATGACAGTTTTATTATTTTCCAAGTTGTTCAGACTTTCGTAATAGGTGGGGCCTTTAGGCTACTGAGCCTACAAGAGCCATTACATATAGTCTAAGTCATTGCATTGTGCGTCATTTACTCCGTAGGTGTCATCGGGCCTATTTTCTTTCCACGAAGCAGTGGGTAACATGGTTACTAATTGGTGAGAGATATAGAACCATGATACTGTTGTTACTGCAGCTCTCTGTCGCTGTCAGACTCAACGAACCATTCAATATTGGCGAAGTTGGCGAAATCTACAAACCACCCGACCTTAGTGAAACATTGATAGAAATGTTGACAAGGCTGCCGGAAATAACAGCCTTCCTGCCGAGCTAAATAAAGTTGGTGGAGATGATGCCGAAAGAATCGAATCTCAGATCCTCTGAACTACGAAAAGTACAGAAAGTACTATATGGGAACACCTGAAACCGTTTACCAACAACCTGATCGGCCTTATCAGTGTGGTTTCAGGCCAGGAAAGTCCAGAACTGATTAAATCTACACACTTCGGCAGATCCTGCAAAAAAACCAAGAAGTCCAAATCATTAATTTCAAAGCCACATACCTACGATAGCATTTCGTGAGACGAACTATACAGAGCCTGTGCAGGATGATGATGGAGAATTGTCGCTGCTCCATCAAGGTCGGCAACGACCTCAACAAAACATTCGATACCAAGAAAGGATTTAGGCAAGTCGACGTACTGTCATGTGCCTTCTTTTACATCATTCATAAGAGAATGGTGTAAAACTCCAGAGCCAAAACCAGAGGCACAATCTTCTATAAATTGATGCAACTACTAACATACGCCGACGATATTGACATCATTGGCCAGACTCAACTTGATGCCATAGCCACGTTTGCTAGTATACAGAAGGAAGCTGCGCAAAAATCTTCAGTCCCATTTGCGTTGACGGGCTGTCGAGACGAAGATTTAACCACGAAATATAAGAGCTGAGAGCAACATACCGCTTGTCAAAAAAACTGCTCAATGGATGTTTAAGTTGGTCAGGACAATTCGATTGGCAGCAAGACGTCCTCGGATGCAGTAGAGGAATACATATTCTTAAGTCTCAACAAATTCAAAGACAACCCTAGATTGCCGATCATCTCTGCAGGAGATGTCAAAGCATTTTAACATTCACCTATGCTGGGTGCCTGGGCATAGTGACATTCCAGGGAACTGTAAGGCTGATGAACTCGCCAGAAACGGAACCAAATTACCAATTGTACCCGACACGGGTGCACTAGGTATACCTATCGCTACATGCAAAAGCTTAGTAGCGCAACACGCTAACAGCAAATCAAACCTCTGATGGAGTCTTGGCACGACGTGTCAAACAACCAAACAAATTTGGCCAAAGCTAGATTTGAGAAGATCAAAGGGACTGATTTCGCTCGATAGAACGCATATTTGCGATGCCATAGGTGTCATCACGGAACACTGCTTAATAGGTAGATACGCAGAAAGGCTAGGCCTCTTCTCAAACGCCTTCTGTAGGAGCTGCATGGAAGAGGAGGAGGAAACAATACTTCATCTCCTTTGTAATTGCCCGGCCCTATCAAACAAAAGGAAGCTACATCTCGGAGCTTACTATTTTCAAAGTCTCAGTGATTTGCTAAAAACGGAAGTGAAAAGCCTCCTCCGCTTCATCAAAAGCTCAAAATGGTTCTCCCACGGAGAGTAAGGAGATTGGACAGGATCCACGTGGTATCACAATGGACCAAAGTGGTCTAAGTGTGCTGGCGAACGCCGGTAGCCACTCTAACCTAACCTAACCTAACCTAGCGGCACTTAAGTGGTAATGTATTGGGACTGCAGAATATGTGGCCCAACAGGACGGTGTAACACACACACCCAGCAAATTCAACATGGGCATTTTGAGGGATGGCTTCTGGGTGGTCTATAAATTATCGATTTGACAATTTACGCTGAATGGAATTATCTCCGGATTCGACCATTCAAGACTTCTTTCTTTGTATCTTTTTTTAAAATCACGGGACTATAAGAACAAGCCACTGACTCTGAAAGGTTTTAACGAGCATATCCGACAAGAATGCGAGAAATCATCACCTGAAGTCCTCACCAAAACGATTAAACATGTGGTAAACATTTGCTAAGAAAAGCTCTAATTGTCATCAACAATGACGTCGCCATCTCGAGCGACATCATCGATAAATAATCGAAAAAATGGAACAAAGGACAGAAAAAACAACAACAAAATGTGTGTACTTACTTACTTAATTAAGTGGCGCTACAGTCCGGGATGAACCTGGGCCTCAACCAACATGCCTCTCCAATTAGCCCGGTCCTGAGCTAACTGCCTCCAGTTGCGCACTCCAAGTTGGTTGAGGTCGGTTTCTACTTGTGCGCGCCACTTAAGGCGAGGTCTTACTCTACTGCGTCCGACGTGTGGCTGGGAATCGAAGACTATGCGAGCCGGAGTATTGGTGTCCATTCTTTCCACATGTCCTAGCCATCTTAAACGTCCAATGCGGAGTTTTTTGACTAGGGGTATGTCGCAGTACAGCTCGTATAGTTCGTGGTTGAATCTTCGTCTCCATAGCCCGTCAACGCTAACAGGACCGAAGATTTTTCGAAGAATTTTTCTCTCGAATCGACCAAGGATTTCTTCATCCGCTTTTGATACGGTCCATGCTTCAGCGCCGTAGAGCAGGACTGGGATGATCAGGGTCTTATATAGGATCTCCTTAGTAGTTCGAGTGAGGGCTTTACTACTGAATCGACTTCTTAGCCCGAAGAAACAGCGGCCCACAAGAGTGATTCTTCGTTTAATTTCTGACGAGATGTTGTCAGAGTTAATAGCGGAGCCGAGGTAGACAAAGTCCCGTACTACCTCAAAGTTATATCTGTCAATGGTGACGTTCTGTCCAATTCGTCGATGTTGTGTGTCCTTTCGTGTTGACAGCATATACTTAGTCTTGCCCTCATTTACTCCTAGACCCATTTTTGTCGCTTCCTTCTCTATACTAGCAAACGTGGCTATGACATCACGTTGAGTCCTACCAATGATGTCAATATCGTCAGCGTATGCTAGTAGTTGCACCGACTTTTGGAAAATTGTACCTCTGGTGTTGGCTCTGGTGTTTGCACAATCCTCTCAAGAATCAAATTGAAGAAGTCACATGACAGCACACCGCCTTGCCTAAATCCTTTTTTGGTATCGAATGTGTCGGTGAGGTCGTTTCCGACCCTGATGGAGCAGCGAGAATTCTCCATCGTAATCCTACACAAACGGACGAGTTTGGACGGTATACCAAAACTAGACATGGCTCTGTATAGTTCGTCTCTATAAATGCTGTCGTATGCGGCTTTGAAATCGATAAATAGGTGGTGGGTATCGATATGGACTTCTTGGGTTTTTTCCAGGAAGTGTGAAAATTTGATCGATTGTGGACTTTCCTGGCCTAAAACCACACTGATAAGGGCCGATCAGGTTGTTGGTAAATGGTTTCAGGCGTTCACATATTACGGCAGACAGGATCTTGTAGGCGATGTTGAGGAGACTTATGCCTCTGTATTTGGCTCAGTTCAGAGGGTCTCCTTTTTTGTGGATCGGGCAAACGATCCTGAGGTGCTGAGGCATACCAGATTTGGCTTATGAGTTGGTGGATGTTACTTATCAAGTCATCTGCTCCGGCCTTCTTAAGCTCAGTGGGAAGGCCGTCATTTCCGGCAGCCTTAGTAAGCTTGAGTTTAGATATGGCTATCGTCACTTCACTTAGGTCGGGTGGTTGGCAGTTTTCGCTGAATTAGCCAATGTTAAATGGTTCGTTCTGCCTGATAGCGGAATGTTGTTCGTCATCGCCGTTTAACAGTCTGCAGAAGTGGTTCTTCCATATCTTCAGCATCGACTGTACTTTGGTAGTAGCTCATAGGTTTTGTCAAGGAGCTCATAGAAGAAATCCTTAGTTATATCACCTTTTTCATATAAGGCATATAAGGCTTATAAGGCTTATGTTGGGGAATTTGGCCTTGATGCGGATTGTTACAATGCGTTCGCTAATGTCTTGGAAACATAAGACTTCTTGCCTAAGTCTGGCACTTATAACAAGTCCGCATCCAAATAGTCGCTGTTTCTGCTCACTATAACACGGTCCATAGTAGATGTCTCAGTTTTTCATCCTCTTTTTGCCCGGCCCATCCCATCGTATTTCCTGGATAGCAGTAATGTCTGCTTTGTAGCAGTTTAGGGCTTCCGCTAGTTGTTCGCCTGCACCTCTCCAGTTTAATGTTCTCACATTACAGGATCAGATACGAACGTCGTTGTCCTTTTTTCGTTTAGTTTGGTCGTCGACAATAATATCAGTCCTTTCCGAGGCAATTGGTTGCTTCGTTACATAGTCTTTTTCCCGTGGATGGGTAGTTAACCTAAAGCACAACCCCTAACCTGGAGGGCCAGGCCCTTGTTTTGACCCTAGGACAGCGGGCTGGGAAAAATACCGATGTCAGTAGCCCATTTTGGGATATGAGCGCTGCCGTTGACCCATTGAGTGCTCCTCCGCCACCAACTCTTTTCCAATACCCTGGCTCAGTATTGGAAATCCCTAAAAACCTGGTGTTCAAATATGTCGAAGCACCTCATTTAGGGATTTCACTACCAGTTCGATCAAACTGGAGCTGTATGCGCCACCGTTGACTCCATCTAGGGAATTCCTTCGCCACCGTCTGAGAGTGAGTGCCTTAGTGAGAGGACACTCTTTCCCCCTCTCTCGTTTGCTGCCACCAACGACCTTTCACAGGGGTTTAATATCCCATCTTTAGTCGAGGTACTAGGCACCCACCAGTCACCAGCGTGGAGGTGAGAGTAGGAGTTGATAGTGATAGGCTAGGGTGAGAACGCTTGTGTCCTCATATAATCGCATCACTTTCCTTAAGCACCGACAAAATGTGTGTATAACACGAAAAACGCTACTTGTCAGCCTCTCTCAGTTCATTCAATTGAACAATTCGACTCTCCCCAAAACCAAGACCTCAGTGGCTCACTAGGCACGGGATTACAAGTTCAATCCCCGGTTAGGGAAGAAGTTGTTTCAATAATTATACAGAGAACTGAACGTTCAAATAGCATCACTATTACAAGGAATCTGATGAGGACACTTGGTAATGCCCAAAATAGCTATAATTCCAACCAAATAGTGTTGTTGTACACAAGTTGTTGTTGTAATGTCAATCAGATATTTGTCAGGGGTCGGCCCCCTTAGAGTTAGAATCGCTGTTACTCCTACCTCACTACTACCACGAAAAAAAATTAAAGATCATTAAAAAAAATTGGGCCACCCTGTAGTAACAATGTTACTGCTACTCACATATAATCATCGAAACAATAAATATTGATTGATTGATATCAGCGAAAGTAGTCTACTTAAAGTGTCAAGTAAGACATTTAAAATCCCAAATCTTTCTAGATCTGTCCCAGTTCTTGGATTTCCCACTACAGCTCTACACTTAACCTCCCGGTCCATTAATCACCCATCATACATCTGCTAATTCATTAAATCCATCATTACATTGTTGCGTCTTCGTCAGCATAGCACACTTTTTCTCCGATTGGACTAAAATTTAATAAAAAAAAAAACAACAATGTCCAACTTTCATTCATCAAACCGTCATCAGAGAAATTGATGCACAGGTACATCACAACAGACCTAATAAACGATCTCTTACCGCCATCATGGTCCATAATTCCGAATAAATATTTATTAATTGAAAGTATCAGCACAATCCCAGTTTCCCAGTCCGACTTGGAGTACTCGCACTAGTACCTCTGTGTACATGCTGGCACCACTCCGCCGCCACCACATTCTTCGAATGGAATTGGTTAAGAAAATAGCTGAAGAAAAAAAAATGCGACTACCGTACGCAATGCAACGACATCTCTCCATAAAAGAGTTCAAATGGAAGTCTGTCGTCAACATTGCGCGTCTGGTCAAAGAGCTTAAGTCTTTGAAATCACATTCTTCATCAACATATAACCACCGCCACCACATGGAACCGAATCAATCCAAAAACTGAATCCGAAACCAATTGGATGCACTTAAGCCGCGTCTGCCACCGCACCACAGAGACACACATGCCAGCGCTACACAATACAATTGTGGACATTGAGCTTTGGCTGACATGTTGTCACTTTAATGGCCAAAATTAGGAAGACCACATGGACTTAATGTTGTTGAAATGAAAGTAAGTCAATATGTTTCCCATAAATGGGTAGAACTCTCGATTTGTCGATAACTCTGGTCTGGTCTGTCGACTGATGATGGATTAAAAATGAAATGGAAAAGGCGCAGGAAAGCAACTTTCATTTGGAACTCTGTGGTGAGGTTTTGTGATTGTTTTCGATGTCATGTGTGAAGCGTGTATTCTGATTTATAAGAGTTAATCGGGATGGAGAAGCTAGTGACTGCCAGCTTTTATCTGCTTCCAAAGAATTTGCATCAGCATCCTATCACTTGAGGAAGCCTGAAGGAAACAAAACCATTTAATATAATCTGTGGATCTAGTACTTAGAATATTCTACTCATGCTTACTCACTTGATAAAGCGGCGCTACAGTCCGGACAAAACATGGTCCTCAAGCAACATGCATCTCCAATTAGCCGAATTTTAGACCATTGCCTCCTCATGCGAACTTTAATTTGGTTGAGTTCGGTTTTTATCTTGTAACTGCGTTTATCATCTCTATCTATCTATCTATCTATCGAAGACTCTGCGGGCCATTGGTGTCCATTCGATCTATATGTTCCAGGAGACTTTTTCATCAAAAGAATAGGCTAAAATGATAGCCCTAAAAGGTACCCTTACTATATACGAAAATCACCTGAAGAAGGCTAAAATTATGTGGAAAACAGAAGATTTCCGTGGGTTCTTACTAACTTACTTAAGTGGCGCTACAGTCTGGAATGGACCTTGGCCTCAACCAACATGTTATTCACTTTGGTCCATTTCAACAGGTTGACTCCGTCTTAGGAGCTCTTCCGCTGCCGCCTGGGATGGAATATGTGGATTATAGTGTGAGCACACGTCTTCACCCTTTTCTCACTTGCTGCCGCCAAGGTGGTTGAGACCCTATCTACAGTCAAAGTACTAGGTATTCAATGGTCTTCACGGGGTGGCTGAGAGTCGGAGTTGGTAGACATCAGCTAGGTGAAAACTCAAGGTTTCATAATAATCGCATTGTCTACCATATAACCATCGTGGCTTCTAATCAACGAGAATTCCTTTCACCTAGTCCAACAGTTTAAAGCTTAGAATGAACCTAGATCTCAACCAACATGCCTTTCCAATCAACTTGATCCTTTGCTAACTGCCTCCAGTTGGGCACTTCAAGTTGGTTTGGGGTCCATGCTTCAGCGCCGTAGAGCAGGACTGGGATGATCAGGGTCTTATATAAGATCTCCTTAGTACAGCGGTTCCCAATCTTTTTTGGTCGAGGAGCACTTTTTAGGTCAAACATTCCTCGCGGAGCACTTCGTTACACTTACGCTATTTTCGCAGTTATTTATGTGTAAAAAATGCAATACTCAAATTTTTTTTTATATTTTATTAAATTCAAGTAAAACAAGTAACATCAACGAAAAAAACAAGTACAATGTTAATTAAAGAACATAAGGAATTCAATATCTAGTGAGAATAATGGCCTGTTTGGTTCTGCATAATGCTTGTATATCTGGTTGAATTTGGGACAGCTGCAACCGAATATCTGGCTCTGCATCGAGACGGGATCTATATTTTGTTTTGGTTCCAACGTAGGCGGAGAATCCTGATTCGCACATGTATGTTGTTGCAAACGGCAGAAGAATTATTTTGTCTCTGTCTGACAAAATTTTGAATTCGTCCTTCAACATACACCAGAATTCTGATAAAGACTTCTTAGTTTCAAAATTTGCCTTTAAAGAAGAATCTGATGTCAAATCAATTAAGCACTCAAACTGCAACGATGTCAGAGATGCTGGCTTTTCCAACGCGGCGGAGTACGGGTTTGCAACCCACACATTTTCTTTAATGTTTGAATGGTATTCTTCCGGAAAGTAGCTTTGGAAGTTTTACGAGCAAACTTAGCAGATGTAAATGAAACTCATTTAAAATGTCGTCAGGAATACCCAAATCTATTACCTCTTTACATTCGCTGACCATTGGGAAGCTGTCTAGGTTTCGATTTTTTAAAGATTTCGCCCAAAACTTGATTTTCTTTTTAAATGCTTCGACCTTATCACTGGCATCGAAAACAGTTATTGTCTTTCCTTGAAGTGATACACTCAAATCATTTACTTTTTTAAAAATATCGGCTAGATACGATAATTTCAAGAGCCAACGTTCATTACACAATCTGTCGCCCAAATCAAAGTTGTCGTTCATAAGGAAGGTTCTGAATTCAGCCCTCATTTCGAAAAGCCGCGTCAGTGTTTTGCCGCGAGAAAGCCACCTTACTTCTGCGTGAAGAAGTAAAGACGTGTGTAGACTACCCATTTCATCGCACAATACTTTGAATAGCCTTGAATTCTTAGGTCGAGGTTTAATAAAGTTAATTATTTTCACGCTTTCGTCTAAGACATCTTTTAAGGAGAGTGGCATGTGTTTCATTGCAAGGGCATGGCGGTGTAGAACGCAGTGCCTACTGCTGCATTCCTTGGCATTTTGTTTTATTCTTGAGACGGCACCGGACGTTTTTCCAGTCATGGCCTTGGCACCGTCTGTGCACACATCCACGCAGTTAACCCATGGGATATCATTGACAATAAAGAAACTGTCTATTAATTTAAAAATTTCAGCACCAGTTGTTGTAGTTTCCAACGGCTTGCAGAAAATCAGATCTTCTTGATCTTCTTCTGTTGGTATTGGTAGCGCACAAATACTATTAAAATAGCCAACCCTGCAACATCTGTTGATTCATCCATTTGCAGCGAACATTTTGTGACTTATTCGCGAAAGTAAAGTAGTTTTGACATTCTCTGCTAAGTCTCCGATTCTTCGTGATATTGTGTTATTTGACAAAGGAACGGTATCAACTAATTTTTTGGCCTTTTCACCCAACATACACTCAACAATGTCCTTAACGCATGGCTTGATTAAGTTTTCAGCGATTGTATGGGCTTCGCCAGTTTGCGCAACTCGGAAACTCACTAAGAAGGACGCCATCAACGCATTTTCGTTCACTGTCGTTGAGTGGTTAGTAATAATTGTTTGAGATTTTGTAAGTCCACCATACTTCCTTTTAAAAAAATCAGTCGGTTTGCTTTTGTAATCTGGATGAATCCCCTCAAAATGACGTTTCATTTTTGCTGGAAACATCGCACTATTCGGCAACACTTTGCCGCAAATTACGCATTGGGGTTTGTTGTCACTTGTCTCAGCAAATCCAAGATTTAAATATGAATCGTGGTACTTCCTTTTTACTGTTTTTTTTTTTCTGCAGTACTGATCACCATAGAACTAGTACTAGCCACATTTTCTTCCTCAAATTCTTTAGAAAGTTCTGACGCCGCTGTCTCTATTGCGTCATTTTCCTTGGCTCTAGAATAGAACAATAAATGGAAAACGAGCAAATTCACAAATCTGAATTGAGGATAACAACAGAAAAAGAAAATATTATAAATCCAAGAAAACGCATCTAATAGAAATGCGGTTCTAGCGATAGGAAACTTCCCATTATGAAATAAACAAATATGGTTTTGTATTATGTACCTGCCAGTTGCTGACTCTTAAGTAACTACTGGGGGTGCTGTTAAGGAGCTTTCAGCGGTTATTTTTAACGACCCAGACTTTAGTCAGCGATCCATAGTATCTATTATTTTTGATCTCTCACGATCTTTTGATCTTTTCACGTCGATAGATCCACAGAGTCACATCAATGTACAAAAAAACAAATAAAAAGTAAAATTCACGCACTAAAAGCAAAATATAGATTAAATACACCGCACTACGATTCGTTTTAACCTGTATAAATAGATACCGACCCAACAAAAACCGTCTATTGGGCGCGTTTAAAACCAGAGAAACGTCGTCCCAGTACAAATTTCAGTTAGCGTCAGCGTATATGGTCGTCTTTATTTTTTAGTTTGTTTGTATGTATTGATTTCTTTTAAATGAGAATTTCAAATTCGATTGCTGCGATTAAAATGACAAGTTCAGAAGCACAAAATGAAATAGTCACTAGTGTAATGGAATTTTGCTATTTCGTTTTTTTTATTTTACTGCGGAGCACCAAGTGCTCCGCGGAGCACACTTTGGGAAACGCGGCTATATTCCTATAACGCAATTTCAAAACCTTCCAGCTCATTTAATTTTTTTCACAAAAATCTAAATCTTCTTTTAAAATTTAGGTTTCGATTTTAGACATTCAAAAATTTTAAAATATATAAGTTGTGAATAAAACTTTTGAAGCTGGACTGATTTGAAAAATTGCGTTATAATCTGAGCGAAAATTTTCGCACATCCGCTATAAGAAAAATATAAGTTCCGGTCTATAGAGTATACCCAGCCATCATGCATCCTCATCAGCAACGTCACAAACCGATTAGTCAGTATCCATATTTGATTTTCTAATTGAAATTGACGTTAAAAATTTGACATGAACAAAAATAAAAAAAAGTTATATCGGCGTCCCCACAGTTTTATAGAACTCATTTTAGGTCGAAATCAACCTAAAGGTTAGGTTCGTTGTATTCGTTTTGGAAAAGCTGGATTTATGGACGTTAATGCATTATATTTTGTTGTGTTGTCCTAAACTGCTTTTAAAGTGCGACAATTTTCTTCTCATTTGTATAACTTGAATTCTGGGTAGGATTTTTGTTTTTTGGTCAATCTTGTTGCTAACGGATAGAAGTTATGTTTGTAGAAATCGATGGTTCCCGTAGATCTTTAATTGCCTTCAAACTGTGAGGCATTCGGGCATTCTAATTGCAGAATGACATTCGTTTTAAGGTACCATATCGGCAAATATCGTATAGCCCTAGGCCTACCATAAAGAAAAACGATTAAGATTTCAGTAAGTCAGTAAGTCGACAATGAATAATGAGCTTAATAAATATAAAAGTGAGTGTTGAAGGCATTTCTAATAAAAGTCTGACTTGTCATGTAAAAAAACCGATAGCCTCCCAAATTTTTTCTCATTATAAGCTTATTTATTCTATATACCCCATATACAAATACTTGGGCAACATCCATCTTAATTCCTCGATAAAACTTGGAACCAAATACATCGAACGTTGCGCATCATCTGAGCAAACAAGCTCCTCCGTCTCAACTGTACCACTGCAAAGTGAATGGACCAACGGTAGAAAAGTTGCCATAGTCCACAATTCTGGAAATGTCAAAACATTCATCAGTTAAAAACAACTTTATACCCCAGCATTCTAACCATAATCCTTATATCTGTACATGTCGATGTAAAAGTCCGTCAATGTTGGCAACTCTCCAGCGTACTCAATCTTTTTCAAAGTCTCAAGAAATATCGAAAAGTAGTAATAGATCATTTCCTCGCGATGATTTCGTCGAAGTTTTTCATCAAACAGCATGTGTATGCTGTAAGCTATATCAATAACCGCAGGTCCAAACACCGAAATTTGATAGTCAATCTGTGAAAAAAAAATTGTAAATCATATTCTCAGCAAAATTCAAAAGAGTGCTTACCAACATAACATCTTCAAGTCTATCATTCTTGTCATATTTGAACATGACATTTCTACCATGAAGATCGCCATGATTCAGCACCATTATCCCCTTATGACCTCTACTATGGGCGTTAAAAACCTCATTACACTTATCAATGAAGGAAGCTTCCATGGCGTGAAGCTTCTCGGCATACATGTGCAGGTCGTCCACCTTCGCAACAGCATCAGCAAGGAGTTTCAAACCTCCTGCAATAAATTCCGGTAGTTTGTCCTTTGATTCTGACAGCAGGCCCGATTTGAACTTCTTAACCGATTCATCATTTTCCATTGCTGATTTATAGCTGACAGCATGTAATTTGGCGACCTTTGAAAGGCAGGCTTTTAATTCTTCGACGTTAATGAAGCGATCACGAATGCAGAGATAACCTAAATGTACAAGGTCTTCAAAGACGATTACTTTACGTGGCTCGATAGCGTGGTATATTATTCTGAAAGAAAGTTGTCATTGGTATTCAAGTCAGGAAAGATATTTTTTTTGGGGTTTACTTTGCACAAAACTGAGTATTGTCGCCATGTTTTCGAAGAATGTCCTCGAATTTTGGTAATTCTTCGGAGTACATTCCTATTTCGGTTTTAAAAGCAGTAGCATCCTGGAAGACATCTTTTTTAAAACCTTCCTCAACTGGAATTGTTTTCACGATCATTGATCTTGAATTCATTTTTCCAGCGGTTGAATTGTATTCAGCAACGACTCGAAATATGATACTGGCAAGGTGATCACCTTTGACGGAGCCGGGAGTGATTTTTAAGTCGCTTATCTAAAAAATGAGGAAAACTATTTTGAATTGTTGAAATAGATCGTTGAGGTATTTAGATTTACCGTAATTGTGCTATCCTTCTCATATGTCCTTAATACCACCTCGAAGAAGTCTTTGTTTACCCATGTTGGAGGAACCATTTCATCGGCGTTATATTCTTCCATCTGAAATCGAAACATATGCTCGCGTATTAATAAACGCTGATTAGCTAATCAATGGCTAACTTGACAGTTCTTCCCATAAGAAATACTCGCGCAAATGTCAAAAGTTAGTCACTGATTAGCTTATCAGCGTTTATTAAGAAGGGCGATGGTAATTATCGTTGGTGAAATTATGACTTAGGATCCAGTTATAGTTGTCATTGAAAACCATAATTGGAAATTTTCTTTAACTTTTTGTGGTTGTTTTATAATTTGAATTTTTGGCAAGTTGGTGTCAAAACAAAGCTTATGAATTTTACAACAAGAATATGCTTAAACCAAATTTCGAAATTTGAATATCCTCTCCCATAGGGGTATATTAGTTTTTATTTGACATTATATTGCCGGTGCCTAAGGATAGTGATGCGATTATATGAGGACACAAGCGTTCTCACCCTAGCCTCTCACTATCAACTCCTACTCTCACCTCCACGCTGGTGACTGGTGGGTGCCTAGAACCTCGACTGGAGATGGGGTATTAAACCCCTGTGAAAGGTCGTTGGTGGCAGCAAACGAGAGAGGGGGTAGGAGTGTCCTCTCACTAAGGCACTCACTCTCAGGTGGCGGCGAAGGAATTCCCTAGATGGAGTCAACGGTGGCGCATACAGCTCCAGTTTGATCGAACTGATAGTGAAATCCCTATATGAGCTGCTTCGACATATTTGAACACCAGGTTTATAGGGATTTCCAATACTGAGCCAGGGTGTTGGAAAAAAGTTGGTGGCAAAGGAGCCCTCAATGGGTCAACGGCAAAGCTCATATCCCAAAATGGGCTACTGACATCGGTATTTTTCCGGCCCACTGTCCTAGGGTCAAAACAAGGGCCTGGCGCTCCAGATTAGGGGTTGTGCTTTGGGTTAACTACCCATCCACGGAAAAAAGATTATGTTACGAAGCAACCAATAGCCTCGGAAAGGACTGATATTATTGTTGACGACCATGCTAACCGAAAAAAGGACAACGACGTTCGTATCTGCACCTGGAATGTGAGAACGTTAAACAGGAGAGGTGCAGGCGAACAACTACCGGAAGCCCTAAACAGCTACGAAGCAGACATTACTGCCATCCAGGAAATACGATGGGATGGGCAGCATCAAGGCCAAATTCGCCAACATAAGCCTTATATGCGCTCACGCTCCGACGGAAGATAGAGATGATATAGATAAGGATAGCTTCTACGAGTTCCTTGACAAAACCTATGAGCGACTACCAAAGTACGATGTCAAAATCGTGTTGGGAGATTTTAACGCAAAGGTTGGAAGAGAGAACATCTTTAGCAGTATTGTCGGAAAATATAGCTTACACGACAACACGTCTGATAACGGACTTAGGCTAATTGACTTCGCTACGGAACGAAATGCCACTATAGTCAGGACACGGTTTCCTCACCACGATATCCATAAGGGGACATGGCGGTCTCCAGATCAACGAACAGTCAACCAAATTGATCACATTGCGATAGACACGAGACACGCATCCAGCATTTTGGATGTCCGAAGATTCCGAGGGGCTAACATCGACTCGGACCACTACCTTGTTGTAGCCAAGGTAAGGATGCGGATATCCACCACGCCAAAACAAACCAGAAATACTGTGAACAAAATTTATTGTCGAAAGACTGCAATCGCCAGAGACCACCAAGACCTTCGCGCAACGCGTATCCCTTAATCTCTCGATTCAGCCATACCACCAGCATATAATGTCGAAGAACATTGGCAACGATGCCAACAAGCCATTAGGTCAGCCGCAACTGATGTGCTAGGTTTCTCGCGGCCACTAGCAAGAAACCCCTGGTTTGATGAGGAATGCCAACAGATGCTTGCAGGCAAGAACGAGGCCTACAAGGCTAAGCTGCAGGTGAAGACGAGAGCTGCCATTGAGCTCTATAGGCAAAGAGGAAGGGAAGAACATCGGCTTTTCAGAAAGAAGAAAAAAGAGCAAGAAAAGCGCGCGATTGAGGATATAGAGAGGTGCCACTCCAGGAACGATGTTCGCAAGTTTTACCAAAGTGTAAAACGTCAAAGCCAAGAATACAAGGCTCGAACAGAATCCTGTCGAGATGAACAAGGAAATATCGTAATTGAGACACAGTCGATGCTGAAAAGAACCACTTTTGCAGACTGTTAAACGGCGATGATGAACAACATTCCGCTGTCAGGACGAACCATTTAATATTGGCAACGGCAGCAAACCACCCGACCTAAGTGAAGTGAGGATAGCAATATCTGAACTCAAGCTTAATAAGACCGCCCGTTGAGCTTTATAAAGCTGGCGGAGATGACTTGGTAAGTAACATCCACCAACTCATAAGCCAAGTCGGATGAAAGTATGCCTGAAGAATGGAACCTCAGCATCGTTTGCCCGATCCACAAAAAAGGAGACCCTCTGAACTGCGCCAACTACAGAGGCATAACTCTGCTCAACATCGCCTACAATTTCCTATATGCCGTAATATGTGAACGCCTGAAACCGTTTACCAACAACCTGATCGGGCCTTATCAGTGTGGTTTTAGGCCAGGAAAGCCCACAACCGATCAAATTTTTACACTTCGGCAGATCCTGGAAAAAAACCCAAGAAGTCCAAATCGATACCCACCACCTATTCATCGATTTCAAAGCCGCATATGACTGCATTTATAGAGACGAACTGTACAGAGCCATGTCTAGTTTTGGTATACCGCCCAAACTCGTCCGTTTGTGTAGGATGACGATAGAGAATCCTCGCTGCTCCATCAGGGTCGGAAACGACCTCACCGACACATTCGATACCAAAAAAGGATTTAGGCAAGGCGATGCGCTGCCATGTGACTTCTTTAATCTGATTCTTGAGAGGATTCTGCAAAACTCCAAGGCCAACACCAGAGGAACAATTTTCCAAAAGTCGGTGCAACTACTAGCATACGCTGACGATATTGACATCATTGGTAGGACTCAACGTGATGTCATAGCCACCTTTGCTAGTATAAAGAAGGAAGCGGCAAAAATGGGTTTAGCAGTAAATGAGGGTAAGACTAAGTATATGCTGTCATCACGAAAGGACTCACAACATCGACAAATTGGACAGAACGTCACCATTGACAGATATAACTTTGAGGTAGTTCGGGACTTTGTCTACCTCGGCTATGCTATTAACTCTGACAACAAGATCTCGTCAGAAATCAAACGAAGAATTACTCTTGCCAACCGCTGTTTCTTCGGGCTAAGAAGGCAATTTAGTAGTAAAGCCCTCACTCGAACTACAAAGGAGATCCTATATAATACCCTGATCATCCCAGTCCTGCTCTACGGCGCTGAAGCATGGACCGTATCGAAAGCGGATGAAGAAATCCTTGTTAGATTCGAGAGGAAAATTCTACGAAAAATCTTCGGTCCCGTTTGTGTTGACGGGCTATGGAGACGAAGATTCAACCAAGAACTATACGAGCTGTACAGCGGCATGCCCCTGGTCAAAAAACTCCGCATTGGACGTTAAGATGGCTAGGACATGTAGAACGAATGGACACCAATACTCCGGCTCGCAGAGTCTTCGATTCCCAGCCAGACGTCGGACGCAGTAGAGGAAGACCTCGCCTTAAGTGGCGCGCACAAGAGGAAGCCGACCTCAACCAACTTGGTGTGCGCAACTGGAGGCAGTTACCTAAGGACCGGGCTAATTGGAGAGGCATGTTGGTTGAGGCCCAGGTTCATCCCGGACTGTAGCGCCAATTAAGTAAGTAAGTAAGGTGACCTGATTAACATTGACAACAGGAATTGGTTCAACTAGGCAGACGATTCATAGGAACAGAGGTTTGGTCCACAACGGACCTTCTTGGTCTAAGTGTGCACGCGTTCCGCGTGCAGCCACCTAACCTAACCTATACAATGTTTACAATTATCGTGTTTATACCCTATCCCATAGGGGTATATTAGTTTTGATACTTAGTTTGTAACATAGAGAAATAATTTTGCTACATATACCTCAAAGTATATGGATCGACTCAGAATCGCTAGCTGTGTCGATTAAGCCATGTCTGTCTGTCCGTCCGTCCGTCCGTCCGTCCGTCTGTACGTCACCGATTTTTAGGCCTTAAATTTTGAGCTAGGATAATGAAATTTGGTATATAGGATCCTCGTCTCTGCCTACAGAACAAGTGTAAAAATTTTTGGAATCCGCCCACTGCCACGCCCTCTTTTAAGAAAAACTCAGCTTTTGACCAAACCGTAAGGAATTTTAATAAAGTTTTTGAACAACATTAGACAATATTAATATCTATATTTCGTCCATATAAAGTTTTTTGCCACGCCCACTTTTTGGGGGCGTTTTCAATTAAAAACTGTTTTCGGTCAAATTTTAAATTTTTCGAAAAAAATTTTGATGCAGAATCATTAACATTATTAATGTGAACATTTCGTCTATATACCATTTTAACCCACGCCCACTTTTTGGGGACATTTTTATACACTACCCCATAACATATGCAGGAGAAAACCTTGTCTTTTGTAGAACCGTAAAATTGTTTTGTAAGCAGTCTGAAGAATTTGTTGTCACTATATCATTTTTTCTATTTTATCCACATCGTGTTTTTAGCCATGCCCACTTTTTTGGGGATTTTAGTTTTATGGATAGGATGGGATAGGGTATTCAACGATCCGCACAGCGGATTGTAGCCTTCTCATATGTTTTCATATTAGAAACCACATTTCCCACAAATGTGATGGTATTATCAAATTACGGAAATTTATTTTTGTATGGAAAATTTAATCGTATTTGCAAATTTAATGCCGAAATTATCTTTTTTGCTCAGTGAGAACGTAGTATAAGCCTATTTAGATTTACAAAACAAAAAAACACGCCTATTGTATGTCACTTCGTTCACTTGCTTTTTTTAAGTAAAATCATTAATTGCAGATTTGGCATCACTCTTTTTTATAGTGAGGGAAAATATAAAAAAAGATGTAAAGTGTGAGATCATCATTACTTTGAAAATCAATTAATCATCCAAGCTTCATTACAATAATACGTGTCTATGAGGCCTGTGTATTCTCGTATTTAATTAGCAACTACTGAAAATAGATTTATTTATCCGATTGACACTGGAATTTGTAAATCAAACAAAAACACTCAACGCGATAAGAGAATCGATCAACAAAATACACGCCAACCTGTTGTGTTACGAATGTAAACAAAATTTTATTCATTAATCTATTTTTATCAACACAATTGGCGGCATTTTACTAAACAAATTAATTTATAATATAAATAACTAATCGTAACGTAATCTCTGAAACGCGTACCTTCTCTTTCCACTGAATACTTTTGACCGTAAAAACAAACTATTACGATATTCTTATCGAGAGAACCGTTGTAACACTAATATTAAAATCAAGTCCATGATTCAAGCCAACCGAACTAAAAAGCTACCCAAGATAATGGAGCTCGATTCAATTCTGTGACATAATTAAACTCACAGACAAAACCCAATGGGATTGCATTGACAGTGCTATTTTTTTTTGACAGAAGCTTTGTTTTTTATTGATATAGTGTACTTATTTTAAATATGTAACGTAACACAGTCTGAAGGTCGTCTGTCGTATGCGCAATATTTTTTAAGTTGTTGACCTTTTTGTTTGTGAATTGTGAGTTTGATTTTTAATTTTAAGCGGAATAAGTATAGATAGATCAATGTGGATGGGGTTTATAATTTTTTAATTTTTTTTAGTCTTATGCGGCTTTTACACCAAGGCGAAAACTGTGGTTTCAAAACTTCCTGGCGTTTTCATGACAAACATAGGTGATGTTTAAAAAGATAATCAAATAGATAATACAGGGTGCGTTTAAAAATTTTAACTTTTCGAATGGAGTGTTCATAAAGTTGTATCACAAATTTCCTGTTGAAAACCATAATATCAGTTAAAAAAAATCAGTTAAACTAATTTTGTCGCAATTAATAAGAAATATTTCAGAGAAAATAAATTATTTGTTTTGAAAGCTAGTATGACGGATATTCTGTGGAATGCATTAAACACACGTGTGGAATGTATCAAAAGATGCGTTCGTTCCAAAAACCCCCTAAAAAATGACGTCAGCGAGGCGGTTTCTTTACGTCGAAATACTGTATTTACACCAAACCCAAAACTGAGTTTTCGTCAAAAAGTTTTTGAAAACTACTCGAAGCTTTCACACCGAACATCAACCAGGTTTTGATGACATTAGGAGTATTCATGCAACGTCGGAAAGTCGTCGTAAACGTTGTAAACGTGATAAAATTACGACGTGATAAATGAACTGTCAAAATTTGTATGGGAAATCTTTTCTAACAATATCGGAATTTTCTCACAGGAATTGGGTGCGTAAACTAAGGTGGTAAATGTTGTAAACTCTTGAATTGCTATTTTCACATTTAATCAGTCACTTCACATAACAAACGTATGCGCTAAACTGAAAACAAAATTATCGAGAACGGAAGGACAACAATAAGAACAAATTTCTATCAATAAATAAAGAACTAAAATGAGATTGAATTCAGTGGGTTACCGCATTATTTAGTGATGCAGTTTTAGGGTCGTTCATGAAACGTCGTCGTAAAATTAAAAACTTTCGCACGTAATAAAATTACGACATTGCATGAATACCCTTATTAAAAAAAGAATAATTAACTCTCTTTATAATATTTTATGCACCCATTTAATTTTGAAATCACATTTAAATAAGTTAAAATAAAAATCTTCTAATTAATTTTGTCGCAAATGTGAAATATTCCCGAGAAAACAAATTCATTTGTTTTGATGGCTGTTGTCAAATTTTCTGTGGAACGCGTAAAACGCGTGTGGAATATATCAAAAATTGTGTTAGTTCGTTCCAAAACCACACAAACAAAATGACGTCTGCGATGCTGTTTTCAGAAAATTACGGCGTGATCTACTTGTTTTCGAAAACTGAAATTGTGTCGGAAAACTTAAGTTTTCGATGAAAGTTTTGGGAATTTTCACGAAAACTCAGAAAACACGACTGATATTGGCTACGTTTACACCAAAGATGTTTAAAAAAGTATAGATGTCATTAGTTCTGCACTTAGTCCTGTATATGGTGTTAACAGAAAAGTCTATGACTAAATTATTTAGTGCGGGCCCAGATAAAGTCCACTGTGTAAACGTAGCCAGTGTGGAAGCAGTATGTACCCACAAATTTTCGAAAACTTAAAGCTGTATGGGAAAACTTCAGTTTTTAATACATGTTTTGGGTGCTCCAGTGCAAGCTTAATTTTCGGTTTGAAAATATATAATGGGTGATTCATTTAGAAATACAAAGATATTGTTTTCTATAAAAAAAAAACACACTGCAGCTAATGTTCCATTTTGAAGTTCGAATTTTCGATGATTCATTCAAACATTCGAGCGAATTCTGGACTGGAGTGGAGTCCTTCGCCAACGACGCAGGTAGTTCCTGTTCATCTAGACTATGGAGTTTACGCAGCTTCAGAGGAAGAAGCTTTAAAGGTGATTCAAAAGGATTCGTGAAATTAATAGTTTACCGAATGTGGTAGTAGTGAGGTAGGAGTAACAACGATTCTAACTCTAAGGGGGCCGACCACTGATAAATGTCTGAATGATTGAAATTACCGAATTGTTCTTGCAATCCCTACTTTCACTGAATGTGAAGTAAGAAGAGCGGTCTAGGTGAATTAAATATATATTTGGTATTAACGGCCCATCAAACCTTTCGTCTCCCTTCTCTTATTTTTGCCACAAACAAGTTTCGTTTTCGTTTTCGTTTAAGTGGCGCTACAGTCCGGGATGAAACTGGGCCTCAACCAACATGCCTCTCCAATTAGCTCGGTCCTTAGCTTACTGCCCCCAGTTGCGCACTCCAAGTTGGTCGAGGTCGGTTCCACTTAAGGCGAGCTCTTCCTCTACTGCGTCCGACGTCTGGCTGGGAATCGAAGACTCTGCGAGACGGAGTATTGGTGTCCATTCGTTCTACATGTCCTAGCCATCTTAAACGTCAATGCGGAGTTTTTTGACCAGGGGTATGTCGCTATACAGCTCGTATAGTTCTTGGTTGAATCTTCGTCTCCATAGCCCGTCAACGCAAACTCAACCAACATGCCTCTCCAATTAGCCCGGTCCTTAGCTAACTGCCTCCAGTTGCGCACTCCAAGTTGGTTGAGGTCGGTTTCCACTTTTGCGCGCCACTTAAGGCGAGGTCTACCTCTACTGCGTCTGACGTCTGGCTGGGAATCGAAAACTCTGCCAGCCGGAGTATTGGTGTCCATTCGTTCTACATGTCCTAGCCATCTTAAACATCCAATGCGGAGTTTTTTGACTAGGGGTATGTCGCTGTACAGCTCGTATAGTTCTTGGTTGAATCTTCGTATCCATAGCCATAGAAGAATTTTTCTCTCGAATCGACCAAAGATTTCTTCATTCGCTTTTAATACGGTCCATGCTTCAGCGCCGTAGAGCAGAACTTGGATGGTCAGGGTCTTATATAGGATCTCCTTAGTAGTTCGAGTGAGGGCTTTACTACTAAATTGCCTTCTTAGCCCGAAGAAACAGCGATTGGCAAGAGTAATTCTTCGTTTAATTTCTGACGACATGTTGTTGTCAGAGCTAATAGCGGAGCCGAGGTAGATAAAGTCCCGTACTACCTCAAAGTTATATCCGTCAATGATGACTTTCTGTCTAATTCGTCGGTGTTGTGTGTCCTTTCGTGTTGACAGCATATACATAGTCTTACCCTCTTTTACTGCTAAACCCATTTTTGCCGCTTCCTTCTCTATACTAGCAAACGTGGCTATGACATCACGTTGGGTCCTACCAATGACGTCAATATCGTCGGCGTATGCTAGTAGTTGCACCGATTTTTGGAAAATTGTGCCTCTGGTGTTGGCTCGGGAGTTTTGCACAGTCCTCTCAAGAATCAAATTGAAAAAGTCACATGACAGCGCATCGCCTTGCCTAAATCCTTTTTTGGTATCGAATGTGTCGGTGAGGTCGTTTCCGACCCTTATGGTGCAGCGAGAATTCTCCATCGTCATCCTACACAAACGGACGAGTTTGGGCGGTATACCAAAACTAGACATGGCTCTGTATAGTTCGTCTCTATAAATGCTGTCGTATGCGGCTTTGAAATCGATAAATAGGTGGTGGGTATCGATTTGGATTTCTTGGTTTTTTTCCAGGGTCTGCCGAAGTGTGAAAATTTGATCGATTGTGGACTTTCCTGGCCTAAAACCACAATGATTTGAATGCGTTCATATATTACGGCAGATAGGATCTTGAAGGCGATGTTGAGCAGACTTATGCATCTGTAGTTGGCGCAGTTCAGAAGGTCTCCTTTTTTTTTTTTTGACACCTGCCCTGCACATTATCTGCTCCAGTACGAGATTGAAGAATTCGCATGATGGCGCGTCTCCTTGCCGAAATCCGGTGCATGTTTGGAACAGACGTTTGGAACAAACTGCACGTTGCAGTGAGTGTTTTCCAGCGTGCCGCGACACAGCTGAATCAGTTTTGCCGGGATTCCGAATTCGGCTATCTCTATATAGAGCTCCTGACGATGTATGCTATCATGCTATCATACGCGGCTTTGAAGTCGATGAAGAGGTGGTGAGTTTCGACTTGAAATTCGTTGGTGTTTTCTTGGATTTACCTGAATGGAAAAATTTGGTCTATACCTAGTCGATCTGCCCGCTCGGAAGCCACACTGGTACGTGCCGATTAGTGTGTTGCAGAACGGTTTTCCATCGTTCACACAGAACGTTGGATAGGATCTTGTATGCGACATTAAGCAGGGATATACCTCGATAGTTCTTGCAAGACAAAGGATCGCCTTTTTTTTAGATGGTACATATGGAGCTGATAGTCCAGTCGTCGGGAATGTTTCTTCCACCCATACTTGGTTGATGATTCGGTGCTCGCACCTTACCAAAACATCACCAGCGTATTTAAAATGCTCCGTCATCAGAACCAGCGGCCTTGTTGTTCTTTAGCTCTTTACTATAGGTGGTGGAACTAGTTCTTCATTGACTGGACGGTGATTCCTTTCTTGCCCTATCACTCTCTCTACATGAGGCCCATTAAGCAGCTGTTGGAAATGCTACTTAAACACATCTACTATTCCCTGCGCTTCGGTGACTAGGTTTCCTTCGCTATCTCGAAGAGCCTGCGTTCCGGTTTTGTAGCCAACAGCCAGTTGCTGGGAGGCTGCGTAGACTCTCTTCTTTCTACGCAGGGTCTTATTTTCCTCCCTTCTCCTGGCTCGATACTCTTCTCTCGCTGCAAAAAAAGGTTTTGCGCTGCAGTACATTCTTGTGTGCATCTTCTGTCACCTTTTTCTTGTACACGCATTCATCTTCATACCACAAGCTCTTTCTCGGGGGTGGCTGTGGTTTCGGCTACCTCCTTGATGACATCGTGATACTGGCACCACTGATTGTTGGCGTCTATGGTAGGTGAGTGCACAGAGGAGAGCTTCATACTCAGGCGATCACTGTAGGCACCTGTAGACGTCGTAACCTACAAGTTTCCTAAAACTGACATTATAGGAGAAAACTGCCGTTTTCGTAAAGTAAATTACGGGAGTTCGGTGGCAAAACCGTAAGTGTCAGCTTTATTGTATCGGACACATTGAGTGGTGAATAAATGAAAAAAAAAAACAAAAAACAAAATGAAAATGTAAGGTCAACTCATTGAATACCTGTTAAAGCTGAAACTATTGCCTAGATTCTCTATAACCCACAATCTATTCAATGCACCACTCCTTCTTCGAATAATAATCCTTCCAACAGCAACCACAACCCATTTACAAACCACTCACTGAACCTGTCTCCCGACTCTGAACTATTTAACCCCGTTCGACGAGTCGAATCATGCGTACAGCGCTTACAACCAATTAATGTAGGCAGCTAATCTCTTCAGTAAAAGTGATTAATCGCCATTAGTGCACTAGGTGTCTGGCTGGAGAGCTCAGTTACCACCCTCCTTGCCACCCAGTAGGCGCGCACGCATGCAGCCAAGTGAAAGAGTTCAGCCGCGAAACCAGTTGAAATCGCTACCACTCCACCGTGGTAGCTCCGCTCCTCGCCAGAATGCGCACATTATGCGAAAATATCACTTTTATTGATTACCTGGTCGTTTTTTAATTAGTCTCGCATCTGAGACTGGTCACTGGTCGTGGTCACTGTGTCTCTTTATGAGAAGCTCTCAGAGCAAGTTGCGTTAAGCTGGAGTTCGTTTTTTTTTGTTGTGTCTCTCTGCGCAGACGTAAACACTCGATACAGACGTCAGAAGACATCTCTGGCGGAGTGTATCCGTATCTTTTACACAGCAAGTGCCAATGGAAAGTGATACTAGCGGTAATTAGGCCACAAGCATAACAATAATTGACCATTTCGGTTTAAATTTGTTAACGGTTTTGTGGGAGATTGAGGGGCAGTAAGAATCTCATTTCTCTCGCACTGATCGTGACTTTCTTGTTTGTGTGTGACAATTTTCTTGGTTTCTGTGTTTACTCCTCTCGTTCTTTTCTCGCTTGATTGGGAGTCATGAGGTACGGTTACGCTTCACATGGTAGTGCGACAACTTCTCGAAGATACTTTCACTTGACAAAGTTCGATCTAGCCAGAGATGAGGGAATGTAAATGGTTGCTCTACAAAGTAATGCATGACCCTTGGTCGGGATTATTTTCCACTAAAAATAGTCGCCATACATCGTTTGCATATCTCTTCAACTTACGCAGAACGACTATCGGCGCAAATTCCTCGAATACATTCAAATCCTTTTGTCCATCGCGTCTACCATCTCCAGACAATGTCTCTCCTACTCCACTGACCACTGTACGGCTAATTACTTGACTCCGAAATGAAATACCGCCATCGGTAGTGGTATCTTCGTGCCAAACACCGAAATGCATCCAAGGAATGTCATGCCAATGCCTAAGTACGAGGAGTGTATTTAATTTCCCTTTCGTTGGATGGCGGTGATTTTTAACATTTTCTCTGAAGCATAATTGTTTTGGTGGCGTTTTGCTCGTTTTGGGTTTAATTTAAGCCTCTGTTTGTCATTGGGGAAACAAATTGCAGGAACACGTTTAAAAAATACCTACTAACCTCCTACCCAGAGAGGCCACGTTAAGAGCAGCCGTGCGGTGGCAGATAAGCTAGGAGGTGCACATTAATCCCAGGGATTGGATATATGCATAGAGAATGAAGAATTTCAAGTATCTTTTGGGTAAATTTGTTTCTTGTTTAGTATTGGAATTCGACAGTGGAGTGGAGCTTGTAACTGAGAAGTGGTACAGGTGATATTTTGCATAAAACATTGTCGCCCATTGTGAGTGGTGGAGATGGTTTAAGGGTATGCAGTCCCAGCTTAATACTGCTGAAAACCAATATATCATGAAAGTTGCCTACTAGGGAAATGAATGTGCAGGTGCTGATCGATATTCATAGGTGTGTCATCTTCTAGTTAGCAAGTTTGTTGGAAGCGCCACTTATGCAAGCCTTCTCCATGGTTTCTCTAACAAAAAGTCAAATGTGCAAATCCTAGAACTTTGTTAGGGTTTTAAAAGGTATAAAGCTTAGAAAACGTTATGTCAGTGTTTCGCCAGTAGGTCCATTGTGACACCACGTTAATCTTAGAATGTCCCTTATATACTTAGGTTAGGTTAGAGTTGCTGCCAGCGTTCGCCAGCACACTAAGACCATTTTGGTCCATTCTGATACCACGTGGATCTTGTCCATTCTCCTTACTATCCGTGGGAAAACCATTCAGAACATTGGATGAAGCGAAGGAGGCTTTTCACTTCCGTTTTTGCCAAATCACTGAGATTTTGAAAATAGTATGCTCCAAGATGTAGCTTCCTTTTGTTTGATAGGGCTGGGCAGTTACAAAGGAGATGAAGTATTGTTTCTTCTTCCCCTTCGTCCATGCAGCTCCTACAGAAGTCGTTTGAGAAGAGGCCTAGCCTTTCTGATTGCCTACCTATTAAGCAGTGTCCCGTGATGACACCTATGGTGGCGCAATTATATGGTCTATCAAGCGAAATCAGTCCCGTTGATCTTCTCAAATCTAGCTTTGGCCAAATTTGTTTGGTTATTTGGCAGGTATTGCCAAGACTCCTTCTGAGGTTTGATTTGCTGTTAGCATGTTGCGCTAGTAAGCATTTGCATGTAGCGATAGGAATACCTAGTGCACCCGTGTCGGGTAAAACTGGTATTTTGGTTTCTGGCGAGTTCATCAGCCTTACGGTTCCCTGGAATGTCACTATGCCCAGGCACCCAGCATAGGTGAATGTTAAAATGCGTTGATCGGCAATCTAGGGAGGTCTTTGAATTTGTTGAGACTGATTCCAGGGATTTGATGGGCGCTTGGGTGTCCGAGAAAATGCTAATATCCTTGACACATATTACATTCTCTTTCAGCCACGATAAGGCTTCTTTGATCACCATGAGTTCCGCCTGGAACACGCTGCATCGATCGGGATGACGGAAAGATAGACTAAGATTTAGCCTGTCGGAGAAGACACCAGCACCCACTCCGTCATTTGTTTTGGAGCCATCGGTATAAAAGTGGATCGAGTCGTTTAGCACAGGTTCGTTGCTCTCCCATGACGTTCTGCCTGGGATTGTGACCCGGAAACTCCTATAAAAGTTTAACTTGGTAAGGGTGTAATCGGAGTTTTCAGGAATCTTTGTATATTCGTCAACAACTCTTGAGTAGCCATATTGAATATTTGACCACTGTTGGATGGCTTTTAATGGCTGAGTTAGCTGCCATTTGCTAGCCGAAAATATATAGGGGTAGCAGGTGAAAAAGAATGTCTAGTGCCGCTGTGGGTGTTGTACGGAGTGCACCACCGATACACACACACGCAGTTCTCTGCACTTTGGCTAGTTTCTTGCTGTTTAAAACTATCTCTAACGCTGTCCACCATACTACTACTCCATAACCGATATATAGAGCCAATGCGTGATACGAGGTTTCATTCCCCATTTCAAGGCTATGGCTTTCTTGTAGGAATAAAGTGCTACCGTCGCTTTCTTTACTCTTTCTGTTATGTTTAGCTTCCAGTTAAGCTTCCTGTCCATAAGAAGTCCCAGATATTTTGCTTTTTCTGAGAAGACTAGTTCGATTCCGTTTAGTGACGGGGGGTCAATGTGAGGAATTTTATGTTTCCTAGTGAATAGGACCAGTTCAGTCATTTGGAAAGTTTATGTAGATCGTTTTGGGAGAAGCTCCTTAAGTATATTCAGATGTTTCAGTGAGACAGCGATAGCGATGTCATCCGCGTTCCTCTGCTTCCAGGATAAGTAAAAGCTCGTTTATCACTAAGTTCCAGAGAAGAGGGGATAGTACCCCACCTTGCGAGGTCCCTCTACTGACATGTCTTCTGGTCGAAGCAACACCCAGTGTTGTGCTGATAATCCGGCTATTTAATATCAAATTAATCACCATTCCAAGTGAGTGATCGACTTTCAGACATGTTAGCGCCTTAATGATCGCTCCCGAATTAACGTTGGTAACAGCACCTTCGATGTTCAGGAGTATATCCCTTACAGCATAGCGACTTTTCGATAATACGCACTAATGTGTGTACTGTGTAGGGCTGTTTCTACAGATTTCCCCTTGCAGTACGCATGTTGGGATGCAGATAGCTGATTAACATCAATCTTACTGCGAAGATGAATATCAACCAATCATTCCAGGGTTTCAAAATGATGACAAGCTAATCGTTCTAAGGTCTTTCGGATTGACGTGAGAACTTTTACCAGATTTGGGTGTGAATACTACTTTCACTTCATTCCAAACCTTGGGAATGTAGATCAGCTCGATGCAGCCCCTAAGGATGGCTTCCACCCATGGTAGGATGAGAATCAAAGTGCGCTACAGCCCGGCTGATACAATGCCGTCGGGTCCCGCGGATTAGAAGGGTTTGATGTTATATATTGCCCAAAGTATTTTATCTTTTGTGATAAGATCTTGTAAGTTGTCGGTGCATAGATTGGTTCTATTGATGTCGTCTTGCAAAGCTTCCTGTGAGCTACCTGGGAAATGGGTGTCCATTAGTAGCGCTATGGATTCTTTGCTTCAGGTCGTCCAATTGCCATAGCTTTTGAGAAAGCTTGGAGCAGTTGGACTAGTGGATAGGATTTTTCGGAAGTCCCCTCTATTTTATCACAGAAGAGTCTCCAGGATTTGCGATTTGACTTCCTCAGTTCCTTTTTGTATAATGACAGGGTCTCTTTGTAGGAGATCCAGTTAGAGGTTTCGTTTTCTACATTTCTGCCTAAACATTCCTAGATTCTCAGACCACCATGATGGTTTTTGTTTCCCTCTAGGTTTCCTTAGTGGACAAGAGGATGACAGTGATTGGTTAACAGCAGTTTATCAAGCTCCTGATAATTTCTAGGAGTGATATGTTGAGCAGGGGACACTAGTCTTTTCATAGTTTCTTATACTTATTTCATATATACTTATTTAAAGCCCTCCCGATCATGAAATGGATAGTCCCAGTCCCTTCCGTGTTGGACAAATCGAAAAGTATTAAAAAAAAAGGTCTAAGGTGAAGCAGTGATTTTCAAAGCAGCATATGTCTAAGGTGAAGCTTCCTTTTTTTAGGTGTCCTTATCTTATATATTAATCCATCAATCTTTTGAGCTGCAGAAGAGTTGAGCAACAGTCTGAAGCTAAATTTTATTATTCCAGTGATTTTTTAGCCATTTGGCTGTGCACTGCTAGCAAAAGCTCGTATCCTTTGCAGGTTAAATATTTTCTTCTAACCAAGACAAGAACTCTTTGATCCATGTAAGATCAGCTTGGAACAGGAAATATTTAACAGTAAGACAAAAGGAGAGTTTAGAATTTAGCCTGGCGGGGAGAATATTTGCATCGCCTATGTTGTTTGTTTCGGACATTTTTTTTCCAATTTTTATCCTGCTAAGGTTAAAGTTTCTGTTCAAGTGGCTAGTTAGATGCTATTTGTTTGCAAAATGTCTGTTCTGTATAAAAGCATCAAGCATCTACAAGGCTAAGCTGCAGGTGAAGACGAGAGCTGCCATTGAGCTCTATAGGCAAAGAAGAAGGGAAGAACACCGGAAAATCGCGCGATCGAGGATATAGAGAGGTGCCACTCCAGGAACGATGTTTGCAAGTTTTACCAAAGTGTAAAACGTCAAAGCCAAGGATACAAGTCTCGAACAGAATCCTGTCGAGATGAACAAGGAAATATCGTAGTTGAGACACAGTCTATGCTGAGAATATGGAAGAAATACTTCTGCAGACTGTTAAACGGCGATGACGAACAATATTCCGCTATCAGGCAGGACGAATTATTAAATATTGGCAACGACAGCGAAAACTGCCAACCACCCGACCTGAGTGAAGTGAGGATAGCCATATCTAAACTCAAGCTAAATAAGGCCGCCGGAAATGACGGCTTTCCCGCTGAGCTTTACAAAGCTGGCGGAGATGATTTGGTAAGTAACATCCACCAACTCATAAGCCAAATCTGGTCGGATGAAAGCATGCCTGAAGAATGGAACCTTAGCATCGTTTGCCCGATCTAGAAAAAAGGAGACCTCTGAACTGCGTCAACTACAGAGGCATAAGTCTGCTCAACATCGCCTACAAGATCCTATCTGCCGTAATATGTGAACGCCTGAAACCGTTTACAAACAACCTGATCGGCCCTTATCAGTGTGGTTTTAGGCCAGGTAAGTCAACAACCGATCAAATTCTCATACTTCGGCAGATCCTGGAAAAAACCCAAATACCCACCACCTATTTATCGATTTCAAAGCCGCATACGACAGCATTTATAGAGACGAACTATACAGAGCCATGGCTAGTTTTGGTATACCGTCCGTTTGTTTAGGATGACAATGGAGAATTCTCGCTGCACCATCAGGGTCGGACACGACCTCACCGACACATTCGATACCAAAAAAGGATTTAGGCAAGGCGATGCACTGTCATGTGACTTTTTCAATTTGATTCTTGAGAGAATTGTGCAAAACTCCCAAGCCAACACCAGAGGCACAATTCTCCAAAAATCGGTGCAACTACTAGCATACACTGACGATATTGACATCATTGGTAGGACTCAACGTGATGTCATAGCCACGTTTGCTAGTATAGAGAAGGAAGTGGCAAAAATGGGTTTAGCAGTAAATGAGGGTAAGACTAAGTATATGCTGTCAACACGAAAGGACACACAACTTCGACAAATTGGACATAACGTCACCATTGACAGATATAACTTTGAGGTAGTACGGGACTTTGTCTACCTCGGCTCCGCTATTAACTCTGACAACATCTCGTCAGAAATTAAACGAAGAATCACTCTTGTGGGCCGCTGTTTCTTCGGGCTAAGAAGTCGATTCAGTAGTAAAGCCCTCACTCGAACTACTAAGGAGATCCTATATAAGACCCTGATCATCCCAGTCCTGCTCTACGGCGCTGAAGCATGGACCGTATCAAAAGCGGATGAAGAAATCCTTGGTCGATTCGAGAGAAAAAATCTTCGAAAAATCTTCGGTCCCGTTTGCGTTGACGGGCTATGGAGACGAAGATTCAACCACGAACTATACGAGCTGTACAGCGACATACCCCTGGTCAAAAAAACTCCGCATTGGACTTTTAAGACGGCTATGACATGTAGAGAGAATGGGCACCAATACTCCGGCTCGCAGAGTCTTCGATTCCCAACCAGGCGCCGGACGCAGTAGAGGAAGACCTCGCCTTAAGTGGCGCGCACAAGTGGAAACCGACCTCAACCAACTTGGAGTGCGCAACCGGAGTCAGTTAGCTAAGGACCGGGCTAATTGGAGAAGCATGTTGGTTGATTCCCAGGTTCATCCCTGACTGTAGCGCCACTTAAGTAAGTAAGTAAGTAAAAGCATCAGTTGAAAACCAAGATATAGAGCTATTACGTGATGCAAGGTTGCATATGGTACATTGTTTCTTTGGCTTTTATGCATGCAAGCGTAAGTAATTCGCATTCCTTACTTTTTTTATTTAGCAAATTTGGGTGGGTTTCAGTCCAGCTTTCTATTAGAAACAGCCTTTAAAAAAGTTACGGAGGTTTAATATTTGAAATCATGCATTTGTTAGTGAAAAGTTGGGGTTTAAGATAGTTAATTCCACACCTCCGCAATGGTTAAGCACGGGGTCCCCCAAATTAGCAACACCAAGTTTTTTTTACCCAGCCCCACTTCATGCGAAAGTCTGAGAAATATCCAAGAGTATAAAGTTGTACTGAGACGCTTCTCAAATTTTTCATTCCAAATCGAGTTTAACTGGAGGTCCCATTATTTGTGGCAAAAATAAGTTTTGAGGACCGTTTATGCCAGATGTATATATTTTTTTAACTCCACACATAATTTCCCTGTTTGGACGTTTTTGCTGTGCGTTTTGGGGGAGTGCTCAGAAATGTTTTTATTTCAATTTTGCTATAGCAACGTCATCTGCATAGCATCTTGCTGCTTCTGCAACTAGTTTTAAATAAGATAAAGCACGAGGCTATCATCAGAGGTTCCTCTACTTATCTTATATATCTTGTCTCCGAAACTCTATACAGCTTTATGTATGAATACTGCTATTACTTCTTTCCGAGACTTTTGAATGTAAAACAGCTCGAAACAGCCTTCGGGGATAGTCTCCAATCATGGTAGGATAAGATAAGATAAGACTGTGGACTAATGGAACGTTTTTTTCATACTCGTGAGGTCTCTGTTTTCTTAATTCAGAAGAACTTCAAGATTTTCTTTTGGACTTCTTTTGTTCCTTTTTCTAGTGAGCTAGGCTATCTTATTATTTGGAGTTGCTCTTAATACTGATAGGTCGATTGTGATGGTCCAACAAAATATCATTCCGTTGCTGCTTCTGAAATCAATTGGTTTTTTTTTCCAAAACGTTTAAGGGTTGAGATTGCTTAGATCATTTAATTTAAAGTATTCACCACGCTGGGTATTCTAAGTGGGTTTTATCAGACCTGAATCACATGCAGAATAAGTATTTCTATTTCTTCCTCCTTGCCTGGTGTGATGAAGTTGACTAACTTTAAGGCATTATCACGCCTCATTTGATGTCAAGTACTAAAGTGGCGCTACAGTCCGGACTCAACCAACATGCCTCTCCAATTGCCCGGAATTCAGCAAACTGCCTCCAATCGTTCACTTCGAGTTGGTTAAGATCGGTTTCTTCTTGCTTCTGCTACTTGAGGCGAGCTCTTTCTCTACTGCAACCGACCACGATGTCTGGCTGCATCTGGCTCTGCAAGTCGAAGTATTGGTGTCCATTTGTTCGACATGTTTATGATATCTACATAAACTTTAAATTTCTTGACCAGGTGCGTGCGCAATTTTAAGGCTTATGTTGGAAAATTTGGCATTGCTGCGGGTTGTTACAATGCGTTCTTAAAAGTCTTCGAAGGAAACACCGTATTTCTTGGATGGCAGTAATGTCTTCCTTGTAATAGCTTGGGGCTGCCGCTAGTAATTTGGCAGCATATTAACATTCCATGTGTAGATCCGAATTAGCCCTGAAATTGATGGCGGAAAGTCTACCTATGTACTAAAATGAAAATATTCGAGATATGGCGAATAGAATTGCGATAACGCTGTAAATTCACAAAAAACATAATCAATAGCTATGTCACTTTATCTTATCTACCAATTGCTTGCTTTTCAATGCCACTTTAAAAAAAAGCAAACATTTCTGATAAACTCTAATCATAGACTAGATAATAAATGTCGAGAATCGATGAATTAGCATTTATCGGTTATCTTGTAATTCTTATTCTAACTATACCTTGTGATAACCAGGGGATAACTATATACTCGCAATTTCTTTTAGATATAAGGAGATGATAACTTAAAAAAAATGATATGTGACTTTTTGTTTTTAAAGTCAAAAATAGTTTTCTTATCTCAATGATCGCCAATAAACGGACGCACGAACGCATAGAAATCCACCAACCAATTGGTGAAATGTTTCCGGTTCGGCCTTATAGCAGCCTAGTGGTTGGGTTAATTAAGGAAATTGGCAGGGATTGAGTCAGTTCAAACCGAGAAGAGATCTTTCCCTGATCGTGCATCTCGATCGGATGAAAACCTAGCAGCAGTCACAAGAAGTTTTGACCACTATCCGTCCGTATACATGAAGTACCCTTCAAAGATGAAGGGGAAACAAATGCCACAGTGACACCGCCTATCCTACATGAAAACACGGTTTTCTGACCGTCTAGAGGGACTTAGCGCCAGGGGTACTTCTGTCAGACCATAAACGATTTATCAACGATTCCTATTAATTCCGTAAAAGTACTAACAATGGTTTTTCGATGAAAAATGTATACTTACGTAACTTACTTACTTACTTACTTAAGTGGCGCTACAGTCCGGGATGATCCTGGGCCTCAACCAACATACCTCTCCAATTAGCCCGGTCCTTAGCTAACTGCCTCCAGTTGCGCACTCCAAGTTGGTTGAGGTCGGTTTCACTTAAGGCGAGGTCTTCCTCTACTGCGTCCGACGTCTGGCTGAGAATCGAAGACTCTGCGACCCGGAGTATTGGTGTCTATTCGTTCTACATGTTCTAGCCATCTTAAACGTCCAATGCGGAGTTTTTATGACTAGGGGTATGTCGCTGTACAGCTGTACAGCTCCATCGTCATCCTACACAAACGGACGAGTTTGGACGGTATACTTAAACTAGACATGGCTCTGTATAGGTCGTCTCTATAAATGCTGTCGTATGCGGCTTTGAAATTCGTGGTTGAATCTTCGTCTCCATAGCCCGTCAACGCAAACGGGGCCGAAGATTTGTCGAAGCATTTTCCTCTCGAATCGACCAAGGATTTCTTCATCCGCTTTTGATACGGTCCATGCTTCAGCGCCGTAGAGCAGGACTGGGATGATCAGGGTCTTATATAGGATCTCCTTAGTAGTTCGAGTGAGGGCTTTACTACTAAATTGCCTTCTTAGCCCGAAGAAACAGCGATTGGCAAGAGTAATTCTTCGTTTAATTCTGACGAGATGTTGTTGTCAGAGTTAATAGCGGACCCGAGATAGACAAAGTCCCGTACTACCTCAAAGTTATATCTGTCAATGGTGACGTTCTGTCCAATTCGTCGATGTTGTATGTCCTTTCGTGTTGACAGCATATACTTAGTCTTACCCTCATTTACTGCTAAACCCATTTTTGCCGCTTCCTTCTCTATGAGTCTTACCAATGATATCAATATCGTCGGCGTATGCTAGTAGTTGCACCGATTTTTGGAAAATTGTGCCTCTGGTGTTGGCTCGGGAGTTTTGCACAATCCTCTCAAGAATCAGATTAAAGAAGTCACATGATAGCGCATCGCCTTGCCTAAATCCTTTTTTGGTATCGAATGTGTCGGTGAGGTCATTTCCGGCCCTGATGGAGCAGCGAGAATTCTCCATCGTCATCCTGCACAAATGGACGAGTTTGGGCGGTTTACCAAAACTAGACATGGCTCTGTATAGTTCGTCTCTATAAATGCTATCGTATGCGGCTTTGAAATCGATAAATAGGTGGTGGGTATCGATTTGGACTTCTTGGGTTTTTTCCAGGATCTGCCGAAGTATGAAAATTTGATCGATTGTGGACTTTCCTGGCCTAAAACCACACTGATAAGGGCCGATCAGGTTGTTGGTAAACGGTTTCATGCGTTCACATATTACAGCAGATAGGATCTTGTAGGCGATGTTGAGGAGACTTATGTCTCTGTAGTTGGCGCAGTTCAGAAGGTCTCCTTTTTTGTAAATCGGGCAAATGGTTCCACTTTTCAGGCATACTCTCATCCGACCAGATTTGGCTTATGAGTTGTTACATACCAAGTCATCTCCGTCAGCTTTATAAAGCTCAGGGACAAGGCCGTCATTTCCGGCGGCCTTATTAAGTTTGAGTTTAGATATTGCTATCCTCACTACACCTCGTTCTGCCATACAGCGGAATGTTGTTCGTCATCGCCGTTTAACAGTCTGCAGAAGTGGTTCTTGCATATCCTCAGCATCGACTGTGTCTCAACTACGATATTTCCTTGTTCACCTCGACAGGATTCTGTTCGAGCCTTGTATCCTTGGCTCTGGCGTTTTACACTTTGGTAAAACTTGCGAACATCGTTTCTGGAGTGGCACCTCTCTATATCCTCGATCGCGCGCTTTTCTTGCTCTTTTTTCTTCTTTCTGAAAAGCCGATGTTCTTCCCTTCTTCTTTGCCTAAAGAGCTCAATGGCAGCTCTCGTCTTCACCTTCAGCTTAGCCTTGTAGGCCTCGTTCTTGGCTGCGAGCATCTGTCAGCATTCCTCATCAAACCAGGGGTTTCTTGCTGGTGGCCGCGGAAAACCTAGCACATCAGTTTCGGCTGATCTAATATCTTGTTGGCATCGTTGCCATTGCTCGTCGACTATATATGCTGGTGGTATGGTGTGATTCGAGAGGTTAAGAGGTTAAGATTGCAGTCTTTCGACATTAATTTTTTTCACATTTCTGGTTTGTTGTGGCGTGGTGGATACCCGCATCCTTACTTTGGCTACAACAAGGTAGTGGTCCGAGTCGCTGTTGGCCCCTCGGAATGTTCGGACATCCAAAATACTGGATGCGTGCCTCTTGTCTATCGCAATGTGATCAATTTGGTTGAGTGTTCGTTGATCTGGAGACCGCCATGTCCCCTTAGGAATATCGAGGTAAGGAAACCGTGTGCTGGCTACAATGGCATTTCGTTCCGTAGCGCAGTCAATTAGCCTAAGTCCGTTATGAGACGTGCTGTCGTGTAGGCTATATTTGCCGACAGTACTGCTGAAGATGTCTTCTCTTCCTACATTTGCGTTATAATCTCCCAACACGATTTTAACATCGCTCATAGGTTCTGTCAAGGAGCTCGTAGAAGCAATCCTTAGCTATATCATCTTTTTCTTCCGTCAGAGCGTGAGCGCATATAAGGCTTATGTTGGCGAATTTGGCCTTGATGCGGATTATTACTATGCGTTCGCTAATGTCTTGGAAACATAAGACTTCTTGCCCAAGTCTGGCACTTATAACAAATCCGCATCCAAATAGTCGCTGTCTCTGCTCACTATAACACGGTCCATAGCAGATGTCACAGTTTTCATCCTCTTTTTTCCCGGCCCATCCCATCGTATTTCCTGGATGGCAGTAATGTCTGCTTTGTAGCAGTTTAGGACTTCCGCTAGTTGTTCGCCTGCACCTCTCCTGTTTAATGTTCTCACATTCCAGGTGCAGATACGAACGTCGTTGTCCTTTTTTCGTTTAGCATGGTCGTCAACAATAATATCAGTACTTTCCGAGGCTATTGATTGCTTCGTAACATAAGATTTTTTCCGTGGATGGGTAGTTAAACCAAAGCACAACCCCCAACCTGGAGGGTCAGGCCCTTGTTTTGACCCTATGATAGCGGGTCGGAAAAATACCGATGTAAGTAGCCCATTTTGGGATATGAGCGCTTCCGTTGACCCATTGAGGGCTCCTCCGCCACCAACTCTTTTCCAACACCCTGGAAATCCCTATAGACCTGGTGTTCAAATATGTCGCAGCAGCTCATATAGGGATTAAACTACAATTTCGATCAAACTGGAGCTGTAGGCGCCACCGTTGACTCCATCTAGGGAGCTCCTCCGCTGCCGCCTGAGAGTGAGTGCCTTAGTGAGAGGACACTCCGCCCCCCTCTCTCGTTCGCTGCATCTTTGCCATTGTTCTTCGACATTAGATGCTGGTAGTGTGTTGTAAGTCGAAAGGTTAAGGGATACGCGTTGCACCAACGAAAAATGTAAACACTGTACAAATTTAGCCCTGCCAACCTTACCTAACCTCTTAAGGCTTATCTTGCTCTGAAAATGAACATACCTACTTATATATTCGATCTGTCTGCCCGTTATACGCGTCAGTAAGTTTGTTTCAGAATGTTTATCGGTTTATGTACGAATCTTTATATTTCAGCGTACGTGCTAAAGGCTTGAGGCTGATTTGCATTCAACGCGTAGAGAGTATTTGTGGCTCAATGGGGGTAATGCAACAGGCTATTTCATTTGAGAATTGGTTGTTAGAGTAGCGACAAAATAGGCTAAGGCAGGAGATACAGTGTTCGAGCGAAACTAAAGAGTTCGCTATTCCTATGTCTCCTTTAAGTTCGAGTTTGAATCCTATCGAGAAGGCGTGAAATATTGTTTTTCTTGAAACCGACCATTGTGTCCACATCAGAAAGGTTAAAATATTTCATAAATCGATTCCATCCGGAATTATTAGAAAACCAAAAATGTTTCACGTTCTCCTAGAAAACCCAAACTTTAAATAAAAGTCAAAGTTTGTCGAAAAGTCTTGTTTTCAAATACGCTTGCGATTTTATTTCTACCATCTGTTTAAACCGGGCAGGTTTATTCACTTTCTAGTCCAAAAAGCCTTTATACAATAACTTCGGTAACAACGTTTTCAATTCTTCAATGAAACTAGGATTCATGTGAAGCATGCTAAGAACGTCAGTTGATGAAAAAAGAGTTTCAGTGTCCATCTCTGATTGCGATTTCATAAGAAATGCATGGGCTAATGGTAGAAAAGTTGCTAGAATCCACAATTCTAAAAAAATAAAAATCCATAATCCATTCTAAACTCATTCGGAAGCATAGTACTCTTACCAATTTCCTTATATCGATGCATCTCAGTACGAAGGTCATTAAAAGATGGCATTTCCCCAGCAAACCCGATCTTCTTCAGAGTTTCAAGGAATGTCGATAAGTAATGATAGATAAACTCCACGCGATTATTCTTCCTCTGTTCTTGACTGTAAAGTTGAAAGTTACTGTAGGCTAAATCAATTACAGACGGTGCATAACAGCAAATCTGGAAGTCAATCTAAAAACCAAAAAAAAAATAAATAGATAGGGATAGCAATCCCAACTCAATGTCAAATGGAAACTATTAATAAATCACCAGCATAACATCCTCGTAGTTGCCGTCTTTGTCGAACTTGAACATAACATTTTTGCCATGAAAATCGCCATGATTTAGCACTAATATCGCCTTATGATTCCTTCTGTAGGCATTGAAAATTTCATTACATTTTGAGAGAAGAGTAGGCTCTATAGCTTTCAATTTGTCTACATAGACCTGAAGTCCTTCTACTTTTGATAGAGCATCGATTGTTCGTCGCATTCCTCCAGTTAAAATTTCTGGCATGTATTCACTTAGTTCTGACAATATTCCGTTTTGGTATTTTGTAACTGATTCATCACCTTCCATTCCCAGCTTATAGCTAATAGCATGCCATTTGGCTAGCTTTGAATAGCAAGCTTTAACTTCGTCAATGGTTAGAAAGCGATCACGAATGCATGAATATCCTTTTGGGACAAGATCTTCCAGGATGATCACTGGATTTGGATTAAGAGAATGATAGATCAATCTGAAAGAAGGTATTTCTTGTTATGTAAGCCTTATGAATGTTCTTGTTTCTTACTTAGGGCAGAACTGAGTATTATCGCCATGTCGTCGTAGAATATCTTCAAATTTTGGCATTGTTTCGGAATACATGCTGATTTCGGTTTTGAAAATTGGGGAATTTTCAAACATTTTCTTTTTAAAGCCCTCGACATCAGGAATGGTCTTGAGGATCATTGATTTTGAATTGTTGTCGCTTTGGCTTGAGGTGTAATCAGCAACTACTCGAAACATAATACTTGCGAAGTGATCCCCTTTACCAGATCCAGGCGTGATTTTTAAATCTTTTATCTAGAAAGGATATGAGTCAAAAATGTTTTATAAACACGTGGGAATCATCTTACTTTAATGGAATCATCCTTTTCATATGAACTGAGAACTGTTTGGAAGAAATCCATGTCCATCCATGCGGGATGGTTCATTTCGTCAGCGTTGAAATCCTCCATTTCTTAAAGAGACTAAAACAGAAATCAGTCGTTAGTGACATGGAACTCTTGTTAAGCTATTTTGGTGTGAATTACGAAGGATCCCAAGATAATGTTGGGAAATTGCAAATTGCATATGGCTTTCTTGCACATTCTTGTTTGCTTCTTAAGAGACTCTTTAGCTATGGGTAAACTAGTTGTCATCCCCATGGCAGTTAAGTTTTCACACACTCTAATGATGTCCAACCGATTAGCCTGACATCTCTTTTACTTAAATACTTAAGAACATTCTTTGCCTAAAAGTAAGTAAAACCGTTGACACGCCTATTAAAAAATCTGTGAAAAGGGTCCTTCAATAAATTATCCAACCTAGAGAAAACAATACTGCTGTCAAGGAGTTCCTATATTGAAGGCCTCGCCACCATAAATACTCTACATCTGCAACATTACACACTACAAGACCAAAATCTGAATACCAGAGGAATCACCGCCAGTTAGAGAGAAGCCACATTGGGGCACAAGATCTTCCATGTACCCTAGTCATTCGTACTTCTAAAAATATAGGATGCAGGGTGGGTCTGATGATGTTTCGCGTATCAAGGGATATACTTTGATGGTTTACTCCAAGAATGTAGAAAACCATGCGATCATAAGCGATCAATCTTAACAGAAAAGTGTTCACTGCACCAGTTGAGGCAGCAGCTAGAAGTAAGCCGTAGGATGCATTATAGGCGCGGTTGTGGACGCAACCGACGTCTCTGTCCATGGGACACTCAGACTATTAGCTTCACACTAGGTGGTCTCTTGGACAAAAGTCTGTAGCCCAGGTTAAGCAGTGCTTGATCTGTTTTACAAAACACAGAGTTCCTAACATTGTACCAACTAACCTTAATAGCACTCGACTTAAATTCTCAGAGAAAGCCAAATATCGTAGGATGATTGAATGTAGGATCACACTTAAAACTTCAAATTTATCTATACACGTCACGTGCTGTAGGTCCTAGGTTTGGGGCCTTCAAATATCATGCACTGGAACTAGGGTTCCATGCCTATGTCTAAAGGTCGATAAAGGGTTTTTCAATAAGAGCGCTACAAACGTTTTTTTTAAATTAAACAAAAACGGTTTTGGATATCAATGAAATTCTTTATTCCTGTGAAAGTACGTTCGATGCCATTATGTATGGAACTCGATTTGTTTTGTATGGCCACCACGGGCACGCTTGCAGAAGTCCAGACGCTGAACCCAATTTTCGACGGTTCTCAAGCATAAATCGGCCGATACTGCTGCAATTTCACGTTCGATATTCGTACGAAGTTCATCAATCGTCGCTGGCTTGTTGGCATAGACCATAGACTTGACGTAGCCCCACAGGAAATAGTCTAACGGCGTCAAATCGCACGAACGAGGCGGCCAAGCGAGTGGACCATTTCGTGAGATACACGTTCTCCAAACTTGGTTTCCAATAAATTGATTGTGACATTTACTGTGTGGCTTGTGGTGCCGTCCTGTTGGAACCACATGTCCTCCAAGTCCATATCATCCAATTGGGGCCAAAAATATTCGGTTATCATTGAACGGTAGCGATTCCCATTCACAGTAACATGCCAGTCTTGATCATGACAGAAGAAGTACGGCCCAATGACGCCGCCGGCCAATAAACCACACCAAACCGTAATTTTTTCGGGATGCAATGATGACTCATGGAGTACCGCATATTTTGTTTATTGACGAAGCCATTCAGCCAGAAATGAGCCTCATCGCTGAAGATGATTTTTCGATGAAAATCCGAATCATTTTCAAGTTGTTGCTCAGCCCAATTCACGAACATACGACGCTTCTGGTGGTCAAGCGGCTTCAGTTCTTGCGTCAATTTAATCTTGTAAGGATGTAGGCCAAGATCTTTTCGCAAAATTCGCCACAATGACGTCACAGAGATGCCCAACGCTTGAGAACGACGTGTGAGAGACACTTTTGGGCTTTCTTCAACTGAAGCCTCAGCGGCAGCAATATTCTCGACACTACGGGCAATTGGACGTATCGCTCTTAACGTTGAGGCCACTGACTCCGAATTTCGGTAGTAAATTTTAATAATTTCGACTCGTTGTTGGCTTTTCATCATGAAATGGCAAACCTTACTGAAGAGAAATGTCAAAAGAGCGGCAAGAAATATGGCGTCGTTTGCTGTCCCTGTCGCTGTACTTTTGTAGCGTCCCTGTTGAAAAACCCCGTATTAGTTCTTCGATTGATATCTGACGTTAAAGTCTACCAATGCGGCTTGAAGTTGAGGGATTTTTCCAACGTAAAAAGAACAATGTAAGACATGCAAAAACTGGCAAGACAAGGCTCTTCTTACTTACCTTCAATACTTCAGTACTTACTTACTCTTCAATAACACCCATCTGCAGGTGTACACACCTCTACTACTTCAACAAATCCCGGCTTATTTAACAGTTATAAGTCGCTTACTAAAATGAGACGACTATTTCTTGCCAGCAACGATTTCCGGAGAACCTGGCGAGAGGAGGAAGAATAAGAAATAAGAGGTAACTTCCTATTCCAGTGTCCCGATCTCTCACAAATTAGAAAAGCAAAGCTAGTTGAATACTTGGTGGGGATGATACGCATTATAATTAGCCTGGTAAATTATTTTGAGAATCGTGGGACAGTTACTCTAAGGCCTTACCGCCGAATACATATAGTTCGATTCAAATTAAGGAAACATGACCAGACAGTCCCTACTTGTAAATTTTTAATTTAATACAAACAAACTAAGCCCCGCAGACTTGCCGATCCGCATTGAATATTTATAAAGGATCCTTCCAATTGTGAAGAATGACAAATCCTAAAACTAAATTTTAATGTCAGGCGAAGCCCATTTCGGTCTTAACAACAACAACAAGCCATATTGTTGAATATGGACTGAATTTAATAGTGCTTTCACACTGAACCGAAAACTGAGTTTTCGCAAAAACACCTGAAACCTTCATCGAAAACCGAGTTTTCCCATACATTGGCAGTTCTCAAAACCTAGTAGGTTACGACGTAACCTTCTCATAATCACTTCGCAGACGTCATCTCGTTGAAGGTTGTTGGAAAGAACATATCTTTTCATACATTCTACACGTGTTCCACACGTCCCACAAAACAGCTGATGAACTCGCTGTCAAAACAATGTTTTTTTTCAGAAATTTACACACCAGATGAAATAAAAACAAAACAAGCGGCAACAAATTAATTTTGTTTTCGGAAATATTTCGGTGTCAGTTTTATTTTCATGCATGCAGTTGTCATTAAGGTTTTAAAGTGATTTAAAATTTAAATGGGCACATAAAACTTTATAAACGGAGCATACTTTATTATTATTTAAATGTCAATGAAGCCAGGTTGATGTTTGGTGTGAAAGGGTCGAGTTTTCGTCAGTTTTCAGTTTGGTATAACCCCGATATTCTACATAAGATGGAACTGCACCCAGCTCGAGATACAGTGTGGTGTGAATTTTCAATTAGGTACATTGTCGGACCAATACTGAGCCAATACTGAGCCAGGGTGTTGAAAAAGAGTTGGTGGCGGAGGAGCCCTCAATGGGTCAACGGCATAGCTCATATCCCAAAATGGGCTACTGACATCGGTATTTTTCCGGCCCGCTGTCCTAGGGTCAAAACAAGGGCCTGGCGCTCCAGATTGGGGGTTGTGATTTGGGTTAACTACCCATCCACGGAAAAAAGATTATGTTGCGAAGCAACCAAAAGCCTCGGAAAGGACTGATATTATTGTCGACGACCATGCTAAACGAAAAAAGGACAACGACGTTCGTATCTGCTCCTGGAATGTGAGAACATTAAACAGGAGAGGCGCAGGCGAACAACTAGCGGAAGCCCTAAACTGCTAAAAAGCAGACATCACTGCCATCCAGGAAATACGATGGGATGGGCCGGGCAAAAAGAGGATGAAAAACTGTGACATCTACTACGGACCGTGTTATAGTGAGCAGAAACAGCGACTATTCAGATGCGGACTTGTTATAAGTACCAGACTTAGACAAGAAGTCTTATGTTTCCAAGACATTAGCGAACGCATAGTGACAATCCGCATCAAGGCCAAATTCGCCAATATAAGCCTTATATGCGATCACGCCCCAACGCGACGGAGGAAAAAGATGATACAACTAAGGACTGCTTCTACGAACTCCTCGACAAAACCTACGAGCGACTACCAAAGTAAGATGTCAAAATCGTGCTGGGAGATTTTAACGCAAAGGTAGGAAGAGAAAACATCTTTAGCAGTATTGTCGGAAAATATAGCCTACACGACAACACGTCTGGTAACGGACTAAGGCTAATTGACTTCGCTACTGAACGAAATGCCACTATAGCCAGCACACGGTTTCCTCATCTCGATATCCATAAGGGGACATAGCGATCTCCAGATCAACGAACAGTCAACCAAATTGATCACATTGCGATAGACAAGAGGCACGCATCCAGTATTTTGGATGTCCGAACATTCCGAGGGGCTAACATCGACTCGGACCACTACCATGTTGCAGCCAAGGTAAGGATGCGGATATCCACCACGCCACACCAAAGCAGAAATACTGTGTGGAAAAATTTAATGTCGAAAGACTGCAACCGCCCGAAACCGCCAAGACCTTCGCACAACGCGTATCCCTTAACCTCTCGACTCACAACATACCACCAGTATCTAATGGAAAAAATGGCAACGATGCCAATAAGCCATTAGATCAGCCGCAACTGATGTGCTAGGTTTCTCGCGTCCACCAGCAAGAAACCCCTGGTTTGATGAAGAATGCCGACAGATGCTCGCAGCCAAGAACGAGGCCTACAAGTGTAAGCTGCAGGTGAAGATGAGAGCTGCCATTAAGCTCTATAGGCAAAGAAGAAGGGAAGAACACTTTTCAGAAAGAAGAAAAAAGAGAAAGAAAAGCTGCGCGATCGAGGATATAGAGAGGTGCCACTCCAAGAACGATGTTCGCAAGTTTTACAAAAGTGTAGAACGTCAAAGCCCAGGATACAAGGCTCGAACAGAATTCTGTCGAGATGAACAAGGAAATTTCGTTGTTGAGACACAGTCGATGCTGAGAATATGGAAGAACCACTTCTGCAGACTGTTAAACGGCGATGACGAACAATATTCCGCTGTCAGGCAGAACGAACCATTTAATATTGGCTACGGCAGCGAAAACTGCCAACCACCCGACCTAAGTGAAGTGAGGGTAGCAATATCTAAACTGAAGCTCAATAAGGCCGCCGGAAATGACAGCCTTCCCGCTTGTCTTTATAAAGCTGGCGGAGATGACTTGGTAAGTAACATCTACCAACTTATAAGCCAAATCTGGTCGGATGAAAGCATGACTGAAGAATGGAACTTCAGCATCGTTTGCTTGATCCATAAAAAAGGAGACCTTCTGAGCTGCACCAACTCTGCTCAAGTCTGCTCAACATCGCCTACGAGATCCTATCTGGCGTAATGTGTGAACCCCTGAAACCGTTTACCAACAACCTGATCGGCCCTTATCAGTGTGGTTTTAGGCCAGGAAAGTCCACAATCGATCAAATTTTCACACTTCGGCAGATCCTGGAAAAAACCCAAGAAGTCCAAATCGATACCCACCACCTATTTATCGATTTCAAAGCCGCATACGACAGCATTTATAGAGACGAACTGTACAGAGCCATGTCTAGTTTTGGTATACCGCCCAAACTCGTCCGTTTGTGTAGGATGACGATAGAGAATTCTCGCTGCTCCATCAGGGTCGGAAACGACCTCACCGACACATTTGATACCAAAAAAGGATTTAGGCAAGGCGATGCGCTGTCATGTGACTTTTTCAATTTGATTCTTGAGAGGATTGTGCAAAACTCCCGAGCCAACACCAGAGGCACAATTTTCCAAAAATCGGTGCAACTACTAGCATACGCCGACGATATTGAAACAAATTTTCAATTGTAACATTGAAATAAAAAGAGTGAAGTTAATAGCCAGTGTCATTGCAAAGTGTGAACATAAATGCGTAAATTATGGAGATTATTAAGTTCTACTTTTCTCAAACAGCAACGGCTTTGAATTGTTTTATTTGATTTATAATTTGTTCTTAACTTTTACACAAAAAAAATGCCGCCGACTAACACCAATGAATTTGCATTCACACAAATTTTATAGCTGTCAGATAGAGTTTTGGTTCTAAATTAACAATGACGTTGTCGCGAAGTAACCTATACGCCATTGATTTTTAGGAGTAGACACGATCCTGGTGACACTTTTAATATATGCACAGACACTATAAAATACATTTTTAAACTCATTTTCCTAAAGCCAAGGCAAAAGTAAAAATTTAGCTAATTATTAAAAAAAATATTCTCTTGGTTTTAAGATTTGATAAAGGCAATTAAAACCCTTTTAGCAATTAAAAATAATTGGTAGAGAAAGATTTTCAAATCACGTCACTTGCAGAAACATATTTATTTATATTTATTTAATCACTGAAATGTGTTAGCTCTCAAGAACTTTTTTTTATTTGACAAAAACTAAGCACCTGTTTTAACGTGTGTTTTTGCGTAACTATACCCAACTACTAATAATTTGGTTTTTTGGATTTGCTAATGTATGCGAACTATGGGCGCTAAGTTATCTTTGAGTGACGTAGTTTTCTTAACATTTATCATCCTAGATATATAATCGCACATGGTATTGATTAGTCTCTACGCACTGCTCCAAAAAAGATTACGAAATCTAGTAGAAGCGTTCACATTCAAATCGGAGAGTACAGTGCTGTAAAATTTGAATGTAGGACATTGTAGTGATATAATTGTCTGAAAATTAATGAAAATTATAGCATGCTAATTACAAAAAAGGTTGTGTTGACATGGAATCACTATGCTTCAGATTGGTCTTTTAATTTTTTTACATCAATTCGAGAATATGATGTCATGTAAATGGCCTCCGCCACATTTGATTGTCATTTTGAGCCCTTTTTATGGCATTTTCCATCACTTTGGCCAAAACTTCCGGCGATAGGTCCTCACATTCTAGACGGATATTTTCTTTAAGAGCTGCAAGGGTCTGAGGCTTGTTGACATAAACCCGCGACTTCAAAAAGCCCCACAAAAAGAAGTCTGGAGCGGTCAAATCAGGCGATCTTGCTGGCCAGTGCAAATCGCCAAAACGGGAGATTAGGCGCCCGGGAAATGCATCCTTCAGCAAATCGGTTGTGGCACGTGCAAAGTATTGGAAACACATGTTTTCCAATCCCAATTCATCAAGTTGCGGCAAAAAGAACTCGTTGATCATTGCTCTGTAGCGCTCACCATTCACAGTAACCGTTTGGCCCGCGACGTCTTCGAAGAAAAAAGGTCCGATGACTCCTCCAGCGAAAACAGCACACCATACAGTGACTTTGAGCGGGTGTAATGGCTCTTCGTGGGTTACACGCGGATTTTCAGTGCCCCAGAAGCGTAAATTTTGCTTATTTACCTATCCGCTAAGATGGAAATGGGCCTCATCACTCATGATTATTTTTGATGAAAAATCATCTTCCTCTTGGTGGTGATTAAGGATGGCTTGAGCGTATGTTAGGCGCGATTGGCGGTCAGCAGCTAACAGCTGATGCACCGTCTGGACTTTGTACGGAAACATCTTCAAAACTCGTACCAAAACCCGCTGTAAAGACCGTCGACTGGTACCCATTTGCGTGGCACGTCGTCTGGTCGATGTCGACGGCGCTTCCATGACGCCTGGCAGCATCTCGTGTTGTGCAAGTCTCTTCGAGGCGAGCGGCTAAACGTCGCAGTGTTTCACCAGTAGGCGTTGGACGGCTAGGAAATCTGCGACGAAATTCACGTTGTGCCAAAGTCACTGACCGATTATTGCTCAAATAAATAGTCAGCGTCGTAGCGGAAATTTTTTTCGATTTTGTACGATTCGGAGGATTTTTCGTTCGACGTAGATTTCATCGGAATATTTCTTCGGCATTTTGTAATGCATCCCGGCGAATTGCGTTGAGGTGCGTTCAGGAACATTTTTCGTACAATTTCCGACAACTAAGTGCCATTCTTTTTCCGCTTTTTTCCGACACAAATTCTTCGCGGAATTTGTTTGTGCAGCCGTCACGTCTGTGTTGTATTTTTTTTCGATGAAACATACCTCGAATGGAATTTGAACCTCCGACGAAGTATGCGTTGCGGAAAATTGTCAGCTCCGACGGATTCCTCGATAGGGCTGAGTAATCAGACATAGTAAAGTAAATCTTTCGTTGTATTACATTATAGACATTTATTTAGTTTTTGATTAAGGAAAATTATGAAAACGAAAGAATGTAACTTGACAATGGCTTTGAGTCACAATCACAAATTGCCTTCGAAAACATTGAGTTTGTTTAAAAAACAAATGGTTTTCTGTCGCAAATATGAAATATCCTGACAAAAATTATAATTTATTTTCATAGCTAATATCAGCCATTTTGTGATGTTTGGAAAGGGGTTGGATACGTTTTACAGATTTCCGAACAACGTTTTCCCGAGTAACATTTACCCGAATCACAAAATTCCGAAGAACGTTTTACCGGAAAACGATGTCCCGAAACACGTATTCCCGATATTTCCTACCTTTTTTCATATTAAAGTGATCGCAACATTGACAACATACAAATCGTATGGATTTGTTGCTTCAATTAATGAGAATCACGGAGAGCACATTTCATATTAAACAGGACAGCTACACGGATGATTTGTTACCCAAATGGAATTGTATGCCAATTGATGAGAATCACGGAGGACGAACTTTTTAAATTTTAAATTAAATTCTATTTTGAAGAGGTGATTTTTGACTTAAATTTCAATTACTTACATATGCAATAGATAATCGAAATAATTGTCTATAAATCTGTTAATATTATTGTTGCGCAGATATTTTATGTAAAAACAATTTAACGAAGTAGACAGTAGGTATTCTGGGTGGCGGGACCCAAAGCATTTTAGCTCTCTTTCTGGGGACAGTCCGCCGGTGCTTAAGGATAGTGATGCGATTATATGAGGACACAAGCGTTCTCACTCTATCCTCTCACTATCAACTCCTACTCTCACCTCCCCGCTGGTGACTGGTGGGTGCCTAGTACCTCGACTGGAGATGGGGTATTAAACCCCTGTGGAAGGTCGTTAGTGGCACCAAACGAGAGAGGGGGGAGGAGTGTCCTCTCAATAAGGCACTCACTCTCAGGCGGCATCGGAGGAATTCCCTAGATGGAGTCAACGGTGTCGCCTACAGCTGCAGTTTGATCGAACTGGTAGTTCAATCCCTATATGAGCTGCTTCGACATATTTGAACACAAGGTCTATAGGGATTTCTAATACTGAGCCAGGGTATTGGAAAAGAGTTGGTGGCGGAGGAGCCCTCAATGGGTCAACGGCAGCGCTCATACCCCAAAAATGTGCTACTGACATCGGAATTTTTTCCGGCCCGCTGTCCTAGGGTCAAAACAAGGGCCTGGCCCTCCAGGTTGGGTGTTGTGCTTTGGGTTAACTACCCATCCACGGAAAAAAAATATTGTTACGAAGCAACCAATAGCCTCGGAAATGATATTATTGTTGACGACCATGCTAAACGAAAAAAGGACAACGAACTTCGTATCTGCACCTGGAATGTGAGAACATTAAACAGGGCAGGTGCAGGCGAACAACTAGCGGAAGCCCTAAACTGCTACAAAGCAGACATTACTGCCATCCAGGAAATACGATGGGATGGGCCGGGCAAAAAGAGGATGAAAAACTGTGACATCTACTATGGATCGTGTTATAGTGAGCAGAAACAGCGACTATTTGGATGCGGATTTGTTATAAGTGCCAGACTTAGGCAAGAAGTCTTATGTTTTCAAGACATAGGCGAACGCATTGTAACAATCCGCATCAAGGCCAAATTCGCCAACATAAGCATTATATGCGCGCATGCTTCTACGAGCTCCTCGATAAAACCTATGAGCGACTACCAAAGTACGATGTTAAAATCGTGCTGGGAGATTTTAACGCAAAGGTAGGAAGAGAAGACATCTTTAGCAGTACTGTCGGAAAACATAGCCTACACGACAACACGTCTGGTAACGGACTTAGGCTAATTGACTTCGCTACGGAACGAAATGCCACTATAGCCAGCACACGGTTTCCTCACCTCGATATCCACAAGGTCAGTCAACCAAATTGATCACCTTGCGAAAGACAAGAGGCACGCATCCAGTATTTTGGATGTCCGATCATTCCGAGCGGCTAACATTGACTCGGACCAGTACCTTGTTGTAGCCAAGGTAAGGATGCGGATATCCACCACGCCAGAAAAAAACAGAAATACTGTAAAAAATTTAATGTCGAAAGACTGCAATTGCCAGAGACCGCCAAGACCTTCGCGCAACGCGTACCCCTTAACCTCTCGACTCACAACATACCACCAGCATCTAATGTCGAAGAACAATGGCAACGATGCCAACAGATGCTCGCAGCCAAGAACGAGGCCTACAAGACTAAGCTGCAGGTGAAGACGAGAGCTGCCTTTGAGCTCTATAGGCAAAGAAGAAGGGAAGAACATCGGCTTTTCAGCAAGAAGAAAAAAGAGCAAGAAAAGCGCGCGATCGAGGATATAGAGAGGTGCCACTCCAGGAACGATGTTCGCAAGTTTTACCAAAGTGTAAAACGTCAAAGCCAAGGATACAAGGCTCGAACAGAATCCTGTCGAGATGAACAAGGAAATATCGTAGTTGAGACACAGTCGATGCTGAGGATATGGAAGAACCACTTCTGCAGACTGTTAAACGGCGATGACGAACAATATTCCACTGTCAGGCAGAACGATCCATTCAATATTGGCAACGACAGCGAAAACTGCCAACCACCCGACCTAAGTGAAGTAGGGACAGCAATATCTAAACTGAAGCTCAATAATGCCGCCGGAAATGACAGCCTTCCCGTTGAGCTTTATAAAGCTGGCGGAGATGACTTGGTAAGTAACATCCACCAAGCCAAATCTGGTCGGATGAAAGTATGCCTGAAGAATGGAACCTCAGCATCGTTTGCCCGATCCACAAAAAAGGAGACCCTCTGAACTGACCTACAGAGGCATAAGTCTACTCAACATCGCCTACAAGATCCTATCTGCCGTCATATGTGAACGCTTGAAACCGTTTACCAACAACCTGATCGGCCCTTAACAGTGTGGTTTTAGGCCTGGAAAGTCCACAATCGATCAAATTTTCACACTTCGGCAGATCCTGGAAAAAAACCCAAGACGTCCAAATCGATACCCACCACCTATTTATCGATTTCAAAGCCGCATACGACAGCATTTATAGAGACGAACTATACAGAGCCATGTCTTATTTCGGTATACCGTCCAAACTCGTCCGTTTGTGTAGGATGACGATGGAGAATTCTCGCTGCTCCATCAGGGTCGGAAACGACCTCACCGACACATTCGATACCAAACAAGGATTTAGGCAAGGCGATGCGCTGTCAAGTGACTTTTTCAATTTGGTTCTTGAGAGGATTGTGCAAAACTCCCGAGCCAACACCAGAGGCACAATTTTCCAAAAATCGGTGGAACTACTACCATACGCCGACGATATTGACATCATTGGTAGGACTCAACGTGACGTTTGCTAGTATAGACAAGGAAGAGGCGAAAATGGGTTTATCAGTAAATGAGGGTAAGACTAAGTATAAGCTGTCAACACGAAAGTATACACAACATCGACGAATTGGACAGAACGTCACCATTGACAGATATAACTCTGAGGTAGTACGGGACTTTATCTACCTCGGCTCCGCTATTAACTCTGACAACAACTCGTCAGAAATTAAACGAAGAATTACTCTTGCCAATCGCTGTTTCTTCGGGCTAAGATGGCAATTTCGTAACACCTCACTCGAACTTCTAAGGAGATCCTATATAAGACCCTGATCATCCTAGTCCTGCTCTACGGCGCTGAAGCATGGACCGTATCAAAAGCGGATGAAGAAATCCTTGGTCGATTCGAGCGAAAAATTCTTCGGAAAATCGTAGGACCCGTTTGCGTTGACGGGCTATGGAGACGAAGATTTAACCACGAACTATACGAGCTGTACAGCGACATACCCCTAGTCAAAAAGTCCGCATTGGACGTTTAAGATGGCTAGGACATGTAGGAAGAATGGACACCAATACCCCGGCTCGCAGAGTTTTCGATTCCCAGCCAGACGTCGGACGCAGTAGAGGAAGACCTCACCTTAAGTGGCGGGCACAAGTAGAAACCGACCTCGACCAACTTGGAGTGCGCAACTGGAGGCAGTTAGATAAGGACCGGGCTAATTGGAGAGGCATGTTGGTTGAGGCCCAGGTTCATCCCGGACTGTAGCTCCACTTAAGTAAGTGAGTAAGTAAAGCCCACTTTTTGGTGATATTAATTTTAAGGATGGGATGGGATAGGGTATTCGACGATCCGCACAGCGGATTGTAGCCTTCTCATATGTTTTTTATTGGAGTTTCAACTGGAAGTCGATATAGAGAAAACTTCTACTTGCTGTTGAATGGTGGGAGCGTTCAAGGTGGGGTAATTTGAAGGCAATGCAGTGATATTTCCCTTGAGGGGGCTTGCACTTCTTTCAAATGATTTACTTTCAAATGATTTACTGGTAATAATCTTTTAGAAGTAAGTTTTAGCGAATGTGAAGAAGGTAGGTTCTAAAATATTATTCACAGATTTGTTTCTTACTTGTCGAAATTAATATTCTTTTTCTATTCACATTGGTTGTATTTGTATGCGATTACTAACAGTAGAGAAAATAACGTGTAGCCATGATTTCTAACGAAATAGACTTGAATTCGCCGAGCACAATGCGGAACTTCGTAAGCATACGATATTTCGTTAACCGAATTCGCATTTTTCATAGGCGTAGGACCTTAGTACTAAAAAGGGGTAACAAACATCCAACACTTGTTGGATTTCAAAAATGTTCAAATTTTGTTTTATTTGTTTTTTACCGATATAAGAACAAAAGTTTTACCTTTTAAAGTGGCTAGGTCAGTCCAAATACTAACAAATATCGAACTAACAATAAACCGACAAGAACTATGTTCGTTTTTTAAATACAAAATACGTCTATAAGTGCGTAGCAACTGGCGCTTAGATAATAACGCTACGTACTACGTAAACAATCGATCAAAGCAGATAAGGTAACTATGAAATTAAATTATTTTTTTCTGAAATTACAACTCAATTCAGATTTGTTTGAGCTATCAGTGATTGGAAATAAAGCTTTTAGTTGTTTCTCTTAAAAAAATGTGTCTGCTGAATTTACTCATTGTTCTGCAACAAAACAGTGCTGCCAGATATTATAAAATATGTTCTCGCCTAGGACGATTCGAATTGCGTTTTAAAAGGATTTATATTTTTTGCAATGGCTGATTTTTGAAATTTATGCAGTCAATTGGATTAATTGCGATACAAATTTCAATAATTTCACAACTAAATTGCAAGAAAATCCTGAAAATCTGACAGATATGTTATTTTCAGTAAATAAAATGCTGTTGTGATAAAGGGTGATCCATTTCGAGGTTCCCTACTTTTTTAAAGAAAAAAACACAGAAAATTCAAATTTAATGGAGAATGTTTATTATCATTTGAAAGAACATTCTTTGGCATTTATTTTTTGAAGATTATGTCTATCAAATGTTGGCCGTTGCTACGTCGCAGATGGTCCATCGTTTGAGTCCAATTTTCGATCACTCGTTCGAGCATTTCGACTGGTAACTGGCGAATGACATGCATGATGTTTTCCAAGGCCTGAATCGAAGCGGGTTTGTCGGCATAAGCTTTTGACTTTACATATCCCCACAGGAAAAAGTCTAACGGTGTGATATCACACGATCTTGGTGGCCAATCGACCGGCCCAAAACGTGAAATTATGTGCTCATTGAAATGTTCTCTCAATAAGTCCATTGATTGATGCGATGTGTGGGAAGTGGCGCCGTCTTGCTGAAACCAAATGTCGCCGAGATCACGAGCTTCAATTTCAGGCATCAAATAGTCGGTTATCATGGTCCGAGTTGCTGCGAACGGCGCCGAATCGACTCTCCACGGTCTTCGTGTACACTCTCAGCTACGGCCGCTATATTTTCTTCACAGCGTGCTGGACGTGGTCTATTCGGTCGAATATTATCCAATAATGAATGCTGGGTCTCAAAATGGGTGATGGTGTTGCGAATAGTACGCGCAGTAGGCCGATTATGTTGACCATAAGTTGAGCGAAGTGCACGAAACACATTCCTCACAGAACGTGAATTTTCATAATAAAGTTGAACAATTTGTAAACGTTGTTCACGCGTAAGTCTTTTCATTATGAATTGCCAAACAATACTAAACAAAAATAACATGACAGCATGACACGACTCACACGTGATCTGTCAAAAAAGGCTATTGAAAAAAGTATCTCTACTTGGATCACCCGTTATTTGAATTCATGAATGAAGATATCTACATACAAGGTGGCGCAAAAGTAATCCTTCTATCAGAAAATGCTATAAATTTTGCGATTGGCCCCTAATGTCAGTTCTGTTTTGACATTTGTGTAGTAAACACATGCGAAATACACGTTAATAAACAATGTTACGCTACACTGCTCCAGAACGCGGAATATTGGTGACTATTTATTTGAGCAATAATCGGTCGGTGACTTTGGCACAACGTGAATTTCGTCTCAGATTTCCTAGCCGTCCAACGCCTACTGGTGAAACACTGCGACGTTTAGCCGCTCGCCTCGAAGAGACTGGCACAACACGAGATGCTGCCAGGCGTGGCAGACCCCGGAGTAGCCGTTCTGCAGAGAATATTGCTGCTGTAGCCGAAGTTGTTATGGAAGCGCCGTCGACATCTACCAGACGACGTGCCACGCAAATGGGTATTAGTCGACGGTCTTTAAAAAGTCCAGACGGTGCATCAGCTGTTAGCTGCTGACCGCCAATCGCGTCTAACATACGCTCAAGCCATCCTGAATCACCACCAAGAGGAAGATGATTTTTCATCAAAAATAATCATGAGTGATGTGGCCCATTTCCATCTTAGCGGGTACGTAAATAAGCAAAATTTACGCTTCTGGGGCACTGAAAATCCGCGTGTAACCCACGAAGAGCCATTACACCCGCTCAAAGTCACTGTATGGTGTGCTGTTTTCGCTGGAGGAGTCATCGGACATTTTTTCTTCGAAGACGTCGCGGGCCAAACGGTTACTGTGAATGGTGAGCGCTACAGAGCAATGATCAACGAGTTCTTTTTGCCGCAACTTGAGGAATTGGGATTGGAAAACATGTGGTTCCAACAGGATGGTGCAACGGCACACACTGCACGTGCCACAACCGATATGCTAAAGGATGCATTTCCCGGGCGCCTAATCTCCCGTTTTGGCGATTTGCACTGGCCAGCAAGATCGCCTGATTTGACCGCTCCAGACTTCTTTTTGTGGGGCTTTTTGAAGTCGCGGGTTTATGTCAACAAGCCTCAGACCCTTGCAGCTCTTAAAGACAATATCCGTCAAGAATGTGAGGACCTATCGCCGGAAGTTTTGGCCAAAGTGATGGAAAATGCCATAAAAAGGGCTCAAATGACAATCAACTGTGGCGGCGGCCATTTACATGACATCATATTCACGACTTGATGTAAACAAAATTAAAAGACCAAATAAAATAATCCACAAGAAGAATCAAAGTTTTTCATTTTTTTTTAAATTACAGCCAAAAAACATCGGAAGGTTATTTTTGCGCCATCTTGTGCTTTGTATAAATAAAAAAAAAAGGATTTTACGAAATATAGCGAATCAAATGTTTTCGTAACCATCCTTTTCAAAAATTCAATTTTAGTTTATTTTACAACTTGCATTACATTTCCTGATATAAGGAAATATTGATGGTTGGGTGTTGTAGAACAAGGGTAGACTCTGATTGGCTTTTACTTGGCAATGCCCAGGGCGCGCTCTGACTACACTCATTTTTTACCTCCAAGTGGTAACCATCGAGTACTGGTCTCATCCAACCGGATTTGACTTGCTAAGCGATAAGTGCGAGTGTTGATAACAAGACGTAAAACAGCAACACTATAATCACCCTGGTCAGAATGGCGCGGAATGAATACCCGGTCTGCCATCAGAGGCGAACCTAGATAAGCTGCTTCGACATGTTCGGACAACAGGTTATCTAGGAATTTCAAGGGTAAGTCAGGCCCCTGGAACAGAGATGGTGGCGGATGAACCGAAAGGTCAACGGCAGCGCTCAATCCCGTAGTGGATAATGATAGCCCCGTGTCCTAGGCGTATCTAATAAATTGTAACTAGCCCTCCAGGTTGGGGTTTTGCTTTGGGTTAACTACCCACCCATGGAAAAAAAATTATTGTTAGGAAGCAACTAATAGCCTCGACAAGGACTTTCGTATCTGCACCTGGAATGTGGGAACATTAAACAGAAGAGGTGCAGGCGAACAACTAGTAGAAGCCTATATTAGCTACAAAGCAGACATTACTGCCGTCCAGGAAATACGATGGGATGGGACGGGAAAAAAGAGGATGAAGAACTGTGACATCTACTATGGACCGTGTTATAGTGAGCAGATACAGCGTCTATTCGGACGCGGATTTGTCATTAGTGCCAGACTCCTGCAAGAAGTCTTATGTTCCTAAGACATTAGCGAATGCATTCGCCAACATAAGCCTTATATGCGCTCATGCTCCGACGGAGGAAAAAGATGATCCAACTAAGGATTGCTTCTACGAGTTCCTTGACAAATCCTATGAGCGACTGCCAAAGTACGATGTTAAAATCGTGCTGGGAGATTTTAACGCAAAGGTAGGAAGAGAAGACATCTTTAGCAGTACTCTCGGAAAACATAGCCTACACGACAACACGTCTGGTAACGGACTTAGGCTAATTGACTTCGCTACGTAACGAAATGCTACTATAGCCAGCACACGGTTTCCTCACCTCGATATCCATAAGGGGACATGGCGGTCTCCAGATCAACGAACAGTCAACCAAATTGATCACATTGCGATAGACAAGAGACACGCATCCAGTATTTAGGATGTCCGAACATTCCGAGGAGCTAACATCGACTCGGACCACTACCTTGTTGCAGCCAAGGTAAGGGTGCGGATATCCACCACGCCACGCGCGCGATCGAGGATATAGAGAGGTGCCACTCCAGGAACGATGTTCGCAAATTTTACCAATCTTGAATCTTCGTCTCCATAGCCCGTCAACGCAAACGGGACTCGAGTGAGGGCTTTACTACTAAATTGCCATCATAGCCCAAAGAAACAGCGATTGGCAAGAGTAATTCTTCGTTTGATTTCTGACGAGATGTTGTTGTCAGAGTTAATAGCGTAGCCGAGGTAGACAAAGTCCCGTACTGCCTCAAAGTTATATCTGTCAATAGTGACGTTCTGCCCAATTCGTCGATGTTGTGTGTCCTTTCTTGTTGACAGCATATACTTTGTCTTACCCTAGCAAACGTGGCTATGACATCACGTTGAGTCCTACTAATGATGGCAATATCGTCGGCGTATGCTAGTAGTTGCACCGATTTTTGGAAAATTGTGCCTCTAGTGTTGGCTTGGGAGTTTTGCACAATTCTCTCAAGAATCAAGTTGAAGAAGGCACATGACAGCGCATCGCCTGCCTAAATCCTTTTTTCGTATCGAATGTGTCTCCATCGTCATTCTACACAAACCGACGAGTTTGGGCGGTATACCAAAACTAGACAAGGCTTTGTATAGTTCGTCTTTATAAATGCTGTCGCATGCGGCTTTGAAAAATAGGTGGTAGGTATCGATTTGGACTTCTTGGGTTTTTTTCAGGATCTGCCGAAGTGTGAAAAGTTGATCGGTTGTGGACTTTCCTGGCCTTAAACCACACTGATAAGGGCCGATCAGGTTGTTGGTAAACGGTTTCAGGCGTTCACATTACGGCAGATAGGATCTTGTAGGCGATGTTGAGGAGACTTATGCCTCTGTAGTTGGCGCAGTTCAGAGGTCTCCTTTTTTCTAGATCGGGCAAACGATGCTGAGGTTCCATTCTTCAGGCATATTTTCATCCGACCAGATTTGGCTTATGAGTTGGTGGATGTTACTTACCAAGTCATCTCCGCCGGCCTTATAAAGTTCAGAGGGAAGGCCGTCATTTCCGGCAGCCTTATTAAGCTTGAGTTTAGATATTGCTATCCTCACTTCACTCAGGTCGGGTGGTTGGCAGTTTTCGCTGTCGTTGCCAATATTTAATGATTCGTTCTGCCTGACAGCGGAATGTTGTTCGTCATCGCCGTTTAACAGTCTGCAGAAGTGGTTCTTCCATATCCTCAGCATCAACTGGGTCTTAACTACGATATTTCCTTGTTCATCTCGACAGGATTCTGTTCGAGCCTTGTATCCTTGGCTTTGACGTTTTACACGTTTTACATCGTTCCTGGAGTGGCACCTCCCTGTATCCTCGATCGCTCTTTTTTCTTCTTGCTGAAAAGCCGATGTTCTTCCCTTCTTCTTTGAGTATAGAGCTCAATGGCAGCTCTCGTCTTCACCTGCAGCTTAGCCTTGTAGGCCTCGTTCTTGGCTGCGAGCATCTGTCGGCATTCCTCATCAAACCAGGGGTTTCTTGCTGGTGGGCGCGAGAAACCTAGCACATCAGTTGCGGCTGATCTAATGGCCTGTTGGCATCGTTGCCATTGCTCTTCGACATTCGATGCTGGTGGTATGGTGTTAATCGAGAGGTTAAGGGATACGCGTTGCGCGAAGGTCTTGGCTGTCTCTTGCGATTGCAGTCTTCCGACATTAAATTTTTTCACAGTATTTCTGGATTGTTGTGTCGTGGTGGATATCCGCATTCTTACCTTGGCTGCTACAAGGTAGTGATCCGAGTCGATGTTAGCTCCTCGGAATGTTCGGACATCCAAAATACTGGATGCGTGCCTCTTGTCTATCGCAATGTGATCAATTTGGTTGAGTGTTCGTTGATCTGGAGACCGCCATGTCCCCTTATGGATATCGATGTGAGGAAACCGTGTGCTGGCTATAGTGGCATTTCGTTCCGTAGCGAAGTCAATTAGCCTAAGTCCGTTACCAGACGTGTTGCCGTGTAGGTTATATTTTCCGACAGTACTGCTAAAGATGTCTTCTCATCCTACCTCTACGTTAAAATCTCCAAGCACGATTTTGACATTTTACTTTGGTAGTCGCTCGTAGGTTTTGTCAAGGAGCTCGTAGAAGCAGTCCTTAGTTGTATCATCTTTTTTCTCCGTCGCGTCGGGGCGTGATCGCATATAAGGCTTATATTGGCAAATTTGGCCTTGATTCGGATTGTTTCAATGCGTTCGCTAAAGTCTTGGAAACATAAGACTTCTTCCCTAAGTCTGGCACTTATAACAAATCTGCATCCGAATAGTAGCAATTTCTGCTCATGCTAACTATAACACGGTCCATAGTAGATGTCACAGTTTTTTAGCCTCTTTTTTCCCGGCCCATCCCAACGTATTTCCTGGATGGCAGTAATGTCTGCTTTGTAGCAGTTTAGGGGTTCCGCTAGTTGTTCGCCTGCACCTCTTTTGTTTAATGTTCTCACATTCCAGGTATGCAGATACGAACGTCGTTGTCTTTTTTCGTTTAGCAGGGTCGCAACAGTAATATCAGTCATTTCCGAGGCTATTAGTTGCTTCGTAACAATGGTTTTTTTCCGTGAGGATAAGACCAATACCCGATGGTTACCATTTGGAGGTTTAGTCAGCGTTGCGAGCACTGGGCATAGCCAAGTTAAAGCCAATCAGGGTCTACCCTCGTTCTACAACATCCAACCATTTTTATTTGCATTTACCATCAAACAGCCCCACCAATACATAAATACTTAAAAGTTTGTGAATTGCTTAGTCATAAATTTGTTTTGAAATCTCTTTCTGGTTTGCATATAACGCTCACTCTCTGGTATCAATGAGTGATAAGGACCTCTGATAATTCTTATGAACGCTCGTGAATAGTTGGGACATACGTTATATTCATTGGTGCGTACCAACCTTAGTACTCTCTTGTGGAATAGGCTACGATTTAATCACAGATAAACTAAAGAATCTATTTTCACAATCTTAATTCATAGTTCTTATCAACTCTTGAAAATCAACGAGAGTAGTCTTTTTAAGAATCATTGTAGTTTTTAAAGAAGCTTTTCGTGACTTTCAGTACCTGCAATGATTAGGCAAAATATATTGATAAGATAGCCCACAACCATGAAACCTACTATAAGCGAGAACCAAAATGCCTTCAATTTCAGTGTGCTTTCGACAACCAGTGTGAAAATGTCCAATTCAGAGTACAATGCTGACGAATTGACTCCTCCAGTATGGATGGACAAGGAGTTTATTCGAAAGGTTCTCAGAAGTTCAGAGAATGATGACCATATTGAGGTAAGTCTTGGTGTAACTTTTGACATAATTAAATAAGCCCCGCAAAGAGTCATTGTGACCTTTATGAAATTTAGGGAAAATGTTCAAAATGAAAAAAAAGGCCGAAATGCCCCTTTTTGTATGAAAAATGTATCAATTCCGTCACCGTTTTTGTAAATTATAAGCTGCGATCTAAACTAAATCTTCCTTCCACCAAACATTGTAAATTTTTTGTTTCACAGCTGATTGACCTCAAATTATCTCCCGCCACCGCATTAGGCGATCACTTTGCAACGATCATGTTTCGTGCAACGGTTGACTATCGCCTTGGTAGCGGTGAAATCGCCTCAAAGTCCATGATTATCAAGACCATGGCAGAAGAGGAAGGTATCAAGAAGGAGCTCCTTGAGGAATCATCCATCTTCAAGACCGAATCACAAATGTATCGTGAAACAATTCCAAAGTTCGAGGAACTCTTGAGAAAAGCTGGAGATGATACAAAACTTGGAGCAAGGTAAGTTATTTTTAGTCTTTTAAATGTTAAGGGTTTTCGGTAAACAAAGCAATGGTCTAAAATTTTTTCATTTTAACGCTCAAAGCTTGTACGCGAACATTGATGAGTTTCGGGATCTGTTCGAGGGATCCAAAACAGTTGTCATTTGTGTTTCCGAATCCTGGTTAGCTGATCACATCAAAGATTTTATGTGCTGTCCCATGGGGTATAGAGTTTTTCGTACGGATCGGAAAGGTCGTGTCGGGGGTGGTGTAGCGATATTTGTAAAGGAACATATTAAATGCAATCTTAAGGTTCGATCGGCATTTTACAGTAGCATTGAATACATGTTTATTGAGCTACTCGGTGATGAAGGTAAACTTTTGTTGGGTACAGTGTATCGGCCTAATAGTAACGTGGACATTCGTCCCTTCATATCTCTGATGGAAGAAATTCCTTGTACTTGTTCTAATATTATCATTTGTGGTGACTTTAACTGCAATATTCTGTTAGACAAAGTATGAGCATGCTTAATTTGCGGGCTGTTAATGTTACATCACCAACTCATTTCGGAGGTGCTATACCCACCCTTTTAGATGTGTTTTGGGTTGGACTTTCAAAAACCTTTTTTTTATGATCAATTATCGCCTTTGCGTTCTCGATTATGACTTAATTTACTTAACCTACGACTTTGCTGTTACGATCGTCAATACATTTACATTTCGAAATTTTCGTAATATTAACTACCCTTTACTAGAAGAACATGCAAGAGCCATACGCTGGGACTCTGTCTATTACTTAACATCACCTGATGAACAGGTTGAATTTCTCAACGAAAACATCAAACAATTTTTCAATCATCACGTTCCTTTGATAACTAAAACCGTACAACCTAAAGAACAGCCATGGTTCACTGCACATATTCGCCAACTTATTTACCTGCGAGATCAGGCTTATAACCGTTGGAAACGATTCCGCCTTGATGAGTTGAGAGAAACTTACTGTTCTCTTCGAAACCAAGTAGTAATGGAAATTAGAAATTCAAAGTCCCAAGTATTTTTGAACCAACTCAATCCCTCTCTTGGTTGCCGTAAAGTATGGAGTAATCTCCGTAGCATTGGCATCGCTAAGCCAAAGTCCAGCCGCTTTGAAAATGCTGATTGTAATGCTCTTAATCGGCAGTTTGCATCCTCTACCTCTAATTTGTTGAACTTAGCAAGAAACTCGCAGAGGCTTTTAACAAATCAAGCAGAATCTATAGTACCCTCTTTTGGTTTTAGAAATGTCAATTTTGCTGAGGTCGTTGAAAGCCTGCTCTCTATAAAATCTTCCGCAACTGGACTCGACCATATAAATCCTCGATTCATAAAGCTCATATTGCCAATCCTTATACCATACATTACCCATACTTTCAATTCGATTCTAACATCTGGTGAATACCCGTCACAATGGAAATTGACTAAAGTAGTACCCACACCAAAAAATGCAAAGGGTACCGACTTTAGGCCCATTTCAATAATATCTTTTCTTTCGAAATCGTTTGAAAGGATTTTACAGAAGCAAATGAACCTTTTTCTTGATACCAACAATTTGATGACAACACTACAATCGGGTTTTAGGAAGGGCCATAGTTGTATAACCTCCTTAGTGAACGTCATCGAAGATTTAAGACAAAAGATGGATGAAGACAAGGTGACCTTTTTAGTGTTGCTAGATTTTTCGAAGGCGTTTGACACTGTGGTTCACACAAACCTGTGTGATAAGCTGCGTCAGCTATTTAACTTCTCATACGATGCTGTCAAATTAGTTGCTTCGTACCTCTCAGGTAGAAGGCAAATCGTTCAAGTGGCTTACGTTCGATCGGATCCCAAATGGTTTTCCACAGGGATCCATTTTGGGCCCACTGCTATTTTCAATGTATGTCAATGATCTACCATCTATCATCAACCAGAGTAAGGTTCAGATGTATGCCGATGACGTGCAGTTGTACTTGAGTTCTGATCTCGGTCTTATTGAACATGGTGCTGCTTGTGTTAATCAGGATCTTGAAAATATTGCGCGCTGGTCTGAAACAAATGGTCTTTTGTTAAACCCTGCAAATTCTAAGTGTCGTGTCATCTCAAGAAATTCTTTCTTTCCTTCTGTGATTTTAAGTAATTCTCCTATTGAATATGTTGAGACGGCCAAAAATCTTGGTATGGTATTTAACCGGAAACTAACCTGGGATAATCACATAAATGTTGCGACTGGTAAAACATATGCGGTTCTTCGAACGTTATGGGCAACAAAAGCCTTCACCCCCTTAAAAATTCGTCTCATGCTAGCCAAAACGCTGGTTATACCAAAATTGTTGTACGGGTGTGAAGTTTTTGCCAATTGCAGTTTCGTCAGCAAAAGAAAACTGCAGGTCGATTATAATAACACCGTTCGGTATGTTCTTGGACTTAGAAGGTACGACCGTGAGTCGCACTTCTCAAATAGCCTTTTTAACATGTCGTTTGATAGCCTACTTCAGTTCCGCACTTTAACCTTTCTCTCAAACATGCTGATAACACGACAACCTCACGGTCTGTACGAAAAACTGGTTATGCCTACCTCAATCAGGTCTTGTCAGTTGATTTCTCCGCGTTACTCTTCCCATACATCTGAGCGACAATTTTTTATTAACTCTATTCGTCTGGGGAACTCTTTACCGCGTCCCATTAGAAGAATTGATAACACAAGAAGGTTTAAATATGAATTAAGAAAGTATCTTGCATTTTTGAATTCATCTTAATTGTATTAATAATGAGTTTTTAGTATTGACCACGTGGTATAAATACATAACATTTTTGAATTATATCGTCTTCCTCAGTAACTTTTTTTTCCTGCCGAATATAGCTTATCACTAGTTTATAAGATATTTTATCTTAAAGTGTATAGGCATTACAAAATATGAATAAAATGAAATGAAAATTAAAGCTTCTTTCTCCAAATGGGATTGTTTATAGAATGCTCTACTCTGCGATGGAACCAAAACAATTGCTTATCTTTGAAGATCTCTGCCCACAGGGCTATGAAGTCATCCGCGATCGTATGCTAAATTTGGAAGAAACCAAAGCTGCTTTTTTGAAACTCGCAAAATGGCATGCTGTTAGCTACAAACTGGGTCTAGACTCAGATCCGATTGTGACAAGTTTGCGAGAAGGCCTTATTGATATGCCAAACTTTAGTACCCTGGAATATGTAACCAAAGGTGTTGAGCAATTTACAAATATGCTGACTACCATGGGTGATTTCGACAGCTACATACCTCCAATAGAAGAAGTTGGAAAAGATTTGATTCCAAGGGTAACAGACATATTCCATGCTGCACAGAACGGCGAGGAGGGTATTTTCGTTCTAAATCATGGCGATTTTCATCTGAAGAATATGATGTTCAAAAAACGGGAAGATGGCAGCATTGATGATGTTATGTTGGTAAGTCCAAAAATCAGCCATTAATGTTGAACGGTCTTCATTTATTTGTATTTCTCAGGTCGATTTCCAAATGTGTTTCTATGGACCGGCTACAATTGATTTGACCTATGCAACATTTTCACTCTTCAATGAGGATGTGCGACGAAACCACCGTGACGAAGTTATCTATTATTATATCACAAATTTTCTAGATACTTTGAGAAAGATTGGGTTTAGTGAAAAGACTCCGACAGTGGCTGAGTTTCACATAGAGTTTATTAAAAATAGAAAGTTTGGTAAGTGCTGGTATAAATACTTTCAGGTATCAATTGACTGGAACTTACTTTTTTCAGAAATGTTCATGCTGACGACTTTCTTTCCCCTATTCAATGCGTTTCTACGGCCGAAAGAATATGATCTTACACAGACTATAAGTTCAAACGAATATCGGTCCAAATTATATCAACTTCCACATTATATTGACGAAATTAGAGAGACTTTGCCAAAATATTTGCATAAGGGATATCTTAACTAATTGGCGCCTTGGGTCGTTTTATTTTCTTACTTAATGTTAACAATGTCGAAATAAAGCGCTGTACCTGAGTATTTGAAATGTCTTACTTACTTAAGCGACGCTTCAGCCCGAAACTACCCTGTTAGCACTTCAAGTTGGTTGAGTGCGCCTGCCACCTGGCTGTGAATTGAAGACTTAAATTGTCAATAATCAACATTTTGTCTGACATTCTGTTTCCAAGCAGCGAAAAACTCCCAAGATGGAGTCAACGGTGGCGTCTACACTCCCAGTTAGGCAGTTAGAAAAACCTAAACGATCTGCTTCGACATATTCGGACAACAGGTCATTAGAAAATCTCAAGCGTAAATCAGACCCCTTGAACAGTGATGGTGGCGGATTATCCGAAAGGCCAATGGCTGTGCTCAATCCAGTAGTGGATACTGATGGACCCGGGTATCGAATAAATTGGAACTGGCCATACAGGTAAGGGGTTGTGCGTTGGGTTAACTACCCACCCATGGAAAAAACAATTGTTACGAAGCAACTAATAGCCTCGGAAAGGACTGATATTACTGTTGACGACCCTACTAAACGAAAAAAGACAAAGAAGTTCGCATCTGCATCTGGAATGTGAGAACATTAAACAGGAGAGGTGCAGGCGAAGAACTAGTAGAAGCCCTAAACTACTACAATGCAGACGTTACTGCCATCCAGGAAATACGATGGTATGGGCCGTGCAAAAAGAGGATGAAAAACTGTGACATCTACTATGGACCATGTTATAGTGAGCAGAAACAGCGAGTCTTATGTTTTCCAGGCATTAGCGAACGCATTGTAACAATCCGCATCGGCAACATAATCCTTATATGCGCTCATGCTCCGACGGAGGAAAAAGATGATCAACTAAGGATTGCTTCTACGAGCTTCTCGACAAAACCTATGAGCGACTACCAAAGTAAGATGTCAAAATCGTGCTGGGAGATTTTAAAGCAAAGGTAGGAAGAGAAAACATCTTTAGCAGTATTGTCCAAAAATATAGCCTACACGACAACAGGTCTGATAACGGACTTAGGCTAATTGACTTCACTACGTAACGAAATGCCACTATAGCCAGCACACGGTTTCCTCACCTTGATATCCATAAGGGGACATGGCGGTCTCCAGATCAACGAACAGTCAACAAAATTGATCACATTGCGATACAGAGGAGGCACGCATCCAGTATTTTGGATGTCCGAACATTCCGAGGGGTTTACATCGACTCGGACCACTACCTTGTTTTAGCCAAGGTAAGGATGCGGATATCCACCACGCCACAACAAACCAGAAATACTGTGAAAAAAATTTAATGTCGAAAGACTGCAATCGCAAGAGACCGCCAAGGCCTTTGCTCAACGCGTATCCCTTAACCTCTCGCCTCAAAACATACCACCAGCATCTAATATCGAAGAACAATGGCAACGATGCCAACAAGCCATTAGATCAGCCGCAATTGATGTGCTGAGTTTCTCGCGGACACCAGCAAGAAACCCCTGGTTTGATGAGGAATGCCGACAGATGCTCGCAAGCAAGAACGAGGCCTACAAGGCTAAGCTGCAGGTGAAGACGAGAGCTGCCATTGAGCTCTATATGCAAAGAAGAAGGGAAGAACATCGGCTTTTCAGAAAGAAGAAAACAGAGCAAGAAAAGCTCGCGATCGAGGATATAGAGAGGTGCCACGCCAGGAACGATGTTCGCAAGTTTTACCAAAGTGTAAAACGTCAAAGCCAAGTATAAAAGGCTCGAACAGAATCCTGTCGAGATGAACAAGGAAATATCGAAGTTGAGACACAGTCGATGCTGAGGATATGGAGGAACCACTTCTGCAGACTGTTAAACGGCGATGACGAACAACATTCCGCTGTCAGACGAATCTCTTAACATTGGCTACATCAGCGAAAACTGCCAACCACCCGACCTAAGTGAAGTGAGGATAGCTATATCTAAATTCAATCTTAATAAGGCCACCGGAAATGACGGCCTGCCCGCTGAGCTTTTTAAAGCTGGCGGATGTGACTTGGTAAGTACCATCCATTAACTTATTAGCCAAATCTGGTCGGATGAAAGCATGTCTGAAGAATGGAACCTCAGCATCGTTTGCCCGATCCATAAAAAAGGAGACCCTCTGAACTGCGCCAACTACAGAGGCATAAGTCTGCTCAACATCGCCTAAAAGATCCTATCTGCCGTAATATGTGAACGCCTGAAACCGTTTATCAACAACCTGATCGGCCCTTATCAGTGTGGTTTTGGCCCAGGAAAGTCCACAACCAATCAAATTTTCACACTTCGGCAGATCCTGGAAAAAACCCAAGAAGTCCAAATCGATACCCACCACCTTTTATCGATTTCAAAGCCGCATACGACAGCATTTATAGAGACGAACTATACAGAGCCTTGTCTAGTTTTGTTATACCGCCCAAACTCGTCCGTTTGTGTAGGGTGACGATGGAGAATTCTCGCTGCACAATCAGGGTCGAAAACGACCTCACCGACACATTCGATACCAAAAAAGGATTTAGGCAAGGCGATGCACTCTCATGTGACTTTTTCAATTTGATTCTTGGGAGGATTGTGCAAAACTCCCGAGCCAACACTAGAGGCACAATTTTCCAAAAATCGCTGCAATAAGCATACGCCGACAATATTGACATCATTGGTAGGACTCAACGTGATGTCATAGCCACGTTTGCTAGTATAGGGAAGGAAGCCGCAAAAATGGGTTTAGCTGTAAATGAGGGTAAGGCTATGTATATCCTGTCAACTCGAAAGGACACACAACATCGACGAATTGGACAGAAAGTCATCATTGACTTATATAACTTTGAGGTAGTACGGGACTTTGTCTACATCGGCTCCGCTATTAACTTTGACAACAACATCTCGTCAGAAATCAAACGAAGAATTACTGTTGCCAATCGCTGTTTCTTCGGGCTAAGAAGGCAATTTAGTAGTAAAGCCCTCACTCGAACTACTAAGGAGATCCTATATAGGACCCTGATCATCCCAGTCCTGCTCTACGGCGCTGAAGCATGGACCGTATCAAAAGCGGATGAAGAAATCCTTGGTCGATTCGAGAGAAAAATTCTTCGGAAAATCTTCGGTCCCGTTTGCGTTGACGGGCTATGGAGACGAAGATTCAACCACAAACTATACGAGCTGTACAGCGACATACCCCTGGTCAAAAAACTCCGCATTGGACGTTTAAGGTGGCTAGGACATGTAGAACGAATGGACACCAATACTCCGGCTCGCAGAGTCTTCGATTCCCAGCCAGGCGTCGGACGCAGTAGAGGAAGACCTCGCCTTAAGTGGCGCGCACAAGTAGAAACCGACCTCAACCAAGTTGGAGTGCGCAACTGGAGGCAGTTAGCTATGGACCGGGCTAATTGGAGAGGCATGTTGGTTGAGGCCCAGGTTCATCCCGGACTGTACCGCCACTTAAGTAAGTAAGTAAGTTTATGTTCTTTGTTCAATTGGAATGGAATATTTACATCATGGTGCATTTAGCCCTAGTGTGACCAACTGTCATAACTTGTATTGGGATGCGGATTCGTAGTGGGAAATCGGCTTAGGACAAAAGTCATTGACTTCAAGCCGATAAGTGATCGCCTTTCTGTGATCTGCATCAAAGCTACGTTCCAAAACATAATCCTAATATGTGCACTCGCCCCAACTGACGAGGCTGAATATCCCATCAAGGAGCCTGTCCGGAATATGATGTTAAAGTTGTCCTCGGGGATTTCAATGCTAAAGTCGGAAAGGAAAACTTCTTTGGCGGTATAGTTGGTAAGCACAGAATCCATGAAACGACAACAGACAACGGCTATAAGTAGATAAGTAGCACTAGGTTCCCAAGGCTAAGGATCCATGCAGCAACCAGGCGCTCTCCAGACGGTCGAACCGCCAACCAAATCGGTAATCGATGCGAGGCACGCATCCAACATCCTCGACGTGCATACATTCCGAGGGGCAAACGTCGACTCTGACCATTTTCTTGTCGCGGCTAAATTCAGAGCTCGACTGTCCAACGAGAAGAAGCTGCGAACTGCACAGAAGATGAAATTCGACGTTGGACGCCTTAGCACACCTGGAGTACCCAGAGCCTACAGTGAGCGACTGAGTATGAAACTCTCCTCTGTGCACTCACCTACCACAGACGCCAACAATCAGTGGTGCCAGTATCGCGACATCATCAAGGAGGTAGCCGAAACCACTGTAGGGTACCAGCCACCCCCGAGAAAGAGCCAGAAGATGCACACAAGAAAGCGCTGCAGCGCAAAACAAGGGCAGCGAGAGAAGAGTATCGAGCCAGGAGAAGGTAGGAAAAGAAGACCCTGCTTAGAAAGAAGAGAGCCTACGCAGCCTCCCAGCTCAAGGAGATCGAAGAGTCGCGCGATCATAACAACATCCGGAGGTTTTATAAAAAAACCCAAGCAACTGGCTGCTGGCTAGAACGCAGGCTCTTCGAGACAGCGAAGGAAACCAAGTCACCGAAGCGCAGGGAATAGTAGATGTGTTAAGCAGCATTTCCAACAGCTACTAATTGGGCCTCATGTAGAGAGAGTGATAGGGTAAGAAAGGAACCAATGTCCAGTCAATGAAGAGCTAGTTCCACCACTTAGTATAGAAGAAGTCGGCCTAGCTATAAAAAAGCTTAAGAACAACAAAGCCGCAGGTTCTGATGGCTTACCAGCGGAGCTTATTAAAGACGGTGGTGATGTTTGGTAGGGAGCATGCACAGAATCAACGAAGTATGGGTGGAAGAAAACATGCCCGATGACTGGACTATCAGCTCCATATGCTTAATCTACAAAAAAGGCGATCCTATGTCTTGCAAGAACTGTCGAGGCATATGCCTGCTAAATGTCGCATGCAAGATCATATCCAACGTACTGTGTGAACGTTTAAAACCGTGTGGCTTCCAGCCCGGAAGATCGACTATAGACCCAATTTTCACGCTGAGGCAAATCCTGGAAAAGACCAACGAATTTCAAGTCGAAACTCAACACCTATTCATCGACTTCAAAGCCGCGTATGATAGAATGCATCATCAGGGGCTCTATATGGCGATGGCCGAATGCGGAACCCCGGCAAAACTGATTTTGAAGGGTGCTGTTTCAATTGATTTCGACCCCCTTTCCATGTAACTTCCAACCCTTTATTTATAAAGAAAAAAATAACAACCAGCGAAGGGTTAAGTGCTGCCAAATTTAAATAATTAAACTCATGTCCGTTAAAAAAAAATTCATTGCATGCTTGACAATCAATCAAAATAGTTAAAAATAAAAAAAAAAGTTGTAGAAACTGTTTAAAATAGCTTTAACGAGAAACAGCTGATTCACAAGTTTACTGAACTTTTCCTGTTTCACTCGAGTTGACAGATTGATAATCTTCATTAGCTGTGGTTTGGTGACAGGTGATTGCAAAAGCTTTCAGTCAGTTGACGATAGATTCTCTTTGAACAAATGTTGCTGCCAAATTTAGCAATAATGGTGAAATTTATTTCAATATGGAGAGATTCAATCAGTGTATAGATACAGAAATACATTTACAAATATGTTGATAAGATCGAGCACTTAAAACTTATAAATAGTAAGAGAATTATCGGTTTCAAGTTCAGTGTGACTTCTACAAGAAGAGTGTGAAAATGTCCGATTTGGAATACAACGCTGACGAGTTAACTCCACCAAAGTGGATAGACAAGGAGTTTCTTCAGCATGTTCTACGAACTTCCGAGCATGATGATAATATTGAGGTGAGTATTGGTTTGTCATTTGATAAAATTGACAAATAGCGTGTTCTACTTACCGATCCCTCTGAGATTTTCCTACGATGCCAAATATGGGATTTTTTGATTCAGTGGAACAACATTCTCAGCAGTGATTAGCTTTTTGCTGTCAAAACAACAATTTCTCTTAGTTAATAACAACGATGACACATCCATACAAAGTAACCAACTGCAGTTTAGTAGCAGAAAGAGTGAGAAGGGGAATCAAACAAATTTAAGTGCCAGTATATTGCATCCGCTTTTGATACGGTCCATGCTTCAGGCCGTAGAGCAGGACTGGGAAGATCAGGGTCTTATATAGGATCTTTTTAGTAGTTCAAGTGATGGCTTCTTAGCCCGAAGAAACAGCGGTTGGCAAGAGTAATTCTTCGTTTGATTTCTGACGAGATGTTGTTGTCAAAGTTAATAGCGGAGCCGATGTAGACAAAGTCCCGTACTACCTCAAAGTTATATAAGTCAATGATGACTTTCTGTCCAATTCGTCGATGTTGTGTGTCCTTTCGAGTTGACAGGATATACATAGCCTTACCCTCATTTACAGCTAAACCCATTTTTGCGGCTTCCTTCCCTATACTAGCAAACGTGGCTATGACATCACGTTGAGTCCTACCAATGATGTCAATATTGTCGGCGTATGCTTATTGCACCGATTTTTGGAAAATTGGGCCTCTAGTGTTGGCTCGGGAGTTTTGCACAATCCTCTCAAGAATCAAATTGAAAAAGTCCCATGACAGCGCATCGCCTTGCCTAAATCCTTTTTTGGTATCGAATGTGTCGGTGAGGTCGTTTCCGACCCTGATGGAGCAGCGAGAATTCTCTATCGTCATCCTACACAGACGGACGAGTTTGGGCGGTATACCAAAACTAGACATGGCTCTGTACAGTTCGTCTCTATAAATGCTGTCATATGCAGCTTTGAAATCGATGAATAGGTGATGGGTATCGATTTGGACTTCTTGAGTTTTTTTTCCAGGATCTGCCGAAGTGTGAAAATTTGATCGGTTGTGGACTTTCCTGGCCTAAAACCACACTGATACGGGCCGATCAGGTTGTTGGTAAACGGTTTCAGGCGTTCACATATTACGGCAGATAGGATCTTGTAGGCGATGTTGAGGAGACTTATGCCTCTGTAGTTGGCGCAGTTCTTCATGCATTCTTTCATCCGACCAGATTTGGCTTATGAGTTGGTGGATGTTGCTTACCAAATCATCTCCGCCAGCTTTATGAAGCTCAGCAGGAAGGCCGTCATTTCCGACGGCCTTATTAAGCTTGAGTTCAGATATTGCTATCCTCAATTCTTTTAGGTCGGGTGGTTGGCAGTTTTCGCTGTCGTTGCCAATATTAAATCGTCCGTTCTGCCTGACAGCGGATTGTTGTTCGTCATCGCCGTTTAACAGTCTGCAGAAGTGGTTCTTCCATATCCTCAGCATCAACTGTGTCTCAACTACGATATTTCCTTGTTCATCTCGACAGGATTCTGTTCGAACCTTGAAGCCTTCGCTTTGACGTTTTTCACTTTGGTAAAACTTGCGAACATCGTTCATGGAGTGGCACAGCTCCATATCCTCGAGCGCGTGCTTTTCTTGCTCTTTTTTCTGCTTTCTGTAAAGCCGATGTTTTTCTCTTCTTCTTTGCCTCTAGAGCTCAATGACAGCTCTAGTCTTCACCTGCAGCTTAGCCTTGTAGGCCTCGTTCTTGGCTGCGAGCATCTGTCGGCATTCCTCATCAAACCAGGGGTTTCTTGCTGGTGGGCGCGAGAAACCTAGCACATCAGTTGCGACTGATCTAATGGCTTGTTGGCATCGTTGCCATTGTTCTTCGACATTAGATGCTGGTGGTATGTTGTGAGTCGAGAGGTTAAGGGATACGCGTTGCGCGAAGGTCTTGGCGGTCTCTGGCGATTGCAGTATTTCGACATTAAATTTTTTCACAGTATTTCTGTTTTTTGTGGCGTGGTGGATATCCGCATCCTTACTTTGGCTACAAAAATGGGTTTAGCAGTAAATGAGGGTAAGACTAAGTATATGCTGTCAACACGAAAGGACACACAAAATCGACGAATTGGACAGAACGTCACCATTGACAGATATAGCTTTGAGGTAGTACGGGACTTTGTCTACCTCGGCTCCGCTATTAACTCTGACAACAACATCTCGTCAGTAATTAAACGAAGAATTACTCTTGCCAATCGCTGTTTCTTCGAGCTAAGAAGGCAATTTAGTAGTAAAGCCCTCACTCGAACTACTAAGGAGATCCTATATAAGACCCTGATCATCTCAGTCCTGCTCTACGGCGCTGAAGCATGGACCGTATCAAAAGCGGATGAAGAAATCCTTGGTCGATTCGATAGAAAAATTCTTCGGAAAATCTTCGGTCCCGTTTGCGTTGACGGGCTATGGAGACGAAGATTCAACCACGAACTATACGAGCTGTACAGCGACATACCCCGAGTCAAAAAACTCCGCATTGGACGTTTGAGATGGCTAGGGCATATAGAAAGAATGGACACCAATACTCCGGCTCGCAGAATCTTCGATTCCCGGCCAGACGTCGGACGCAGTAGAGGAAGACCTCGCTTAAGTGGCGCGCACAAGTGGCGCGCCGAGCTCAACCAACTTGGAGTGCGCAACTGGAGGCAGTTAGCTAAGGACCGGGCTAATTGGAGAGGCATGTTGGTTTGAGGCCCAGGTTCATTCCGAACTGTAGCGCCACTTAAGTAAGTAAGTAAGTAAGTTACCACGGCGCAGTACTGCTTTCTCCCTGCTTTCCACCTTGTTCCAGATATAGCTTCTCGTGCTATGCTTGTATCGCATCGGTGGTACTTCTTTTCTTTCTGAAGCCGTATTGTTGGTTGGAAAGCCCGTTATGTCCTTCGGTGTACTGGTCAAGTCTTTGGCGAATGATATTTTTGCAGTACTTTCCCTAATGTGTCTAGCATGCATAGCGGTCGATATGACGATGGTTGTTCTGGTGACTTATTACCTTTTGGTAGTAGTACCAGCCTTTGTCTTTTCCATTGTCTTGGGAATTTTCCTTCTTCCAGGCATGTGGCATAAAGGATTGCAAACACCTCTGGGCGTGTTTTGATGGCTAACATCCATCCCTGGGGCCTTGTTGCTTTTACTTGTGGTTCCTGCATCCAAGACTTCTTCGGCAGTTACGGTTGGTATCGCTTCCGTGTCCTCGATTGGTAGCTGCATTAGTTGGAAGTTAGTATTCCTAGGGAATAGACAGGTGACAATTGAGGTGAGGATGTGGTTTGTGATATATTTGACAACAAAATCTCTATTTATAGGTGATAAACTTCAAACTATCTCCTGCCACCGCATTAGGCGATCACTATGCAACGATCATGTTTCGTGCAACTATTGACTATCGTCTTCGAAGCGGAGAAACTGTCACCAAATCCATCATCATTAAGACCATGGCAGAAGAGGAGGGTCACAAGAAGGAGCTCCTTCAAGAATCATCCATCTTTAAGGTCGAGTCGCAAATGTATCGTGAGACAATTCCAAAGTTCGAGGAACTCCTAAGAAAAGCAGGAGACGATACAAAACTTGGAGCAAGGTTATATACTTCAAAATCTTTAAATCCTCAACCTCTGACTTTGGTTTTCTTATAGAATGCTCTACAGTGCGATGGAACCCAGACAATTGATAATCTTTGAAGATCTCTGCCCAATGGGTTACGCAGTTATCCTTGATAACATGCTAAATCTAGAAGAGACCAAAGCTGCTATTTTGAAACTTGCAAAATGGCATGCAGTTAGCTATAAACTAGGTCTGGATTCCGACCCGGTTGTGACAAGCTTAAAAGATGGTTTTGCTGATCTACCAAACTTTAGTACCTGGGATTATATGACCTCAGGTGTTGAACAATTAACAAACATGCTCTCTACTGAGGGTGGTTTCGAAAGCTACATACCTCCATTAGAAGAACTTGGAAAAGACTTAGTTCCAAGGGTTATAGACATATTCCATGCAGCACAGAACGGTGAGGAGGGTATTTTTGTTCTAAATCATGGCGATTTTCATCTGAAGAATATGATGTTTAAAAAACGGGAAGATGGCAGCATTGATGATGTTATGTTGGTAAGTCCAAAAGTCGACCATTAATGTGGAACGGTCTTCATTTATTTGTATTTCTCAGGTCGATTTCCAAATGTGTTTCTATGGACCGGCTACAATAGATTTGACCTATGCTACGTTCTCACTTTGTAATGACGATGTTCGACAAAACCACCGCGATGAAGTCACGTATTTTTATGTTGAGAATTTTCTCGAAACTTTGAAAAAGATTGGATTTACTGGAAAAATACCAACCATGGCAGATTTTCAAATCGAATTTATAAGGAATAGAAAGTTTGGTAAGTTTAGAGGAAAATAATTCTGCGAATGAATTGATAGACGTGACACGTGAGTTTTTTTTTTCAGAAATGTTCATGTTCACAACTTTATTCCCGATGTTTCATGCTTTCAAGAACCCGAAAGAATTTGAAGTAATAAAGGTCATGACATCAAAAGAATATCGCACTCAATTTTACCACATTCCGACGTATGTTGAAGAAGTGAAAGCTATGCTACCAAGGTATTTGCAGAAGGGATACCTTCAATAGATGGCGTTGGTGTTTTGATTTTCTATTTTTATTGTACTAGATTGTATCATTAAGATATTTAAACATATAACTGTGAAATATAGTTGTGTATGTCAATGGTTTTAATTAATATTTTATGTGGTAGCAAGTTGGGTGTTGCAGAATGAGGGGAGACTCTGATTGGCTTTAACTTGGCAATGCCCAGTGCTCGCAACTCTGACTAAACATCAAATGGGCTCATTTCTTACCTCCAAGTGGTAACCATCGGGTACTGGTCTCATCCAACCGGAGTGTTGATAACAAGACGTAAAACAGCAGCACTATAATCACCTTGGTCAGAATGGCGCGGAATGAATACCCGGACTGCCATCCCAGGCAAACCTAGGTGAGCTGCTTCGACATATTCGGACAACAGGCTATTTAGGAATTTCGATGGTGGCGGATGAACCGAAAGGTCAACAGCAGCGCTCAATCCCGTAGTGGATACCGATGGCTACACGTCCTAGGGGTATCTAATAAATTGGAACTGGCCCTCCAGGTTGGGGGTTGTGCTTTGTGTTAACTACCCATCCACGGAAAAAAATATTGTTACGAAGCAACCAATAGCCTCGGAAAGGAGTGATTTTATTGTTGACGACCCTGCTAAACGAAAAAAGGACAACGACGTTCGTATCTGCACCTGGAATGTGAGAACATTAAACAGGAGAGGTGCAGGCGAATAACTAGCGGAAGCCCTAAACTACTACTAAGCAGACATTACTGCCATCCAGGAAATACGATGGGATGTGCCGGGCAAAAAGAGGATGAAAAACTGTGACATCTACTATGGACCGTGTTATAGTGAGCAGATACAGCGTCTATTCGGATGCGGATTTGTTATAAGTGCCAGGCTTAGGCAAGAAGTCTTATGTTTCCAAGACATTAGTGAAAGCATTGTAACAATCTGCATCAAGGCCAAACTCGCCAACATAAGCCTTATATGCGCTCACGGACTGACAGAGGAAAAAGATGATACAACTAAGGACTGCTTCTACGAGCTCCTTGACAAAACATATGAGCGACTACCAAAGTACGATGTTAAAATCGTGCTGGGAGATTTTAACGCAGAGGTAGGAAGAGAAGACATCTTTAGTAGTATTGTCGGAAACACGTATACACGACAACACGTCTGATAACGGACTTAGGCTAATTGACTTCGCTACGGAACGAAATGCCACTATAGACAGCACACGGTTTCCTCACCTGGATATCCACAAGGGGACATGGCGGTCTCCAGATCAACAGTCAACCAAATTGATCACATTGCGATAGACAAGAGACACGCATCCAGTATTTTGGATGTCCGAAAATTCCGAAGAGCTAACATCGACTCGGACCACTACCTTGTCGCAGCCAAGGTAAGGATGCGGATATCCACCACGCCACAACAAACCAGAAATACTGTGAAAAAAATTAATGTCGAATGACTGCAATCGCCAGAGACAGCCAAGACCTTCGCGCAACGCGTATCCCTTAACCTCTCGATTCAAACCAGACCACCAGCATCTGATGTCGAAGAACAGTGGCAACGATGCTAACAAGCCATTAGATCAGCCGCAACTGATGTGATAGGTTTCCCGCGGCCAACAGCAAGAAACCCGGGATGAACCTGGGCCTCAACTAACATGCCTCTCCATTTATCCCGGTCCTTAGCCAACTGCTTCCAGTTGCGCACTCCAAGTTGGTTGAGGTCGGTTTCTACTTGTGCGCGCCACTTAAGGCGAGGTCTTCCTCTACTGCGTCTGACGTCTGGCTGGGAATCGAAGACTCTGCGAGCCAGAGTATTGGTTTCCATTTGTTATACATGTCCTAGCCATCTTAAACGTCCAATGCGGAGTTTTTTGACTAGGGGTATGTCGCTGTACAGCTCTTATAGTTCGTGGTTAAATCTTCGTTTCCATAGCCCCTCAACGCAAACGGGTCCTACGATTTTTCGAAGAATATTTCTCTCGAATCGACCAAGGATTTCTTCATCCGCTTTTGATACGGTTCATGCTTCAGCGCCGTAGAGCAGGACTGGGATGATCGGGTCTTATATAGGATCTCCTTAGTAGTTCGAGTGAGGGCTTTGCTACTAAATTGCCTTCTTAGCCTGAAGAAACAGCGATTGGCAAGAGTAATTCTTCGTTTAATTTCTGACGAGTTGTTGTTGTCAGAGTAAATAGCGGAGCAGAGGTAAACAAAGTCCCGTATTACCTCAAAGTTATATCTGAAATGGTGACGTTCTGCCCAATTCGTTGATGTTGTGTGTCCTTTCGTGTTGACAGCATATACTTAGTCTTACCCTCATTTACTGCTAAACCCATTTTCGCCGCTTCCTTCTCTATACTAGCAAACGTGGCTATGACATCACGTTGAGTCCTACCAATGATGTCAATATCGTCGGCGTATGCTAGTAGTTGCACCGATTTTTGGAAAATTGTGCCTCTGGTGTTGGCTCTGGAGTTTTGCACAATCCTCTCGAGAATCAAATTGAAAAAGTCACATGACAGCGCATCGCCTTGCCTAAATCCTTTTTTGGTATCGAATGTGTCCATGAGGTCGTGTCCGACCCTGATGGTGCAGCGAGAATTCTCCATCGTCATCCTACACAAACGGACGAGTTTGGGCGGCATACAAAAACTAGACATGGCTCTGTATAGTTCGTCTCTATAAATGCTGTCGTATGCGGCTTTGAAATCAATAAATAGGTGGTGGGTATCGATTTGGACTTCTTAGGTTTTATTCCAGGATCTGCGGAAGTACTAAGATTTGATCAGTTGTGGACTTTCCTGGCCTTAAACCGCTTTGATAAGGGCCGATCAGGTTGTTGGTAAACGGTTTCAGGCGTTCACATTTTACGGCAGATAGGATCTTGTAGGCGATGTTGAGGAGACTTATGCCTCTGTAGTAGGCACAGTTCGGAGGGTCTCCTTTTTTGTGGATCGGGCAAACGATGCTGAGGTTCCATTCTACAGGCATGCTCTCAACCGACCAGATTTGGCTTATGAGTTGGTGGATGTTGCTTACCAAGTCATCTCCGCCAGCTTTATAAAACTCAGCGGGAAGGCCGTCATTTCCGGCGGCCTTATTAAGCTTGAGTTTAGATATTGCTATCCTCACTTCACTTAGGTTGGGTGGTTGGCAGTTTTCGCTGCCCTAGCCAATGTTAAATGGTTGGTTCTGCCTGACAGCGGAATGTTGTTCGTAATCGCCGTTTAACAGTCTGCAGAAGTGGTTCTTCCATATTTTCAACATTGACTGTGCCTCAACTACGATATTTCCTTGTCCATCTCTACACTATTCTGTTCGAACCTTGTATCCCTGGCTTCAGGGAGTGGCACATCTCTATATCCTCGAGCGCGTGCTTTTCTTGCTCCTTTTTCTGCTTTCTGTAAAGCCTATGTGTGTGCTTCCCTTCTTCTTTGCCTATAGAGCTCAATGGCAGACCTGGTCTTCACCTGCAGCTCAGCCTTGTAGTCCTCGTTCTTGACTGCGAGCATCTGGCATGATGGCATGATGGCATCGTTGCCATTGTTCTTCGACATTAGATTGGTCGATTATGCTGACCAAAAAAATCACGAAGTGCACGAAATGCATTTAGATTTGTACGCCTATTTTCGTAAAAGGCTTCAAAAATCTTAATGCGCTGAGAATTGTATACCTCTCCATGGTTGAATTGTTCAAACACTGCAACAAAGAAATGTCATTGATGTCATTATGCATGGGAATATAACATCGTTCAAATGTCCGCATCCGAAATGTCAAATTTTCATTGACTCTGCCGCATAAATCAGGCTGAATAAGACCGATGGCATGGTTTATTTTGGCTTTGAGGCCCGCTGTGGTTGGTGGCTTATTTCCAAAGACCTGCAACTTCAGAAATCCCCAAAGAAAAAGTCTAAAAGGGTCGTATCGCACGATGTCTGTGGCCAGTTCACATCACCTCCACGTGAGATGACCCGGAGATTTCTAATGTTGCGTGAGCTGTGTGTGAAGTGGCACCGTCCTGTTAAAACCACATGTTTCGGCCAAAAGATGTTGGTAATTATCCACCTATATTGCTTGCCGTTGACAGTGATGCCCTGACCAATGTCTTACCCAAAGATATATGGACCGATGACGACGACAGCCCAAAATCCACACCAAAGAATGACTTTTTCGGAATGCATTGGACGGTCTTGAGTCTCGTGTGGATTGATATCGTCCTAAATTCAACAATTTTGTTTATTGACGTACCCATCCATCCATAAATGGGCCTCATCGCTGAAGATAATTATTAGGGTCAGTTTCGAACTGCTTCAGAGCCTATTCAGAGAACAGATGTCGTTGTCTATGGTCATTTACCTTCAGCTCCTGTGTCAGTTGAATTTTGTACGGGTGCAGTCTCAAGTCACGACGCAAATTTCGCAAAGATGTCTGCTTAAGCCGAGTTCTTCCGATTGACGCAAAATTGATTGCTTCGAATTCTCCTGCACATGCTTACGTACATCGGCGATGTTTTCGGTAGATCGTGCGTTCAGTCGTCGTACAGGTTTTGGTTTATCGTTTACTGAACCCATATCCACAATACTGCGAATAGTCCTCTTGATAGGACTATAAGGGCGACCGTAAAAAGGGCACGTGTTTGAACGCTATGTCCATTTTGATGATTTGGCAAAACAGACTGAATAAATGACAGCCAATTTGGCATATGTATGTACCATCAATAATATGGCCACTATAAACTACTGTCAAAGTCCGGAAAGTCCCTACTGTAAGATGCTTTACATGAATTGTAGCGATGGGTTTCTATTAAATCTTCTACACTTCTACTGGCGATAGAATATCTAGGGTATTGCCCAGTCTATAAAGATCATCCGCCTTATAGTTCCCAGAAATATTTTTATGCCCCGGTACCCAAAAGAGGTGAATGACATTCGTGGGCTGATTCGATGTACACGAGATGGATCACCTTGATACAGTGTCCATTGCAAGGAAACTCTCAGACTAACAGCTGCACAAGCTGCAGTCTGTTTTCCAGGAATATCTAAGGGCACTACATGTACGATAGCATATAGGACAACGGAGGGAGTTAAAAAAAACTACCTGCACCGTTTTTTGACATTTATTTCAAACCACAGCTTAATCTGTAAAAATCATTGGCATGTAAAAAAAAAGAAAAAAAAAGAAAAGAAATAGAAAAAGCTCGTATTTCACAATTTATTTCACAATTTATGTAAACGTATCAATTGGCACTACTGCTGTCAGAATGAGATTCAACATTGAAGTGGTTTCTAAAGCTTTTAGTGAGTTGCCTACAGGTTCTCTTCAAACAAATGCTAGTTCTGAATTTAGTCTCTGTGTTGCCTGCCGTCGGCAACATATTACGATAATTCTAAAATATATTTAAACTTGTCGAGATAGCCTGTTGAATGTATAGATACATAAGTAAGCAAATAGTTTGATAAGATAGAATCCAAAATTCGAACCTATAAATAGTAAGATAACAATCGTGTTCAACTGCAGTGCGACTTCTACAACTAGAGTGTGAATATGTCTGATTCAGAGTACAATGCTGACGAGTTAACTCCTCCAAAGTGGATGGACAAAGAGTTTATTCAGAATGTTTTAAGAACTTCAGAAAAAGATGATCATATTGAGGTGAGTATTGATATTTCATTTGATTATAAAAACTTATGACTGGTGTTGAGATTAATTAAAGATAGATATTCAATGTTGGGTAGAAACTTACAAGAGCTGTCAATTTGACACATGTGAAATTTGAAGTACGTAATTTGTAAGTGTTGTTGTCATTGGTATCTCTTTTGACATTGTCGAGGATTATTGATTTTATATCAGACAGTAACGCAATTGGTGATAGCTGACTTAAAGATAATAAATTTCTGTTTTGAATAAACTTATTATGAGCATTAGATGAAATAATGTTTTTAGAACGAAATAATCACATAGGACAGATTTAAATATCTACAATTGATGTGCTGACATTTTTAAGTACTTTGTAGGTTGACCTATCAAAACTTAAATTTATTTCTTCAGTAACGAACGAGTAATGTTGGGATTCCATATATATGCCTTTCAATTGACTAAGTTTGACAGTTCTTTCATCTGTCAGTAACAAGTTTGCTAGTTTATTTCAACTCAAGTCAATTTTTGGCAGCAAATCGTTTGTCAGTTCGTAGACAATAGGATTCTGACGTTTCAAAGAATACTCTTTCGAAATGCGCTTTCAGTTGCGAAACGAAAAGTTTTATTTGCGTAACCTGATGAAAGTTTTTGTACTGAGCCGCGTTAATAAAGATCTGAGAGCAACAGAGGTCTACAAACTTCATTCCGAACTAGATTTCTAAGACGATTTATTTTTTATTTTTCTTTTGATGCTGATATTGAAGTCATGTTCTTGTTTTTAGAAATATATTCCGCATGATCAGCATCAGATAAAGAAAATTTTCAAAAGAAAATGAAGTTAGCAGGGGTTTAGATGTTGTTGCGACTGATGTGTCAAAAGTATCCATCGAGTTATTATTATTTTTGATTTTTACTCAAAGAAATATACTTGCGTTATTTTCCTCCCAATGTCCGTTCAGTTTTTTTTTTGTCCGTTCAGTTGACCAAACATTCAACACAATGGCAATCAATTTCGAGTGTCAGTTAATGATGATGTGAACTTTTGTTTTAAGGCCGCAACATCCAGATCCTGACCTCAAGTTGGTTGACGTCGGTTCCTACTTGTGCGTGGCACTTAATGTGAGGTCTTCCTCTACTGCGCCTGAAGTCTCGCTGGGAATCAAAGACTCTGCAAGCCGGAGTATTGGTGTCCATTTGTTTTACATGTCATAGCTATCTTAAACATCCAATGCGGAGTTTTTTTTTTACTGTGGGTCACACAGTACAGCTCGTATAGCTCTTGAATAAAACTTTGTCTCCAAAGCCGGTCAACTTACTTACTTACATAAGTGGCGCTACAGTCCGGGATGAACCTGGGCCTAAACCCTCATGCCTCTCCAATTAGCCCGGTCCTTAGCTAACTGCCTCCAGTTGCGCACTCCAAGTTGGTTGAGGTCGGTTTTTACTTGTGCGCGCCACTTAAGGCGAGGTCTTCCTCTACTGCGTCCGACGTCTGGCTGGGAATCGAAGACTCTGCGAGCCGGGGTATTGGTGTCCATTCTTTCTACAAGTCCTGCCATCTTAAACGTCCAATGCGGGGTTTTTTGACTAGGGGTATGTCGCTGTACAGCTCGTATAGTTCGTGGTTGAATCTTCGTCTCCATAGCCCGAAAACACAAACGGGACCGAAGATTTTCCGAAGAATTTTTCTCTCGAATCGACCAAGGATTTGTTCATCCGCTTTTGATACGGTCCAAGCTTCAGCGCCATAGAGCAGGACTGAGATAATCAGGGTCTTGTATAGGATCTCCTTAGTAGTTCGAGTGAGGGCTTTACTACTAAATTGCCTTCATAGCCCGAAGAAACAGCGATTGGCAAGAATAATTCTTCGTTTGATTTCTGACGAGAGATGTTGTTGTCAAAGTTAATAGCGTAGCCGAGGTAGACAAAGTCCCGTACTACCTCAAAGTTATATCTGTCAATTGTGACGTTCTGTCCAATTCGTCCATGTTGTATGTCCTTTCGTGTTGACAGCATATACTTAGTCTTACCCTCATTTACTGCTTAGACCATTTTTGCAAACGTGAGTCCTACCAATGATGTCAATATCGTCAGCGTATGCTAGTAGTTGCACCGATTTTTGGAGAATTGTGCCTCTGGTGTTGGCTCGGGAGTTTTACACAATCCTCTCAAGAATCAAATTGAAAAAGTCACATGACAGTGCATCGCCTTGCATAAAACCTTTTTTTGGTATCGAATGTGTCGTTGAGGTCGTTTCCGACCCTGATGGTGCAGCGAGAATTCTCCATCGTCATCCTACACAAACGGACGAGTTTGGACGGTATACCAAAACTAGACATGGCTCTGTATAGTTCGTCTCTATAAATGCTGTCGTATGCGGCTTTGAAATCGATGAGTAGGTGGTGGGTATCGATTTGAACTTCTTGGGTTTTTTCCAGGATCTGCCGAAGTGTGAAAATTTGATCGATTGTGGACTTTCCTGGCCTAAAACCACACTGATAAGGGCCGATCAGGTTGTTGGTAAACGGTTTCAGGCGTTCACATATTACGGCAGATATGATCTTATAGGCGATGTTGAGGAGAATTATACCTCTGTAGTTGGCGCAGTTCAGAAGGTCTCCTTTTGTGTGGATCGGGCAAACGATGCTGAGGTTCCATTCTTCAGGCATACTTTCATCCGACCAGATTTGGCTTATGAGTTGGTGGATGTTACTTACCAAGTCATCTCCGCCAGCTTTATAAAGCTCAGCGGGAAGGCCGCCATTTCCGGTGGCCTTTTTAAGCTTGAGTTTAGATATAGCTATCCTCACTTCACTTAGGTCGGGTGGTTGGCAGTTCTCGCTGTCGTCATCACCGTTCGTCATCGCCGTTTAACAGTCTGTAGAAGTGGTTCTTCCATATTCTCAGCATCGACTGTGTCTCAACTAAGATGTTTCCTTGTTCATCTCGACAGAATTCTGTTCGAGCCTTGTAGCCTTGGCTTTGACGTTTTACACTTTGGTAAAACTTGCGAACATCGTTCCTGGAGTGGCACCTCTTTATATCCTCGATCACGCGCTTTTCTTGCTCTTTTTTCTTCTTTCTGAAAAGCCGGTGGTCTTCCCTTCTTCTTTGCCTATAGAGCTCAATGGCAGCTCTCGTCTTCACCTGCAGCTTAGCCTCGTTCTTGGCTGCGAGCATCTATCGGCATTCCTCATCAAACCAGGGGTTTCTTGCTGGTGGCCGCGAGAAACCTAGCACATCAGTTGCGGCTGATCCAATGGCTAGTTGGCATCGTTGCCATTGTTCTTTGACATAAGATGGTGGTGGTATGGTGTTAATTGAGAGGTTAAGGGATACGCGTTCTTCTTAGGTCTTTACAGTCCTTTGCGATTGCAGTCTGATCAATTTCTTCACAGTTTCTGATATGTAGCGGCGTGATGGACATCCGCATTCTTTCATTGGCTGCAACTACCTTGTTCTTTGAGTATATGTTAGCCCCTAGGAATGTTCAAACATCAAAATACTGGATGAGTGCTTCTTGCCTATCGCAATTGATTCATTGATCTGAAGACCGTCATGTCCCCTCATGGATTTCGAGGTGAGGAAACTGTGTGCTGGCTATACTTGCAGACAATTAGCCTAAGTCCGTTGGCAGATGCGACAGTAGGCTAAAGAAGTCTTCTCTTCCCACCTTTGTGTTAAAAACTCCCAGCACGATTTTAAGATCTTACTTCGGTAGTTGCTCATAGGATTTGTCAAGGAGTTCGTAGAAGCACTCTCCGGCAAGCGAATTTGGCCTTGATATATATTATTACAATGCGTTTGCTATGTATTGAAAGCATAAGGCTTCTTGGCTAAGTCTGGCACTTATAACAAGTTCACATCCGAATAGTCACTGTTTCGGGTCCGTAGTAGATGTCGCAGTTTTTCATCCTCGTTTTGCCGGTCCCTTCCCATCGTATTTCCTGAATGGCATTAATGTAAGCTTTGTAGCAGCTTAGGGCTTCCGCTAGTTGTTCGCCTGCGCCTCCCCTGTTAAATGTGCTCATATTCCAAGTGGTGATACGAACGTCGTTTTCCTTCGTCGTTTAGCATGGTCGTCAACAATAAAATCAGTCGTTTCCGAGGCTTTTGGTTGCTTCGTAACAAGCTGGAGAGCCAGTTCCAATTTATTAAATACTCCTAGCACTGGGCCATCAGTATCTACTACGGGATTGAGCGCTGCCATTGGCCTATCTGTTCAACCACCACCATCTCTTTTCAAGGGGCCTGACTAACCCTTGAGATACCTAAATGAATTTTTGTCCGAATATGTCGACGCAGCTCGTTTAGGTTCGCCGGAGGACAGCAGGCCGGATATTCCGTGCCAAGCATTCTGACAAGACCAATATCCAATCATTACCACATGGAGGCAAAATGAGCACAAAGTTATAACGACTGGGCTTTTCCAAGTTAAAGCCCATCGGAGTTTGCCTCGGTCTCCAACATCCATTTTGATTTTTAGTGGAAGAAACATTCTTGCGTTCTTTTCCTCGCAATGTCGGTCAATTGACATTCAACACAAATCAATTTCGAGTGGCAAGTAATGACGAAGTGAACTTTTGTTTTTCAAGTCTTTAAAAAGCCTAGTTGACCAAAGCTTTGAATCAGATTTTTGCATTATTTAAGCAAATTGCCTGAACTACTTAATGTTGGAGATACAAATTAACTCTCTATTTACAGCTGATTAACCTCAAATTATCTCCTGCCACCGCATTAGGCGATCACTATGCCACGATCATGTTTCGTGCAACTGTTGACTATCGACTTGGAAATGGGGAAACCATCTCCAAGTCCATCATCATTAAGACCATGGCAGAAGAGGAAGGTTTTAAAAAGGATATGCTTAAGGAATCATCCATCTTTAAGGTCGAGTCGCAAATGTATCGTGAGACAATTCCAAAGTTCGAAGAAGTCCTAAGAAAAGCTGGAGATGATACAAAACTTGGAGCAAGGTAAGATATTTTATGCAAGTCCTTGAAAGCACCTCTTTCTAAATGGCATTGTTTATAGAATGCTCTACAGTGCAATGGAACCAAAACAATTACTCATCTTTGAAGATCTCTGCCCAAAGGGCTATACAGTCATCCGTGACCACATGCTAAACTTAGAAGAGACCAAAGCTGCTTTTTTGAAACTCGCAAAATGGCACGCAGTAAGCTACAAACTAGGTCTGGAGTCCGATCCGGTTGTGACAAGTTTAAAAGAAGGTTTTGTGGATATTCCCAACTTTAAGACCATGGATTATATGAACTCGGGCATAGAGCTATTCACAAAAATGCTGTCTACCTTGGATGGTTTCGAAGGCTACATACCTCCGCTAGAAGAGCTCGGAAAAGATATAATAACAAGGATAACGGACATATTCCATGCTGTGCAGAACGGTGAAAAGGGAATTTTCGTTCTAAATCATGCAGATTTTCATTTGAAGAACATGATGTTTAAAAAACGGGAAGATGGCAGCATTGATGACGTTTTGTTTGTAAGTTCATTCATCCTGCTCTTATGTGATGAGAATTTTGGATGAATGTATTTTCAGGTTGATTTCCAAATGTGTTTCTATGGACCGGCAACGGTGGACTTATCCTATGCAATGTTTTCACTCTTCAGTGAGAATGTGCGACGAAACCACCGCGATGAAGTCATGTATTATTATATCACAAATTTCCTAGATACTTTGAAAAAGATTGGGTTCACTGAGAAGCCTCCAACTGTGGCCGATTTCCAAATCGAATTTATTAAGAATAGAAGTTTTGGTAAGTGCTGACAAAAACGTTTTAGAGAGTGGATTGTTATGGGAACTTCATTTTTTCAGAAATCTTCATGTGGACTACATTCTTCCCCGTGTTCCAAGTGTTCTTACATCCAAAGGATTACGATCTTACCATGATAATGAGTTCAAAAGAATATCGTTCTCAGCTATACTATGTGCCCCAGTTGATTGAAGAAGTCAAAGAAACGCTACCAAAGTATTTGCATAAGGGATACCTTCACTGAAGGAATTGCTGATTTATGGTAGTTTTTGAGTTAGATGTTAAGCAAATGGCCACTCAATAAAGGTGTGTTTTAGATTTTTGGTGTGTCGGTATTTAATATTTCATGGGACCGCATGAACTGAGAAATTACGTCTTGTAACACCTTCTACTATGAAATGAAAAATCTGGTATTTACGGCCCATAAAGGGCCTTTTCCCTTTATTTGTGTGTTCAAAGTTATTATTTTTGGCATCAGGGGGACTGCCTTCTGCACTGCAAATTCGAGAAGCATCTCATGACAGTTTTTTTTCTCCGTGTGAGAAATTTACTCACTAAAACCACCACCCTTTTGGTAAAGGGTTTTTCAATAAGAGCGCTACAAACGTTTTTTTTTAAATAAAACAAGAACGGTTTTAGATATCAATGAAATTCTTTATTCCTGTGAAAGTACGTTCGATGCCATTATATATGGAACTCGATTTCTTTTGCATGGCCACCACGGACACGCTTGCACAAGTCCAGACGCTGAACCCAATTTCGGACGGTTTTCAAGCATAAATCAGCCGATACTGCTGCAATTTCACGTTCGATATTCGTACGAAGTTCATCAATCGTCGCTGGCTTGTTGGCATAGACCATAGACTTGACGTAGCCCCACAGGAAATAGTCTAACGGTGTCAAATCACACGACCGATGCGGCCAAGCGACTGGACCATTTCGTGAGATAACACGTTCTCCAAACTTGGTTTCCAATAAATTGATTGTGACATTTACTGTGTGGCTTGTGGTGCCGTCCTGTTGGAACCATATGTCCTCCAAGTCCATATCATCCAATTGGGGCCAAAAATATTCGGTTATCATTGAACGGTAGCGATTCCCATTCACAGTAACGTGCCGGTCTTGATCATCACGGAAGAAGTGCGGCCCGATGACGCCGCCGGCCCATAAACCACACCAAACCGTACTTTTTTCGGGGTGCAAAGATGACTCATGGAGTACGTGTGGATTTCTGCCTGACCAATACCGCATATTTTGTTTATTGACGAAGCCATTCAGCCAGAAATGAGACTCATCGCTGAAGATGATTTTTCTTATAATATAATTTATAAAGGGTCCGAAAAATAACTTTTTTTTTTTTGAAACTGCTATAAAAAAAAACTGAATATTTTCTCAAATTTCTTTTTTTATTTGAAAGTACAATCCTTCCGGTTAATAATGGAAAATAATTTCATTCAAATGGCTGCCCCGGCTGGCCATGCAGTAGCCTACACGATCGGTCCAATTTTTAAGCACATTATCGATTGTGTGCAGCTGTATTTCACCAATGGCTTCACGAATATTGTCCTTTAAAGCGTCAATTGTCTCTGGCTTGTCGGCGTAACACTTATCTTTTACGGCACCCCACAAATAATAGTCCAACGGTGTCAAATCGCAGCTCCGAGGTGGCCAAACGACATCAGCTCTGCGGCTGATAATGCGATCTTCAAAAACAGGGCGCAAAACATCGAGTGTAGCTTCGGCTGTGTGGCACGTACCGCCGTCCTGTTGAAACCAAATGTTGCCAATATCCTCCTCTTCAATTTTTGTGAACAAAAATTCGTTCAACATGGCCCGACAACGATCGCCATTGACTGTAACGGCCACTCCTTGCTCATTTTCGAAGCAAAATGGCCCAATTATGCCTCTGGACCAAAATCCGCACCAAACAGTGACTCGTTTTGGGTGTATCGGCTTTTCAATGTATGCGTGCGGGTTTTCGGTGCCCCAAATGCGACAATTTTTCTTGTTTACATGCCCGCCAAGATCAAAATGAGCTTCATCTGAAAAGATGATTTTTCTTTGGTAAAATCGGCATCTTCTCTCGATCGTCGATCGCAGGCCCACTTAGCGAAGCGAACACGCATTGGATGGTCAGTTGGCTTCAACTCCTGAACCAATATGACTTTGTATGGCGTCACACCAAGGTCTTTATGCAAAATTCGTTTCAATGATGTCCCCGAAATGTTCAATTGTTGAGAACGACGGTGAATTGATGTTGATGGCGCTTTCTTTCTGCTTTCTGCCACAGCAGCAATATTCTCGGGTGTACGCACTGTTTTTGGCTTTTCATGCTGTGGCTTATCGATGAGGATGCTAGTTTCTTTCACTTTTTTCACAAGATAACGAACATACGGAGCTGACATGACGGTGCTTCTCTTCTTCCAAAATCCGTACGCAATTTTCGCACACATTCTGCAACATTACCATGATTTTCAAAGTAATGTCGCATTATTTTCCAGCGTTGCTCAAGCGTATACACAACCACACTCGTTCAGCGGAAGGATAAAACTAATTATCTGTCAAATCAGACATGAGCTAAGTGTTACCATTCAGGAAATAAGCACTAGTTAAAAAAAAAACGTTAGATGGCGGACCCTTTATAAACAAAAACATAAATAGTTCATAAAAACTAAATCAAAATCGAACTTAATTGTGATAAACTTCAAAACAATATCTCTCCCTGGTAAAGCACATTGGTTTTTGACATGTGAAGCAAATTGTGTTTGTTCGATTTTCGAGTCCATTTTTGGTGCAAACAACACATCGCTTTCTGACTCCTCCCTCAGATCTTGTTTGGGTATGTCCAGCTAAAGCTGGCACTGCTCCCAGTCTTGACCGTTTAAATGATTCTCGTGATGTCGAGGAAATACCAATTTTCGACTACGAAAGCCGTCTATTAACTGTGTAGCCAACTGCGTGCGAAATTCCAGATGTTTTACAGAAAACGGGTCTGAATCACTTCTGGATATAATGTCATACACTACGTGGAGTTTTGCACACCCAAATCCATTAAATCAAAAAACAGGCGAAGATAAAATCTGATCTTCGATTTACGATCATATTCATAGTAGGACTGAAAATAAATAAATAAATCTTTCTTGGAAGATATTTAACACTATATATACCTTTTTTTGGTCCATAAGATCAACGCCTCCCATTCCTGCGTTATATTGGGAAATCACGTCCAATGCGGAGGTTTTTGACCAGGAGTATTCCGCTGTACAGCTCCTATAGTTCGTGGTTGAATCCTCGTCTCCATAGCCCGTCAACGCAAACGGGACCGAAGATTTTCCGAAGAATTTTTCTCTCGAATCGACCAAGGATTTCTTCATCCGCTTTTGATACGGTCCATGCTTCAGCGCCATAGAGGAGGACTGGGATAATCAGGGTCTTATATAGGATCTCCTTAGTAGTTCGAGTGAGGGCTTTACTACTAAATTGCCTTCTTAGCCCGAAGAAACAGCGGTTGGCAAGAGTAATTCTTCGTTTAATTTCTGACGAGATGTTGTTGTCAGAGCTAATAGCGGAGCCGAGGTAGACAAAGTCCCGTACTACCTCAAAGTTATATCTGTCAATGGTGACGTTCTGTCCAATTCGTCGTGTGTGTGTCCTTTCGTGTTGACAGCATATACTTTGTCTTACCCTCATTTACTGCTAAACCCATTTTTGCCGCTTCCTTCTTTATACTAGCAAACGTGGCTATGACATCACGTTGAGTCCTACCAATGATGTCAATATCGTCGGCGATTTTTGGAAAATTGTGCCTCTGGTGTTGGCTCGGGAGTTTTGCACAATCCTCTCAAGAATCAGATTGAAAAAGTCACATGACATGACATCTCCTTGCCTAAATCCATTTATGGTATCGAATGTGTCGGTGAGGTCGTTTCCGACCCTGATGGTGCAGCGAGAATTCTCCATCGTCATCCTACACAAACGGACGAGTTTGGGCGGTATACCAGAACTAGACATGGCTCTGTATAGTTCATCTCTATAAATGCTGTCGTATGCGGCTTTGAAATCGATAAATAGGTGGTGGGTATCGATTTGGACTTCTTAGGTTTTATTCCAGGATCTGCGGAAGTGCTAAGATTTGATCAGTTGTGGACTTTCCTGGCCTTAAACCACTTTGATAAGGGCCGATCAGGTTGTTGGTAAACGGTTTCAGGCATTCACATATTACGGCAGATAGGATCTTGTAGGCGATGTTGAGGAGACTTATGCCTCTGTAGTAGGCACAGTTCAGAGGGTCTCATTTTTTTGTGGATCGGGCAAACGATGCTGAGGTTCAATTCTTCAGGCATGCTTGCATTCGACCAGATTTGGCTTATGAGTTGGTGGATGTTACTTACCAAGTCATCTCTGCAAGCTTTATAAAGCTCAGCGGAAAGGCCGTCATTTCCGGCGGCCTTGTTAAGCTTGAGTTTAGATATTGCTATCGTCACTTCACTTAGGTCGGATGGTTGGCAGTTTTCGCTGCCTTAGCTAATGTTAAATGGTTCCTTCTGCCTGACAGCGGAATGTTGTTGGTCATCGCCGTTTAACAGTCTACAGAAGTGGTTCTTCCATATCCTCTGCATCGACTGTGTCTCAACTACGATATTTCCTTGTTCATCTCGAAAGGATTCTGTTCGAGCCTTATATCCTTAAATATTAGGCATATTGGAGCGAAGAATTCTTTGTCGAATTTTTGTTCTAGTATGCGAGGAAGTCGAATGGAGGAGAATATGCAACCCCGAACTTAATGATCAGTGGATGTACAAAGGTTTAAAAAACGCCGACTACATTGGCTCGGCCTCAACAACCGTATGAGCAATAATGCTCCAGCAAAGAGAATCTTAGAATCCCATTCTCAAGGTTTGAGGCAACAAGAAAGACATGTCTTGGCAATAGCAGCATAGGTGGCCTTGGCGAAGTTACCCAAAGTACCAGTGGAGCCACGAGCCGAGGTGTAACAATCCTCAATTCCAGCCATGGTCAAGAGCTTTTTGGGGACTGGAGCTGATACGATACCAGTACCACGTGGGGCTGGGATCAAACTTCGGTTTAAGGATCATGCGATCGTGGATACCAGAGCATTCGGACTGAATAACTGGAAGCATAGCTGCCTTGAGAGACCCTCAATGGGTCGGGAGCCTCTCAATGGGTCGGTTCGGAAGCCCGGTAAGTTAAAAGTAAGTAGATGGACGACTGGCACAGCTTGTCAATTATCCAGTCAATGCTGGCCAAATTTTAAACAAAACATTCCATCAGTTTGACTTTATTGAAAAGATTATAAATCAGTCCTTAAAGGACACCGTACCATTGACTCGAAAAGACTCGTTGTCGTCAGACTACTGTCGAATCTTTCTGGATGAGGAGGAACAATGAAACAAAACTTAACCTCGGTCATTTATTTTTTGACAACCTTGTGAATATAAACATAGGCTGCCTTCACTTTGTAGGAAGATCGGGATAAATACATTTTTTTGTGCAAAAGGATCGTAACCAGCCTTTTCCTCACAGTGCGTTGTACTTCGTGGGTTTTTACTTCGTGCACGATAGCGAGCCCTCCTGTTTAAAAACGAATCCAAACGGCTCAGTTAAGATAAGCTGTTCTTGACAATTGATACTACTCGGATGATTTGTCAGATCATCCCGAGAGCAGAGCCAGTAAAAGATCATTTAATTGTTGCTAAGACTGGGATGAAAATCGGGCCTACCTGATCCAAAAATTCCTTATCACGTTTACAAAAAAAGAGCAAATATAGCGTTAGTTAAAAGGTTTTGAAGTCGCTATAAGTTCGTCTAATAGTTTTTTTTTTTTTTTAAATTCTGACCTGCCTAAGCAGTAATATACACATCGACCTAAAAGATCTATTGTGCTTGCCGTCAGATGCTTTTTAGGTTAGTAGCGCTTCTACTTTCCTAATGTAGCTGATAATACTTTCAGCCGAAGATTTCCTCAATTCTTCGGGACTTAAGAATTCCCTGAAGAAAGATTCTCTCCTCATACCGTAAAGAGCCGGGCATTCACATATGATATGCTCGGCTGTTTCGTCTTCTTCTAGACATAGTCTGCACTCCGGTGAGTCGACTAGACTCATTATGTTTAGGTGATATCGCAGACCGTGATGACCAGTTAGGTAGCCTACTAAGTTTTTGATATCGTGCCTGCGAAGATTTAGTATCTTGTCGGCATCTGATTTGAAGGGCTGAATAGCTCTTTTGGCCTGTCTTAGGCCTGGGATGTTTCCCCAGTATGAAACACATCTGTTTTGTTCCCAGTTTTTTATGACCAGATTTATGGCTGATTTGGGGATTGCACAGAAGGGTTCAGGTCCAATGAAGGGGGTTTCCGAACCTTTTCTAGCTAGTTCATCAGCTTTTTCGTTACCTTCAACTCCCTTATGTCCGGGGACCCACCATAGTTTGGTTTTGTTCCTGGAACTGAGTGTTTGGAGGGAGTTGAAGCAGTGTAGTACTGATTTGGAGTCAATGATGTGTGAGCTAAGGGCTTTTATAGCTGCTTGACTGTCCGTGAATATATGGATGTTTGCGCCTTTAATACCTGAGTTGTGTATTAGGTTTGCGCATTCTTTTATGGCATGGAGCTCAGCTTGGAATACACTAGGGTTTTTTCCCAAAGGTATTGAGATGTTTTTATTTGGTCCATGTATGCCAGCTCCTACCCCTGAGTCCATTTTAGAACCATCCGTATACCACTTTAGGCCGTTTAGGCAGTTTGGAGGGTTGTTGCTACACCATGCTTCTCTAGTTGTGATCTCCGTTGAGAATCTTTTGTCGAAGCATAGTGTCTTTGGTAAGCGGTCTGTAACCGCACAGATCATGTCAAGTTCTGAAAGTTAGGATAGTAGTTCAATTAGTTTTAGGTGTTCGCTAATGTTTAACTCTTCCGCTTGTGTCAAACTTGCTGAGCTGCGATTTGCCACTTTTTTTATATAAATGTGGAGGGGCGTTAGTCCTATTAAGGCTTCTATAGCCGCTGTGGGACAGGTTTAATTTATTTATAGTTTTTTTTGGGTGACTTTGTTCCACCATACTATTGAAGCGTATGTTATAATGGGCCTGACCATGATCGTGTAGATCCAGTGTGTGGTCTTTGGAGAGATTCCCCAGGTTTTACCATACATGCTTCGGCAAGCCCAGAAAGCTTTGGTTGCTTTTTGAATTTTGTTGTTGATGTGGGAGTTCCAGCTTAGTTTTTTTATCGAGGATCACTCCAAGATATTTTACTTCGTTGGAATACTCAATGTATGTATCATTGATTGAAATTTGGGTAAGATTTAATTTCCTCCTTTTTGTAAAAGGGACGATGATAGCCTTGCTGGGGTTTATAGAGAGACTTTCTTTATTACACCAGTCTATGACTATCTTAAGGGCGTTTTGCAAACGTGTTGTAACTTCGTTTGGTTCTTTGCCCCTAATAATGATGAGTAGGTCATCGGCGTATCCAATTATATTGAAACCTGCATTACTTAGGTCTTGAAGTAGGTTATCGATAACCAGAGACCATAGTAGGGGTGAGAGTACTCCTTCCTGAGGGCAGCTTTTAACGGCTGTTACTGATACTGAGGTCTGTGCTGATGAAGCAGTTTCAAGCATCGCTTTGATCCATTTGATGGTGGGATGATCTATTCTTCTATGAGTCAAAGCATTTGATATGGAGTCATATCCAGTGTGGTCAAAAGCGCCCTCTATGTCTAGGAAGGCACATAAAGCTACTTCTTTGTTTTCGTATGCACTTTTTATTTGTGATGTTAAACTTAGAAGTGCTCCTTCCGTGGATTTACCTTTTTGGTAGGCGAATTGACATGGGTGCAGAGGAGTGCTTTCATTTAAGCACTCTCTAATGTGTACGTCAAGTATTCTTTCCATTGTTTTCAGGAAAAATGATGTTAAGCTTATTGGACGGTATGATTTAGGTAGTTCTATTGGTTTAGGCAAATCGTCCCATCAAACAGTAAAGATAACTTACTTACTTAAGTGGCGCTACAGTCCGGACCCGGAATCAACCTGGGCCTCAACCAACATGCCTCTTCAAATAACCCGGTCCTTAACTAACTACCTCCAGTCGTAGATAACAGATACTTAGCAGTCGTTCATTTTTATTCCCTATCCCATAAGGTTCTGTTATTTTTGGTTTTTTGATACATACAGACATAGTTTGCAACGTAGACAAATTATTTCGAAAGACATGTTTGTATGTTGGTTCTTCCATTTGTCCATCTGTATGTCAACAATTTTAAGGCTTACATTGTGAGCTAGTTGTTTGAAAACCTGAACTTTATTAAAAAATTTTCAACATATGTAAACCCGACGACTGCATACTGGAGATGTAACAACTGTCTATCTAATTATTTTCATTATCTTTATTCAAAATTAGCTTTTAGTAAAGTAGCACAACTTAGTAATGGAAAAAACAAACAATTTCCGCATTATTGTCAATAAAAAATCAACTAAACAGAATTAAATGCCAGTCACGTATAGGTACTCCCCTCAATTTATCATAAACCTTGCAAGTCATTTAACAAACACAATTCGAGTGCACATTGTTTATAAATGCGTAGAAATATCAATACATGTATATTTCTATAATGATACTCAATTCATTACAAAGTGCAGTTACGCAATCGTACAAAAACAGAAATAAATGACAACCGGCTACTTGAAAACGAAATGTTTTGATGAGAAAAGCTCAAGTTTGCTCATTCATAGTCATAACTCATAATATGATGCGTTTTTCAATTCCCACTCTCCAGGCATCAGAATGAGAGCTGATAACTCAGTTTTTGAAAAAGCTTTTACTTGTGGTTGACACATCTCTCTTAAGTTTTAATGTGTTGGCTGAATGTTGTTTTGGTATACATATGGACATGACAGCGAGCAACATTTTCAGTGATGCCAGATCGACTTGTCTAAGTTCATAAAATGTTCATCAAAACGAACACAAAATTTTTAATTTGCTAAATTAAACAAAAATCAGTCACAGACGTGGTAGTCAATCAGGCACCATTTTGAAAATACAAGCCGTCAAAATGGTGCCTGATTGACTACCTCTTTTAATAATTTTCACCATTACATTTTAAGTTAAGATTTTTTATTATTATTTTATATAACACAAAGCTGGTGCTTAAGGATAGTGATGCGATTATATGAGGACAAAAGCGTTCTCACTCTAGCCTCTCACTATCAACTCCTACTCTCTACCTACCTCCACGCTGGTGACTGGTGGGTGCCTAGTACCTCGACTGGAGATGGGGTAATAAACCCCTGTGGAAGGTTGTTGGTGGCAGCAAACGAGTGAGGAGGAGGAGTGTCCTCTCACTAAGGCACTCACTCTCAGGCGGCAGCGGAGGAATTCCCTAGATGGAGTCAACGGTGGCGCCTACAGCTCCAGTTTGATCGAACTGGTAGTGAAATCCCTATACTGAGCCAGGGTATTGGAAAAGAGTTGTTGGCGGAGGAGCCCTCAATGGGTCAACGGCAGCGCTCATAACCCAAAATGGGCTACTGACATCGGTATTTTCTCCGGCCCGCTGTCCTAGGGTCAAAACAAGGGCCTGGCCCTCCAGGTTGGGGGTTGTGTTTGGGTTAACTACCCATCCACGGAAAAGAAAATATTGTTACAAAGCAACCAATAGCCTCGGAAAGGAGTGATTTTATTGTTGACGACCCTGCTAAACGAAAAAAGGACAACGACGTTCGTATCTGCACCTGGAATGTGAGAACATTAAACAGGAGAGGTGCAGGCGAACAACTAGCGGAAGCCCTAAACTGCTACAAAGCAGACATTACCGACATCCAGGAAATACGATGGGATGGGCCAGGCAAAAAGAGGATGAAAACTTGTGACATCTACTATGGACTGTGTTATAGTGAGCAGAAACAGCGACTATTCGGATGCGGATTTGTTATAAGTGCCAGACTTAGACAAGAAGTCTTATGTTTTCAAGACATTAGCGAACGCATTGTAACAATCCGCATCAAGGCCAAATTCGCCAACATGCCTTACATGCGCTCATGCTCCGACGGAGGAAAAAGATGATACAACTAAGGACTGCTTCTACGAGCTCCTCGACAAAACCCTCTGAGCGACTACCAATGTACGATGTTAAAATCGTGCTGGGAGATTTTAACGCAAAGGTAGGAAGAGAAGACATCTTTAGCAGTACTGTTGGAAAATATAGCTTCACGACAACACGTCTGGTAACGGACTTAGATTAATTGACTTCGCTTAGGAACGAAATGCCACTATAGCCAGCACACGGTTTCCTCACCTCGATATAAGGTGTCCCCTTATATCAAGGCGGTCTCCAGATCAACGAACAGTCAACCAAATTGATCACATTGCGATAGACAAGAGGCACGCATCCACTATTTTGGATGTCCGAACATTCCGAGGGGCCGACATCGACTCGGACCACTACCTTGTTGTAGCCAAAGTAAGGATGCGGATGTCCACCACGCCACAAAAAAACAGAAATACAGTGACAAAATTTAATGTCGAAAGACTGCAATCGCAAGAGACCGCCAAGACCTTCGCGCAACGCGTATCCCTTAACCTCTCGACTCACAACACTCCATCAGCATCTAATGTCGAAGAACAATGGCAACGATGCCAACGGCCACCAGCAAGAAACCCCTGGTTCGATGAAGAATTCCGACAGATATTCGCAGCAAAGAATGAGGCCTACAAGGCTAAGCTGCAGGTAAAGACGAGAGCTGCCATTGAGCTCTATAGGCAAAGAAGAAGGGAAGAACATCGGCTTTTCAGAAAGAAGAAAAAAGAGCAAGAAAATCGAGCGATCGAGGATATAGAGAGGTGCCACTCCAGGAACGATGTTCGCAAGTTTTACCAAAGTGTAAAACGTCAAAGCCAGGGCTACAAGGCTCGAACAGAATTCTGTCGAGATGAACAAGGAAATATCGTAGTTGAGACACAGTCGATGCTGAGGATATGAAAGAACCACTTCTGATCCTTCGGCAAATCCTGGAAAAAACCCAAGAAATCCAAATCGATACCCACAACCTATTTATCGATTTCAAAGCCGCATACGACAGCATTTATAGAGACGAACTATACAGAGCCATGTCGAGTTTTGGTATACCGCCCAAACTCGTCCGTTTGTGTAGGATGACGATGGAGAATTCTCGCTGCACCATCAGGGTCGGAAACGACGTCACCGACACATTTGATACCAAAAAAGGATTTAGGCAAGGCGATGCGCGGTCATGTGATTTCGTCAATTTGATTCTTGAGAGGATTGTGCAAAACTCCCGTTCCAACACCAGAGGCACAATTCTCCAAAAATCGGTGCAAATACTAGCATACGCTGACGATATTGACATCATAGCCGCATTTCTAGTATAGAGAAGGAAGTGGAAAAAATGGGCTTAGCTGTAAATGTGGTAAATGATGTCAACACACAACATCGACGAATTGGACAGAACGTCACCATTGAGAGATATAACTTTGAGATGAGACTTTGTCTACCTTGACTTCGCTTTTTTCTCTGACAACAACATCTCGTCACAAGTAAAACGAAGAAGTACTCTCGTCAAACCGCTGTTTGAAGGAAATTTAGAAGTTAAGACCCTCACTCGAACTACTAAGGAGATCCTATATAAGACTCTGATCATCCCAGTCCATCTCTACGGCGCTGAAGCATGGACCGTATCAAAAGCGGATGAAGAAATCCTTAGTCGATTCGAGAGAAAAATTCTTCGGAATATCTTCAGTCCCGTTTGCGTTGACGGGCTATGGAGACGAAGATTCAACTACGAACTATGCGAGCTGTACAGCGACATACCCCTGGTCAAAAAACGCATTGGACGTTTGAGGTGGCTAAGAAATGTAGAACGAATGGACACCAATACTCCGGCTCGCAGAGTCTTCGATTCCCAGCCAGACGTCGGACGTAGTAGAGGAAGACCTACTGCGGCGCGCACAAGTAGAACCGACCTCAACCAACTTGGAGTGCGCAACTGGAGGCAGTTAGCTAATGACCGGGCTAATTGGAGAGGCATGTTGGTTGGTTCATCCCGGACTGTAGCACCACTTAAGTAAGTAAGTATCAGATACACTATCGGAACATATTGGTAAACTTTCTTGTGCCCGAATTGGATCGATTAGGCCTACAGAACATATCGATCCAACAAGACGTGTGCGCCCGTGTTACGATTCGAATTTTAGGAGACATTTTCCAAGCCGAATAATGTTAAAAAGCGGTATCGAGCTGCCACATGATCCCCTGATTTGACGCCTGTCTTCTTCTTATGGGGGTACTTGATTAAAAAGGTGTACATCGATAAAAAAAACTCAATCTCGAGGCTTAAGGACAACTTTAGAACCGAAATTGCTGAAAGTACACTAGAAGTCTGCGAAATTGATATGCTAAAGATGTATAAAAGATCTCGCCTTTGCACCACGGCCAGAGGCACCCACCCTCATTTTCTGTTAAAACCATTTTTGACGCTTCCTTTTCGGTATATAGCAACCGTGGTTAGGAAGATCTTCCACAAATTGTGGAAGTCATGTGTATCTTCCTGCTATCCCACAAGGCCCCACGAATAGTTTTATGTATGCTACAGTTGCATTAGAATGCATCAAAGAAAGCTTAAAATTAAGCTCATTCTTAAGGAAAGGATTGACCGAAAACCTCCACCCCTTGATAGATGTGTGAACAAGGAAAATTAACTGAATAACATTGTAGTTTAGCAGGTACCTATACAATGTAAGCAGCCTGTCAAACTATTACCAATTTCCACAAAACAAAAATTAACTCCTTCCCGAGTGTAATGTACCACATGAAATGTTTTACCACGCGCTAGCGCTATCAATTACAAGTTCAACCATCAGGCAATCCTACAAATTCAGCGTCCCAAAGACAGCTGGAAAAATGGTGGAAACAGTGTGCACGCTTTCAATGCCAAATTGCATCTCGAACAGACACAGGGAACAAACAGCGGAAAGCCCACCAGACCCACGTTACTCCACTTTTATCTCACGCTGCGCGCGGGAAAATTATGGGAAAAGTCGCCAGAGAAACAAGAAAACCAACTCCGCACAATGGCGAGGGAGTTTCAAAAACGCAAACAAACAATTTAAGGCATTCATCAAACTCGCAGTGCAAATTCTCCTTCGTCACGAAAGATAACAACCGCCATACCGCTGTACTGGGTCACCTCAAAGATAAATAGAAACACCGTGCACACATAGGTAAGGTGAGCTCACATAGATACATGCATGGGGCGTCAATGCAGGTGAATAACACCGGCGGCAATACGACTACGACCAACTATGGGGATCTCTTCTAACACCTTTCTCTTCGTCATCTTGTCTTCCGCCACATGGATATTGTGACTGGTGGTGGTGTCTGTCTGTCGGTTGGTCTTGGTGGCATCGCCATGGATTGTATTCTTTTATTAATCACTTCATAGTGGCGAAAGAGAAAAGAAAGCATGAGAAGTTATTGTCATGTTTATTAACAAATAATAAATCGCAACCCTCTTGCGTTGCCCCCTCCGTAACATCCCTGGAGTTGTGCCGGTCTGCCGACACTTAATTGACACTCGAGCAATTGGCTAGCATCACGCTAGAGCAGCACTGGATATCGCTGAAGCTGGAGCGGCGCAATGGAATATATGCGGCGCAACGACCGACGCGACGCGACGCTACGACTGTTGTATGTGATTTATGTGATTGCGCGGAACATCGATCGGCGGAAACGTGCCGCGCAGACATATTGAATCGATGATTTATTATGTTTGCGCGTTTGATCTTCATCTCTTATCGTGTCGTCGTTGTCGTTGTCGTTGTAGTCCGTGTATACATAGTCATCGGAGTTGGTGAGGCTGTCGCGCAATCGTCGCGTCGCGTCGTGAGGTTTCTATTATCGTCCTCATCGTCGTCATTCGGTGTGGATGGATTTGATTATGTGAATTTGTTCTCCCCAGTGGGATGCAGATCGGTTTATATGAGTCCTGAACGGATTATGGCGAATAATTGGTTGGTTGCCCTTAATTGATCGTTTAATGGGAATTAACTTCTGAAGGTATCCCTGATGAATGGATGCGTTTTGAAATTTGTATTGCTTTCCGATTATGGGTTGTAGATCGTTTTCGCTAGTTTTGCTTTCGTTATGGATAATCAGATGAAGATGTCAATATAGGACTTGCATGAGGCTATAAAACATTCACGGGTGATGTGGGGGAGTGATAAATTGCAGAATGCATGTCGAAAAGTATATTAAATTATCTATTTGCAGGTATCTAGTATCGGGCAGAAAGCATTAATGAAGAATCTATGCTGGTGGGATAGTATCTATGTAGTGATGCTGTTGAATTTGTGCATTTGAGTCACTTGATAGCTCGTTGGTGGGGTGGGACTTGATTCCTGGTCTAAACACAACAAAAATCATGTATTTTCGTATTTTCGTCTAGCTGTTGTGACGAGTCGGAAAAAATGTCTCTAAGTCCTGTCTTGCTTGCCACTTTTCACCTCATTTCTATAGCGCCTATTTGCCACTTTAATTAAACATCTTGTTTACGATTGTTTGACTACCAAAGTATGCTGTTAAAATCTTGCTGGGAGATTTTAACGCAAAGGTAGGAAGAGAAGACATCTTTATCAGTACTGTCGGAAAATATAGCCTACACGACAACACGTCTGGTAACGGACTTAGGCTAACTGACTACGCTATGGAACGAAATGACACTATGGCCAGCACACGGTTTCCTCACCTCGATATCCATAAGGGACATGGCGGTCTCCAGATCAACGAACAGTCAACCAAATTGATCACATTGCGATAGACAAGAGGCACGCATCCAGTATTTTGGATGTCGGAACATTCCGAGGGGCTAACATAGACTCGGACCACTACCTTGTTGCAGCCAAGGTAAGGATGCGGATATCCACCACGCCGCAACTAACCAGAAATACTGTGAAAAAAAATTAATGTCGAATCGAAAGACTGCAATCGCCAGAGACCGCCAAGACCTTCGCGCAACGAGTATCCCTTAACCTCTCGACTCACAACACCCCACCAGCATATAATGTCGACGAGCAATGGCAACGATGCCAACAAGCCATCAGATCAGCCGCAATTGATGTGCTAGGTTTCTCGCGGCCACCAGCAAGAAACCCCTGGTTTGATGAGGAATGCCGACAGATGCTCTTAGCCAAGAACGAGGCCTACAAGGCTAAGTTGCAGGTGAAGACAAGAGCTGCCATTGAGCTTTATAGGCAAAGAAGAAGGGAAGAACACCGGCTTTTCAGAAAGAAGAAAAAAGAGCAAGAAAAGCGCGCGATCGAGGATATAGAGAGGTGCCACTCAGGATCGATGTTCGCAAGTTTTACCAAAGTGCAAATCGTCAAAGCCAAGGATACAAGGCTCGAACAGAATCCTGTCGAGATGAACAAGGAAATATCGTAGCTGAGACACAGTCGATGCTGAGGATATGGAAGAACCACTTCTGCAGACTGTTAAACGGCGATGACGAACAACATTCCGCTGTCAGGCAGAACGAACCATTTAATATTGGCAACGACAGCGAAAACTGCCAACCACCCGACCTAAGGGAAGTAAGGATAGCTATATCTAAACTCAAGCTTAATAAGGCCACCGGAAATGACGGTCTTCCCGCTGAGCTTTATAAAGCTGGCGGAGATGACTTAGTAAGTAACATCCACCAACTTATAAGCCAAATCTGGCCGGATGAAATTATGCCTGAAGAATGGAACCTCAGCATCGTTTGCCCCATCCATAAAAAGGAGAACCTCTGAACTGACCTACAGTGGCATAACTCTGCTCAACATCGCCTACAAGATCCTATCTGCCGTAATATGTGAACGCCTGAAACCGTTGACCAACAACCTGATCGGCCCTTATTAGGTGGTTTTAGGCCAGGAAAGTCCACAATCGATCAAATTTTCACACTTCGGCAGATCCTGGAAAAAACCCAAGAAGTCCAAATCGATACACACCACCTATTTATCGATTTCAAAGCCGCATACGACAGCATTTATAGAGACGAACTATACAGAGCCATGTCTAGTTTTGGTTTACCACCCAAATTCGTCCGTTTGTGTAGGATGACGATGGAGAATTCTCGCTGCACCATCAGGGTCGGAAACGACCTCACCTTCACATTCGATACCATACCACAAAAGGATTTAGGCAAGGCGATGCGCTGTCATGTGACTTCTTCAATCTGATTCTTGAGAGGATTGAGCAAAACTCCCGTTCCAACACCAGAGGCACAATTTTCCAAAAATCGGTGCAACTACTAGCATACGCCGACTATATTGACATCATTGGTAGGACTCAACGTGATGTCATAGCCACGTTTGCTAGTATAGATAAGGAAGCAGCAAAAATGGGTTTAGCAGTAAATGAGGCTAAGACAAAGAAATCCTTGGTCGATTCGAGAGAAAAATTCTTCGAAAAAATCTTTTTTCCCGTTTGCGTTGTCGGGCTATGAAGATTCAACCTCGAGCTATACGAGCTGTACAGCGACATACCCCTGGTCAAAAAACTCCGCATTGGACGTTTAAGATGGCTAGGACATGTAGAAAAAATGGACACCAATAGTCCGGCCCGCAGAGTCTTCGATTTCCAGCCAGACGTCGGACGCAGTAGAGGAAGACCTCGCCTTAAGTGGCGCGCACAAGTAGAAACCGACCTAAACCAACTTGGAGTGCGCAACTGGAGGCAGTTAACTAAGGACCGGGCTAATTAGAGAGGCATGTTGGTTGAGGCCCAGGTTCATCCCGGACTGTAGCGCCACTTAAGTAAGTAAGTAAGAATCTCACCAAGGGTATCACAAGGCGTTATCTCACCTCTGTTGTGGAACATAGTCATCAATGAGATACTCATAAAGCTACAGCGAAATGGGGTAAAAGTCATAGCCTACGCAGACGATGTAGCGATACTAGTTTAAGGGAAATTCCTACCCACTATTAGTGAACTACTCGAGCGTGCATTGAAAACTCTCAACGAGTGGACAAAACAATGTGGGCTTGGCATCAACCCCCAGAAAACGGAACTCGTTCTCTTTACGAACAAGAGGAAGATACCAATATTCGACCTACCGGCTATCGATGGGACTACCCTCAAACTAGCCGATAGTGCAAAGTATCTGGGTGTCATTCTTGATAGAAAACTCAACTGGAACCTAAATGTGCGCGAGCGCATTAAGAAGGCCACAGTCGCTTTCTATACGTGTAACCTAATATTCGGAAAAAACTGGGGTCCGAACCCCAAGATCATCCTATGGATGTTCACGGCCATTGTGAGACCTATATTAACATATGGGGGGCTTGTCTGGTGCCAATCCACAAATAAAGTCACCTATCTGAAAAATATGACAAAAGTACGGATAGCATGTGTGGGCGCTACTGGCCCAATGAGAACCACACCAACAGCGGGACTGGAAACCATCCTTAAGCTGCTACCGCTAGACCTTTACATGTTAGAATCTGCAGTCAAAAGTGCTCTAAGAATCAGCCAGCTCAACTGCTGGAAATCGAACTCAGGAGGACATGCCCAAATTCTACACAGATATCTGGACTCATCTGTATCCTCTGACTACATGCTGCCATACCATGACTTACAAAGACCATTCTCCTGCATCCTCCCAAGCAGAGAGGAGTGGGAGAGAAACGAATTGGGCCCCGAAACCATATCCATCTACACTTATGGTTCAAAAATGGATGTAGGCGTTGGAGCTGGAGTGTTTTCAGAAACACTTAAGCTAAACAGCACCTTTCGTCTCCCTGAGCACAGCAGTGTCTTCCAAGCCGAAATATTGGCAGTGGCAGAGGCAGCCAAAGCGACCTCAATGCTGGCGATACCACCAGATGATATCACCATCTTTATTGGCAGTCAGGCTGCAATAAAAGCTATCTCTGCTGTTGAAAGTAAATCTCTGCTTGTGAAACGTTGTCGTGAAGAGCTAAAGGTTCTTGGCGTCCAACATAATGTTAAGCTCTGCTGGGTCCCCGGTCACAGAGGCATACAGAGCAATGATATTGCTGACAAAGTGGCGAGAAAAGGATCTGCCTCCAGCATTGACCAAGCGGACCAGTCTGTCAAACCACCACTATGTGACCTCAAATCTCGGGTGGGACAGAAAACACTGATCACTGCCAAAAACAGGTGGAACTCCCTTCCCACCTGTGAAACTTCCAAAAGGATGTGGCCTGAGTATGACAAAGCCAGAACCCATAAACTACTTCGTGGAAACAGGAAATCTGTCTCTACTATAGTTGGGATTCTTACTGGACACAACTTACTAAAAAGCCACAAACTGAAAATGCATCTCATAGATGATGATCTCTGTAGAGGTTGCGGTGATGAAGAAATACACGAGGATACCCTCCACTTTCTGTGCCACTGCCCAGGCCTCAGCCAATTAAGAATGAGAACCTTAGTAAATACTTTTTCCATGACCTCACGGATCTATCCGAAATCCCTCTCCCTAATCTTTTCAGGTTTGCAACAACATTTGGATGGCTGGAAAGAGGCTAACAACAATGGACAGTAACGGGACAATGAATGAACCAACCACACAAGTGGATCCCCAACGGGCATCACAATGGGTCTATATTGACCTGAGTGGATAGAAATAATAGAAGAGGTGGAGGTGTAGCGATTATGATTAGAAGATCAATTCAACACACGCTTCTGCCTATTGTTCAAACACATTATGTGGAAAATGTAGGTATTGAGGTAATATTAAAAAACCAGCGAAAAATTAAAATCTATTGTGTGTATTTCCCAGGAAAAATTTTAGATGGAAATACATCAGTTGAAAAAAAGCAAAGATTAAAAACTGATTTCAGGAAACTCTTTAATGTTAATAGTTCATTTTTAATAGGAGGAGATCTAAATTGTAGACATAAAGATTGGGGTTGCATACGAGCAAATTCCTGGGGAAATGTACTTTCTAGTCTATCTGTCACGTTGCCTATTTCTGTCTTGTTTCCACCAAGTCCTACATTCGTCCCAACTAGTTCTCGTGGAAGTCCGTCTGTTATCGATTTGTTTATAACAAATGTATCTAGTCTTGTGTCGCAGCCAATTTCCTTAACGGAACTCAGCTCAGACCATAATCCAGTTGTTTGTCAACTTCTTTTGTCCGGCGAGGAAAAAGTGCAATATTTCCAAAATATCAAAAATGCGAATTGGAAAAAATTTCGTACTGAAGTCAAAAGAAAACTTGAAAATATTCCTACCGATATCGAATCTTTAACAAATAAACAAGATGTCGATAATATTATTCAACAATTTTCGGATTTTGTACTCACTTCAGCAAATGTAAGTATTCCCAAAGTTGTGAAAAATGATTATACTTTTAAATTACCTGCTCATGTCTTGGAGCTTATTAGGGTAAGGAATATGCACAGGAAAAATTGGCAGAGATATCGGCAACCTTTTTTCCAATCTCAAGTTAAACATCTTAAAAAATTAATTAGTCAATTTATACAAGAACAACGAAACAAAGTATGGAATAATAAACTAAGTAGTCTAGATAAAGCTTCAAAGCCATTCTGGAATATAGTTAAGATTATAAAAAATAAAAACAAACAATTGCCTTGTCTTAAAAGTGGTTCAAATACCTATTTTACAGACAATGATAAAGCAAGGGTACTTGCTTTAAATTTTGCTAAAAACCATAATATTTCTCAGAATTTAGGAGAAGCGAATACAAACGCATTAGTTGAAAATGCTTTACGGAATTTTAATGCAGTAGTCCTTGAAACTCCGATAAATGAATTTGTTTCAGAAACAGATACTCATTTTTTCTTAAACAATTTGCAGATTAAAAAAGCAGGGGGACTAGACCAAATAAAAAATATTTATTTAAAAAAACTGCCCAAAGTTGGAGTCAAATTTCTAACATTTATTATAAATGCGTGTTTAAAAATGCAATATTTTCCTAATGCGTGGAAAGAAGCAAAGGTAGTACCAATATCAAAAGCTGGTAAGTCTCTTGATAGACCTGACAGTTATCGGCCAATAAGTTTATTAAGTGGCCTTAGTAACATTTATGAAAAAGTACTAAAAGAAAAAATATTGAAAATTATCGATGAACACAAAATTTACCCAGACGAACAATTTGGTTTTAGGCGGAATCATAGAACTTCTCATCAGGTACTTAGAATATCGAATAGTATCAAAAGAAATCGAGAAATAGGAAATTCAACAGGTATGATATTGCTTGATATCGAAAAGGCATTTGACTCCGTTTGGCACACTGGTCTTACATATAAAATGTTAAATTTTAATTTTCCACCATTTCTTTGTAAAATTGTTCAAAGTTTTTTGTCAAATCGTTGTTTTAAAGTGTATGTCAATATTAGCGCGTCCGAAGTAAATTTAATTAGTGCTGGTGTACCTCAAGGCTCTGTCCTTGGACCAGTTTTGTACAATCTGTATACGTCTGATTTTCCAAATTTACCTGAATGCGAAGCAGCAATTTATGCTGATGACACAGCAATATTTTCATCGCATCAATTTGGTCTTAACATTGAGACCAATTTAAAAAATGCAGCTGAAATATTGAACGAATATTACACAAAATGGAAAATAAAATTAAATGTCGGAAAAATCCAAGCTATCTTTTTTACCAGAAAAAGAAAGCCTTGCTTTCTTCCGGCTAACCAGCTAGCAATTAACGGACACCAAATAACATGGGCTTCTTCTGTTAAGTATTTGGGTATACACCTTGACTCAAGATTAACATTTAAAGAGCACAATGCCCAAACACTTAATAAAATAAATATTGCTATAAAGATGCTTTATCCCCTTATAAATCGAAAATCAAAACTGTCAAATGATAATAAAATAATTTTACACAAAGTTATTTTCCAAGCTATTTTTCTGTACGGGTGTCAAGTTTGGGGTAGTTGTGCTGAATGTCACATCAAAAAATTACAAATATCCCAAAATAAAATTTTAAAAATGATGTTGAATCTCCCCTGGCATCACTCAACTTCGGACCTACATATAAGGGCAAATGTTGAATTGATCTCTAATAGAATCCGAAAACTTAATAACACATTTATGATCAGATGTGACTTCCCTGAAAACCCTCTAATAAATCAATTAAATGTTGTGTAACATGCTGTAAATATATGTTTGTTTTCTTTTGCAATAAAAAACAAAAGTAATTGTTAATTTATTTTTTGTATCTCGATGTTAATTTATATTTAATTTATTTTTGTATCTCTATATTAATTTATATTTAATTTATTCTTGTACATCTATGTTAATTTATTTATAATTTATATTTTGTTAATTATGTTCTTAAAATTATTTATTTTTTTGTTTCATTTAAATTTGATTTTTATTAATTTATTACTAACTGTTCTAACTTATTTATTTTTATTTGTATATACTTTTGTTAATTTATAACTTATTTGTTTATTTGTTTAATTGTTCATTTATTTATTTAATTCAAAAATAATTTATATTATTTATATTGTATATGCATATTTTTTATCTAGTTTTAAGTAATTATATTCATTTTATTAGTTAAAATTCTATTGTTTATTATGTATTACATATTTTTGTTTATATTTTTTTTTCTTTTGTAATTTGAGGTTTTTGCTTTCGTTGTTTTCCTCACAAAAATGTTTATATAATTATTAATAAATTAAATTTATAAATATATATTAATTTTTCAGTAGAAAGATATTTATTCATATCATATCTCTGTAATTGTAAATTGTGCGATAACACATTGTATATCATGAACGAAATAAAATATTCTATAATCAATGGGTCCACATGGACCTAAGTGTGGCGGAATAGAGGATCCTCTACTCAACCAACCCGTAAACCTAACCTAACCTAACCTATTGGCAGGTGTCTCAATACGGCTTTTGGGATATCGTCCTTTCCTGCCGACACTTTATTTTTCAGTGATGTCCAGGAATCCATATGGTAAAACCGTGATTCTCAGATGGCCAAGCTTAAAGTTCAGTACGTAGATAAAAGTGATTCAGAAAGGCTCTATCCTCAATATCGCGATATGAGTGAACAGGATTGTTCACCGTATACACGGTCTTGAAGACAGCGCTTGTCGAATTCGCCTTCTCCTGAGGTTCTTCGATCGTGAAAAAACCTTGTGACTTCAATGTCCGAATTTCCGGATCTCATCTGTCAGTAGACTGTCTGTGCAGCCGTTCAAGCCACGAGAGCAGTGTGTTTTCGTGTTTGCGGACTGCAGACTGTTAAAGGGCAATGACGAACAATCTCCAGCTGTCAGGCAGTATGTATCTTTCAAAAGTGGCGACGACAGCGAAAACTTGTAACCACCTGTCCTAAGTGAAGTTAGGATAGCAATATCTAAACTAAACCAGCTGCCAGCATTCCCGCCGAGCTTTATAGCGCCCGCGAATACGATTTGGTAAGTAACGGGTGATTTTTTAGCTGGTTTGGTTTTGGCAACACTGGTTTTGACAGCTGACGTGTGTTTAGTACCTTGTGTCACTGTCAAACAGCTTCAGTTTGGTTTGCAATTTAACCATGGATCGTCTTACAAATGAACAACGCTTGCAAATTATTGAATTTTACTATCAAAATTCGTGCTCGGTTCGAAATGTTCATCGCGCGCTGCTTCCATTTTATGATCGGCATTCTCGACCTTCTGAGCAGTCTATTCGGAAGATTGTGACCAAATTTCGCACCAAATTTACTTTGTTGGACATTAAACCACCAACACGTTTACGTACTGTGCGTAGTGAAGAAAATATTGCGTTCGTATCAGCTAGTGTGACAGAAGACCGCGAAATGTCGATTCGGCGCCGTTCCCAGCAGTTAGGCCTTTGTTACAGCACTACGTGGAAAATTTTGCGGAAGGATTTGGGCGTAAAGCCTTTTAAGATACAGCTGGTGCAAGAACTAAAGCGAGGCGACCTACCACAACGCCGAATTTTTGGTGAATGGGCTCTTGGAAAGCTGACCGAGGATCCGCTTTTTTATCGAAAAATTGTGTTCAGCGATGAGGCTCATTTTTGGTTGAATGGGTACGTAAATAAGCAAAATTGCCGCATTTGGAGTGAAGATCAGCCAGAAGCATTGCAACAGCTACCAATGCATCCCGAAAAAGCCACTGTTTGGTGCGGTTTATGGGCCGGCGGCATTATTGGGTCATATTTCTTCAAAGATGATGCGAATCGCAGCGTTACTGTCAATGGTGAACGCTACCGAGCGATGATAACAAACTTTTTTTTGCCCGAAATGGAAGTTCTTGACTTGCATGATATGTGGTTTCAACAAGACGGTGCCACATGCCACACAGCACGCGAAACAATGGCGCAATTGCGAGGCGAGTTCGGTGAACAGTTAATTTCACGTTTCGGGCCGGTCAATTGGCCGCCTAGATCGTGCGATTTGACACCATTAGATTATTTTTTGTAGGGGTATGTCAAGGCTAATGTCTATAGGGACAAGCCCGCTTCGATTGACGCACTGGAAGCCCACATCCATTCATTCATTCGTGAGATACCGGCCGATATGTGTGAAAGAGTATGCCAAAATTGGACTCAGCGGATGGGCTACCTGAGACGCAGCCGCGGTCAACATTTGCATGAAATTATCTTTAAACATTAAATTGCAAGGTTCAAACTATCGATTCAAATAAATATTTCATTCATTTTTTCGAATTTTTTGTGTTTTTTTTTTTAAAAAAGTTCTAAACCTCTTAAAAAATCACCCGTTATAACATTCACCAACTTATAAGCAAAATTAGAGTTTGTCGGAAGAATCCTCAGCATGGTTTGCCCGATCTACAAAACAGTAAACCCCCTGAATTGCACCAACTACAGAGGCATAAGTATCCTCAATATCCTCAATATCGCCTACAAGATCCTATCTGCCTAAAACCGTGAGTGGTTCTAGGCTCCGCTATTAACTCTGACAGCAACATCTCGTCAGAAATAAAACGAAGAATTACTCTTGCCAACCGCTGTTTCTTCGGGCTAAGAAGGCAATTCAGTAGTAGTAGTACTTGATCATCCCAGTCCAGCTCTACGGCGCTGAAGCATGGACTATTTTGTTTTCAGATGAGAGTCAAACAATGACATTTCCTAAAGTATTGTCACTTGTCAGACGAAAATCAACAGCTCTCAGGATTGTAAAACATTTGGGGACTTACAATAGAAAGATCTGACAATTGTCGGAACACAACTAAGGGTTTTTATCTGTAACATCTAATAGAAGGCTAAATCATTGAATTGCGATGCATTCCATTCCTCACACCCCACCTTCGAAAAATCATATCTCCACCTTCCACCCAATGTGATGGATTTCCATTTCATTTTCATCGCAAAAATGTCGTGAAACTTCCACTTCCATCTCTCCGCCTAACTTGGCCTAAAAACTACAAAAAAAAACCCAAAGAGCTGAAAACTCAAAATTATCGCGATGATGCCGCAGAAATTTTCTCCATAAAACCGAAAGTGCACTTTTCCTCTTCGTCTTCTTTGCATTTTCGCTTGGAGCGGTGTAAATTCCTCACGCACATGTCCCATCTATTCTCATACCGGTTCCGAAAAAATGAGACGACAACGCGACGCGTCGATAATATATGTACGGGCACTCGTTTGTATAGGCAGACAGATCCTCTCCCCCAACGCTATCGCGGCCACCTCATCTCGAATCACCAATCCGCGAGAGACCAGACCCGACTATTAGCGGTCTTTCAGGTGATGTTGTCGATGGTGCTGGTGCTGATGGTGGTGGTGGAAAAAGTCATCCTTCTGGCAGGTGAAGATTAATTTAAAAAGTGAAATGGATTTTCCATTTAAGAAAAATCTCCTCCGCCACACCATAACCGCACATAGTCTGCGAGTACGCCGGCTGCCTCGCGCCGTGAGCATTTGGAGCGGGAGCCTTATCTTGGGATTCATTAAATAAATGAGGCTTTGGCATGGACGACGTCGCCCGTCCACCAGAGTCAAGTAGTCGATATGTCGGCCGATATGGTCAATATAGCTTTTTCCAGTCGTTTACTGTCTTGCGCCTCGTTGGCCAATTATTGACAAAATCAAAAATGAATTCGAAATACTGGGGCCTAATGAAAGGAAGAAATTGGAAGGTGGTGCAAACCCAGCTACTACTCCGTCGAGGAAGGTTAAATTGGAAATCTAAACAAACCATTTGTTTGCGCTGATGACTTCTGGGATTGGGAGGCTGAACGATTGTGAGATCGCCCGCAGCGGTTAGGTGTCTTCAGTTATGTGCCTAGCGGGGGCTATGAATACATTGTGAGGTACTTAGAGGTTTGGGTGGGGCTTTAAGGCGTTTTTGCTGTGAAAAGCATTGATGGGTGTCAAACCTCGCATTTGTTAAAGATGCCTTATGGCAATAAGTATCATTAATCCATGGATTCCTACCGAGAATAACCTGAGGAGGAAATGGCGGTTATAAATAGTTAGTTGGATTGCCTTTTCGGGAAGGAGAGTATAGCAAGGATGGCAGGAGTGCGGGGAGATCAATACGTACTTCAAATGAAACTGTAAAAAGGAACAGCGGCTTGACCGAACAATTCAAAATATTTCTTCATACAGAGTGAAGAAATTGTCGGAATATGTTTTTGATATTTGAAAGGAATGTGTGGTAGGGTAGCTTCTGCGTCAGCCATAGCTACATGTGATTGCAAAACTTTTTTTGGCTATGGGACCTCCCATGGTCGAAAAGGTCGGAGTTGAGAAGTACATCCTAATCAATTACCCAACTACAGTAGGTTATTCCTAGTAATGTGCGCTTCGAAATTCAAAGGGTAGAGGTTAAATTTTTAGGATACATCAATGGAGGCACTGCCAGATGGAGCAAGTTGGTAAAGACCTTGTTGGGCAACTTCAACTTTTTTATATTAAAAATATACACGAGGTATTTGAAGGTCGTAGAAGGCCCAGTTAACTACGATTTAGAGTTTAGCATAAGGGCCGCTCTAACAAGGGTGGGGAATAAAAAGACATTATGGAACCCTTAGAATAGAGATTTGCAGAGCTGAACTCGTTCCCCATTCGGATCTCCATGGGCGACTTGCGCGAGAGACTAATTCAGCAATATTCGAGGTCTGGGATACACAAAAGTTAATGTCAACAGGTGCAGTGCGATAACCCCCGCGGAAATAAGCCCCATCGGGCTTAATTTCCAAAAAATGGAAATAAGCTCCGCGGGGGATAATGCCTTTTGCTTGTGGGGCTTGTTTCCTTTGCATACAATGAACCTTTCACGCAACCCAAATCCAACAATGTGTCCAAGCAGCGGTGTTGCAGGAGGCAGCATGCCCCCCCATGCATATTTAAACTTTGCATACAACCTCCTGGGTAGACTCACTGTTAGATTTTAAATTAACCCCCGCGGGTGTTAATGTATTTTTGGGGCTGGCTTTATTGCCGTGGGGGTTATTTCACTGCATCACACCAACATCTCCAAAGAGAAAGGTCTCACCTTCTGGTCCTTAGAGAAAGACAAATAAACTCGATGAAAGATAAAAGTTTGATGGCAGTCCCAAATTCGAACTCCCTTTTTAAGGGTGGTCTATGTGCATATACAATATCTGACCTAGCTTACCATGGAACCTGGTAACATCGATGTTAAATGATAAAAACTTGTCTTCCAGCGATATGCAAAGTAAGAACCTGATAGCATCGATATTATATGGTTTAGGAATTTCAAAATCCATATGCTACATATTTCGCTCCACAAATTGTAATAAACTAGCGATACTGTTTCAGCTTATAGCCAAAAATTTTGACTGGGACTCTTCATCCAATAGCCAAAGTTAAAATCCTTGACGAAGAAATCGTACACAATTCGAATCGGCTACGGTTCTCTAACAGAATGAATGATGCCGGAAGACAGGCCGACATGTTTGTATGCACCAGAAACTTGGCCGGTGTTTAAGGATGGTGATGCGATTACATGAGAACACAAGCGTTCTCACTCTAGCCTCTCACTATCAACTCCTACTCTCACCTCCACGTTCGTTGGTGACTGGTGGGTTCCTAGTACCTCGACTGGAGATGGGGTAATAAACCCATGTGGAAGGTCGTAGGTTGCAGCAAACGAAACAGGGGAGAGAAGTGTCCTCTCACTGAGGCACTCACTCAGGCGGGAGCGGAAGAATTCCCTAGATGGAGTCAACGGTGGCGCCTACAGCTCCAGTTTGATCAAACTGGTAGTGAAATCCCTATATGAGCTGCTTCGACATATTTGAACACCAGGTCTATAGGCATTTCCAATACTGAGCCAGGGTGTTGGAAAAGAGTTGGTGGCGGAGGAGCCCTCAATGTGTCAACGGCAGCGCTTATATCCCAAAATGGGCTACTGACATCGGTATCTCCGGCCCGCTGCCCTAGGGTCAAAACAAGGGCCTGGCCCTCCAGGTTGGGGGTTGTGCTTTGGGTTAACTACCCATCCACGGAAAAAAGACTATGTTACGAAGCAACCAATAGCCTCGGAAAGGACTGATATTATTGTTGACGACCCTGCTAAACGAAAAAAGGACAACGACGTTCGTATCTGCACCTGGAATGTGAGAACATTAAACAGGAGAGGTGCAGGCGAACAACTAGCGGAAGCCATAAATTGCGTATCCCTTAACCACTCGACTCACAACATACCACCAGCATCTGATGTCAAAGAACAATGCCAACGATGCCAACGGGCCATTAGATCAGCCGCAACTGATGTGCTAGGTTTCTCGCAGCCACCAGCAAGAAACCCTTGGTTTGATGAGGAATGCCGAAAGATGCTCGCAGCCAAGAACGAGGCCTACAAGACTAAGCTACAGGTGAAGATGAGAGCAGTCATTGAGCTCTATAGGCAAAGAAGAAGTGAAGAACATCGGAAAGAAGAAAAAAGAGCAAGAAAAGCGCGCGATTGAGGATATAGAGAGGTGCCGATCCCGGAACGATGTTCGCAAATTTTACCAAACTGTAAAACGTCAAAGCCAAGGATACAAAGCTCGAACAGAATCCTGTCGAGATGATTAAGCAAATATCGTAGTTGAGACACAGTCGATGCAGAGGATATGGAAGAACCACTTCTGCAGACTGTTTAACGGCGATGACGAACAACATTCCGCTGTCAGGCAGAACGAGCCATTTAATATTGGCTACGGCAGCGAATACTGCCAACCACCCGACCTAAGTGAAGTGAGGATAGCTATATCTAAACTCAAGCTTAATAAGGCCGCCGGAAATGACGGCCTTCCAGCTGAGATTTATAAAGCTGGCGGAGATCACTTGGTAAGCAACATCCATCAAGGATGACGATGGACAATTCTCGCTGCACCATCAGGGTCAGAAACGACCTCACCGCCACATTCGATACCAAAAAAGGATTTAGGTAAGGCGATGCGCGGTCATGTGATTTCGTCAATTTGATTCTTGAGAGGATTGTGCAAAACTCCCGAGCCAACACCAGAGGCACAATTTTCCAAAAATCGGTGCAACTACTAGCATACACTAGTCGGCATAAGTATTTTGACGAAACCTTTTTGTGACTATTGAGACTAACTTTGCTTGGTATCGTTAAAACAACGGTGCAAAAATGATGCGCGAAACAAAGAATCTATTTTTAGCTCTATGCATGTCAAGTTTTGTATTGTTTACCTTTTGCATTCTCTTTCTGCTGATAAGAACGCATGCAGACAAAGAATTTTTACGTGGCATAAGTATTTTGACGGAAACTTTGTGTAAATATTTTAACAGTTTTGAGCACGTGATAACCAAAAAACTTGTGTAGTTAACTTTAATTTACATTAAACGTTGATAACAAAATAAAAATTTATTAAAATTTATTAAAAACCATGGGTAAAACGGCTGAGTTGAGTTTGGTTGTCAGATCTTCAATGGTAGCGAAGTTTAACGCTGGAACGGCAGTAAAAGACATAGCAAGTGAGTTTAATGTGTCGCGTCAAACTGTGCACTATCAAATCAATAAGTTTAAAAAGCATAATGACATCACAAACCTAATGAGATCAGGTGCTAAGCGCAAAACAACGCCCACTGAAGACCGAACCCTTCTACGGGAATTTAAAAGAAATATATTCCTGAAGCCTCAAACTGCTGCAAATCAATGGAATTTGACGGCAACGAATCCAATCAGTGAGCGCACTGTCCGACGACGTTTAATGGAAGGAGATTTTAAAACATTTAAAGCTAAGGACGTGCCGTACATATCAAAGGTAAACAAGCTTAAAAGACTGTCTTTCGCAAAGGAACATCTGCACAAGCCAAAGGAGTACTGGAGAAGCGTTCTATGGACAGACTCATCAAAAAACAAATTTTACGTTAGATTGCCAAAGGTAGAAAGGCAAAAAAGACGCCCCGTTTGTCAAAAAGTGAGCCATAGTGGAGGCTCTGTCATGTTCTGGGGATGTGTTGCGTATAATGGCCTGGGTGAATTGGTTCCTATCACCGGCTCGATGAACCAAGGTCAATATTTAAGAACCCTTAATGATAATGCCTTTCCTTCCGGAGATAGGCTTATTGGTGAATCATTTATCCTGCAACAGGACAATACCCCATGCCACAAAGCCCGGATGATAACTAAATTTTTGAAGGATGTTGGTGTTGCCACTTTGGACTGGCCACCTCAAAGTCCAGATTTAAATATAATAGAAAACGTCTGGTCTCTTTTGAAACGCAAAAGAACAGTTTCTTTAAATAAAACCAGAGAGGAGACGATTTCTGAGGTCACTTCCCTTTGGGAAGAGATATCTCCAGAGATTCTTCAAAAATTAGTAGATTCAGTACCGAGACGCCTTCAAAAAGTTATTGAAGCCAAAGGAGGTTATATATTTTACTAAATTCTTCTTTATTTATTTACTTTTGTTAAGTTTAAAATGTTTTTTCTTAGAGTTATATACTTGTCAAAATACTTATGCCAACACACGAAGTTACAAATTAATTTATATCTTTTTTGACTTCTATGAAAAAATATTTGTTTGCCTATTTTTAAGTTTGTATTAGTTATATATAAAAATGAAAAAATAAACATGAATTCTTGTCAAGCCATTTAGAAGTTAAACTCAAAAATGCACGATTTTTATTTCGTCAAAATACTTATGCCGACTAGTGTACGCCGACTATATTGACATCATTGGTAGGACTCAACGTGATGTCATGGCCACGTTTGCTAGTATAGAGAAAGAATCGGCAAAATTGGGTTTAGCAATAAATGAGGGCAAGACTAAGTATATGCTGTCAACACGAAAAGACACACAACATCGACGAATTGGACAGAATGTCACCATTGACTGATATAACTTTGAGGTAGTACGGGACTTTGTCTACCTCGGCTCCGCTATAAACTCTGACAACAACATCTCGTCAGAAATCAAACGAAGAATTACTCTTGCCAATCGCTGTTTCTTCGGGCTAAAAAGGCAATTTAGTAGTAAAGCCTTCACTCCAACTACTAAGGGATCCTATATCAGACCCTGGTTATCCCTGTCCTGCTCTACGGCTCTGAAGCATGGACCATATCAAAAGCGGATGAAGAAATCCTTGATCGATTTGAGAGAAAAATTCTTCGTAAAATCTTCGGTCCGTTTGCGTTGACGGGCTATGGAGACGAAGATTTTACCACGAACTATACGAGCTGCACAGCGACATACCCCTCGTCAAAAAACTCCGCATTGGACGTTTAAGATGGCTAGGACATGTAGAACAAATGGACACCAATATTCCGGCTCGCATAGTCTTCGATTCCCAGCCAGATGTCAGACGCAGTAGAGGAAGACCTCTCCTTAAGTGGCGCGCACAAGTAGAAACCGACCTCAACCAACTTGGAGTGCGCAACTGGAGGCAGTTAGCTAGGTTAGGTCAGGTTAGGTTTACGGGTTGGTGGAGTAGAGGATTCTCTATTCCGCCACACTTAGGTCCATGTGGACCCATTGTGATACCCTTGGTGGGATTACGTCCTTCCTTATCGTTACTACGGGTTACTCCACTCTATCCAGCCATCCTGATGTTCGTAGGAACCTGTAGAGATAGGGTAATGGAATATTGGAAAGTTCTTGGATGTCTTGGAAGTAGTAGCTTCCAAGTGTTCTGTTCCTCAGGTGACAGAGACTCGGGCAGTGACAGAGGAAATGAGGTGTATCCTCGTGCGTCTCCTCATCGCCGCAGCCTCTACAGATATCGTCTTCCTTTAGATTTAATTTCATTGTATGGGTTCTGAGAAAGTTTTTACCAGTGAGAGCCCCTACCAGTTTAGATAAGGAGCTTCTGTCGTACCGCAAAAGTTTTTTGGTCCGGTTTCCGTTGTATTCTGGCCAGAGCTTCCGAGATATTTCGCAGGTAGTCAATGACTTCCACCTGGTATTGGCTTTCATTCGGGTTTTGTATACCACTCTTTCTCTGAGGTTACAGAGTGGTGATTCGACCGTTTGTAGTGCCTGGTCATGATCTGTAGCAGATCCATTTCTTTCCAGTTCGTCGGCCATGTCATTGCCGTCTATGTCCCTGTGACCAGGAACCCAGCAGAGAACCTTGAGCTCTTCGCGACAGCGGCGAACTATCTTTGATTTAATTTCGATAGCAGATACTGCTTTTATAGCCGCTTGGCTGTCAATGAATATGGTGATATCACTGGGTGGTATTGCCGTTATTGACACCAATTAAGCCGCTTCAGCGATTGCTAGCACCTCAGCCTGGAACACAGTACTATGATCAGGAAGCCTGATTGATTTGTGTATTACTAATTCCTCTGAAAATATGCAAGCACCTGTTCCACAGTCCATCTTTAATCCATCTGTGAAGATGAATATCGATTTCCTTTTTGTGGGTTCATTTTTGTCCCATTCGTCTCTTCTCGGAAATTAGCAGGTGAAGGGTCGATCGAAGTCTAGTGCGCAACTGGAGGCAGTTAGCTAAGGACAGGGCTAATTGGTGAGGCATGTTCGTTGAGGCCCAGGTTCATCCCGGACTGTAGCGCCACTTAAGTATATATCACAAGCTTTCGACAAAGTATGGCACAAAGGATTGATTCATAAATTACAAAAGCAACTGCCGAAGCAGTATTCAAAAATACTGGAGTCGTATAGTCTACAGCGATTTTTCAGAATTAAACAAGAAACAACATACTCAACATTAAGAGAAATTAAGGCTGGTGTACCTCAAGGTAGCCTTGCTATCCGTCCGGGTTTTCCCGGACATGTACTCTTTTTTGCCTCTGCGGGGAACGTCCGGTATAGTTTTAATAATATGTCCGGGATGGTATTTTCACTTATCTACTTGGCTATTTGTATTAATTAATATTTTATAAAAAAATAATTAGGAGATCACTGAAATCAACAAAATTAATAATTCAGAAATGAATACTCAGAACAATCATTGGTCGTGTTCCGGGTTTCAGTTTTAGTAAGACATCATGATGAAGCCCTGTTCACATTGGTCAATCGACCATTTTAGTTACGTGACATTAGGGGGAAATGACGGGAAATGGCTGACGAAACAAGTTGAAAATTTTCGCATCGGCACTCAGATATGAGTGAAACAACTGATTTTTCTTCGGCATGTCCTTAAGATGTTTTTTTATATCAATAAAATTACTCGATATTATAGATTATTTAAGTTATGTTTTACTTTTCTGATAAAGCATAATTATTCTGAATAGATGGAAGTTAATAAAAATCTAAAAATATGATAAAATTAAATTGCAAAATAAAGGGTTTGACATTTACCTTACCATTCGGTAAGATTTTGCGTTCCGCGTTACTTTACCTTATTCAGTTGTAGTCAGAAATCCGGAACACGGCCATTGTGTTGGATTTGGCTCTCTCAAAGCAAATGTTTTTAATGTGAAAGTTAACATATTTGGATTAAAAATGTATACTACGACTGAACGGAGTGAATTGTATAATCAGGTTATGCATACATACATTAAATATATTTATTCCATATAGAGTTGTGTTTTAAAATGAATAATGTAATTACAGTTGCACAACATTCCGAGAAGGAAGTGCACCTTCAACAAGGAGTCGAAATGTGAAACTATTTAGAACCATATTAAAGCATTTAAAAAAAAACTATTTTTTTGTTTGTCCTAATTTTGTACTCTTTTTCTGTTCGTCATTTGTCCGGAAAAGTCCGGGATTTGGAACCCCATGTACTACTTTTATCAAATACCATCTGGCAACACTACCTCAAGGCAGTATTTTAGGTCCAGTACTATATCTCCTATTCACTAGTGATCTACCAGAAAGTGACGAAATCACTCTAGCTACCTTTGCAGACGATACTGCTATACTTTCTGTAGGAGAAACTGTCGAAATAGCTACAAAAAAGCTTCAAAAGGCAGTAAACAATATCTCAGAATGGACTAAAAATTGGCAGATCAGATTAAATGAACTGAAGTCAGTTCATATAAATTTTACGTTAAAAACTGTACCACACATTCCAGTATACATAAATAGTAATGTAGTGGAATATTCAAATACTGCTAAATATTTAGGGATGACTCTAGACGCCAAACTGCACTGGAAAGCCCACGTAAAGAAAAAAAGAGATGAGTTAAACATCCGCTATAGTAAAATGTATTGGCTTATTGGGAGATACTCACCCTTATCCAACTACAATAAATTATTGCTATATAAGCAAATTCTTAAACCAGTATGGACCTATGGGCTCCAGCTGTGGGTATGCACATGCAAGACAAACTTACTAAGAATACAAACCTTCCAAAACAAAGTACTACGGAGCATAGTAAACGCACCGTGGTACATACGTAACACCGATCTACATAGAGATCTATATATTGAAATGGTTGAAGATGAAGCTAAAAAAGTAGCTCTAAGACACAGAGATAGGCTTCTCAGCCATGTTAATCTAGAAATAGCACAGCTTTTAAGAACCGACAATATAGTCAGGAGATTAAGACGGGTTAAACCCCTTGATCTATGTAGCTAAAGATATATATAATTTAAAAAAAAAGAAAAAAAACAAGAAATACTGAAACTTAAGCACAATTTCAAACAAAACTCATAGAAATCCAACCAACGTCGGAATTTCTTTTAAAATATATATTTTTATAAAATATAATACATGTGAAAAATAAATTGCTGATTAGTCTAACGACTAGGTGCGATTCCTTGAAGACATACAAAAGTCAGTCTTCGGGAGGTTTTTTAGATCGGGTTAAAGTCCCTCACTATTGCAGAAGGTCCCCTCGCGATAAAACCTCTGCAATGTCTTTCGATGATTTTTCCTTCCAGCGAACCCCCACAAAAAAAAAAAAAAAAACTTAAGTATATAAGTATGTACCGCAAACAAATTTAGATGCCATAGTCCAGAGATTCTCAAAAGTCTGTAAGCCCTGTTAAGTAAAAAAGTAAAATCAATCACTTTTGATTTAGAAACTCACCCTGCTATTGAAAAAAGCTTACAAAAGGCTTTCCCTTTCAAAAAAATGAAAAACATTACATAACCGTTACATATATATTTTTTTATTTTTATATATTTATTGCACAATGGCATATCCAAAATAAAAATCAATTTACAAATACATTATTTTTATTTTCATTAATAAAACATTTTTATTTTTTTTATTTATATTTGTATTGCTTGCTCTTAAAAGTTAATAGTTTGGCTATTTACACAAAAAAATGATACATCAGCAATTTAAGAATAAAACAAACAAAAGTTCAGTAATTTTTTTTTATCCACAAATGTTCTCTTTACAGTTAGCGACTAATTAAGGCAGACTTTTACTAGGTACATTTATGTAAAATCAATTATTTCGAAAAAAAAACTGAAAAAAGGTATAAATGTAGATGTAAAAGATATATATATACAAAAAAAAATATAAAAGAAAAAAAAATTACAATACACGTAAGAAAATAATTAAAATTAAAAAAAAAAAACATAAACTAACCTAATGACTATACACAAAATAAAAAAAAAATAAAAACAATTAATATCTTTATCGTTTCCGTTGGTTTTTTATCTTCTCCGCTTCATTTAATTGTTATTTGTGCGATTCTTCTTCTTCTTCATGTTTTCATCATGAAAGTCGTCAGAATGTTAGGTGCGATAAGGCAATCTAGCACTTGGCATAAATTGGCCACAAAGTCGACAGATTACTTTTTATATCTCAATCCGAATATAGAAAGCAAGTCGCAGTAGGTCTTAATTTTTTTTATTTTTATTTTTTTAAGTCTAAGTTGGGTTGGGTTGAAGGAGGCGAGCTCTCCCTCAGCAATGGCATTTAATTGCATCCGGGCAATTGACATTTTATGTTTGGGGGTTAGCCCACAGGTCATAATATAACATATGACGTAAACTTATTTAATTTTTTTTTTCATTAAAAGGAAACCGTTTGCACACTCGAAATGGCCAATTGGCATTTCAAATAGACAGAGAGGTAGGTAGGACAGAGTGGGACATAGAAAAAAAATAAACATGATCAGCCTCTCTATACAACCTGCACAGTTGCGAACGCACTAAATGTAACTTTCTTGGGATACTCGGGTCCCGGCGATCCTCTTGTCTTAATCACCGGTTTCAATGGTTGTCGTGGTTTTAGCGACATTAGACCAGCCGATGCGGCTAAAACACGCAGCTTCTGTGAGAAGCTTCCACTGCCACTGCTGGTAGTGCTGGAGCTGTTGCTGTTGCTGCTATTGCCATTGCCATTGCCATTCGCTGTTGCAGACGATAATGCCAATCCGTTGGAATTGGAATTCGATTGGTGTGATGTGATTCCGGTACCGGAAATCGTTGCCGCCGTTGCAGGATGAAGGCGAAACACTTGGCCTGTTGCTGTTGGGTAGATTAGGCTGTTGCCACCAGTTGTTGTGATGTGATGTTGACTGGATGGGGTAATGTAGCTGCAAGGAGAAAGAGACGTTGGTAGATTAATGTAAATTGTTAGATACCATTGGTAGGTAGAAGGAGATTTTTTTTTATTTTTTTTAATTGATTGCTAATAATTTGCTTGTGGAGATGGAATTTCAGTGTCAAGGTTCAGTGGTGGTAGAGAGAAATTTTGCGGTTAATTAGACATATGATGGTGGGGTTTTGGATAATTAAATTGGACATTTGCCGTAGAGTGGAGATGTAAGATGGCTATGTACCTGTTTGCTTCGGTATACCCTGTCAAACGTCAGCTATTGGCCCTTGGACAACATTTGGCTGACAGTGTCCTCGGGTCAACAGGAATTGTAGATAACACCTACGTTAGTATGGGGGGCAATAATATGTTGAAAATGGACATCACAAGTCGGACCAGGGAAAGAATATCTTGCAGAAATTGTTGTGATGATTCTAATCAAAATAATGGTAAGACGTCTTACGCTTCTGTAACGCTTTTGTAACAGTTTTAGGGGAATACCAATCACTCATAATCCCAATCACAACAATCAAACACATGGAGCCATGACACTTCGAATTGGATTATTCATTCTGTACAACTTTGGCAAAGAACGATTTTATTGAGTAACGCAAATTTTGTCAATCTAATGGAAGAACTGCACCGGCTGTACTCAAGTTTGTGGAAGAAGTTCAAGAGATTGGGATAGTCAGAATGAAAGTTATCCTTGTGACTTGGCCTTGCAGCATTACCTCGCTACAGGTTTTGGTCAAACTAATGGAAGAACTGCACCGGCTGTACTCAAGTTTGTGGAGGAAGTTCAAGAGATTGGGATGGTCAGAATGAAAGTTATCCTTGTGACTTAGCCTTGCAGCATTACCTTGCTACAGGTTTTGGTCAAACTAATGGAAGAACTGCACCGGCTGTACTCAAGTTTGTGGAGGAAGTCCAAGAGATTGGGATAGTCAGAATGAAAGTTCTCCTTGTGACATAGCCTTGCAGCATTATCTCGCCACAGATTTCGGTCAAACAAATGGAAGAACTGTACCTGCAGTACTCAAGTTTGTGGAGAAAATTCAAGAGATTGGGATGGTCAGATTTAAAGTTATGTGCCTTGGTTTCAGTGTTACCTCGCTAAAAATTTCGGTAACTAAAATTAAGTTGCATTCGTTTGCGGAGAATTGAATATTTTACCAATTTAAGTAGAGCTACAGTCTGTGATGAACCTGGGCCTTAACCAACCTATATTTCCAATTAGTAACTGCAACTGCTTCATATATTGTGTCTAACATTTCGCTGGGAATTAAAGATTCTGTAAGCCGTTTCATATTCTTCATTTTCTCTTCATATCCTAGGTGTTTGGGGGCTTTTTACCAGATCTATGACTATACCGTAAAGTTTGTAGTGGCAACTTCTGATTTTTCGCAGAATTTTTACTCAGAACAGTAGAGGATTTCTCGTCGACGTTTGATATTGATCCGTCTCGAAGGACCAAATGTTACACTTTAATAAGGGGGGATACAAACAAGCGTAGTTACCTTTGACTTGGAAGATCAATGTAAACGGTATACGAGGTATACGAATTGGGCTATGTTGACGTTTGAAACTAATCCGGCCCGAAGGACCAAAGGTTTCAGGGGGGGATACCAATATGAACGCTGGGGTATCAATATATAGTTCTAAACTCTTCGGTAATATATACGACACATTCCGTACTTCAGAATTCAGAGCTTAAAAGCAGGACTGGAATAATTAGAGTCTGATAAAGTACTTTTTTAGCAGCCCAAGTAAGAACTTATTACTGAATTGTCTTCTGATCTTTTGAATAATCTACATCCCATCGTATTTTCTGGATGTCAGTTATGTCTGTTTTCTAGCAGTTTACGGCTGCCAATGCTACACGACAACACGTCTGGTAACGGACTTAGGCGGAACGAAATGGCACTATAGCCATCACACGGTTTCCTCACTTCGATATCCATAAGGGGACATGGCGGTCTCCAGATCAACGAACAGTCAACCAAATTGATCACATTGCGATAGACAAGAGGCACGCACCCAGTATTTTGGATGTCCGAACATTCCGAGGGGCTAACATCGACTCGGGCCACTACCTTGTTGCAGCCAAGGTAAGGATGCGGATATCCACCACGCGACAACAAACCAGAAATACTGTGAAAAAATTTAATGTCGAAAGACTGCAATCGCCAGAGACCGCCAAGACCTTCGCATAACGCGTATCCCTTAACCTCTCGATTAACACCATACCACCAGCATCGAATGTCGAAGAGCAATGGCAACGATGCCAATAGGCCATTAGATCAGCCGTAACTGATGTGCTAGGTTTCTCGCGCCCACCAGCAAGAAACTCCTGGTTTGATGAGGAATGTCGACAGATGCTCGCAGCCAAGAACGAGGCCTACAAGGCTAAGCTGCAGGTGAAGACGAGAGCTGCCATTGAGCTCTATAGGCAAAGAAGAAGGGAAGAACACCGGCTTTACAGAAAAAAGAAAAAAGAGCAAGAAAAGCGCGCAATCGAGGATATAGAGAGGTGCCACTCCAGGAACGATGTTCGCAAATTTTACCAAACTGTAAAACGTCAAAGCCAAGGATACAAAGGTCGAACAGAATCCTGTCGAGATGAACAAGGAAATATCGTAGTTGAGACACAGTCGATGCTGAGGATATGGAAGAACTACTTCTGCAGACTGTTTAACGGCGATGAAGAACAACATTCCGCTGTCAGGCAGAACGAACCATTTAACATTGGCTACGGCAGCGAAAACTGCCAACCACCCGACCTAAGTGAAGTGAGGATAGTAATATCTAAACTCAAGCTTAATAAGGCCGCCGGAAATGACGGCCTTCCCGCTTAGCCTTATAAAGCTGGCGGAAATAACTTGGTAAGTAACATCCACCAACTCATAAGCCAAATCTGGTCGGATGACAAAATGCCTGAAGAATGGAACCTCAGCATCGTTTGTCCGATCCACAAAAAAGGAGACCCTCTGAACTGCGCCAACTACAGAGGCATAAATCTCCTCAACATCGCCTACAAGATCCTATCTGCCGTAATATGTGAACGCCTGAAACAAACCGTTTGCCAACAACCTGATCGGCCCTTATCAGTGTGGTTTTAGGCCAGGAAAGTCCACAATCGATCAAATTTTCACACTTCGGCAGATCCTGGAAAAAACCCAAGAAGTCCAAATCGATACCCACCACCTATTTATCAATTTCAAAGCCGCATACGACAGCATTTATAGAGACGAACTATACAGAGCCATGTCTAGTTTTGGTATACCGCCCAAACTCGTCAGTTTGTGTAGGATGACGAAGGAGAATTCTCGCTGCTCCATCAGGATCGGAAACGACCTCACCGACACATTCGATACCAAAAAAGGATTTAGGCAAAGCGATGCGCTGTTATGTGACTTCTTCAATCTGATTCTTGAGAGGATTGTGCAAAACTCCCGTTCCAACACCAGAGGCACAATTTTCCAAAAATCGGTGCAACTACTAGCATACGCCGACGATATTGAAATCATTGGTAGGACTCAACGTGATGTCATAGCCACGTTTGCTAGTATAGAGAAGGAAGAGGCAAAAATGGGTTTAGCAGTAAATTAGGGTAAGACTAAGTATATGCTGTCAGCATGAAAGGACACACAATATCGATGCATTTGACAGAACGTCAAGATTGACAGATATAACTTTGAGGTAGTACGGGGATTTTTCTACCTCGGCTACGCTATTAACTCTGACAACAACATCTCGTCAGAAATTAAACGAAGAATTACTCTTGCCAATCGCTGTTTCTTCGGGCTAAGAAGGCAATTTAGTAGTAAAGCCCTCACTCGAACTACTAAGGAGATCCTATATAAGACCCTGATTATCCCAGTCCTGCTCTACGGCGCTGAAGCATGAACCGTATCAAAAGCGGATGAAGAAATCCTTGGTCGATTCGGCAGAAAAATCCTTCGAAAAATCTTCGGACCCGTTTGCGTTGACGGGTTATGGAGACGAAGATTCAATCACGAACTATACGAGTTATACAGCGACATACTCTCCTCAATGGACGTTTAAGATGGCTAGGACATGTAGAACGAATGGACACCAATACTTCGGCTGGCAGAGTCTTCGATTCCCAGCCGGACGTCGGACGCAGTAGAGGAAGACCTCGCCTTAAGTGGCGCGCACAAGTAGAAACCGACCTCAACCAACTTGGAGTGCGCAACTGGAGGCAGTTAGCTAAGGACCGGCCTAATTGGAGAGGCATGTTGCTTGTGGCCCAGGTTCATCCCGGACTGTAGCGCCACTTAAGTAAGGAAGTGTAACCATTGGTACGGGCCATTAAATCAAAGTCACTGTCCAAATCTGTAAGTTCAAAATGGCAATTTCGAGAACAAGCTTTGAAAGATGTAACTATCGATTTAAAGGAAAGCTGTGTCCTTAGTTTTTAATTTTATTATTCAATTAGGTTTTTAAGTTTTAGGTTTAGAATTAACACAGCCACGACTGTTCAACAGCGAGTCACAATCAAAAAGAATAATTGCTCTCGCTTGACATTACTTATTCTTATCGATACTAGCGCCAGTGGTACAATAAAAAGTAAAAAGGTCAGGGGTGTTACACTGTAAATGTAATGCTACAGAAGGCAATTATTTGGGGGAAAATAAAACAATATTATGAATTAAGATAACATTCGATTTTTTTTTATTCAACCAACGTATGTTTGTAAATAAATTCAGTTTTACTAAATTAAACCCAGCTTACCAAACCAATATTAACCTACGACTTTTAAATCACTTTTAGACGACCTGCAAAACAGGTTATCCAAATCAAACCAAATGAAAATCCATATACAAAACACAATAGATACAAATATTTACCGATTAAAGCATACAAATTGCTTAAATACATTCTAACGATGACTAACCCCTCATATTGACCAGACCATCTCCCTAGAATAAATTAATTTTTTGTGTTCAGCTTATAATGATGTAATTTTAAGCTTAAACAAGATTCACTTTTATTTGCCTTTTTTTCAAGACACACATTGAAAACAAAACAGGTATCGGAAACATTTACTGCATTTGGCGTTGAGAGAGAGAATTAAATGACTAACTGCAGCTTAATTCACTTTCAAGTCAAGTTCTTCGATAATAAGTCAAGCCCGCCTCAGTCAATAAGGTGATGACTTTAAGTTATAATTAAATTATGTTAATTACAACGCGAGGTGGTTTATTAATCGTTTATTCTTGCTGCAACATTTGCAGTCGATTTATGCCACACTTTACTCGACGGATTTTATTTGCCAGATAATAGTTGTTGATTGGTAATTTTATGTGTTGAATAGATTCTTGGACAAGTTATTTTTATTTATTGAAATTGTTTTATGTAATCCGCACAGAGGGTTATGGTAATGAATACCACTTGAGGTTGAATTGTTTTTACTCTTTAATGGTGGTTACGAGAATGCCGTGTTGTACAGGTGGTAAGAGGGTTTTATTTTCTGTTGCATAATATGGACATTAAGCATGGAATGTCTGCTATTTTGTTATGAAATATTAGGAAATAGCTGATAGGACTAAGGTGACCAGATCCATGCCCACGAAAAAGAGGACGCCTTCAAAAATCTCAAATGAAAAATTAAAGAACAAAAAAATAACATCCCAGAAGGTGGGCGTGGCAAATAATTTTATTGGGTTGAAACATAGAACACGACATTGTCGCAACAAATTGTTCAGACAGTTTATCAAAATATTTTATACTTCGAACAAAAAATAACGTTTTTCTCCTGTATATGCTGGGTATACAACAGGTTTTTATAAAAAACGCCCCCAAAGGTCAAAAACAATTTTTTATCGAAAAGTGGGCGGTGACAGGAAGTGTTTCCCTTGTTCTGCTTCATCCGACAGAGAGTCTATGTACCAAATTTCATCACTCAAAAGTTAAACCTCAAAAACAGTTGGACGGTTTTCTATCTATCTCTATGTTACAAACTTAATGTCAAAACTAATATATGTATCCTCGATGGGATAGGGTATAAAAAAAGATGGCGTATCTATATATAAAAATGGATCTTGGTTTGTTCGGATGCTTAAAACTCGAAAACGACTGGACCAAATTGGATACTTCCTTCTGCGGATTTGTTCGTAATTGCTCCGCGAAGGTTTAGGAAAAAAAATGAAAAATTCTCAACAGGTGGCGCTGTAGGCGGTCATTCCATTTGATAATGGCAAAACAACGTTTGACGGGCCAGCTTGTAGGGTATAAAAAAAGATGGCGTTTTGTTCAGAAGTAAATGAGTTTAGGTACAAAAATATTTCAAGTATTGTTCGCACCAGAAAGATGCAGAAAAAATCTGAAGTAAACAGTTTAAAACAGTATTAAGTAAAAGTGTTTTGTTATGATGTCAAAAAATTTAGTTAACTAACCCAAAATAGGACAAATTGCATGTTTTTTTTCCAAAATGATACCGGATATTTTTTTTTCTAGACAAAAAGAGGACATGTCCTCTTAAGAGAGGACGTCTGGTTAGTCTAGATGGGACGGACGCTGTATTGGCTTTTCTAGTAATTTTTTCCGTAAAAACCTCCTTAAACCATTCCCAACATTTAAAGCAAAAATTGTCAAATCAGTCCAGTTGCTTTCAAGTTATGCCATCATCAGAGGATGTGACCGGAGTATGACAAAGCCAGAACCTGCAAACTTCGTAAAAAAAACGGGAAATTTGTTTCGCCACTAGTTGGGATTAGGTTGCGATGCCACCCAATGGGGCAGTACAGACACCAACATCAGAGGTGAGCCTCTTTTTGAATTCATTATTGAAAACAATTTGTTGATTGCCAATAAAGGTAACGAACCAACCTTCATAATCAGGAACAGGCGTGAGGTCTTAGACGTAACACTCTACAGCAACTCACGAGATATTACTGTGCGAGAATGGAATGTATCCCAAGAAGCATCATTTTCAGACCACAGGATGACTGAATTCCTAATTGAAGCTAATGTTGAAATAATTGAAATTCAGGAACCCCAGAATAACAAACTGGGAGACATTCTTCAATGAAGTCAGGAAGAATAAACAAAAACTGCAACGAAATACATTAGATACCCCAGAGGAAATCGACGCAACCACAGAATCCCTAAATAAGATTCTGAACAATTCGTACGAAAAAGCTTGTCCTTTACGGACCCCAAAGAGCAAGAAATCTCAACCATGGTGGACCGAAAGAGCTCCCTGAAATCAGGAGAAAGACTAGAGCGCTCTTTAACGCAGCCAAAACAACAAACTTACAAACTGACTGGGATCTATATAAATCCAGCCAGCGCAAGCTCGAAAGTGCAATCACAAGAGCTAAACGCACTGCCTGGCACACGTTCTGCAGTGACATAGAAAACACCACAGAATCAGCCAGACTCAGGGAAATTTTAACTAAAGAATCTACAGTTCCAACGGATCTTAAAGATAGTGATGGCAACTGGACACAATCCTGTACGGACACACTCAACCTCTTTTTTTTTTTTTTTTTTTTTTAAATTCTGACCTGCCTAAGCAGTAATATACACATCGACCTAAAAGATTTATTGTGCTGGCCGTCAGATGTTTTTTTTAGGTTAGTAGCGCTTCTTCTTTCCTAATGTAGCTGATAATACTTTCAGCCGAAGATTTCCTCAGTTCTTCGGGACTTATAAATTCCCCGAAGAAAGATTGCCTTCTCACACCGTAAAGGGCCGGGCATTCACATATGATATGCTCGGCTGTTTCGTCTTCTTCTAGACATAGTCTGCACTCCGGTGAGTCGACTAGACGCATAGACGGATCTTAAAGATAGTGATGGCAACTGGACACAATCCTGTACGGACACACTCAACCTCTTTTTTTTTTTTTTTTTTTTTTAAATTCTGACCTGCCTAAGCAGTAATATACACATCGACCTAAAAGATTTATTGTGCTGGCCGTCAGATGTTTTTTTTAGGTTAGTAGCGCTTCTTCTTTCCTAATGTAGCTGATAATACTTTCAGCCGAAGATTTCCTCAGTTCTTCGGGACTTATAAATTCCCCGAAGAAAGATTGCCTTCTCACACCGTAAAGGGCCGGGCATTCACATATGATATGCTCGGCTGTTTCGTCTTCTTCTAGACATAGTCTGCACTCCGGTGAGTCGACTAGACGCATAGACGGATCTTAAAGATAGTGATGGCAACTGGACACAATCCTGTACGGACACACTCAACCTCTTTTTTTTTTTTTTTTTTTTTTAAATTCTGACCTGCCTAAGCAGTAATATACACATCGACCTAAAAGATTTATTGTGCTGGCCGTCAGATGTTTTTTTTAGGTTAGTAGCGCTTCTTCTTTCCTAATGTAGCTGATAATACTTTCAGCCGAAGATTTCCTCAGTTCTTCGGGACTTATAAATTCCCCGAAGAAAGATTGCCTTCTCACACCGTAAAGGGCCGGGCATTCACATATGATATGCTCGGCTGTTTCGTCTTCTTCTAGACATAGTCTGCACTCCGGTGAGTCGACTAGACGCATTTTGTTTAGGTGATATCGCAGACCGTGATGACCAGTTAGGTAGCCTACTAAGTTTTTGATATCGTGCCTGCGAAGATTTAGTATCTTATTGGCATCTGATTTGAAGGGCTGAATAGCTCTTTTGGCCTGTCTCAGGCCTGGGATGTTTCCCCAGTTTGAAACACATTTGTTTTGTTCCCAATTTTTATGACCAGATTTATGGCTGATTTGGGGATTGCACAGAAGGGTTCAGGTCCAATGAGTGGGCTTCCGAATCTTTTCTGGCTAGTTCATCAGCTTTTTCGTTACCTTCAACTCCCTTATGTCCGGGGACCTACCATAGTCTGGTTTTGTTCCTGGAACTGAGTGTTTGGAGGGAGTTGAAGCAGTTTAGTACTGATTTGGAGTCAATGATGTGTGAGCTAAGGGCTTTTATAGCTGCTGGACTGTCCGTGAATATATATGTATACCTCCTACTAAAGACCGATTTTCCGGGATGTACCCAGAGTCCAGATAATAATCAGGTGAACCTAAACCCTTCAACGACTCTTTTCACAGCTCCAGAAGAAGATATAACTGAAGGAAAAATAAACTGGGCAATTGATACATTCTCTCCCAGGAAACGATGGAATATATCCAATTATGCTCCAGAAGGCAAAACCCTAATCATACCAGTCCTCACACGACTGTTTAAAAGCAGTATAATGTGTGGCTACAATGCTACATTCCAAGGGCTTGGCGAGAAGTAAAGGTCATCTTCATTCCCAAAGCAGGTAAATCTAGCCATACAACTGCAAAAGATTTTAGGCCTATAAGTCTGACGTCCTTCAATGAATATATAGATTTGTGAAAAACTTAACTACAATGATATCTCCCCAGCCCAACATGATTTTACAAAGGGCAAAGGGGTTGAAACAGCACTGCCTGATATTGTTAGTGCTGTAGAAAAGTCTCTAAAAGACAAAGATTACACACTCGCAGCTTTCCTAGATATTGAAGGAGCTTTCAACAATGTCAAAACATGCGCAGTGGAAAGGGAATTGCAGAATTCCAACGTTGACCAGGCACTCACTAACGTGATTGTAAGTCTTCTCAAAGAAAGGAATATCAAAGCAAAACTGGGCGACACTGAACTAAAAGTAAACGCCTCAAGTGGCACACCACAAGGAGGAGTCAACTCTCCTCTACTATGCGTTTTTGTCGTTAATGAAATACTAATGAAATTCAAAAACAGGGGGGTTAAAGTAATTGCGTACGAAGACGATGTAGTATTGCTTGCGACAGGCAAATTCTTACCAACCATAAGCGAGCTGTTAGAAAACCCGCTCCGGACACTTATCACGTGGACAAAGCAATGCGGCCTTAGGGTCAACCCCCAAAAACCGAGCTTGTGCTGTTCACAAATAGAAGATCAATACCACACTTCGAACCACCAGCTATAGAGGGAATAGCTGAAAGTGCGAAATATCTGGGAATAATTCTAGACAGAGCGCTCAATTGGAAACTAAATGTCAATGAAAGAGTTAAGAAAGCAGCAAATGCTTTCTACGCATGCAACCGAATCTTCGGCAGAAAGTGGGGACCTAACCAAAAATAATCATTTGGATGTGGATACTGCTATCGTGTGATTAATACTCACATATGGCAGTATAGTCTGGTGGCAAGCCACAGACAGAGCAACCAACTTGAAGCAAATGACAAAAATACAAATACTAGTACTGGTTGTCCCTATAACAACCAGTGCGATGAGAACGACACCAGCCTCTGGATTGGAGGTGATTCTGAATCTGCTGCCCTTAGATCTATACATGCAGGAATCAGCTGCCAAAAGCTCCTCGAGGATCAGCCAAACGAACAGCTGGATCCCGAGCCTCGCTGGACACGCGCAGGTCCTAAAGAAATACGTAGGGAACGTAGAACGTAGTAAACTCTGACTATTTATCTCCCTATCTAGACTCTGATCGACCCTTCTGCTGCTCGTTTCCCAGCAGAGAAGAATGGGACAAGAATGAACCCACAACAAAGAAATCGATATTCATCTTCACAGATGGATCAAAGATGGACTGTGCAACAGGTGCTGGCATATTCTCAGAGGAATTAGTAATACACAAATCAATCAGGCTTCCTGATCATAGTAGTGTGTTCCAGGCTGAGGTGCTAGCAATCGCTGAAGCGGCTCATTTGGTGTCAATAATGGAAATACCACACAGTGATGTCACCATATTCATTGACAGCCAAGCGGCTATAAAAGCAGTATCTGCTATCGAAATTAAATCAAAGCTAGTTTGTCGATGTCGCGAAGAGCTCAAAGTTCTCTGCACACACATAATGCTGATCTCTGCTGGGTTCTTGGTCACAGAGATGGCCGACGAACTGGCAAGAAATGGATCTGCTACAGATCATGACCAGGCACTACAAACGGTCGAACCACCACTCTGTAACCTCAAAGAACGAGTGGAACACAAGACCCGAATGAAAGCCAATATCAGGTGGAAGTCATTAACCACCTGCGACATATCTTGGAAGCTCTGGCCAGAATACAACGGGAACCGGACCAAAGAACTTTTGCGGTACGACAGAATCTCCTTGTCGAAACTGGTAGAGGCTCTCTTTGGTCACAACATTCACAGAACCCACACAATGAAACTAAATCTCAAGGATGGCGTCATATGTAGAGGCTGTGGTGATGAAGAAACACATGAGGATACACCTCATTTTCTCTGTCACTGACCGAGTCTTTGTCACCTGAGGAACAGAACACTTGGCAGCAAGAACTTTCCAATATTCCATTACCCTATCTCTACAGGTTCCTACGAACATCAGGATGGCTGGATAGAGTGGAGTAACCCAAAAGTAACAATAAGGAAGGACGTAATCCCACCAAGGGTATCACTATGAGTCCACATGGACCTAAGTGTGGCGGAATAGAGGATCCTCTACTCCACCAACCCGTAAACCTAACCTAACCTAACACTAGTTGGGATTCTTACTGGATACAACTGAATATGCATCTCATAGAGTCATAGATGATGATCTGCGTAGAAGCTGCGGTGATGAAGAAATACACGAGGATCTCCTTCACTTTCTGTACCACTATCCAGGACCCAGGTATTAGTTAAGAATAAAAACTTTAGGAAAATATTTGTTTCATGACCTCACGGATCTATCTGAAATCCCTTTCTTTAATATTTTCAGGTTTGCATCAGCAGCTTGGTGGCTGGAAAGGGACTACCAAGAATGGACAGTAGCTTAACAAATGAAGGAGCCACATACAAACGTGTACCCCCAACGGGCATCACAATGGGTTTATATTGACCGGAGTGAATGGGGGAAGACGTACGCTGCGTGGTGCAGTGCAATAACCCCGCGGAAAGAAGCGCCATGGGGCTTGATTCCCAAAAATGGGAAATAGCCCCCACATGGCTTATTTCTTTTTCAAAATGGAAATAAACCCCGCGGGGGTCAATGCCTTATGCTTCTGGGGCTTCTTTTCTTCATGCAATCAACCTCGCACGCGAACCAATTCCAACAGTGAGCCCAAGCACGGGGGTTGCAGGGGGGCACCATGAACCCCCAAGCATATTCAAACTTTGCATACACCCAGTCGCAATCGCATGTATGCAAAGCGTGAATCCTCCTGGGTAGACTCACTGTTGTATTTATGATGGGTGCGAAATTGGATGCAAAGTTTGAGTACGTTTTGCCAATTTCAAATGGCAAAATTGGTCCTGTGCACGAGGAGGGCGAATGGGGGAAAAGATACAACCGCGAAGTCTATGAGCTGTACCAAGATGTGGATGTAGTCCAAAAAGCCAAAACAAGTCGATTACATTGGCTCGGCCACTTCGAGCCACATCTATGCTCCAGCTAAGAGGGTCTTCGAATCCCAGCCCCCAGGTTCGAGAAGGCAAGGAAGACCGAACCGCCGTTTCAAAGATCAAGCCATCGCGGATGCCAGAGCGCTTGGTCTAGACAACTGGAAGCAGCGAGCCCGGGATCGTAGAGGATGGAAGGCTGCAGTATGTCAGAAAGAGACTCTTCATGGGTTGGGAGTCCGATAAGTAAGTAAGTTAGTTATTTCACTGCACCACACTGCCTACCTCATTAACTCACCAACCTAACCTAACCTATGGCATCACCAACAAAGTGTTGATTAATTTTTGAATACATAGATTATAGATAGTGTAACACGTATAGGGCCTTATAATCCCGACATTAACATAACCTAAGTTTCTTTATTCACCACTCCATCATTTGCCAAAGTCTGACAAAAATTCAAGAGTATCAAACTGTCACCAGAAGCTTCTCAAATTTGAGGTTCGAAGCCTGCATTTAACAGAAGACCCCATTCTCTGTGGCAAAAATAAAACTTTGCACACAGAAATGATTGGAGAAGTCATGTTTTATACCCTAAATGTTCCTTTAATGCCAGAAATTTTGTGATATAATTGACATCTTAGAACCTGTCATGAAAATTTGGTCAACCTTGCCAAAACCATATAATTCTGGGTAAAAAAATGTCTCAATAATATAACGATAGCATTCACCAGTAACAGTTACCGTAACACCACGTTCGTCATAAAAAATTAAGATCCCATAATTTCATAAGAAACATATAAGGAGACCTGATATTGCAAAATTCGACATTATAAATCTGCGATTGCGAAAACGTCCTGCTTTTTGATCTCATAGATCTCTAATGCTTGCCAAAGTGGACGAGTCTTGCAATTTCAGCTTTGTTAGGCTTTATCTCGTTATGCTCATTACTCGCTCAACATCTGTTATACATTTAAGGATGTCCAAGATGGTGATGTGAATATATTGTTGTCCACAACTCTAATTTGTGTGGCCTAGTGTGATACCATTCAGTTGGGTTTATCCGCATATGGTCCTAGAGAACAAAAAGGTTCTAGAGATCATAGTGGAAGTGTCTTCTCATTACTTTCTTACACAAGTGATAGAACCTTGAATGCTGATCTGAAAAATTAGAAGGAGGAGAGAAAATCATTGCTTATAGGAGACTTAATCGTAGCGAACTCGATAGTCCCGCTCGAACATCGTGCGAATGTCTCCTGCTTTAAAATATTGTACCGGAATAATTCCAACAGATGCGTTGCATTCAGCTTCTAGTGCTAATCGATTTTATCTCAAGACCTTCCTCGAAATATAGTGACTTATTCCTCAATCGAAAGCTGGTATAAGAATTTTCTCGAATTTGGCATTCAGAATCGTCGTGGAATTCAAGATCGAGTTTGTTATGCCAAAATTAGAAATTTACGCCCAAAAAGAATGGTGAAGCTGGGTCATATATGGGCGGTTTGAGAGACATGATGGTTGAAGCCCAATTTTATTCCGGACTGTAGGTGTAGCGCCACTTATAGAGAAGAAGACACTCTGGGAGACCAAAAATGGTGTATGCAGATACAATACATCCCAGATATAGAAAACTTTATGCTTTCTGGTCAAATGGATCTTCAAAGCTTGTCGGAGCGAAGAAGATTGTTGTTATCATTTAGATTAACATCTGTGGGGGCTCAGTGGCGCAATGGTTAGTGCGATGAACTGCAGCGCAGAAGGTCTGGGTTCGATTCCCATCCGTAGCAACACCAAAATGATTTTTCACCCTCCTCTCGTGATGATCTGACAAACCATCCGAGTAGTATCAATTGTCAAGAATAGCTTATCTCAACTGAGCCGTTAGGGTTCGGCATACAACAGGAGGTCACGCCATCGTGCAAGAAGTACACACGCACACATGAATGTCTGTGAGAAAGCTAGGTCCTGGGTACTAACAAGCCTGTTGTGCCAAAAAAAAATTAACATCTGTTCCGTCAGAAATGCTAAAACATACGCCCTTGGAGTAGTACAGAAGTTGAAAGAGATAATGAAACAATTGATCTGATTCCTCCGCTGACAGTGGGCAAGCGATTAGGACATCGCTATTCACCAGGATCCAGATCAAATCTTCCTACTTCTAACTTATTTATGCAAGACATGACGCTTTTCACTAGAAAAACTCTAAGAGTTACGTGATCTCTTCTTTTTTTAGGCCGAATAAGGTCCATTGTGGTGACCCGTGGATCAGTAGACCTTTCCTAGAGATTCATTTGTCTAAGTGAACCATTCCGAACTAACTATGAAGCAAAGGAGGTTTCTGACATTAATATTAGCTAGGTCACCTTGATTATCAAAAAAACGTCTTCTAGATGGAGAGAGGTTGACAGGAGCAGAAAAGGTGAGCAATATACTCCTCCTCCTCCTCGACCAAGCAGCTTCTGCCGATGTCATTGCAGGAGAGGTCTAGATTTTATTAGCCGGTTCACCTTGATTGTCATAGAAGTAGTCTCCTAAACGGAGAGAGGTTGACAGGAGCAGAAAATGTGAGCAATATACTCCTCCTCCTCCTCGACCAAGCAGCTTCTGCAGAAGTCATTGCAGGAGAGGCCTAGATTTTATTAGCCAGGTCACCTTGATTGTCAAAGAAGTAGTCTCCTAGATGGAGATAGGTTGACAAAAGCAGAAAATGTGAGCAATATACTCCTCCTCCTCCTCCTCCTCCTCCTCCTCCTCCTCCTCCTCGCCGAAGCAGCTTCTGCAGAAGTCATTGCAGGAGAAGCATAGATTTTTGCATGTAGGTCTAAGGGATAGCGTCCTGTGAAGACACCGATGATGCTACTGATGATTGATCTGTTCAGCATTATCAAGCAGAGATAGCGTTTCTGGTTATTATTTGGCCAAAGTTGCAACGATATTAGACACGTTGTGCCGTTTATCCATCTGCGGTTTTCTTTCTTTTCTTAATCAAGATTAGTGCCTAGTCTGGGAGGCTTATCCGCCTGACAGTTTCCTATGATAACTCTGTGACCTGGCATGATGAAGCATGCATAAGGGAAAATTAAGCGGACAATGCCCATTATTAGATGGCTGATAATACAAAGATAGCTTGGTAGCTTAATGTGGGATAGCGGAATAGGTAGATTTAAGCAATCTTGACGATGTTCTTAAGTGTCAAAAGGCTGTCAAGAAACATATGAGCATATTAGAGCCTGTAGCCTTTTTTTATGATCTTTTGGATCTATCCAAAGTATTCTCTTCTAAGGCTTAAGACTTTTAACAAAATTCGAATGATTATTGGTCATCAACGAGACAATGGTTCTGCTTCAACCGGAGTGCCACTGTAAAATCTTTTGCAAGATCTTTCGGATCGATTCAAAGTAATCCTTTCTCTAAATCCTGATGAGTATTGGCGATCACCGAGGCGATGGTTCTTCTTTGAAATAAGTAAAAAGAACGATGAACATCTTGCCTGTTCCATAAACCCAACAATTCCCTTTAATCGATCATCCCACCAATATACCGCAATTCTGCCGCAAAATACCTTTAATTGCAATTTGCCGTTTAATAGCCAATAAACTTCCCCAAGTAATATCCGTTCCCATGGTCTTTAAAAACCGCTTGACCTACAACTCACAAACCTCTGACCACCGAGGTATTCCAACAAAACCCTTTACCACACGAAACATCTTCTTCCTTCAGCCTGATTTGGACGCGAGCGCAATTTTCTCAGCCTCTACTGTTCGAAGCCATACTCCAAGGCATACCCCAAGCCATACAGACTTCCGCAATCAGTTTTTACAGCCCAAACAAATCCGATGGCCTTTTTCCCATTTTCCCATTTTGTCAATTACCCAATAGCCCATGTGGCCACAGCAGAATCATAAAAGCCCAAATAGAGTCAAGTGCAATGCAAGTCAATGCCACCTATTCCACGATCACCGCCACGATCATCATCGTCATCCACATCATGCACGCAGCCGCCATTGTTTTCGCCATCCGAATAAAACGAATATCAATTTGAATAGATAAAATCACAATTAATGCCCGGGGAGGCCCGGCTTCCTTGAGTCGTAAAGCGTTTAGCGAAAAAGAAAGTCTCCACACAGGCCCACACACAAGAGCACAATGAGATCGCGCAAAACCTCTTTCCGCCGCATCTAATTATCGTAAAAACTTATTCGCTTATAGAAACGTAAAGCCTGCCTCTGCATCTACATCTTCTGGCTTAAGGTCGGTGGTGGTGGTGGTGGTGCTGGGTGCTGGTTAACTGCGCTATTACAAGATAGGTTCCCATGATTACGCATGCAGCACCCGTCGCAGGTTGTCATCGGTGGGGCTGCTAAGGCTGGCAAAGGTTTTTCGAGGTTTTTCTGTTTGGTTTTTGTGTGTGGGGATTTAAGGAAGTCGTTGTTGAATGCGACACCAATAACCGATTTCCGACTTGGAGCGAGAAGAGCCCGAAGCCCATTAAATCGGTCGACGTTTATGATGGCGCGGCATAATGGGCATTTAGTGCGTTCATTGATTCGGATTTTTGTCGCTTGATTTGGATGGGCTTCTTGAGGTGTTTGACCACGATGGTAATTGAATTCTTAAACACCCCACCTGAAGTCAGCGTGTGGACTTGTAACTACCTAATGTGTGATCGTTTATGGGGGGAATAAGCACGTGGATGAAGGTTGCTGATGGTTTTTTAATGAGTCTTTTAAAAATTAAGTGAACACATCAATTTACTTTTATTTTCAAATCGGAAGTGACCGGAAAAAGGGTTTCAAGTGAGCTGGGTCTTGGAGAGGGGGGAACGCCAAATTTGTGTGGAGGTTTATTTTTAACGACTAAGGTTGGACGTAACCTTATAGAATTTCAAGGGTAACCTTATTGATATTCACAATGTTTAGCAGGAAACTGATCCTCTCTTGGCAGTTGTAGGGGCAGGCTATAATTGGGGAATTAATGCTTTATAATATTTTGTGTTGATATGTGTGATATTGAACTTACTAGAGAGATGTAAGGTTTCATTGAATTAGGTATTCTCATTGCAAAGTAAGAAGTAAAAGGTACCACTAGGCGTTGCCTGAACAGCAGACGTAGAGGCGACTGAATCTGAGTACCCTTACGAAAATGAACCTTTTGCAGACAGTTTGGGAGTATTGATCTTATGACTTGGACTTAGGACTTAAGGTTACAAAATCTTGAGGCGGACGAATTATGGGAATATGGTGGCGAAAAAGTAAGATGACAGTGCGCAATCATTTTGAATGTTTGTAGATTGTAGGTACAGGGAAATATTCAAAGCAAGGTAATTGAAATTTCTACATGAAGTGTTACAACAATATTTAAGCAACGTTAATGGGCGCACAAAGCGACACGAGCATTTCGGACCGATAAACGATCGGGGCACAAGCATGCATTTCGATTTAACACATATGATGGAAATATTGACAAAAAAGCGAGAGGTATACAACATTCTACTACTTCGGCCAATCAATTTGTTAGCTAAAAGCGATCTATACTCGATCAAGTATGCTGTAGGAGCAGATAGTTCTACGATGATCTACATGATCTTGCTGATATCGCTACAGATCGATAGGCATCCAAAATTGATACTCGATCAAGTATGTCGCAGCATCAGAAAGTTGTACGACGATCTACAGGATCTTGCTGATATCCCAACAGATCGATAGGCATCCAAAATTGATACTCGATCAAGTATGTTGTAGCATCAGACAGTTCAACGACGATCTACATGATCTAGCCGATATCCCTTCAGATCGATAGGTATCCAGTTTTCTGCTACTTCGGCCAATCAATTTGATAGCTGAAATCGATCTATTCTCGATCAAGCATGTTGCAGGAGCAGAAAGTTCTACGACGATCTACATGATCTTGCTGATATCCCAACAGATCGATAGGCATCCAAAATTGATACTCGATCAAGTATGTTGTAGCATCAGACAGTTCAACGACGATCTACATGATCTTGCCGATATCCCTTCAGATCGATAGGTATCCAGTTTTCTGCTACTTCGGTCAATCAATTTGATAGCTGAAATCGATCTATTCTCGATCAAGTATGTTGCAGGAGCAGATAGTTCTACGATGATCTACATGATCTTGCTGATATTCTTACCGATCGATAGGCATCCAACATTCTGCTACTTCGGCCAATTAATTTGATAGCTGAAATCGATCTATTCTCGATCAAGCATGTTGCAGGAGCAGAAAGTTCTACGACGATCTACATGATCTTGCTGATATCCTAACAGATCGATAGGCATCCAACTTTCTGCTACTTCGGTCAATCAATTTGATAGCTGAAATCGATCTATTCTCGATCAAGTATGTTGCAGGAGCAGATAGTTCTACGATGATCTACATGATCTTGCTGATATTCTTACCGATCAATAGGCATCCAACATTCTGCTACTTCGGCCAATCGATTTGATAGCTAAAAGCGATCTAGACTACATTAAGCATGTAGCACGATCTACATGATCTTGCTGATATCCCTACAGACCAATAGGCATCCAACATTCTGCTACTTCGGCCAATTAATTTGATAGCTAAAATCGATCTATACTCGATCAAGCATGTTGCAGGAGCAGAAAGTTCTACGACGATCTACATGATCTTGCTGATATCCTAACAGATCGATAGGCATCCAACTTTCTGCTACTTCGGTCAATCAATTTGATAGCTATATTATCTTGCTGATATCCCTACAGTCTAGATTATCCGCTTATTGAAAAGATCGGGTTAGAGTGACTATCTCTTCAAGACACCAGGAGGAACATTTCATGAAAGTCTTCAATCTTTAGGGTCATCTGGAATGTTTCCTGACCCTTAAGGTCGCTGACTATTAAGCATTTCTACCATGACAAGCCAGCTAAAAATTGAAAATAAACCTAATTCCGAAGCCTCCTATTGTGATCATTACAGCCGATAAATGTAGTCATGAAGTGACGACTTTCGTTCAGAAAGGATGGCTTATCATTAAGTAAGATTGCTGATCCTCAAAAGAGGCAATTAAGGTGCGCCAAGGTCGCAAAAACCTATAAACTCTACATGAAAAGAAGATATAACGACTGAGGATGACTCAAGTGGTGAAACTTATGTGGTATTCTTGTGCTGATCCGTCTATATGAAGGATATAGTTGCTCTATCGCAATATTTTTAAGAAGCTGGCAATTATAAGCATTCTAAACAGATCCTGTAGTTCGCCAAAGCAATGTCTTCCTTATTTAAGTCGAATAAAACTGGGTCTCAACCAGAAGACTTGACCGCTCCGTCCTGTTGGAACCACATGTCCGCCAGTCCTAATTCGTCCAATTGCGGCAGAAAAAACTCAGTTTACATGGCACTATAGCGCGCACCGTCCACTGTTGTCGTTTGACCAGTGGCGTGCCCGAAAAAATGGGCCGATGACTCCTCCAGCGTGAACAGCCCACCATGCAGTAACTTTGGACGGGTGTAATGGCTCCTCGTGCATTACTCGTGGATTTTCGGTGCCCCAGAAGCGATAGTTTTGCGTGTTTAGGTACCCGCTGAGGTGGAAATGAGCCTCATCGCACATTATGATTCTGGTCGAATAATCGTCCTCGAGATTGAGAATGGCTTGGGCGTAGGTATCACGCATTTGGTGATCGACAGGCAGCAGCTGATAAACGGACTGGACAATGTACGGGAACATGCGCAAGTCCTTGACCAAAATTCGCCTGGGTGACGACCGACTGATGGCTAATTGCGAGGCATGGCGTCTAGTCGATGTTTCCGGCGACAGCTCGACATCCTCGGCAATAGTGGCGATATTCTCGGCACAACGGCCATTTGCAAAAATTCCTTTGGCCCACCTTATATGAGACATGTTCGGGCAACAAGACTGCAGCGAAAGAATTCTCAAAATGGAGTCAGCGATGGTATCAACATTGTCATCTACAGTCCCTGTTAGGATGGACACAGTGAACAACTTATATGAGACATATTCGGACAATAGGTAGGCTAAGAATCTCAAGTTGTAATGATCCGAAAGACCAATGCTGCAGCGATCAATCCCCTAATGGATACTGATGGCTAAGTCAGTGTTGCGCCTTTTGCTGTTTGATTAGTGTAGACTTTAGGGTTTTCGCTAAGTCAGCTTTAGAACTTTCACGAATGTCTTTTATTTTCAGTAGATTAGCTGTCCTAGCAAGTCGTTAAACAAACATATCAGAGATTTACCACTTAGTGGACCTCGTGGGTAACGCGTCTCCTTTGGTCGTACGATTTTTAGTTTGCTGAAACTTCAGAATTATCCCTCATATCGGATTATACCCCTTAACTGAGTCACCCTGTACATAAAAACGATGTTGTATACCCGTTTATCTATTTCTTCCCTCTTCGCGCCAAAACTGCCCAAACAATTGCCTCGATATGGGTGACTATGGAAATCTGCGTCACCACATGATTGAATGTGGGTATCCCCAGTGTATCTGTTTGTGCTAATTTACTGTTTTTTACCATTTTTCTTATAGTTACCCATTCCCCAATACCTTTCTAACACTTTAGCCTCCCAAACTATCTTCAGCCAAAAACAACCCATGTACTGAATGCAGTTTCACCTGTGTGCGTCATTTTACCCATTTTCTCCGGCTTAACGGTTGAAGGGTTGTAAACAAAATGAAAACCCTAAGGAGCACCGGCGAAATATAAAAAAACCTAAATGCTCATGTGATGGCGTTGACTGTATTTCATCACAACCGGCTAACAAAGAGATTGCACATCAAGCCTCTGGTGGACCCACAGCAGTCGCTGCAAAAGTATCTATTACAAGAGATGAACACAAATTTCTATGTTTTCTGTTTTTTTTTTTTTTTGCAACTTGCCCTCAATGTTAATGTGTGTGTGTGGATAGATTTGGTCAGTGCTGTGATGGTCGGTTGCACAGTTTATGGTTTGGACTAAAGGCTCTCGCTGTCGCAATAAGAAATTCGAGCTCAAGTGAGGTGACAGCTAGAATCTGAGCCAGTAAGTGAGCTTGTTATTCCGAATGTGTACGAGTATAACCGCAGACAATATGATCGCGCTTATAATGCTGAGCTATATGCTGGGATTTGGTTACGCTTTTCCGGCGTAGAATGGTTATGTGCTCTGCCACTGCAATGCAATTCCTTATTGCGGCTATGTAGGTGGAGGTCTTTTCCAGATGCACATTCCGTGGCTAGAGGGTTAATATGATACCTGGCGTTTTGGTAAAGCTGTTTTTTTTTATCATTAGAGGACTGTGTTACTGAATGTCCCCTATCCATAGCACGAAACTAGTTGTAGACCCACTAAATGTATCTCAAGACACTACTCGATTACCTAATCATCTAATGGATACACATATATAAATTTTTTTTATTATTGAAACACACTTATCTCTTTGAAGCACAGTTTCGCTAAATGTACTCCCATCTGAGCGAGCGGTAGTTTAGCTTAAAACCTTTTCAATGGACCAGTCTATGGCGAAGGCAATCAAATTATTCGTTACCGGCTATTTATGATTTAATGAAGTCTCTACGGGGCTATTTATTGGCAGGCCACGCAATTTGTTCGATGCTCTATAGAATTGAAGATCAACACAGGAGAGCGGTCGAGATACTTTTATCTGAGAATTTAGTGAGAAATATCTATAGAAGCAGAAGGCAGCAATGTTCAGTTATTTAATTTTTTTCGTATACAATTACCAGAGGGGAGTATACTACATGAACTGCCGACGGCTGGGCACAAGAATAAGGCTCACATGGTGCGAGTTGTGCTCGAAACCGTTTTAATATTTGCATAGTGCGTGGGTTCGATGAACAGACTAATGGGGGCTAAGAAATGTAATTAGAGATGAACGATGGAGGCAATTACTTTTTAATGGAGTTTTGAATTAATAAGGAGAAGCAGAAGCTGAAGGAATTTCTAAGAACTTCACAGCTGCTGTGTGTGAAAGGTGAAGGCAAATATAAGATGACGCCCTACTGCGAGTAAGTCTTAAAGAGATGAAATGGAATATTATGGGGCTCTTTGAAGTTTTTATTTTGGCATTATAGGTCAATGATGGACAGGCGATTAATTGTTGGACTCGTATTATCATTTCTTTCCAACTTTTCATCGAAGGGATAGGAGGATATGGCGGATTGTTATGCCACATGTAGGAGAACGGGTGTTGGATGTGCCTTAGATATCGTCTACATTGTTGTCAGAGATATTGCTTTGGAGTTCAATTGCCTTTTATGTACTGCGACTTCACAAGTCCGTTTTGGCAGAATTCTGGGGGTAATTGTTGAATAAAATTAAAAAAATTGCATTTTCCAGGAAAATGTATTCTAAAATTCATGATTTTCAACTTGTAGGACAAATGATTGGCTATTCTTAGCTAATAACATAATATAAGCCCTTTATGCGCTCATGCTCCGACGGAGGAAAAAGATGATATAACTAAGGACTGCTTCTACGAGCTCCTTGACAAAACCTATGAGCGACTACCAAAGTACGATGTTAAAATCGTGCTGGGAGATTTTAACGCAAAGGAAGGAAGAGAAGACATCTTTAGCAGTATTGTCGGAAAATATAGCCTACACGACAACACGTCTGGTAAAGGACTAAGGCTGATTGACTTCGCTACGGAACGAAATGCCACTATAGCCAGCACACGGTTTCCTCACCTCGATATCCATAAGGGGACATGGCGGTCTCCAGATAACCAAATTGATCACATTGCGATAGACAAGAGGCACGCATCCAGTATTTTGGATGTCCGAACATTCCGAAAGGCTAACATCGACTCGGACCACTACCTTGTTGAAGCCAAGGTAAGGATGCGGATGTGAAAAAATTTAATGTCGAAAGACTGCAATCGCCAGAGACCGCCAAGACCTTCGCGCAACGCGTATCCCTTAACCCCTCGATTCACACCATACCACCAGCATCTAATGTCGAAGAACAATGGCAACGATGCCAACAAGCCATTAGATCAGCCGCAACTGATGTGCTAGGTTTCTCGCGGCCACCAGCAAGAAACCCCTAATTTGAGGAATGCCGACAGATGCTCGCAACCAAGAACGAGACCTACAAGGCTAAGCTGCAGGTGAAGACGAGAGCTGCCATTCAGCTCTATAGGCAACGAAGAAGGGAAGAACATCGGCTTTTCAGAAAGAAGAAAAAAGAGCAAGAAAAGCGCGCGAAGGCTACAAGGCTCAAACAGAATCCTGTCGATATGAATAAGGAAATATCGTAGTTGAGACACAGTCGATGCTGAGGATAGGGAAGAACCACTTCTGCAGACTGTTAAACGGCGATGACGAACAACATTCCGTTGTCAGGCAGAACGAACCATTTAAGATTGGCAACGACAGCGAAAACTGCCAACCACCCGACCTAGGTGAAGTGAGGATAGCTATATCTGAACTCAAGCTTAATAAGGCCGCCGGAAATGACGGCCTTCCTGCTGAGCTGTATAAAGCTGACGGAGATGACTTGGTAAGCAACATCCACCAACTCATAAGCCAAATCTGGTCGGTTGAAAGCATGCCTGAAGAATAGAACCTCAGCATCGTTTGCCCGATCCACAAAAAAAGAGACCCTCTGAACTGCGCCAACTACAGAGGGATAAGTCTACTCAACATCGCCTACAAGATCCTATCTGCCGTAATATGTGAACGCCTGAAACCGATTACCAACAACCTGATCGCCCCTTATCAGTGCGGTTTTAGGCCAGGAAAGTCCACAACCGATCAAATTTTCACACTTCGGCAGATCCTGGAAAAAACCCAAGAAGTCCAAATCGATACCCATCACCTTTTTATCGATTTCAAAGCCGCATACGACAGCATTTATAGAGACGAACTATACAGAGACAAACTGTCTAGTTTTGGTATACCGCTCAAACTCGTCCGTTTGTGTAGGATGACGATGGAGAATTCTCGCTGCACCATCAGGGTCGGAAACGACCTCACCGACACATTCGATATCAAAAAAGGGTTTAGGCAAGGCAATGCGCTGTCATGTGACTTTTTCAATTTGATTCTTGAGAGGATTGTGCAAAACTCCCGAGCCAACACCAGAGGCACAATTTTCCAAAAATCGGTGTAACTACTAGCATACGCCGACGGTATTGACATCATTGGTAGTACTCAACGTGATTTCATAGCCACGTTTGCTAGTAAATGAGGTAATGAGTAAATGAGTTTAGCAGTATATGAGGGTAAGACTAAGTATATGCTGTCAACACGAAAGGACACACACCATCGACGAATTGGACAGAACGTCACCATTGACAGATATAACTTTGAGGTAGTGCCGGGACTTTGTCTACCTCGGCTCCGCTATTAACTCTGACAACAACAACTCGTCAGAAATTAAACGAAGAATTACTCTTGCCAATCGCTATTGCTTCGGGCTATGAAGGCAATTTAGTAGTAAAGCCCTCACTGGAACTACTAAGGAGATCCTATATAAGACCCTGATCATCCCAATCCCGCTCTACGGCGCTGAAGCATGGACCGTATCAAAAGCGGATGAAGAAATCCTTGGTCGATTCGAGAGAAAAATTCTTCGGAAAATCTTCGGTCCCGTTTGCGTTGACGGATTATGGGGACGAAGATTCAACCACGAACTATACGAGCTGTACAGCGACATACCCGTGGTCGAAAAACTCCGCATTGGACGTTTAAGATGGCTAGGACATGAAGAAAGAATGGACACCACTATGGCCGAATCTGAACTTGTTGTTATCGAAATTGTTATCGAAGACCCACCATTATCCTTCAAAACATACAGGTCCACAGGGTATCCAAAGCACAGGCTTAAGAGTATTCCCACGTCCAAAAAGTATCTGCGACTGGTACCTTTACGAATAGATCTTGTTGTTATCGAAGACCCACCATTAGTCTACTTTTACAAAATACAGGTCTACATGGTATTCAAAGCGCAGGCTAAAGATTTTCCCCGTCAATCGAAATAAAGGACTTGAAGCCTATACAGTATACACTTATGCCGACTGCATTTAATTGCAAACTAAATGGTTATCAACCACTCTCCATGAGGCTACGTCTATAAAATATAGGACGGTATACGGAGTATCCATTGTATCCGCAAATGATATCATTCTTCCACACAGAAAAAAAACTGGTAGTACCCTTAATTTTATGCCGAATCACAACGATTTAATGCGTTAGATGCTACCAACTACCAAATATGAAGTGACAAATGTCAAATGCGAATAAAAATAAACAATCAACGGTGAAGTAAGCAAACAAAATTTCCATAGGGGAGAACAAAATCGATGTTTCATCAGCCATTACATCAAAAATAGGTGGATTCTGAATTTCTGAAAAATTCTGAATCCAAATCACAGACCCCAGATCCTGAAAGCAGACATACGTTTTTTTTTAAACGACTTTTGTAGGGTCGAGGTACCTCAAAACATAAGAATCCGTACAGGATTGACAGGATTGACTTAGTAGGCCAAGTGAGGGCTTTATCAAATGACAAAAATACAAAGACTAGCATGTACAGGGACAACCAGTGCGATGAGAACAACCCCACCCTCTGGATTGGAGGTGATTCTGAATCTGCTGCCCTTAGATCTATACATGCAGAAATTAGCTGTCAAAAGTTCCTCGAGGATCAGCCAAACGAACAGCTGGATCCCGAGCCTCGCTAGGCATGCGCAGGTCCTAAAGAAATACGTAGGGAGCGTAGTTAACTCTGACTATCTATCTCCCTATCTAGACTTTGATCGACCCTTCACGAGCAGAGACGAATGGGACAAGAATGAACCCACAAAAAGAAATCGATATTCATCTTCACAGATGGGTCAAAGATGGACTGTGGAACAGGTGCTTGCATATTCTCAGAGGAATTAGTAATACACAAATCAATCAGGCTTCCTGATCATAGTAGTGTGTTCCAGGCTGAGGTGCTAGTAATCGCTGAAGCGGCTCATTTGATGTCAATAATGGAAATATCACACAGTGATATCATCATATTAATTGACAGCCAAGCGGCGTTAAAAGCAGTATCTGCTATCGAAATTAAATCAAAGCTAGTTCGCCGCTTTTGCGAAGAGCTCAAGGTTCTCAGCTCAAAGCATAATGCTGATATCTGCTGGGTTCCTGGTCACAGGGACATAGACGGCAACGAGATGGCCGACGAACTGGCAAGAAATGATGACCAGAAACTACAAACGGTCGAACCACCACACTGTAACCTCAGAGAACGAGTGGAATACAAGACCCGAATGAAAGCCAATACCAGGTAGAATCATTGACTACCTGCGAAATATCTCGGAAGCTCTGACCAGAATACAACGGGAACCGGAGCAAAAAACTTTTGCGGTACGACAGAATCTCCTTGTCTAAACTGGTAGGAGCTCTCACTGGTCACAACTTTCTCAGAACCCACACAACGAAACTAAATCTCAAGGATGACGACATCTGTAGAGGCTGTGGTGATGAAGAAAAACACGAGGATACACCTCATTTCTTCTGTCACTGCCCGAGTCTCTGTCACCTAAGGAACAGAACACTTGGAAGCTACTACTTCCAAGACATCCAAGAACTTTCCGATATTCCATTACCCTATCTCAACAGGTTCCTACGAACATCAGAATGGCTGGATAGATTGGGGTATCCCAAGTAAAAATAAGGAAGGACGTAATCCCACCAAGGGTATCACAATGGGTCCACATGGACCTAAGTGTGGCGCAATAGAGATCCTCAACTCCACCAACCACCAACGAAAAAGCAAATTAATTCTTCGTTCAATATTAAATTTTAATGTCGGAATTAAACCTGAGAGAGTTCTTTCCTATTCAATAGATGACAGCTGCGGCATTTGGTCCTATCCGGTGTGCACTTTAATAACTTTATTCTTACCAAATCTTAGCCACTCAATTCGCTTCAGTGACATCTCATATTTTGTGAGGAATAACATATTTTTTCCGCCCATCTGATCTCAGATCGTTGCCTTGAAACAGCTTCAAGTTAATTTCATTAAGTACTTGTATGCCTTGCCAATTTATCAGTCAAACAATATTCCATTCTGTCACTCGTGTCTGTCTTTAAGTGCATGTTACATGCAATCACATCATTCACTTAATCACTATTAATTACCCGCACACGCTTCAAGTACGAATGCATCATAGTTCTACATCAACTGTAGCCGAGCTTCTTTCCGAAGAAGACCCCGCCATTGAGTTCATTACCATCCTTGTGAACTGTTCATTAACAATGAATTCATTAGGAACAATTCAATAAATACGCGTGCTAATTTTTCCACACTAATTTATGACTACCACGAGCACACACAATTCATACTGACCCCGAGTGACCCCATGTCTATAACCGTAGCGCTGGGAAAATCCGATTGTTTCAAGATGAAAACCGATTTATCCCTTTCCCTAATTAGCGCTATGACACCTCTGCAATGCACGTCATTCGAAGCAGGATACATTCCACCAGAATGGTGCACTGATTTCTACGGAATTCGAAAACAAAAATGTAAACAAACAAAATTCTCTGCTACCTCTGGTTGTTTATCCCGAAGCACGTTAACTGGTTTTACAGAATGTCAGCTATACATCGCGCCCGCCTTACCACCAACAGATAAGGGAATTATTTTTTTATTAAAAGAAAAGAAACAAAAACAAAATCATATCTATGTGTACGCGAAGAGTATCTCTCTAGCCGATGCGACAATTTCACTCGAGATATGGCTGCAGCAGCATAGTCGTATTTCTAGCAGGCCAATGCCAAGGTTAGGAGCACGAAGCCTTCTGTTGATTAAATGTGCGCGCAATCGTCCGCAGATAAATTATCTGCATGACAATTCTATGCTTTTTGTAATTTAATGCAAGGATATTACTGGCTTTGATACAATTTGCATATGCGCGTACACACACACTAGGTGCTTGGATTGGTGTGAGTGTGAGTACATGCCGAGCGAAATAACTTAATTTGATATTTTAATTTTATCACGCAACTTTGCGGTTGGCGATGTGATGGGATTGATAATTGAAGTGGAGAAATGGTCAGCGGGGAGATGAGTCTATTTCGCGTACATTGTTGCTAAGTGGTGGAGTTTGTGTTTTACTTGTAATGCAAAAGGTCAGGAATTGAATAGGGTGGTGGCCAATCTTTTTTTTCTTAAACTACGTGTGAATCAAAGGTCTTTCTTACAATTTATTTGGTTCTGGTAATTTTGTGAGGTTTGAGGAACGTGCATATTTCCAATGGCATCAAGCGTTTGCAAACAAAAAGAATAACAGAAAATGAGTTACGGAAATATGAAAAAAGGATGCTAATAGATTATAAATCGTGTCAAAGTATATTTAAATCAATTTCAGTTGTTTTGCATCAAAATATGAATTACCCGGACGACTCAGTTTGCAGTTGAACTCTTTTGTCTTTAGATGGGAATCATTGGTTATTTTGCAAGCATAGGAAATATATAGAGGCATGGTCATCGTGTTGTCAAATTTTGATTGATTTTCAAGTGTTAAAACCCCAAATTTACAATTTACTGACCTTTCTGGTTTTGCTCTCTTCAATGTTCGACAACGGGTTGGACATGAAAAGTCCAAAGTCAAGGCCAAATTCGCCAACATAAGCCTTATATGCGGTCATGCTCCGATGGAGGAAAAGGATGATATAAATAAGGAGTGCTTCTACGAGCTCCTCGACAAAACCTATGAGCGACTACCAAAGTATGATGATAAAATCGTTGGGAGACTTTTACGCAAATGTAGGAAGAGAAGACATCTTTAGCAGTACTGTCGGAAAATATAGCCTACACGACAACACGTTTTGTAACGGACTTAGGCTAATTGACTTTGCTACGGAACGAAATGCCACTATAGCCAGCACACGGTTTCCTCACCTCGATATCCACAAGAACAGTCAACCAAATTGATCACATTGCGATAGACAAGAGGCACGCATCCAGTATTTTGGATGTCCGAACATTCCGAAAGGCTAACATCGACTCGGACTACTACCTTGCTGAATCCAAGGTAAGGATGCGGATATCCACCACGCCAAAAACAGAAATACTGTGAAAAAATTTAATGTCGAAAGACTACAATCGCCAGAGACCGCCAAGACCTTCGCGCAACGCGTATCCCTTAACCCCTCGATTCACACCATACCACCAGCATCTAATGTCGAAGAACAATGGCAACGATGCCAATAAGCCATTATATCAGCCGCAACTGATGTGCTAGGTTTCTCGCGGCCACCAGCAGGAAACCCCTGGTTTGGTGAGGAATGCCGACAGATGCTCGCAGCCAAGAACGAGGCCTACAAGGCTAAGCTGCAGGTGAAGACGAGAGCTGCCATTGAGCTCTATAGGCAAAGAAGAAGGGAAGAACACCGGCTATTCAGAAAGAAGAAAAAAGAGCAAGAAAAGCGAGCGATCGAGGATATAGAGAGGTGCCACTCCAGGAACGATGTTCGCAAGTTTTACCAAAGTGTAAAACGTCAAAGCCAAGGCTACAAGGCTCAAACAGAATCCTGTCGAGATGAACAAGGAAATATTGTACTTGAGACACAGTCGATGCTGTGGATATGGAAGAACCATTTCTGCAGACTGTTAAACGACGATGACGAAAAACATTCCGCTGTCAGGCAGAACGAACCATTTAATATTGGCAACGACAGCGAAAACTGTCAACCACCCGACCTAAGTGAAGAGAGGATAGCAATATCTAAGCTCAAGCTTAATAAGGCCGCCGGAAATGACGGCCTTCCCGCTGAGCTTTATAAAGCTGGCGGAGATGACTTGGTAAGTAACATCCACCAACTCATAAGCCAAATCTGGTTGATTGAAAGCATGCCTGAAGAATGGAACCTCAGCTTCATTTACCTGATCCACAAAAAAGGAGACCCTCTGAACTGCTCCAACTACAGAGGCATAAGTCTCCTCAACATCGCCTACAAGATCATATCTGCCGAAATATGTGAACGCCTGAAACAGTTTACCAACAACCTGATCGGCCCTTATCAGTGTGGATTTAGTCCAGGAAAGTCCACAATCGATCAAATTTTCACACTTCGGCAGATCCTGGAAAAAACCCAAGAAGTTCAAATAGATACCCACCACCTACTCATCGATTTCAAAGCCGCATACGACAGCTTTTATAGAGACGAACTATACAGAGCCATGTCTAGTTTTGGTATACCGCCCAAACTCGTCCGTTTGTGTAGGATGACGATGGAGAATTATCGCTGCACCATCAGGGTCGGAAACGACCTCACCGAAACATTCGATACCATACAAGGATTTAGGCAAGGCGATGCGCTGTCATGTGACTTCTTCAATTTGCTTCTTGAGAGGACTATGCAAAACTCCCGAGCCAACACCAGAGGCACAATTTCCCAAAAATCGGTGCAACTACTAGCATACGCCGACGATATTGATATCATTGGTAGGACTCAACGTGATGTCATAGCCACGTTTGGTAGTATAGAGAATCAAGCGGCAAAATTGGGTCTAGCAGTAAAGAGGGTAAGACTAAGTATATGGTGTCAACACGAAAGGACACACAACTTCGACGAATTGGACAGAACTTCACCATTGAAAGATGTAACTTTGAGGCAGTACGGAACTACCTCGGCTCCGCTTTTTTCTCTGACAACAACATCTCAGAAGTAAAACGAAGAACTGCTCTGGTCAACCGCTGTTTGAAGGATATTTAGAAGTTTAGGCCCTCACTAGAACTACTTAGGAGATGCAAGACCCTGATTATTCCGTCCTACTCTACATCGCTGAAGCATGGACCATTTCAAAAGCGGATGATGAAATCCTTCGACGAATTGAACAGAAGGTCACCATTGATATCGAATTTTTGATCCGGTACCTATGCGGTATCTGGTGGTGAGGAAGTCGAATGGAGGAGAAGATGTGGATGTAGTAGAAAATAAAATGTTAAAACGCGTCAATTACATCGGCACATCGGCTCGTCCACATAGAGCGAACGAATAATAATGCTTGCCAAGAGAGTCTTCAAATTACAGCCTTCAGGTTAGAGGAATACCACTTTATGACTTAAGAGAACTGTATTCTAAGCTTTATGTCTATATTTCAAAGAGGAAGAACTATCGCCCATTTTTTTGTTGGAATTGGGTGAACGTGAACGTCTGCAAGTTTTCACTGATCCGGAAATAAGCATTCAGTGGAAAATAAGGAAAATAATCACCTTCTTAAGAAAATACAAAAAATATAAAACAAACTACAACCCAACCACAGCTCTCTAAAAAAAAATTCCAACCCTAACCAAGCATAGCAAACTATCTCCATAAAACTTCCGCAGCCTATACACAAAAATTCCTTTTTAATTGAGTGTGAACAATGTTAGTGCACCACGGGCTATCAAATACCAAGAGCCATAGTTAAACTCCAATAATTTCTCAAGACTTACGCAATTGAAAATTAGAAATCATTCAATTGAAGTATCTTAACAGTTTCCCTCTAGATTGTTAACCAATTAACTAAACATATTTTTTTCTCATATTTTTTTTGCAAAATCACATTCGCAATGGTCTGCCGAACAAATTATACCACCCCTCTCCCGTTCAACCAACAATTTGTTCGAACATAATGTTTTCAATTGAAACTGCATAGTCACCTTTCGCCGTGTGTTGAGAAAAAAAAAATTTATGGTGACGAATAATTGGAAAATGTGCGAAGAGAAAAAAAATCATTTAATGACAGACAATCTGCGTGCTGGTAAATTCTGCAGAAAACAAAATTGTCATCACAAGTTGTTAAGTATTATTAATGATTTTTTGTGTGTTTGAGTTTTTTTTTTTTTTGAAAAATTGCAACACATTGGGCACACGGCGGCGGACATATGTTCGTCTATACAATTCGGAAATTGCGATTTTTTTTTGTTTGGTCAGATGAATTGAACCTTTTTTTCGGTTTGGACAAAAGAAACTCATCAAACCCCTGCTGAGGGAAAGGACGTGATATTTGCACCTTTTATTGAATTTAATCGTTTTTTTCTGTGGGGTTTCCTGTCCACATGCAGTGGTCTCAGAGATCCATTGTCGATGGATAAATCTTAAGCCGATTACGTGCGGGGTCTTTGCACGTCTTTTGTCAGCTTTTGGTGGTAATTTTCTTTTTGATTTATTTGTGTATTGTTGGCGATGAAATGTGTGGGGTTAAATAAGCTTTATGATGCAGATGCGGGGAGGCGTATATTATTTCTTCGTTAAATTTTTGGCAAGCAATTGCGTTATGCAACTTACTTTCTTTTGCGGATATTTATGATGGAAATTAAAATGATGGACTGTGCTTTGTTAAATGAGAGGAAATCTGGGATTACATTGGTTAGTTGAGGGGCTTGTAGATTTACAGCATTGAGCCTCACGCTAGCACATAAAATACAGGTGGTTGTTATGCAATTTCCTTGGTTTTTGTAATTAAAGTGGTAAAATGGTGTTGTTTACATTTTCTATTCTGGCAGATTAGATGTTTGTGATAGTGCTTTGGTATCCCGGAAAGTTTCAGTTTGGTGTTGAACTCTTTTGTCTTCCAATGAGGAGTATTTTTTGAAAGGTACTGAGACGCCGTTTTTGACAACTAATGGATGTCCAAGACATGTTGTAGTTTGCTGAAATGTCTTTTTAAACATGCCATCTGCTCTGTCGCTCGACTTTTTGCTTTTGTTCGAAATATAGTCGTATGGAGGATGATTTTCATGGAAATAGTGTTACCAGTTACCAAAGTGCTTTTATTCCTTCACTAACATCTTAGATGGCTTAGGGAGCAATAATAAACAGGCAAGATCTGCGCACTCCAAGTTGATTGAGGACGTTTTATACTTGTGCGCGACACTTAAGGCGAGGTCTGCCTGTACTGCGTCCGACGTCTGGCTGGGAATCAAAACTCTGCGAGCCAAAGAATTGGTGTTCCTTCTGTCAATATTTACTAACCATCTTTAACGTCCAATGTGGAGTTATTTTTTACTAGGGGTATGTCGTTGTAATGATTTCAGTCATCTTGCGGTTCCTGACCTGAGCAGGTCTTGCGCTGGGACATTTGATCCTTGGCGGTGAATGCTATGGTGAACAAGCGGAGTAAGTTTCCATCGGTGGTCTTTACATCAACGTTGGCTTCGATCAAAGTTTGCCATTCCTTTACCATTGACGTGAACTTGTCTATGGTCAATTCCATGCCGGGGAAATTGGTAAGAACGTTGCGTACTTCCAGATCTTCAGCCATCAACCTAAATATACGGAATGTAAACCCTTCAATCCTTCAACGTTGGCTTCGATCAGAGTTTGCCATTCCTCTACCATTGACGTGAACTTGTCTATGGTCGAATACATGCCGTGGAAGTTGGTAAGAACGTTGTGTTCTTGCACATCTTCAGCGATTAACCTAAATTTACGGAATGTAAACCCTTCAATCCTTCAACGTTGGCTTCGATCAGAGTTTGCCATTCCTCTACAATTGACGTGAACTTGTCTATGGTAAAATCCATGCCGTGGAAGTTGGTAAGAACGTTGCGTTCTTGCACATCATCAGCGATCAACCTAACAAACGACCCTTCAATCCTTCGAAAGCGATTTTGCTTCCCTGTGTACGGTTTACCAACGTTTTTCGATTTGACGTTGTTGTAAACATGTTTGGGGCGTTAACATCATACCAATCTTTGCGTGAAAAAGGATCTATGACCTTATTTTTGCCACCTTTCTTGCCTCCTTTGGACAGACCCTTATTTTTACCGACCGCCATCTTAACAGTTCAATCGGAAAAAACAGCTCGTAATGGAAGACTTTCTGAAGAATTTTGCGACTAAAGACTTTTTCATCTGCTTGACACCATCCATGCTTCAGTGCCGTAGGACATGACTGGACTTAGTAGTTCATGAGAGGGTTTTACTACTGAATTGCCTTCTTAGTACGTTGGATTGGATCTTATATGAGATAATTAGCCGGCATAAGCCTTCTGTAGTTTACGTTACACTAGGCATCTCTTTTTTGCTTTTCTAGCACCTTTGAGATTTTAAAAATATCTGTTTGATTTTTCCAAATACAAAAGTAATTGCAAACTTTGACTAATTCGAGAACTCCTTGCCATAATTGGTACCACCAAATAACTGCCAACCCAATTTGCAAGTGGTCATCCCAACCCATCCAACAACAACTATATCCGTGCATTCTTATTCACAAAAAAGTATCACGAACTGAAATTCATAAGAACATCCCATTAAGTCGCCAAACAATTTACACAAAAATTTCTCAAAATGAAGATCTCATCTTAAAGTCTTAATTACTCTCGCTTTTGAAGGAAAATGATCCAACAAACAAACAAAAAAAACTCAAAACTCCCTTATCCCAAGATAATTACGGTCAATTGTCTTGTTCTAGATTCTTCACATCGCGACCATCTCAGTAACGCAGCAGCAACACGCAAGACGCAACTATTCAAAGAAAAAGAATGTAAAAGATCTTTTTTCCCGCAAGGCGATTTCCCAGAGCAGATAGTTCTGAGATTCTGAAAATCATGAAAAAAAAATCGCAATCACAACCAGAGAAAGTCAATCTCTCGCAACAATCAAGTTGTGCGAGTTGTCAACATGGTCTGATACCAGCGACAGACAGTGAGCATTACGCAGACGATGTGCAGCCTTTAGATTTGCTTTTCCTTTTTTTTTTGCTTGCTTGCTGATTTTTTAATTACTTTCTGGAAGATGACTTTTACTCGTGAGGAAGTTCTTTTTTTTTCAGTTGAGATACATGACAAGATAAGATGTGGTAAAATTGTCACAAAGGAAGATGGCAGTGCTGCAATTGATTTAGATGAGATTTTCTTACGTTCTAAAGTGGCAGAGTTTTAATTGGGGTTTTGAGGTATATAATTTCATTTTTGACCTTCACAAGCTACTAAGCTTCACAAAACATTCATCTCATACCAACGATCAAAATCATCTCTTAACGCATTTTAAATGACACGATCTAACAAACAACAAAAAAACGGAACGATAAATAAATTATTCATCACAAACCATCATTACTGACCCACTGGCCAGAGATTACACAGATAATCCACCAGAACACAAAATGGAACTTGCAATAGAAACGTTTTTGAGTCAACCTGCGAATCTTTGTGCGATAAACAAAGATGAGGAAAAAAATTAAAAAAAAAAAAAGTTTAAGAGAATGAATGCCTACAATGACAAGTGCGGTTGAAAATAATACCAAACAACAACAAAATGTATCTCTAGACGGAATCCGTGAATTACAATTTTCCTGGTGGTGCAGATTTACTAGACCGGAAAATCAGACATTCAGAAGGAAGAAAAAGTACTGCAACCAGCGGCGGTCATATATTTCAATCGTGCTCTGCGCACCGCAACAAGGTGAAAGTACTATATACACTTGTGCGACTGCAAAAGAGGTACCTAGTGTAAAAATTGCAAAAAGTAAGAAATAAATTAAGAATGCGCCAAACAAAAGCCCATGGTGGCATGCTGACTTCCGTCAGATTCAATTGTCAATCATTTGAAAAAAAAATGTTAAGAATTGGAAGGAGAGAAATTCAATTTGTGGCAGGGTTGTCATAAGGTAAGGTTTGGAAAAGGTATGATAAATATCCAGGTCGTGGATGAGGTGACAGAGTAATTATTGCGTTGGGTTACTAAAATTGTAAGAGAAATACTAAGTGTCAGTTCATTGATCAACTTCTTGTAAAAGTCTGACAAACATCAATTTCTATATAGACGATCAGTCTCACAGCAAACCCATTCTCCGGTATCATCGCCTTCAATATAATGAAACTTAGAGAAGATAAGCGTTTTCTGCTTAGCCAAACCTTGCAAATGGACTTTTTTAGGCTTACTTCTGCTTTTAGCGAATCTTTAACATCCTCCTGTCCTCTAAAGAAACCTAAAATAAGTCAAAATCCGCATTTTGGACTGCAGATCTGGGTATGCTCACTGCTCAGACATGAATGTAAAAGCCTATGTAACAATTTTACCTTGTTGCTAAGGCTTTTAAATTTCTGTATGAATGCTTCCAGATCTACATTACAAAATGTCATTTTTGCCCAGGTTGGGTGCGGTATCAGTGACTGGCGAGCATCATGGGAAATGAGGGTCCATCATCAGCCTGAGAGATTCCACTCCAGAATATACCCTTGCTTACTTACTTAAGTGGCGCTACAGTCCGGGATGAACCTGGGCCTCAACCAACATGCCTCTCCAATTAGCCCCTTCCTTAGCTAACTGCCTCCAGTTGCGCACTCCAAGTTGGTTGAGGTCGGTTTCTACTTGTGCGCGCCACTTAAGGCGAGGTCTTCCTCTACTGCGTCCGACGTCTGGCTGGGAATCGAAGACTCTGCGAGCCGGAGTATTGGTGTCCATTCGTTCTACATGTCCTAGCCATCTTAAACGTCCAATGCGGAGTTTTTTGACAAGCGGCATGTCGCTGTACAGCTCGTATAGTTCGTGGTTGAATCTTCGTCTCCATAGCCCGTCAACGCAAACGGGACCGAAGATTTTCCGAAGAATTTTTTTCTCGAATCGCCCAAGGATTTCTTCATATTTTGATAGGGTCCATGCTTCAGTGCCTTAGAGCAGGACTGGGATAACCAGGGTCTGATATAGGATCCCTTAGTAGTTCGAGTGAGGGCTTTACTACTAAATTGCCTTCTTAGCCCGAAGAAACAGCGATTGGCAAGAGTAATTCTTCGTTTGATTTCTGACGAGATGTTGTTGTCAGAGTTAATAGCGGAGCCGAGGTAGACAAAGTCCCGTACAACCTCAAAGTTATATCTGTCAATGGTGACGTTCTGTCCAATTCGTCGATGTTGTGTGTTCTTTCGTGTTGACAGCATATACTTTGTCTTACCCTCATTTACTGCCCATTTTTGCCGCTTCCTTCTCTATACTAGCAAACGTGGCTATGACATCACGTTGAGTCCTACCAATGATGTCAATATCGTCAGCGTATGCTAGTAGTTGCTCCGATTTTTGGAAAATTGTGCTTCTGGTGTTGGCTAGGGAGTTTTGCACAATCCTCTCAAGAATCAAATTGAAAAAGTCACATGACAGTGCATCGCCTTGCCTAAATCCTTTTTTGGTATTGAATGTGGCGGTGAGGTCGTTTCCGACTCTGATGGTGCAGCGAGAATTCTCCATCGTCATCCTACACAAACGGACGAGTTTAGGCGGTATACCAAAACTAGACATGGCTCTGTATAGTTCGTCTCTATAAATGCTGTCGTATGCGGCTTTGAAATCGATGCTCTTTTTCTTCTTGCTGAAAAGCCGATGTTCTTCCCTTCTTCTTTGCCTATAGAGCTCAATGGCAGCTCTCGTCTTCACCTGCAGCTTAGCCTTGTAGGCCTCGTTCTTGGCTGCGGGCATCTGTCGGCATTCCTCATCAAACCAGAGGTTTCTTGCTGGTGGCCGCGAGAAACCTAGAGCATCAGTTACGGCTGATCTAATGGCTTGTTGGCATCGTTGCCATTGTTCTTCGATATTAGATGATGGTGGTGTGTTGTGAGTCGAGAGGTTAAGGGATACGCGTTGCGCGAAGGTCTTGGCGGTCTCTGGCGATTGCTGTCTTTCGATATTAAATTTTTTCACAGTATTTCTGTTTTTTTGTGGCGTGGTGGATATCCACATCCTTACTTTGGCTACAACAAGGTAGTGGTCCGAGTCGATGTCGGCCCCTCGGAATGTTCGGACATCCAAAATAGTGGATGCGTGCCTCTTGTCTATCGCTTTAAACATCATACTTTGGCAGTCATAGGTTCTGTCAAGGAGCTCGTAGAAGCAATCCTTAGTTATATCATCCTTTTCCTCCGTCGGAGCATGAGCGCATATAAGGCTTATGTTGGCGAATTTGGCCTTGATGCGAATTGTTATACAATGCGTTCGCTATTGTCTTGGAAACCTAAGACTTCTTGCCTAAATCTGGCACTTATAACAAATCCGCATCCAAATAGTCGCTGTTTCTGCTCACTGTAACACGGTCCATAGTAGATGTCACAGTTTTTCATCCTCTTTTTGCCCGGCCCATCCCATCGTATTTCCCGGATGGCAGTCTGCTTTGTAGCAGTTTAGGGCTTCCGCTAGTTGTTCGCCTGCACCTCTCCTGTTAAATGTTCTCACATTCCAGGTACGAACGTCGTTGTCCTTTTTTCGTTTAGCAGGGTCGTCAATAGTAAAATCAGTCATTTCCGAGGCTATTAGTTGCTTCGTAACAATGTTTTTTTTTCCATGGGTGTGTAGTTCACCCAAAGCACAACCCCCAACCTGGAGGGCCAGTTCCAATTTATAAGATACCCCTAGCACATATGGGGCCATCAGTAGCTACTACGGAATTAAGCGCAGCCGTCTCTGTTCAAGGGGCCTGACTTACCCGTGAAATTCCTAGATAACCTGTTGTCCGAATATGTCGAAGCAGCTTATCTAGGTTCGCCTGTGACGGCTGACCGGGTATTCATTCGCGCAATTCTGACCAGTGTTGCTGTTTTACGTCTTGTTATCAACACTCGCACTTATCGTTTAGCAAGTCAATTCCGGTTGGATGAGTACCACTTCAGCTTTATCAATTTCTGAAGCATATCTTGCATATCTACCTCGGTTTATTGCATTACTCCCTTCAGAATTCAACTTCTAGATGCGTTTTTATCTGTCCCATTATTTTTCTTCAATTGTGGAACCCTAAACTGTCTTTAGAACTGTCCAACTTTTCACAACACCCCTCATTCAGTGGTGACGAATGGTGACAATTTCGACAGGTTGTCAACCTTAATGGCCAACAAACTACACACATTCCATGCAAAGGGTATTACATCACATCTTTATACAAAACTACTAACCTGTCAAATAAAACACAAAAAAAGTAATGTCGAGCTTTAAAAATGTAAACACTCGACTTAGGCATGTTTTTGCAGGTACCACCATTAAGTACCCCATACCACACAAATTACAAGCAATTTGCAGAATTATGCGAATTTTTGTGTAGGTCTTGTGTTTTTTTTTTGTTGAAATTACCCCGAAAATGTGTTAATTGACAAGCTAACATGAACATGAGTCACATGGCTTATCACAAATTTATGAGCTATAAATTGCGTAACTAACACACTTTGACTGTGTTTCCCAATTAATTTAACTTTTGGTACACATCGATAAGGTCCACTCCCCGAAAGTTCAATCAAATGCGGATATGTAAATCATTTGCTCGTACCGCTATACACAACCGCAATGACACACCGAAAACCAACAAAACTTATCAATTCACAACTTTCGTTTACATAATCCACTAGATGTCACCAGTGAGTCTCTTACGATCATTGTCCGTCGATCATTATCATAATCATCGCCTCGGTTGACGCATTGCCATCTCTCATTCATCTTCGAAAAAAAATGATTTTTTTCGAAATCGAAATTAAAAATCTTCTTCACTTTTGCTTTTGACCGTTTTGTCAATAGGTGAAGTATGAGGGACGACTGTTGAGATGAGGAGGATGCTGATGATGCTGGAACTGGCTGGTGGTGGGCTTTGAAATGGTTTTGATTGACGGTTCTTGTATGAAGTTGCGTGACGCCAAGAACCGAGTGAATGCAGGAAGATACTTATTTTCAGTTTTGTTTTTCGGTTTGCGGTGACGTAAGATACTTGGTGCACAACTATTACCATTTCGGTTGCTTGGCGGCCCAAGTGCCATAACGAGGAACACATCACATGAACAAAATGTATTATTGAAGGCTTAATTAGCATGTGGTATTGCATGGTGTTAAACATTAATGCACTTCTTATTGTTTAGTTTTTTTTTTGGTGTTACGAAAGCGGTAGTTTATTGCATCCAACTGGCGGGGTTTTTGTTTGTTTTTTACGAGTACACTTTGGTTACGTTTTTTTGGTTGAAGAGGGTAAAGTTGTTTTATGCAATGCTATGCAATGCTGGGCAGTATAAATGTCCAAGGAGCACTCAAATTAAGAGGTGGCTGTTCCGCTTTTGTATGCTGAGTTGCATGAGAAAAGTCAGTGTCGATGGAAATCGATTTAAGTTACCCCTATACGGGTGTAGTTTCTGATTATATATTTAGATAGTTTCTACTGATGAATGTGGTATGGTGTTCCAAACCTTTTTTGAAAATAATCGCAAGGCAAATATAAATTATTCAAGACCCCTAAAAAAATAATTATTTCTGCTGACGTTCTTTGTGACAAGAAGGACTTTCATCCACTTCGATCATGGTCTTGGTACTTTCTGGAATTCATTCCAAATACAAACCACTTGCGATAGTTTTATTCATAAACCAGAGATTTTTCCTTCCTTGTCGTTTCGTAATCTGGGTTTTGGATTTGGAGATTCCTATGGCTACCACTCGAGATCTTTTTATTCTCAAACCAGAGATTCCATCATCCTGGTCGTTTCGTAATCTATGATTGGGACTTGAAGATTCGCATGGCTAGAGCACTACTGTTCATTCGATATGAATGAAGCTAATGCAAGCGAAGGGTTTTGCCAGTTCAATTTCAGCCCGAGATTAAATCACTTAATGACTCTTCCATGTCTAAAAAAATATACATGCTTGGAAAAGCTTGGCTAGTAGCTTCCAAACTGACATTGCACCGCGTATCCTCTAATGTTTGATGGAATAACGAATCGCCCTATAGAACTTCAAGCAGGGGCACTAAAGGAAAGACAGAGTTATTGGTTTCGACTAAAAGTTTGCTGGTCTTTTCTAGGATTTTGATGGAATCCTGAATTGCCCTATAGAGCTTCAGGCCGGGGGTCTAAAATCAAAGAAAGAATAATAGGTCTCGACAAGTAGTTTGTTGATCTTTTGTAGGATTTTGATGGAATCCCGAATCGCCCTATAGCACTTCAAGCAGGGGGTCTACAGACGATCAAAGAATAATGGGTCTCGACTAGAAGTTTGTTGGTCTTTTCTAGGATTTTGATGGAATCTCGAATCGCCCTACAGAGCTTCAGGCAGCGGCCCTTAAGTCGATGAAAGAATAATGGGTCTCGACTAGCAGTTTGTTGATCTTTTTTAGGATTTTGATGGAATCTCGAATCGCCCTACAGAGCTTCAGGCAGCGGCCCTTAAGTCGATGAAAGAATAATAGGTCTCGACTAGAAGTTTGTTGATCTTTTGTAGGATTTTATTGGAACCCCGAAGAGCTTCAGGTTGATTTTTTGCAAGATTTACTTAGTGAACACATTTGGTCTGTGGTCAAACGTCTGGAAATAGGCCTTACTGGAACGAGCCAATAAGTGTTTAGTTTCAGAATTTCACACATCACGTAGCATTTGTATGCGTCAGTTAGCATGGATATTCTTTGCAGCATGACATGACATCGTCATATCTTACAGAACGAGAGGAAAATGACTTTTTCCAAGAGGATATTGTTTACGCCTTTCGACAAAAACCTGGCGTAGCGTCGTAGACGAAGCGCCAAGTGGATTGCCGACTTCTACGAAATAGCCCAAATCGTGAAATCTCAAATTGAATATTATTGACCATATAATTTGGATGCTAGTATAAATGCTTTTGATGGATAAAAGACTTAACATCCAAGGTGAGAGTTTTACCGGAAAGGACATTGACAACTTTCTGCTTCATTAAGCGATTTATAGCAACGTGTGTAATTAAACGTTAATCACAAATTGAGGGGAACTATCCTCCTGCTATATTAATAAAAAAAATATGGCGATTCCATTATGTGAAGATGATTATTCATGGATAAGTTATGTTCAACTGACCTGACCTCAAAGTATCATCTAGATAAACAGACATTTTGCTAAAGTGGTAATGATGTAAATCGAATAATAAATACTGAAACCAATGAACTCATATCTAAGGATAACTTTCGGTAATTTTTGATACTCAAAACAAATTTGAAATCAACTAAAATTTGATTTTCTCAGGTTTACTATGCGCCGTAAGGTATGCAGCGAAAAATATAATTCTGTGATCTACAGCGTTAGGAAGGCCTGTTTGAAAAAAACGAATGATGATATGGAATTGAGAGTTTTTTTTAAGAGAATGTGGATATTCTTATTGTTGGAAGTTGCATAGCTATGTTCTTACAAGGGCTTTTAATAAAAACTGAATTATGTTTCAAATTATTTTTTCGGAGCCTAAATTTTCATATTTTGGTAGTCTGTTTATAATGTTTGTTTGTCTTCAAACAATTGAGTCATACTCTGGTACTAGGATTGCTATTGAATTTTTATGGTTTACACTTATCGATCTGAACTCTTCCTATATAATAGTTTGAAACCAAACAGAGTAGCATCTTACCATCGTAAATTGTATGTATTTGAGCTTCTCATAAATAACTCAAGCCATGATAAAGACCGAGGGATATTTCCAATAATAACAAATCTTCAGGCAAAATTGTTAAGTGTAAGCTGTTAACATTATGACCATCACCCTTGCATGATGGTTCCAGCCCTTAAATGAACTCAACCAAGGACACTGATCTATTTATGTAAATATTTCTCGACTGAGTGCATGCAATGGTCCCTTAGATGACTAAATCAACTGAAATTGTCGAAAAATATTTTCTGTCGAAACATTGTTCAACTTTTGAGGTGGAGACTCATCATCCAGTTTAAAGATAAGCACCTGCAGATTCAAAAACACGGGGTATTCGTTTATTTCTTAGTTGTCTCTGCTTAGAGTAAAAGTCCCATGTTTGGCTCTTAGTCTATAGTGCAGTGGTAATAAAAGATGAAGAAGGACAAAGAGCGAAATTAGCATGTAATACCATCAGCCTCCATCTTAAAGACGGAGGAATGCATTTCTAGTACTTTGTTTCCCATTCCTTTCTGCAAAGCTTATAGATTCAGAGACGGTTTGTTAGTCATCTGATGTCCCAATGACTGATTCCCCGTTTGAGTGTGTTTGAAACGTCGCTTTAGCTAAAAACTAGGGACTGAGATAAAGTCCATTTTTTTCTGAAACGTCCCTTTAGCTAAAAGCTAGGGAATGAGAAAGATATCCAAAGTATTTGAAACGTCCCTTTAGCTAAAAGCTAGTAAATGAGAAAGATGTCCAAAGTAGATGAAAAGAATGTTTTCAGATAAGTATAATATCCCAAATGATCATAATAAAATTGCTAATAATCATCAATTATCAAAAAAGATCTCTTTAAGATAGAACATGATCACTATGGGGTTAAAAATGATCACCACAACATCGCATATAACTATCATCCGATCGCAGGTGATCATTTCGAGTTTTAGGCCTCGAAATGATCACAATATAATTGCATATGATCTACATAGAGTAACAGATGTTTGTTAGTGATCGCAATGATCATAATAAAAAAGCAAACAATATTTCAGATGATCTTCGAATGGTCACTAAATATTTTGAGATGATCAAAGTCTCATCATAGTCACAATTCTTTGATAAGTCGTTGATTAGATCAAATATCACGGAGATCACGATGTCATAACAGATGATCACTATTTTTCAAAGATCGATGACGATCACTATAAGATCACACAAGGACATCACAATACTACAGATGATTACTATGTCAATTCATTGATTAGTCGTTGATGAGAGTAAATATATTTTTTAAAGATCGCGGACGATCACTATAAGATCATATAAAGACATCACAAGAGTTCAGATGATCATCCTGTGTCATGTTTAAGAGATGATCACCATTCGATTTGTGATAATCAAAGGAGATCAAGATGATCACTATGTCAATTCTTTCATAAGTCGTTGATGAGAGTGAACATATTTTTCAAAGATCGATGACGATCACTATAAGATCACACAAGGACATCAAAATACTACAGATGATCACTGTCAATTCTTTGATTATTCGTTGATGAGAGTAAATATATTTTTTAAAGATCGCGGACGATCACTATAAGATCACACAAGGATATCACAAGAGCTCAGATGATCCTCATGTGTTAAGAGATGATCACTATTTGATTTGTTATAATCAAAGGAGATCACGATGTAATAACAGATGGTCACTATGTCAATTCCTTCATAAGTCGTTGATGAGAGTGAATATATTTTTCAAAGATCGATGACGATCACTATAAGATCACACAAGAAACTCTTTGATAAGTCGTTGATGAGAGTGAATATATTTTTCAAAGATCGAAGACGATCACTATAAGAAGACATAAGGACATAACAAGAGCTCAGATGATCATCATGTGTTAAGAGATGATCACTATTTGATTTGTGACTATCAAAATCACATCATATAGCCAAATATCACTGAAAAATTCCCTGCAAATTAACTTTCTTATGCGCATCTGAGTAGGTAAATGTGTCGTAAACGATCATCATCAGAGAGTAGACGATCAATATAGTATAAGATGTCCTCCGATACATATTACCGATAAAAAAATTCTATGAGCGAGTATAACTACTTCGGAAATTGTCCATCATAGCCAAACAAAAGACTTAAATCTATGATCCAACCTCTTATATAAACGGTGGAATTTCCAAACTAGTGACGACCCTCTATCTGAAGATAATTGCAGTGAACCAAAAAAACTAGACCGCATATCATTGTGAGTCACGGTACAACCCGCACTTAAAAACCACAAAAAAACGAAATTATTATGTTACCACCTTGACGTACTAGTTGCCATTGCAATATGCGTATGACATCTCCATTATGTGACCCACATTTATGGCACCACCTTTATGTGAAATCATAAATTTCTTGTAATCATCACTTTGTCAACTTTTAATGCAAATATCTGTCACTTTTATCATTTTGCAATCGAACGTGTCAAGAGTTTGACGCGTGACACATTGCTGTCTCTGCAGCTTAGCGAAACCAACACTTGTCACTCTGGTGGTGACAGGTACGTCAACGTCACTTGTGGTGAGTATTTCTTCTTCAAACCATTCATGGTGTCAAGTGGAAAGGAGTGCTACTACTCTTCCTTCAGCCAATCAATGGTAAATAGTTGGCAATAAGGAGGCAGGCAGAAATAAAAAACGGATTACGGAATATCGGAGTGCCCTAAATACCCAATTGAGTGTGGAAAGAACTTTCTTTCATCAATGGCCCCCAACCGCTTAGTAATCTTTTTAAATTAGATTTCCTGTTAACTGTTGTGTACACCCAGCCCCCTAAAGATACACCTTGTACACATCCCGACATCCCATCGAGAGGAGACTTGTCCAAATCAAATTCATGGCCCAGCCAAAGAACACAAAGGCCTTTCGCGACGACCGACGACAACGATGATGCGACGAACGAAGCCGGAAGAGAGAATCAACCCAAGGAATGTAACGTAATTCTAAGCCCCGTCGCACACAAACTGGGCACATTAGTGTGCCTAGTGAATAATTAGAGATCCATTGAGGAACCGACCGAAAATCAGTGGTTCAATCGCACAGCAGCCAGGCTATGCAGTAACTGCACCATCACCAAAGTCAAGGTGAAGATTTCCGTCCAAGATAGACCAATGGCCAATAATTGTGGAAGCATTTCTATGCCGCAGTCAGAGTAGGAGAGCAGCCGAAGATGGCGATCGATGGTGAGTTTTGTAAGCGGTGGAGGGGGGGCTACAAATCCGCAGCCTAGAACTCCCTGTGTGTGATTATCATGTCCAATCGGCACGAGATCGCTCGACAAAAGCTATTGCTCCTCGCAAATCGAGTGCGGGATTCATGTCCGTTGGAAAGCGAGGTGCTTTGCTATCCACATTACGAGGTGGAATCATTGAATGGAATCTAGAGCAGTGGCCGAACCCTAATGGATATCTTTTGGTTTATTGCTCCTGCTTAGCTTTGCTTTGGCTTTGGTTATGCAGCCAGCGGGTGATGGTAGTGCAAAGAGACCCGCAGAGACCATTGAATAAAAGGCGCAATGGCGAACATTCAATTATCGACATCTCTAACAAATCTTAGGGAAATTTCATTTCGGTTCTTTTTTTTCGGTCCGCTAGCACAACGGGACAATGTGACTTGTACGAAGGATGTATGGTGGTAGGGTGTGCCCCACATATTAGTTGGAAAGGTTTTTTTTTTTTTTGGTTTTGGGAGTTACTTACTACAGCTGGAACCGTTTTAGATTTATGCCCAGCGATAGGACGTGCTTTGTATTGAGGACTTACCTGAAAAGATACAAGAAGAGAAATTAAATTAGATCGTGAGTTCTGGGGAAGATTAGTCGATTAGAATTAGGAGGAGTTGCTAAATGGTTCAGGAGTATGGCGGTGTTGGCGATAAGGAGCGGAGTGGTTAGCAGGATATCGTTGAGAAGAGCTTTGGGAGGAGGTGACTTTTTGTCGGACAATTTTTAGATAAGAGCTTGACTGCTGGATTGGGAAATACTTCCTTCTCATGGTCCGTTTTGAGGTTGCCCTTAATAAGATGGAGTTTTTGAAAGATTGCATCTATGCTGACATCTATGAAAGACGAACCAGACCTGTCTCGTAGATATTAACAAATACAACCAACGAAGACAATATTGCTTTTATTTTTAAGAGATCCTCAAAAAAGGTCCTTACACATACATCTTTGTGAGAATTTTATATACTGAAGCTTGTCTTAGGTGGGGTAACCTGTAACACTGATTCAGTTTCCCTAGGATGTCGATGGAAGATGCTTGCAGGCAACAGATAAGATTACCTATGGAGGTAGTTTCATCAAAGCAATGAAATTTTGGGTGCCACGCCCTGTTATTGTAGCCCACTCTTTGTTTTAATGATTTAGCAAAATATCCCGATTAACTTGAACCCATGATAGCCCATGAATTTCAACTCAGAGTAATTCAAATGCCCATTGGCGATTGTTGGTATAGTGGAAGGAAGACAGATCAACCTACGAAATGAAGAGAAGTTTGTGATTTTAAAATGTCCAGCTAGGATTGATATATGAAACAGCCTAGGAGATCAGTCATTCTAATATAACCTGACACTTATATTAGAATGACTGAGGTTTTTACCTCTAAAAACCGATATTCACGATCAGTGATCAGCAATCACTTGTCGTTAAAAGTTTTAAGCTTTTTAGTTTGATACAACGAACACCGACGGATCAGATGATCACGTAAGAGTTAAGCTATCTGAAGCGATATACCTTCTAATTGTCGTGGAAGAGATGATCATGTCGATCAGTATGCAGCTAACAATGAATGACATGAACATACAATCAGCCTTTTACTGATGAAAGAAGCGATCTTCCTCATCACGATCAGCCGCTTAAAGATACGTAACATCGAAAGTAAAACCGATTTTCATGATCACCGCCGATAAAAATAACGTCCACCGATAGAAGAGGTGATCTTGATGATATAAAATTAACCGCCTTTTAAACGATCGATACATGCATGCATTTTCGGCGTGAACTTACACTGCTGGAAAGTGGAGTTTTATGAGTAAGGAAGAGCGACCTGATTAGTCTTACTTTGTTTGAATGATGCTCCATTCCAAGTTTGATGATAAAAGTGATCTGTATGATCAGCGATCACTCAAACTAAATAAGAGACTTCTTAAATATGAGTGATTAAGAATAAAATAGTCAGTTGATGAATGTTATCAGCAATAATTCATGATCCGTGATTGGCATTTGGAGACGATGATTGAAAACAACTGATATATCCGTCAATAAGTGATCGTTATGATGACCGATCACTCAAGCTAAATAAAAGACCTCTTAACGATGAGAAATTTAGAATAAATAGTGAGTTCATGAATGTTTCCAGCAATGAGATTGTGATCCGTGATCAGCGTTTGAAGACAATGATTGAAAACAACTGGTACAGGCATAAACTGGTGATGCTTTTGATCACCGATCACTGAATATAAATAAAAGATCTCAAAATGATGGGGGATTTATAATAAACTTTTGAGTTGATCAACTATTTTAACATGTTACTTCTATAAATGAAAAGCCATGTGCAAACGGCTTAAACCGATAGCAGAGGAGGTTTCCATGATCACAGATAAGTGAGGGTAAGAAAGCTTATATGGAAAGAAGAAATGATATGTCATGATCAGACCTAGCTACTATACAAGGGCAATACTTTGAATGAATAGGTGGTCTGCTTAGTCTTTATAAGAATAACGTTAGCCTATTCTGACTAAGGCCATACGCACCAACTTATTTACTCAACAGTCAGTAGTTTGCGGACTGAAATCCTCCACGAAATTCCTGGAATTAAGAAAACTTGCACGAGTAAAATCCACGATCACTGATGATAAAGAAGAGAGATCTTGACGATCACGTTAGCCGATTCCTTTTAAAGCCATTCGCACCAACTTATATACTCAACAGTCAGTAGTTTGCGGGCTGAAACCCTCCACGAAATTCCTGGAATTAAAAAACTTGCACGAGTAATCTCCACGATCACTGATGATAAAGAAGAGAGATCTTGACGATCAGTTACCAACTATCAGGAATAATAAACATAACAGCACAAATAGAAGCGTTGAAGGTTTTCTATCCATGATTAAGAAGAGTCTTGTCAGTATAGAAGGATCGCGATCAGTGATCTTTACAAACCCAATGCATCTCTGTTGAAGAATATGGTAACTAAACGGCAGCCAGGTGAAGGTGCCTTACATGACAGTTGAACCATAAATACTTTACCGGAAAAAAGTCATAAAGATCGGAGGAATGCTTCAATTCAAGGAACCCATCCTTAGAAAAGGGGATATCATATGACCACATTTCTATCCGAGGATCGTAAAAACTGTTGGATCACACACATCCATAAAGGTCAGCACTTGATTGACTTAGTCAAAGGAATGATCCGGGAGCGGGTGTCGGTATACCTGACAGACAGACCTGTAGCAATGTGAAGGTTATGATCCTTCCATCCTGATCATAATCGTGACGAGGAGAAGAAAGGGACACAAATGGAGTACCACGACTTCAGAGGCCAAGAGTCTCTCTACACTTTCGAATGTTAAAAGACTCGAGCTATTTTAGCTTGAAGATCGAATCGGCATATTTGACAGAAAGCCCTGTAGAAATGCGGTAAAGTCAAGCTTATGATCTTGACGGGAATCGTGCGCGGAAGAGAAAGCAGAGCAAGTTCTCAGGGACAACGATTGAGTACAACGATTTCAGAGGTCAACAGTCTTTACACTTCCGGATCTGAGAAGACTCGAAGTATTTTGGTTTGGAGATCGAAACATATCCGTAGCAATGCAGTAAGGTGAAGGTTGTGATCCTTCTATTTTGATCGTAATCGTGCTGAGGAGGAAAAAAAGCTGAGGTAGTTATTAGGGACAAAGATTGAGTACAGGTGGATTGTTATAGACAACGGGAAAATATCTAGACCCAATTATTTTGGATTAGGAGAGTGAATGGTCGTTCTAAGTGCACCCTTTCTGCATCAGCTGTTACATTTCTGCTTTGGCACTACAGAAACGCTACCTGTCATGGAGCTGTCTTAGGGATGCAGTTGCATAAGCTGCTTATTCAGTTATGTTTCCAGCTTCTAGGAATCAGCTGTCTTGTTTCGGTCAGGAGTCGTGATATAAAGCAGAAATTTAGGAAAGGTTTGCACCACCCAGTGAAACTTTTACCGAAAAGTCACTTTTTACATGTGCCTTCCATTGAAGACCACTGTCTTCAGGATGCAGTCGCATATGCTGCTTATTCAGTTGTGTTTCTAGCTTCTTGGGATCAGCTGTCTTGTTTCGGTCAGAATTCGTGATATAAAGCAGAAATTCAGGTGGAATGGATTGCACCACCCAGTGAAACTTTTACCGAAACGTCACTTTAAACATGTGCCTTCCATTGAGTGGTCTTCGGGACGCAGTCGCATATGCTGCTTATTCAGTTGTGTTTCCAGCTTCTAGGAATCAGCTGTCTTGTTTCGGTCAGGATTCGTGCTTTAATGTAAACATCTGATATCATCTATGCTACATGAGTTTTCGAGATTGCCACAAAAATATTGCGGACAGTTTCAGTGAATCACAAAGACCAATGCTCTGATCATAAATATTCAATCTTTCGAACTATTAAGGGAATGGTAGCCACCCAGAGAACAGCATACACATGGAAAGCCTTAATATACGCTCTTTGTTCCCTTACGCAACTAAACAAAATTGAATAACTTCGATAATAATTGGCATAATTGGTACCTTCAGCCAAATCAACCTCTCAGGCCTCCAAACACCATTGCATAACACAGCAACTTCAAAATTTGAATAACGAAAACAAACGAGAAAACCCTGTAGATACACGTACCTATAGAGCGCATGAAAAAGGCCAAGTTCCGCCTCTAACTAATAAGAATTCAACTTGCCAGACAGCATCCCGCCCAAAAAGCAACAGCAGGCATTTATCGCCTTTAATTACCAGCCAACCTCTATGCTAAACATTACCCAACCTTCGTCTTCAATCACTCAAATTTCATGACCAACTGGACGGGGATTTACAAATTTGCCTTATCAATTATGCCTCGGATTAGGCGCAACCTGTTTCCCCACCGAAAAGCCATTAGCTTGCGCCTGGTTCCCCAATCGCTGTTCCCTTCAGTGCGGCACATTTTCCAGACTCCAATCCTCTCCTCAGCACAATGGACAAGATGAATGACAAACACTTTAGATACGAACCTTTGATCACCCTTTCGCGTACGTCTTCCCACCCAAAAGCTAGCTACTCATAGTTACAAATGGAAACTCACAGATTGCATCTTTTCCTCTTCATTCATCCGCCATCACCATCATCGGCGTCTTGATGATGATGATGGTGCCGACACAGAAAAAAAAACAAAATGAACACAAGAATCACCAAGTGGAAGGTCACTTCCAAAGCAAGCGCCTCTCGTACATTTGAAGTGGATAACTTTTTTTTTTAACGACCATTATAAGTGGATCACCTGGTCACTGGGCCAATTTGGACACATAGCCATCACTACACTGTGAGCATGCAAATTGGCGGCTAGGCGGTGGTGGTGGTCATGTTGGTGCTTAAGGTACACTTGCCACAGCTGGACGGACAAAAATGCGCGAAACTTTTGTTTTCTTGTCTCTCCCCAGACGTGAGGAGAATTAATTCCAAAGCGTTGACGCCCAAGAGATGTCTATCATCATGATGAAACTACGACTCGCCAAAAAGGCTTGCAGTCCAAGTTGAGCCATTTCTAATCTCATCTGAACGTAATGACCTATTTAGACAGATGAGCTATTGAGTAAAGCCTGCGCGGTATCAGCAAGGCATTTCGATTCGCCTACCTTGACTGAGATAAGCGTGTGCAGAGCCGCTTTGAGGTTTCAGGCGCGTTCTCGGTTCTCATCCATGTGTGGGCTGTAGTCATTGGCAGAGGATGGTAACAAAAAAGGAGGAGGATGTGCCTGCCATAAGACTACCTTCGGCTTTTTGGGTGAGGTAATTTCATTTCCTTTTCTCGACGGCCGGTGGGGCGAGCGCCTGATAGCTCTCTTCGAAAGTCAGGAACAGTTAGATGAGATAAATGTAAGGAATTCTGTTTAGAATCACTACTACCTGAGTAAGCAGATGTACATGTAGTCGATGCTGATGCACAGTGTAAAATGGTTTGTGTGAGTGTTTGCGCGCATTTTTTTGCAGTTGACAGTGTGTCACACAGAAAGGGGGTCACGATGCGTCATTAAATTTGAAATCACATCACTTTCACTGGGGTCTTTCATTCTCCGCACTGTGGTTAAGAGTTCTCTTGTCATATACATGGGAAATGTTATTACAGATACTAGGCACGTTGGGGACATAAAAATCATTTTTAGAAAAGCGAAAAGGTCTTCGGTTTGATGTGGAGCCAGCATATAGGCGGCGAGAGATTATGAATTGTAGAGAATGCGGATGGTGAGAAATGGTTTGGGATCAATATTGACACAGTTTAGGAGTGAAATGCTGGGAATTGAGTTGAGCAATAGTACAAGGAATTGGGGATTGAGGGTTGCCTCAAAAATTATGGGGAATATTGTTAGACTTCATTTAGTTCACTATTTAACCGATTTCGTGAAGCTTATAATTTTTTTTTACAAAATAAACGAGACGGCACCGTCGTTAAATTGAGTATTTGTTTGTTATTTGAATTTGTTAAGGCCGCTCAAACCGTGTTAAGAGCGCGTTCCTCTTTTTCTATGGTGTTAGTTAACGCTCTTCGTTAAAAAAATTATCATCTGGGATTAACGGCCCATACAAAGCATCAAACCTAGCTTCTCCATTCATTGTTGTGTGCGAACTTATATTTTTACCACAAATGATGGGACCTCCAGTTTAACGCCGATCCTGAACTTAAAATTTAGAAGGTTCTCATGACAGTTTTATGATCTCTAATGATAGCCAGACTTTCGATTGAGGTGGATAAGTAAAAAAAATACAGATGTTGTTACTTTCGGATTTTGAAAAAGGGACCTGCGTTTGGCACATACACTCGGCCACATGGGTACATTGGGCTAGTGGACTGCTTTTGGCAGTTCTTGGGAAAGTTAAACCCTCGGTTAGTAGTGAAAACCAATGATATTCTGATCTTTCATTTCGAAAATATCTTTATATAAATTTTAGGCAATAACCAAAGTCTTCGAATCTAGTCTTTCGGACCTTTCCTATAGGGTGGAGCATCAGCGATAAAACATTTTAATAGTTAAAAATTTTGGAACGGTCCAAATTGCAGTATACCGAAAAGTGTGTCTGAGCAGCACTTAAATTTCCTGTTGGAGCAACTTTCAGATTTTGAAAACCAAAGCTCAACACCGTGTAAGCTAAATGGGAATGGAATGGGAATAGAACACGAAGGTTTACCTTCTAATGAAAATAGAAAAATCCATCCAGGTCACCTAGGTGGCTTTCACATCCATATGACAATGTCATGGATGGACGTCCCTCCATTGAATAGGAAAAGTGTTGACAAGCTTCCATAACTGTCAATAAGTTTTGGCACGATTTATAATGTAAAGGTCTTCTTCTTCTTAAGTGGCGCTACAGTCCGGAATGAACCTGGGCCTCAACCAACATGCCTCTCCAATTAGCCCGGTCCTTAGCTAACTGCCTCCAGTTACGCACTCCAAGTTGGTTGAGGTCGGTTTTCACTTGTGCGCGCCACTTAAGGCGAGGTCTTCCTCTACTGCGTCCGACGTCTGGCTGGGAATCGAAGACTCTGCGAGCCTGAGTATTGGTGTCCGTTCTACATGTCCTAGCCATCTTAAACGTCCAATGCGGAGTTTTTTGACCAGGGGCATGTCGCTGTACAGCTGGTATAGTTCGTGGTTGAATCTTCGTCTCCATAGCCCGTCAACGCAAACGGGACCGAAGATTTTCCGAAGAATTTTTCGATCGAATCGACCAAGGATTTCTTCATCCGCTTTTGATACGGTCCATGCTTCACCGCCGTAGAGCAGGACTGGGATGATCAGGGTCTTATATATGATCTCCTTAGTAGTTCGAGTGAGGGCTTTACTACTAAATTGCCTTCTTAGCCCGAAGAAACAGCGATTGGCAAGAGTAATTCTTCGTTTGATTTCTGACGAGATGTTGTTGTCAGAGTTAATAGCAGAGCCGAGGTAGATAGTCATGTTTTACCTCAAAGTTATATCTGTCAATGGTGACGTTCTGTCCAATTCGTCGATGTTGTGTGTCTTTCGTGTTGACAGCATATACCCATTTTTGCCGCTTCCTTCTCTTTACTAGCAAACGTGGCTATGACATCACCTTGAGTCCTACCAATGATGTCAATATCGTCGGCGTATGCTAGTAGTTGCACCGAGTTTTGGAAAATTGTGCCTCTGGTGTTGGCGCATCGCCTTGCCTAAATCCTTTTTTGGTATCGAATGTGTCGGTGAGGTCGTTTCCGACCCTGATGGTCCATCGTCATCCTACACAAACGGACGAGTTTGGGCGGTATACCAAAACTAGACATGGCTCTGTATAGTACGTCTCTATAATTGCTGTCGTATGCGGCTTTGAAATCGATAAATAGGTGGTGGGTATCGATTTGGACTTCTTTGGTTTTTTCCAGGATCTGCCGAAGTGTGCAAATTTGATCGATTGTAGACTTTCCTGGCCTAAAACCACACTGATAAGGGACGATCAGGTTGTTGGTAAACGGTTTCAGGCGTTCACATATTACGGCAGAAAGGATCTTGTGGGCGATGTTGAGCAGACTAATACCTCTGTAGTTGGCGCAGTTCACAGGGTCTCCTTTTTTGTGGATCGGGCAATAAGCAGAATTGCCGCATTTGGGCGAATGATAATCCAAGAGTGATTGTCGGAAAACCAATGCACCCACAAAGAGTGACAACCGCACCAAACGGTTTATGGGCTGGCGGCTAACGAAACAATGACTCTTTTGCGCGACGATGCCAATTGGCCGCCAAGATCATGTGATTCGACACCGTTGGACTTCTTTCTTTGGGGTTATTTGAATGAAAAGGTGTACGTCGATAAGCCAACAACAATTCAAGAGCTAAATGCTGAGATAATTCTGCACATTAATGGCATAGAACCTCAATTATGCCTCAGCTTCATCGAAAATTTGGACCATCGGATGGAGGTGTGCCGCCGAGGTCGCAGCGGCCATTTGGTCATGGACGGGCATTTTCATCGACGAAAAGCAACGGCCCAATGACGCCACCGGCATGAAAACTGCATCAACCAGTGACTATTTGCAGATGAAGTGCCTTTTCATAAAGCCAATGGAGGGGTCTCACCTGTCAAGTAATGCATATTCTGCTTATTGACGAAGCCCTTTAGTTAAAAATGTGCTTCATCGCTGAAGATGATTAAGCGATGAAATTCTTCATTCTTCCATCATGTCCAGAGCCCAATTCGAGAATGTACGTCGCTTCATATGATCAAGTGGCTTTAGTTCATGAGTCAGCTTGTAAAGGTGTAGGCCAAGATCCTTACTGAAAATTCGCTAAAATATGGTCTGGGAGAGGCCAAATTCTTGAGAACGCCGTAAAATTGTCTGATTTGGATCGTTTGCGGTTGATGCTTCTACGGCAGCAATATTCTCCACACTTCGGGCAAAACGTAGGCTCACTGGCACTGGCAACATCAAGCAGCAAATATTCTGAATCAATTTTTTTTTTTCACTAGACAAGCAGTTGTCTACTGGAACGAGAATTACGGCCGAAAATTGGCGTTAACGGTCTTAAAGTTGCGATCACCGACTATGAATTGCTTGTCTACTGGAAGGAGAATTTTGGCCGAAGAATGGCGCGATCTTAAAGTTGCGACCGTCGACTCGGATTTTCGGTAGTAAATTTTAACTACATATTTGTGAACCGTGTTCCTTTGTATACCTCACGATAATGAATATGTTGATAACATTGAATATTTTGACATTGACAGCTTGGAAATCGGTGTAAGGGTGAGTTCACACTGAAAGTTTGAAGTTGTCAAGTCGACCCTATAAAAATCAAAGAATTGTCGGCCTATTTTCTTGAGAAACTCGTCACTTATGTTATCAATAACCTTATGGTAGTTTAGTTAGCATCAACCCGGCTACGAACGACTTCTTAGTGAAGATCCGACAAAGCTCCACCTATATAAATCGATGCTACTGGTGGTTCTAAACAAATAGGATCAAATCTCGCTTTACCAGTACCTTATCCCATTAAAAACTGACGCTTTTTTGGTCTCGGCAAATATATGGAACCCATAACCCTTATCTCACCAGTCCTACCCAACGACTCCCAATGCTCTAAGATTACAGACAAGCGGGGCCACCATTAGTCACTTTTGAAAAATTCTTTCCCAAATATTTCGCCACATGTTTTTTTCCTTTTTTGAAAAACTTTAAGGACAATTGATAAAATATCTGAAAAACATATTCAGACTCTACATTGTGTGCCTCCACATTTTGGGATAATTTTTTTTTAAATGGCATTATCGATCCATAAAGCGGTTTCTCTCCCCCTTTTATCTGATTTTCTGATTTTCCCTGTTCACCCCAAAAGCAACCCCCCTTTCTGCAGCACACACTGTTCTCCAGGTTGATGATCTCAGGTACACCATGCCAACCCACATTTTAAGGAATTTCCTCCGTAGGTAAGCCTCGGTTTGTCGATCTTTTTGTTGCAAAGCACATTTTATGAAATGGTAATTTGCACACAAATTGCTATTTGATTCCCTCCTAACCTCGCGATATGTAACCTCCTCCCACAGGCGCACGATGAAGATTCTATTCCGGATCAGATAAGACCAACCACAGTGGCGCTCGTTGGTTTCAATTTGGAAACCAAATCAAAGATGTTCCCCGACCTGAAAGTACTCGTTATACCTAAAACGGCCACCTAATAACTTAGGACCGTTTATTGACCAAACCCCAGAGTCAATAATGATGATGATGGGACCATGCTCGAACCGTAGTATTTCATCTTCAAGACTCAAGAGAAGGGGATAATGGGATCACACAATGATATAGAAGGTGCACACACATGTGAATGTGAATCTTGTGAATCTTGTGTACCGCCGCGGTATTATTTACCGACCCAGCCTAAGATGAAAATAATAAAAGCTATTTCCGGTTCTCAGATCAGAGCCAGTGCTTGAGACTGTATGGAGAGAAGGTTAATGGGTGCTATATGTGTGATAATTCCAACTCGTGGCTTGATTCTTCCTGTTTTAGGTTTCCAGATTTCACTCGAGTTGTACACATGCGAGAACTGGTGTAGCGCAGCACCAGATTATGCATTAGATTGCACAATGCTAGGCGCTGTGGCGTGCTTATGCATATGGCTGCCGCCGGCTATTGGGGCTGGATGATCTTGAGATAACATCTGTATGGGGTTCTCTATATCTGTTAATTGAGTTAGGGTTTGTAATGGAGGGCGGATGGAGGGGGGGACAGTTTGAAAATCTATTTCCTATAATAGGTGGGGCTATTGAATTGGATACGAAATGGATTCGAATGGAGTGTGGAGATCGAACAGCAGCAGTAGAAGCGTTAGCCAAGAAGTGTAACATGTGGGCTTCGAAGATGGAAATAAGTTATTAGAAGCTTGTGTATGCCAGGGAAGCTGGTTTTTGCAAAATGATTATTGTTTCGGCTAAGTAAATGATTAGTTGGAAAGGCATTTCCGCTTACAGCTGGGGTTACAGATGCAGGGGGCTTTGTATTTAAATGAATTGTGGGATACCACTCATGGCTTACTACTATGACGACACAGAGTGGGTTAATACTTGGGCCGTGGTGAGGAGTGTGACTTACGTGCGTCTTTCGTCAATGGACATAGGAAATGTGTTCTCATAAGTGGTCACTCCGGTGGGTTTTGAATTGCTCTGCCAAAGTGACATTCGAGGGTTGTCCCTCATCTAAATAGAAATTTATGCCGTTATCATACTCTTTTATCGTTGACAACTAGGTGTAATCCTCCTATCAGAAAATGCTATAAATTTTGCGATTGGCGCCTAATGTCAGTTCTGTTTTGACATTTGTGTAGTAAACACATGCGAAATACACGTTAATAAACAATGTTACGCTACACTGCTCCAGAACGCGGAATATTGGTGACTATTTATCGAGCAATAATCGGTCGGTGACTTTGGCACAACGTGAATTTCGTCGCAGATTTCCTAGCCGTCCTACGCCTACTGGTGAAACACTGCGACGTTTAGCCGCTCGCCTCGAAGAGACTGCCACAACACGAGATGCTGCCAGGCGTGGCAGACCCCGGAGTAGCCGTTCTGCAGAGAATATTGCTGCTGTAGCCGAAGATGTCATGGAAGCGCCGCCGACATCGACCAGACGACGTGCCACGCAAATGGGTATCAGTCGACGGTCTTTACAGCGAATTTTGGTAAAAGATTTGAAGATGTTTCCGTACAAAGTCCAGACGGTGCATCAGCTGTTAGCTGCTGACCGCCAATCGCGTCTAACATACGCTCAAGCCATCCATAATCACCACCAAGAGGAAGATGATTTTTCATCAAATATAATCATGAGTGATGAGGTCCATTTCCATCTTAGCGGGTACGTTAATAAGCAAAATTTACGCTTCTGGGGCACTGAAAATCCGCGTGTAATCCACGAAGAGCCATTACACCCGCTCAAAGTCAAAGGACGGTGCAACGGCACACACTGCACGTGCCACAACCGATATGCTGAAGGATGCATTTCCCGGGCGCCTAATCTCCCGTTTTGGCGATTTGCACTGGCCAGCAAGATCGCCTGATTTGACCGCTCCAGACATCTTTTTGTGAAGCTTTTTGAAGTCGCGGGTTTATGTCAACAAGCCTCAGACTCTTGCAGCTCTTAAAGACAATATCCGTCAAGAATGTGAGGACCTATCGCCGTAAGTTTTGGCCAAAGTGATGCAAAATGCCATAAAAAGGGCTCAAATGACAATCAACTGTGGCGGCGGCCATTTACATGACATCGTATTCTCGACTTAATGTAAAAAAAAAATTAAAAGACCAAAGAAAAATAATCCACAAGAAGAATCAAAGTTTTTCATTTTATTTTTAAATTACAGCCAAAAAACATCGGAAGGTTATTTTTGCGCCACCTTGTATGTCAGTGTCAGATATATCTTTCCATTTAACAAGCTGTTCATGTTTGGCTTCTAACTACATGCGACAAGTTCTTGCGTAACGATTGTCTAATTTGGTTTTGTCAGCATGTGTTAGCAATGTGGAAAATTCTACTCAAGAACATGCAGTTCAAATGTGAATTAAGCCTTACTAGTGATGAATTGGACTTTCTTTGATCTCTACCAGGTTGCAAAGCTATCTGTTTACGGTTTTATCGTCGAGTCTTTCAAAATCCTTCTCCAAGTGGTTGTGTCTAACTTAATTGTTCTCCAAGTGATAATGCCACCATCTACTGCGTTTGAGTTTTTTTTTTTGGTTATTAAAAGCTAATTGGGATGGAAGTTCAACACCCACCACCCTAACGGAATTTGTATCTAGAAATCTGTATGCATTAGAGAATGACAATGAAGTCGATGTAATTGCTTTTGATAAAATATCACTCAAAATCATTCTTATTAAACGTAAAGCAATAGGCTTCCAACCGGGTTTAATTGCATGGATCAAATAGTTACTATCTTCTTGAATGCCAATACAAAGTTCTGTTCAGATTCTATGTATCTGACCCCATTTTTAGCCACCTCCGTGGTGCCTTAAGGTAGTTATCATGGTCCTTTGAACTTTATCTATCAATGATGTTGACTTGTATCATTGAAAAATCTTATTTATCTGTTCATAATGAAGAAAATATTTAGGTACACTTCCTTATCCGCTGACTCTTACCCACTTCATAGCTGATTTAAAGAACTTTCCAACCTGCTGCCAACAAAATTTCCTGTAGCTCAACGTCAACTAAAGACACACTTCCGATAAGCGCCTTCCATCAGTCGCCAGATCCAGCTTAATCTGTGGCGAACTCGTCCCTACCAATTGCAGAGTGCCAACTTTCGCACATCAGTAACTGGCAGGAAATATTGAATGCCACGCTCAGCTTCAATTAATACCCCCCAATGCCAACTCTCGAAATCAATTTAATTGCGTCGAAAGCTTATTGAGTAAGGATTGGTGAGTATCCTACCATTAGCCTGGATGAAACGTTTTAAAATGAGTTGCCTGAGGATTGGTGGGCATCTACCGAATTTTTGCGTTAGGTATACCCCCAAGGACTTATAAATTAACTCAAATCAACGGCAGGCACAAATTATCTGGTGTGATAGTGAAAGGACAACAAAAATTATTTGGAGTTATAATTTAAACTGTATCACAATGGACCAAAAACTGGTCTAAGTTTGCTGGCGAATCGCAGCCACTCCAATCTATACTTCAAACTGTATAGTCTGTAAGATGTAATAATGGTAGACCTTAATAAATAAACAAATAATCTGGAGCAACGCACCTTTCGTCCGAACGTTAATGTATAAAATGTTTACCATCGATTTTTGTGCGCGAGTCAAAATTTTGACGTATCAGATATAATATTGAAAAACATTTTTAAATCATAAAATTAAACATGTTCCACAACAGGTATGATATATCACAAGTTTTCCAATCTTACTGCTTTACTGCACTGACGATAGTCTTGCATCAGGATAACAATTTATTTCAAACCACCTGCAATTGTCTTGAAATTAGAGATTCATCCAATTTATCTACAATTGCCTTTGACATGCGTATTTTTGACACATTGCCCGTGGTCGGCTTATTAACATTTGTGAATTTAACTAGATGTTTAATCGGCATACAGATGCAAATATCCAAATATCCGATATATAAAAGAGTTGAGCTGAAAACTGATGGAAAAGCAGATGATAAACGAGTCGTAAATTGTATTTGTTTAATTTTTTTTTTACTTTTAGACATGTTATAAAGAAGTTAAAACAGTTCCTTAATTCACTTGATTTACATTCCCAAGAAATTCGGAACAGATGTTCATTATCATGTTTTAACACCCTCGCTTCATCATCGCCAGTGGGGTTTCCAATTTATAAAGATTCAATATCGTTACTACAGTTATTGACTTTGTTCGATTTTGGTGTATACCCCCTTCGGGTTAGGGGTCAGAATATACCCGTGGTAAGGCATATGCCTGTAGTAGAAGGCGACTAAAATCCACTCCCCGTATACCGAGTGTAAAGCGTATACAAACAACAAAAATGCAATGATTACAACAAAAAGATTTAATACCCCAGGTGGCAAATCAGTTTCACTAGAAAATCCACCCTCTTCGGAGGTCGGCTCTACGGATTTTAAGAGAGCCAATTATTGCAAATGTGTAACTTTCTCAGGAAAAGTTCAAAAACATTTATTTGGACACGTTTACACAGCAGGCCTCCAAATTCTTGGCGAAACAAATATATTGCGGCGTCTTCCAAGAACTAAACCCTCAGATTTGGCCCGATTATAACAAACCGCGTTATAAATTGCGGAAAAAGCAGAAACTCTCAAAGGAAAGTTACCTGCAGAACATACAAGGTGGCGCAAAAGTAATCTTCCTATCAGAAAATGCTATAAATTTTGCGATTGGCCCCTTATGTCAGTTCTGTTTTGACATTTGTGCCATTTACATGTAATCATATTCTCGAATTGATGTAAAAAAAATTAAGAGACCAAATAAAAATAATCCATAAGAAGAATCAAAGTTTTTCATTTTTTTTTAAATTACGGCCAAAAAACATCGGAAGGTTATTTTTGCGCCACCTTGTATTATATATTCGATAAGTCGAATACTTAGTTGCAATAGAAATACAAAAAGGGTGGTGGTTTTAGTGAGTAAAAATCGCATACTAGATACTTTGGGCACGTGATCATCGTGTCTATGAAGATTTCGACCAGTCCACGAAAAAAAAAACTCTATTCGAAAATTCTCGACTTAAACAAAATTGTAATTTCTGAGCATTAAAAAAAATATTTTCCCAAAGATCAATCGTCTGATTCTTATTTTCACAATTTAAGTCAACGCGGAAGCCGTAATTAAATATTTTTATTACCGTTAAAATAAAACGAAAGTGATTTCCATCCAATGCCCCAGCTTAGCAGTCGTATCTACCTCAATGTCGTGTTTTGCATATCCACAGCAACAATAATTAATTACACGTAATTGTCAAGATTTTTATAACCGCGCATTAAGATCACTATCTGCATACTTAAGAGCGATCCAAAATGAACCAAATGCATTTTAATTCAGCTAGGTAGCACAGATACAAGATACGTGCATTTTTAGCTTTAGAATATTTATGTTGACTTCATTGCAGGAAGGAAATGAGGTTTGACACAGACACGTAGATTGTTATTGTGTGCTAAATTTTATTCTGTTTGTTTTAGATTTTAGATAGGTAGATTCATTTAGCCGTCAAGAGACATTGATGTGGTTATATTTGAGGAACTAATAAACCAAATTAAGAGTGTTAAGCATGTGTCACGAGCTCTAATATTCAGCGTGGAATAAGACAGAAGGTCCCGCTATAGTTAAAAAAGTACACACGCACACATGAGTGATTGTAAAAGCTGATGGGCCAATAATTTGTATTTTTACACCATCCTATGCACAATATAGCGAAAGTATCTTTTATAACATAAAAGTTTTTTGTGGATTCATTTTTAGAAGGAAATACAAATTTGAACAATGGCACAGTAAATCCTTATTAGCTGTGGATGCAAAACTCTGTGTTTAAGAGCTGAATTTCAATTATCAACCACCCCTGCGTTCTTCTGAAGAAAGCAAATGATCAAACAAATTATTCAAATCATCTCCAGAAACTTTTCACCGGTCGAATAAATTAAGTTAAAAAGGGGGAAAGTTGATAAAAATCTTAAAAAATGAAAACCAACTAACAGGCATAAATATTGAAGCAGTAAGTGTAGTGATGGCATCGAATATCATACAGGGTTTCACTTTGAGAATTATGATATCAAAATTTGCGAAAACATCGGGCAGTAAATTCTAGCGTTCTTGTCGGATATTCACTTTGAGAATTATGATATTAAAAATCCCAAAAACAGAAGTCTGGAGCAGTCAAATCTGGTGATCTTGCATGCTCGAGCAAATTACCAAAATGAGCCACCAGACGAGCTGGAAACTTATTCTTCAATGTTCGTGTTGATTATCGCAGGAGCTGTGCGTGTGCGGTTACATCGTCCCATTGCAACCAAATGTCTGTCAGTCCCAATTCATAGCAATTTGCGGCAACAAAAACTTATTGATCACAATTCAGTATCCAAACTAGTGACGGTACCTATGATACATGGCACCAAAATTATTAAAGAAAAATCCGAAGTATTCCGAAATCTTAAGGAGCATAGCTATTCATGGATTGTCGATGTGCATCCTGAATTTATTCACTAAAATCTAAACAGTTGCCGAACATGATTTACTTCTCTGTCATGCGTTGTTCTAGTCACTTCGAGGCAAACGGTTAAACGCCTTTTTTGACCTGTTGGCGTAGGATGGTCAGGAAATTTGCGTCAAAATTCGCGTTGAGCCAAAATTACTGACGAATTATTCCTTTCGTGAAATTATCATTAGTATTCCGAGTTATTGAGGAGAATAGAGGTTCTTGAGTTTTCGACGTGAGGTTGTGCATCCACACAGACATAAACTTCATAATCAAGCCAATATGGCTTGCGAATAGGAAAAAGCATTAAGACTCCTTTTGCTAAACAAGAAACCATCGTTTTTCATGTTTGTTTGTTTAAGGTCCTCAATAAGATAGTGGATGAGCTGAATAAAATTGAATCACACGGGCCAGTTAAATAAAAGGAGGTAGGAGCGTACAGTTTACATCCGGTTTCAAAACTATAGTCAATTCAGTTCCCTCTTTCTACAAATCTGATTAAAAGAGTACTCACCCTTGAAGTAAATGAGGACAAGACCAAGTACATGCTATCATTAAACAAACAAGCATCTGTCCACCGCCTAGGACATAACATCACTATTGATAGCAGCAATTTCGAGGTAGCTAAGGAGTTCACCTACCTCGGATGAAACATAGACTCCACGAATGACACCCTAGTGGAGATCCGACGAAGAATTACCTTATGAAACCGTTGCTCAGTGGCGCGATGGTTAGTGCGATGAACTGCCGCGCAGGAGGTCTGGGTTCGATACCCAGCCGTAGCAACACCTAAATGATTTTTCACTGGCCCTCCTCTCGTGATGATCTGACAAATCATCCGAGTAGTATCAATTGTCAAGAATAGCTTATCTCAACTTAGCCGTTCGGAGTCGGCATAAAACAGGAGGTCCCGCCATCGTGCACACACGCACACATGAATGGTTGTGAGAAAGCTAGGCCCTGGGTACTAACGAGCCTGTTGCGCCAAAAATTTGTATTTGTTTTTTAACCGTTGCTACTTCGGTTTGGCGAAGGGTTCAAAACTCCTAACTCGAAGGACGAAATATGTGCTCTACAAAACCCTTATCCTGCCAGTTCTGCTTTATGGCGCCGAGTGCTGGACGAAAAGCAAGAAGGGAGTGCTGATACTGGGCTCCTTCGAAAGAAAAATATTTTGGCGGATTTTTAGTCCTGTGCGCGAGGAGGGCGAATGGAGGAAAAGATACAACCGCGAACTCTATGAGCTGTACCAAGATGTGGATGTAGTCCAAAAGGCCAAAACACGTCGACTACATTGGCTCGACTACATCGAGCGAATTGACAATAATGCTTCAGCTAAGAGGATCTTCAAATCCCAGGCTCCAGGTTCGAGAAGTGAAGGAAGACCGAACCTCCGTTTCAAAGATCAAGCCATCGCTGATCCCAGAGGTCTAGACAACTGGAGGCAGCGAACCCGGGATCGTAGTGGATGGAAGGCAGAGACTCTTCACGGGTCGGGATCCCGATTAGCAAGCAAGTACCCAACACATTGCTTTTTCCACCACAAATGGTATATCGCAACGCAATCGTTGTGCAGCAAATATATCTCAAAATTGCAGGAATGCACGAGAAGGTATCACAATGGTTTCACATTCATGGTCTGACAATAATTGCTGGGAAGTCTTAGCTAAAATATATCCGCACCCTACGACAGTCTCTAATTTTTCTGAATATTCAAATGAATAGTTTCAAGTATTTGGGAGTTATAACCGATGCGATGACTACATAACATGAGCTCATCAATTTCTCATTTTGGAATAGCTTGTCTGAAATGATATCCAGTTGCAAGAGCCAATGAACAATTCACTTGTCGAATGTATCTTAAGTAAGAAGGAATAGAACCTACACAGATATCGCTAGGGCACTGGCCAATTGGAGACCATGCGGCCAAACTAGGGATCCCATACAACTCCAATGCCGCAGTTGCGGGAACGCAAATGAGAGAGAAACCCTATCCTATTTCATCTGCAAATGTCAGATACTAGCAAGAGGCAGATCACGTGCATTACACTGGCCAATTGGAGACCATACGGGCAAACTAGGGATCCCATACAACCCCCAATGCCGCAGTTAAGGGAACACAAACACACTCACACTGACCACTGAAAGTAAGAGCGGGATGTTGAAAAAAAAACTTATCAGTTTTGAGCTCAACTCTTTTGTATAGCGCCTATGGATATTTGTTCATTTATGCTAATTGATGAGCGATCGGCCATCTAGTTAGATATAGACAAATGCCGCAGTTAAGGGATATGAGATGGGATGAGAGAGAAACCCTATCCCATTTCATCTGCAAATGTCCGGCACTAGCAAGAGGCAGATCGCGTGCATTAGACCAACCATTTTCGACAACCTTGGGTAAGAGAATACAAGATCTAATCCGTTTTCTAAACCTCACAGGCTGCACCTAGATACCGCTTCTATTACATCCAATAACCATCATAATAAAGGTCACACGAGTCGTGGTAATAAAAAGGCTCATCAGTGCTACTTGGGTTCTTGCTAAATCGCCACTTCTACTTAGCTACCCACCTAAGCCCCTTGCACTCATACACCATTGATAGAAAAGGAGTCATCGGATTAATATAAGCTGGTTGAGGAAGAAAAGTTGAATAAAGTGTGACATGGAACCAACATATTGGAATGCTGAAAATTATGTTCTTGTCATGTTTATGATTCATGGTGCTACATGGTGCTACATGGTGCTACTCAAATCTCAGTTCTCTACTAATTACCAACGAGAATGCAAATCTTTTAAGGAATTAGGATATCTTTTCCCATTATAATCCTTATTCACCCGTGACACATCTGTACTGACAAACGTGGACATGCTATCTGCTATTTTTCTTGTACCGATTGAAAGTTTGTGACATCACTCGGAATGAGCGTTACTTATTCCATTTTGACATTTCGCCCTTTCCTTGGTGTATGATATAAAATGAAAATGAAATATCTGCCATTTACCTGGCAAACCTAGCGTCTCCCTTTCTTTGTGTGTGCAAAGTTATTATTTTTGCCACAAAAAAAGGAGACCATCTGTTTAACTCCGAATCCGAACATGAGAAGCTTCACATGCCAGTGCTACTCTCATTTGTTTGTCAGACTTTTGCAAGAGGTGGAGCAGTAAAGAAAACTTTGGTGTTGTCACTTTCAGGATTTTAACCAGAGACCACGCGCTTATTAGTCCAACACCCTTACCACTAGACCACTAACCCACCATGGTGTATATATAATAAAAACAAAAATGTCTTCCAATGATTATGTGTCTGATCGCTCCTAAAAAGTCAGGAGATGAAAATCGAGACCTGTAAAGACTCAATTCGTAGCAAAACTTAACAATTTTCAGGAAGTTTATCATCTGGCACAACCGCTTTTTACTTTTGGAATACTCCATTGCATTCAACTACTTCGTATGCTACTTTTTGAATAAACAAACGAATTAACAACATATTCACTTTGAAAAATCTTTCACCCTAGATGGCATGCATTGTACACACCTTTCTCTACATTAAATCATCAGCCTCCTGTTCATTATAAATTCAAATGAAATATTAACCTAAAAATGGTGGTATCACACCCACAGGTGGACTTCAATTTGTTGTCCATATTCGACTTTCATCGCCTAACGATGCCCAATCAGTGTTGACCCTGTTTCAACTCCATCGATTAAATGTAGCCCGAAATACAAGTAGCACCCCCATTTGCAAAGACCCTAGTGCTGCATAAAAATAATTCGAAAACCACTCTCAAGGCATTTATCACTCTTCCCGACGGCATGCTACTCACTCCGCCCCAAATATAATTCAAAACATGCCTTCGCACATGTTACCAATCTCCCCAATGATTACCTCCCATTAGCCTCTGATTTATTTGCAAACGCTATTCGCCTTAATCATAACTCTGCACAGTTATTGGCGTGATTTTGATTTTCCCTTTCGAAAAGATTTAATGAGCACTTATCAACGCGCTCCTCCCGGCCGTGTTTCAATGCAAAAAAAAGTCAGCAATCTCCGCCTTACGGAAATTTCAAAAAAAAATTATCAACCATTGCCAAATCGTACATGTTAATATTGTCGCCTATGGTTATAGACTTTATTAAATAATTATACGCTATCTTGACTATTATTTAACATCACAGTCTTAAACAAAATTACACAATCCTCACACTGACCACTGAAAGTAAGAGCGGGATGTTGAAAAAAAAACTTGTCAGTTTTGAGCTCAACTCTTTTGTATATCGCTTATAGATATTTGTTCATTTATGCTAATTGATGAGCGATCGGCCATCTAGTTAGATATAGACAAATGCTAATAAGCCTAAAAACCGGCCACGGTCAAACTGTCAAAAATACACATGTCTGTGACAATGCCTGTCGAATTGGATGACCTTATCTTGACTTTAGATGAGATGCAGGTCCATGCAATCATTCATCGAACACGTCGTCAGTTGCATGTGATTTAAAAATGAATTTATGTCCATTTCACAAACTTGATGCAAGACTACGGTCTCGCACAAGTTCAAGTTTCCTAAATATAGATATCACGCTCCGATCTGACGATCTGGGGAGGATTGTGCGTTTTCTTCATAATTTACCAGTTTTTGGCGTTTTAAGATCATTGTCAGCGGCACACCAAATATAGCCACCACCGACTGGCATTCGAACGGGTGCATATATCTTTTGATTTCACTACACCGTTGCATGTTAACGATATACGTCAGAGCGTTCAGTTTGAGTTCTTGAATACCTTGAGTAGCCTTGAAAGTGCAAAGCGCCGTGATATAGTGCTTTTGGATGGAGTGCACAATCTGTTGCGGTGTCAACATACTGTTTGGAGGTTAAAGTCGATGCAGTGAACGACAATATGACGACTAACTTGGTGCACTTGGTCGACTTGGAGTTGAGCAAACGAAAATGAAATGCGTAACAAGTTAGTGGAGAACCTCTATAGATAGGGGGGTTCCCTATGCATTTGGTAAGCCACTTCAGGTAACTAGGTTAACTCCTATGCTGGTGAATTTATTAGCTAATTCAATTGAATGTGACTGATAGGCTTATATTCTTGGCCCGAAGAAGTTATGAGGTTGAAATTTGCAAACAAGTTTCAGAACGTTGGTGGTGTCCATGAGGTCTTGGACAAGGTCTGATAGTGATACCGAAATGCACGCTGCGATAATATCGATCATTAAATCTTTGAGTGCTGGTTTTGTGTCAAGCCGGAGGTGTAGTAACCTACGATTAAGTGCCAAGAGCAAACTTTGTATCGGCTGCACTTAACCTTAACTTGCGACGAATCATGAAAAAATGTTCAAGCAGGTGGGTTTATAAAAAACACGTTTTTTTCATTTTTATGGACAAAACCATTTTTTAGGGGGTCACCGATTCGTCAACTCGCGTTGTAATGGTCGCAACTATTCTAATGACGTGCCGGATCTGCTCATAATTGAATAATCTGACGAATCGCCTGAATAGTACAAATTGTCAAGAAAAAGCATAGCTAAACTCAGTCGTACGGATTCGACATAAAACTGGAGGTACCGGCGTCTGTTGAAAGTTCCACTGGCAATCCATTAGAACCGGATGCCTAGTTGTTCTTCAGTTCTTTGATGGCTGCTTTAACTTCTTCAATATTGAGAGGCAACGATACCTCTTCGTTTGGAGGAGAAGTATTCTCACAAACATGGATTGGTGGTAGAAAAAGACGAGCTTGTTGCGATTTTGTTGTAAAAGTTCAAAAAATGTTTTCAAAAAATTGTCAAAATCTCTTGTTTTTATGAACATTTTAGATACATTATGAACATTTAGATTAATTTTTGTGGACTTTCGAATTGATTGGATGGGATGTGATAGATTGTAAAGCAATGCAACAACTGGATTGTAGAAATCTTAAACATTTTAAAATGCAGTACACTTGTTGCTCATAATCGAGCATTAAGCCTTTTGCTCTTGGATTCAAAAAATCGCGGAATTTTAGAAAAGATGTTTGTCAAGGCGATTATAAAGTGTAGTCCAATCATAATGCACGATGTAAATTGTGCGCCACACCTTAACGTCGAGTTTTTTGCTCAACTCAATTTGACATTTCTTTGTTTCAGTATTTGACAACATCAACCATGGAGAGGTACACAATTAAGCAGCGCGTTAAGATTGTTGAAGCCTTTTACGAAAATGAGCGTTGAAATCAAAATGCATTTCGTGCACTTCGTGATTTTGTTGGTCAGCATAATCGACCAAATGTGTCCACAATCGGGAGAATTGTGTCCAATTTCATCAAACCGGTTAAATGAGAATCCACGAGTGATTGTTGAAAAGCCGATGCATCCACAAAGAGTGGCTGATGAGGTTTATGGGCTGGCGTACTTCTTTGAAAATGTAGTCAGCCAAGCAGCTACCGTGAATGGTGTTCGCTATCGCGTGTTGATAACGAACTCCTTGTTGCCAGAAATTGAGGATATGGACCTGGACGATGTGTGCTTCCAACAGCATGATGCCACTTGGAACACAGCCAATTACTCTGACTCTGTTGCGCGAGAAATTCAATGGCCGTGTTATCAAACGTCGTGGCGATGTTAATTGTCCGCCACCATCATGTGATTTGACACCGTGGAACTTCTTTCTTTGAGGATATTTAAAAATCTAAAAGTCTACGTCAATAAGCCAAGAACAATTCAAGAGCTAAGGAGGCACATTAATGACATTGAAACTCGCTGATGTCTCTGAGTCATTGAAAATATGGACCTTTGGATAGAGGTATGCCACCGAAGTTGATCGTCATCTTCTTACAGCTCTATGCTAGGTAAGGTTAGGTTGAAGTGGCACTTAGACCAAAAAGGACGTGGAACCTTCGACTACCCTATATTCGTACGACTAATTGAACCATTCAGAGCTAACTATGTAGCGTAGGAGGTTTCTGACACTGATATCGGCCAGATCACCGAGATTATCGAAGAAGTTGTCTCCCAGATGAAGTTTCCTTTTTATTGAGAGAGCCGGACAAGAGCAAAGAAGGTGAGTGATACTCCTCTTCCTAGTCCAAGCAGCTTCTACAGAAGTCATATAGGACAGTGTCCTGTGAGGACGCCGATTATTGTGCTGATGTATGATCTGTTCAGCATTATTAAGCTGATGGAGCGCTTCTGGTTAAAGCTAGGCCAGATTTGCTTGGATACTTGGCACGTTGTGCCATTTATCCATCTGCGGTTTGCTTTCTTGATCGCATCTTGCTTGATCAGTAATTTACATGTTGCAAGGAGCATACCTTACATGTCCACCGGTGGTAGAATGTCAAGGGTAGTACCCTGCCTGACAAGCTCATCTGCCTTTCAATTCCCTGGTATGTCTCTGTGGCCTGGCACCCAAAAGAGGTGAATGGTAAAATGCTCCGCCATCTCGTTTAGAGACAGTCGGCATTGTGGGCTGATTTTGAATTGAACGAGATTGCTTCCAGGGATCTGATTGCCACTTGACTGTCGCTGAAGATACTTATATTCTTCGTGGATATTACATTTCTTTTCAGCCAGGACAAGGCTTCTTTGATTGTCATGATTTCCGCTTGGAAAACGCTAAAATGATCGAGAAGCCGAAATGATATGCTTAGGTTAAGCATCTAGGAGAAAACACCTCCACCCACTCCAGATTCTGTTTTAGACCCATCCGTGAAGATGTGAATCGGGTTATTGGTTTCGATCGAATCCGATTCAAGGCGGCTGGGAGTGGTTGTCCTGTAGTTATGCTCCAAACTGAGTTGGATAGTGATATGGTCGGTGTTTTCTGGAGTGTTTGGGTGATTCAGAATCGTTGTGTGTTCGCCCTGATTGGGTTTCCATTGTGACGAGGCCCTCCTTCTTACAGCTGCACAAGCTGCGTTCTGTTTGCCGTAGATACCTAGGGGCACTAAATGTAGGATTGCATCAAGGGCTGCGGAGGGGGTTGTTCTAAGAGCTCCGCTAATGTATATGCAGGCTGATCTTTGAACTTTACCTAATACGTTGCGGTTGGAGGCTGTTTCTAAAACCGTCCAATAGAATAGGACACCATACATGATATGGGTCTAATGATAGATAATGATAGATACATAGAGCCAGAGGGAGATATATGGTTGCATGCCCCATTTCTTTTCGATTGCCTTTTACAAGAGTATAAGGCTACGGTGGCTTTCTTAACGCGTTCTTGGATGTTGGCTTTCCAGTTCAGTTTTTTAATCCAAAACCAGACCTAGGTATTGGGCTGATTCTGCGAATTTCAGACTGACGCCATTTAGTTTGGGAGGGTCAATGTGCGGAATTTTATTTCTCCTGCTGAAAAGGACCGATTTGGTTTTTTTGTTTAGGGTTCACGCCGAGTCCACTTTTGGCTGCCCAATTAGAGAGTACAGAGGGACCATTTTGTAAGAGATCTCTAAGGGTATTAAGGTATTTCCCTGGTACAGCTATTGCAACATTATCTAGGTTCCTTCTCTTTCTAGATTTACTAGTAGCTTGTTGACCACAAGATCTCAGAGCAGAGGAGACAGGACGCCCCCTTGTGGCCCAATTATATAGTACAGAGAGACCATTTTCTAATATATCTCTAAGGGTATTAAGGTATTTCCCTGGTACAGCTATTCCCACATCATCTTGCTTCCTTCTCTTTCTAGATTTACTAGCAGCTTGTTGACCACTAGATTTCAGAGCAGAGGAGACAGGACGCCCCTTGTGGCCCAATTATAGAGTACAGAGAGACCATTTTCTAATATATCTCTAAGGGTATTAAGGTATTTCCCTGGTACAGCTATTCCCACATCATCTTGCTTCCTTCTCTTTCTAGATTTACTAGCAGCTTGTTGACCACTAGATTTCAGAGCAGAGGAGACAGGACGCCCCCTTGTGGCCCAATTAGAGAGTACAGAGAGACCATTTTGTAATAGATCTCTAAGGGTATTAAGGTATTTCCCTGGTACAGCTATTGCCACATCATGTTGCTTCCTTCTCTTTCTAGATTTACTAGTAGCTTGTTGACCACTAGATTTCAGAGCAGAGGAGACAGGACGCCGCCTTGTAGGGTGCCACAGGTAACGGATATGCAGGCGGATGAGATGCCAAGATTTGTGTTAATAATTCTGCCTATGAGTAGATGATTTATTAACACTCCCAGCGAGTAGTCTAGATTTAAATCCGAGAGTGCATTAGTGATTGTTTTTGCTTTGACATTGTTAAAAGCTTTTTCTATATCAAGAAAGGCAACCATAGTATACTCCTTAACTCTTAGTGAATTTTTTTATGAAGCGTACCAGTGAGTGAAGCGCTGTTTCAACTGACTTACCCTCGCAGTGTGCATGATGGAGAGTGCAGTCAGTTCAGTCTAGAAGATAGACTGATCGGACGGAGTTCCTTCGGATTTATTTGAGAACTTTTTCCTGCTTTGGGGGTGAATACAACTTCTACTTCTGGACATGTCTTGGGGATATGTACTAACCGTAGACAGCTGCTCTTTGCTAAAGGTTCGCCATGGTAATGGTAAAATATTTTTAAAATGTTTGTTGTTTTCAATTGTGTTCGCTAGAGATCCTTCTCTGTATCGATTTTTTACATTTTCAAAGCCAACACTGCTCTTTACTGTCAACACTTCACCGTTTTCAGATAAAGACTATCTCGAAGTTCGTGTTCACATAAATTGAAACGTTCAACGGTCACTACCCATTTTTATTTAAATATCTCATTAGAATCTAGCATTTGTAGATATACAACACACATTAGTTGCCACGCCCACATGACAAAAAACATGATTGAGGTTAATATTAAATCATCATCTCTAGATGGGTTCCTTACTATCACTCTAAACGCTTCACAACCTGCTCTTCAATTAACACCATCATACCACTGCGTTGGCGTCCATACCAGACATTACCATTCTCTTCACTTGAAGATGCTAACAACATACCAATCCAGCAAACAACCGCAACATACAAAAGCAAACAAAACGAATACAAAGCAAGCCGAATCGATTCACAGTCGAGTAACTTTAAACCTAGCATTATAGCATCATTGTCTTATCGCTCGCTGATTGATTCCCATTTTGTTTTCATCTACTTTCGAGTGTACCCCGGCTGTCTGTTTGTGAAGTAAAAGTAAAAGCGTTTCAAAGCTGCCCCAGCGACCATACTCTCTGCGGTTGATATATGGGCTGAAAGATGCCATATTTTCGTTACACCAGACCCCAAACGAAGTAAAAGGAGGAAGAGGAGGAGTAGAGCAACAGCAATAGCAACAGCAACAGCACGTTTAAGAAAGTATCTACAAATAGTATCCACCAAGCCGACGCTCATTCAGTGTAACAAATCTTCCCGTACAAACAATTGGAATAAACAAAATTATAGAGCGCCCCCTTCCCATGGTTAACAGTACAACAGACAACCGTTTCATGCATGAACAGAGCGCAATAAGTATTAATTACAGAGATTCCGATAGAGGGCCCCTCGCTTCGAGTGCAATTAGTTACAGCAAGCAAAAGTGAAATGCTACCAAAGGCAAATTATTTTCGATTGCATAAATCCAAATGCAGCCATTCGTCGAACTGTCACTTGTTTTACAGAAATACTGTCACCAAGGCCATGACGACGAAAAGAAGAAATCTTTTGACATGCAAATGTGAACACACATGTCAAGAGGCGGACAGGAGTAGAGGAGTAGGAGCGGAGCTCGATCGATCAATCAAAGCTTAATAGAGTGTAACCTGAATCTGTGTTTTGTGTTTTAAGTGGCTTATTACAAACGACTTGGAATTAATTCGACCAAATTGAGTGTTTAGATGCGTGAAATGGCACACATTTGTGTCATTTGCAAGGTCACCCATATGTCGCAAAAAAGTAATATTTGGCAATATGGCGGTACGATGTGGGAGCTATCATTCGACAGTAATTGGATCATCGTTTGGAAAGCTTAAAACAAACAGTGGAATGACTCACTTTGTCAAATGTCAATACGAGTGAAGTAATTGCTTGAGATCAACGCTGTGGCGGAATGTTGAAGAAAGTGTTTGCGTGGGCACTGGGTGACATTTTGAAAATTTTGTTTTGGATTTTCTGTTGAAAGATAAATTTCGGAATAATTGGGTAGGCTAATGTTTTCCTTTCGGTACGTTTGGTGGCGCTGTATTTGGAATAGAGTGATGTACCTGTGTTGCCAAACAGTGTGAAGCTACACATCTAAAATTTTCGAAACATCTATCGGATATCAACAAGTAGATGCGCTGTCATGCTTTCAATCTTGTTCTGGAACAGAAGAGGTTGTAACTCGAAAGGTACTATTTTTAACAAATCTGTCCATCTGCTGGAGTATGTAAAGGATATCGACATCATTGATCGCTATACCATCGTGCCGTTATAGAAGCATTTATGACAATTGATGGGCAATGAGCATACATAAGGCATTGGGCTAGTAGGTAACAAGGGCAATACAAAGTTCACAAGCTGGGAGAAAAATTGATTGATGGTAGTTTCAACTTTGAGGCGAGGTATATGTATCTCGAAGTCAACATTAACCTCACGAATAATACCTGAGTGGCAATTTGATAAAGGCTGAGCCATGGAAACGGATGATACTACGGTTAAGCGAAATAAATGAAATTAAAACTCCTACACTCGAAAGTCCAAAGCTCCACCTGCACTCTGTACTGGATAATATGGAGGAAAGCTGTACAAATAACGGGTCCGCCATCTAACGTTTTTTTTCTCAACTAGTGCTTATTTCGTGAATGGTAACACTTAGCTCATGTCTGATTTGACAGATAATTAGTCTTATCCTTCCACTGAGCAAATATGGCTGCGTATATGCTTGAACAACGCTGGAAAATACTGCGACATTACTGTGAAAATCATGGTAATGTTGCAGAATGTGTGCGAAAATTGCGTACGGATTTTGGAAGAAGAAAAGCACCGTCAGTTCCGTATGTTCGTTATCTTGTGAAAAAAGTGAAAGAAACTGGCATCCTCATCGATAAGCCAAAGCGTGAAAAGCCAAAAAACAGTGCGTACACCCGAGAATATTGCTGCTGTGGCAGAAAGTGTGCGTGAAGCGCCATCAACATCAATTCACCGTCGTTCTCAACAATTGAAAATTTCGGAAACATCATTGAGACAAATTTTGCATAAAGACCTTGGTATGACGCCATACAAAGTCCAATTGGTTTAGGAGTTGATGCCAACTGACCATCCAATGCGTTTTCGCTTCGCTAAGTGGGCCTGCGATCGACTTTTCTTTTTTTTTTAATTCTGACCTGCCTAAGCAGTAATATACCCATCGACCTAAAAGATCTATTGTGCTTGCCGTCAGATGCTTTTTAGGTTAGTAGCGCTTCGACTTTCCTAATGTAGCTGATAATACTTTCAGCCGAAGATTTCCTCAGTTCTTCGGGACTTAAGAATTCCCTGAAGAATGATTCCCTTCTCATACCGTAAAGGGCCGGGCATTCAAATATGATATGCTCGGCTGTTTCGTCTTCTTCTAGTCATAGTCTGCACTCCGGTGAGTCGACTAGACGCATTTTGTTTAGGTGATATCGTAGACCGTGGTCATCACGGTATATAGGTAGCCTACTAAGTTTTTGATATCGTGCCTGCGAAGATTTAGTATCTTATTGGCATCCGATTTGAAGGGCTGAATAGCTCTTTTGGCTTGTCTTAGGCCTGGGATGTTTCCCCAGTATGAAACACATCTGTTTTGTTCCCAGTTTTTTATGACTAGATTTATGGCTGATTTCTTGATTGCACAGAATGGTTCAGGTCAAATGAAGGGGGTTTCCGAACCTTTTGTGGCTAGTTCATCAGCTTTTTCGTTACCTTCAACTCCCTTATGTCCGGGGACCCACCATAGTCTGGTTTTGTTCCTGGAACTCAGTGTTTGGAGGGAGTTGAAGCAGTGTAGTACTGATTTGGAGTCAATGATGTGTGAGCTAAGGGCTTATATAGCTGCTTGACTGTCCGTGAATATATGGATGTTTGCGCCTTTAATACCTGAGTTGTGTATTAGGTTTGCGCATTCTTTTATGGCATGGAGCTCAGCTTGGAATACACTAGGGCTTTTTCCCATAGGTATTGAACCGTTCCGTTTTGGTCCATGGATACCAGCTCCTACCCCTGAGTCCATTTCAGAAACATCCGTACACCACTTTAGGCCGTTTTGGTAGTTTGGTGGGTAATTGCTAACCCATGCTTCTCTGGTTGTGATCTCCGTTGAGAATCTTTTGTTGAAGCATAGTGTCTTGGGTAAGCGGTCTGTAACCGCACAGATCATGTCAAGTTCTGGAAGTTCGGATAGAAGTTCAATTAGTTTTAGATGTTCACTAATGTTAAACTCTTCCGCTTGTGTCAAACTTGCTGAGCTGCGAAATGCCACATTTTTTATATATATATATGGAGAGGCGTTAGTCCTATTAAGGCTTCTATAGCTATTATTTATAGCTGGTTTTTGGGAGACTTTGTTCCACCATACTATTGAAGCGTATGTTAGAATGGGCCTGACCATGATCGTGTAGATCCAATGTGTGGTCTTTGAAGAGATTCCCCAGGTTTTACCAAACATTTTTCGGCAAGCTCAGAAAGCTTTGGTTGCTTTTTGAATTTTGTTGTGGGAGTTCCAGCTTAGTTTTTATGTCGAGGATCACTCCAAGATATTTTACTTCGTTGGAATACTCAATGTATGTACCATTGATTGAAATTTGGGTAAAATTAATTTTCTCCTTTTTGAAAAAGGGACGATGACAGCCTTGCTGGGGTTTATAGAAAGACTTTCTCTTCTAAAGTCTATGACTATCTTAAGGGCGTTTTGCAAACGTGTTGTAACCTCGTTTGGTTATTTGTCCCTAATAATGATGACTATGTCATCGGCGTATCCAATTATATTGAAACCTGCATTACTTAGGTCTTGAAGTAAGTTATCGATAACCAGAGACCATAGCCGGGGTGAAAGTACGCCTCCCTGAGGGCAGCCTTTAACGGCTGTTACTGATACTGAGGTCAGTTCTGATGAAGCAGTTATTTTCCGACTTTCAAGCATCGCTTTGATCCATTTGATGGTGGGATGATCTATTCTTCTATGAGTTAAAGCATTTGATATGGAGTCATATCCAGTGTTGTCAAAAGCACCCTCTATGTCTAGGAAGGCACATAAAGCTACTTCTTTATTTTCGTATGCACTTTTTATTTGTGATGTTAAACCTAGAAGTGCTCCTTCCGTGGATTTACCTTTTTGGTAGGCGAATTGACATGGGTGCAGAGGAGTGCTTTCATTTAAGCACTCCCCAATGTGTACGTCAAGTATTCTTTCCATTGTTTTCAGGAAAAACGATGTTAAGCTTATTGGACGGCATGATTTAGGTAGTTCTATTGGTTTGCCTGGTTTGGGGATAAATACCACGTTTACCTCCCTCCAGGTTTGTGGTATGTAACCCCAATTGAAACTAAACCTAAATAAGGCTACCATAGTGGGTAGGAAAAAGTCCAAGCCCTTTTGTATAAGAGCAGGAAAGATTTCGTCTGTCCCTGGTGCCTTGTATGGTTTAAATGAGTTGATCGCCCGACTGCGATCGACTTAGAGAAGATCATCTTTTCAGATGAAGCTCATTTTGATCTTGGCGGGTATGTAAACAAGCAAAATTGTCGCATTTGGGGCACAGAAAACCCGCACGCATACATTGAAAAGCCGATACACCCAAAACGAGTCACTGTTTGGTGCGGATTTTGGTCCAGAGGCATAATTGGGCCATTTTTCTTCGAAAATGAGCAATAAGTGGCCGTCAATGGCGATCGTTATCGGGCCATGTTGAACGAATTTTTGTTCACAAACACAAAAATTGAAGAGGAGGATATTGGCAACATTTGGTTTCAACAGGACGGCGCTACGTGCCACACAGCCGAATCTTCACTCGATGTTTTGCGCCCTGTTTTTGAAGATCGCATTATCAGCCGCAAAACTGATGTCGTTTGGCCACCTCGGAGATGCGATTTGAGACCGTTGGACTATCATTTGTGGGGTGCCGTAAGAGATAAGTATTATGCCGACAAGCCAAAGACAATTGACGCTTTAAAGGACAATATTCGTGAAGCCATTGGTTCAATACAGCTGCACACAATCGATAATGTGCTTTAAAATTGGACCGATCGTGTAGGCTACTGCATGGCCAGCCGAGGCAGCCATTTGAATGAAATTATTTTCCATTATTAACCGTTAGTATTGTACTTTCAAATAAAAAAAGGAATTTGAGAAAATATTCAGTAGTTTTTTTTTATAGCATTTTCAAAAAGAGTTACCATACTAAGTGCATTATCTACAAAGGCGGAAGCAAATTTCTCCTTCCGTTTTCGTGGTTTTTGTTAGTCAAAAAATATATTTTCTCGTAAATTCCTTATCGATCCATCCCCATTATTCCTAAAACTAGGCAATATTCAAAGAATGTATCGGATGTTGGGTATGGAGAAGAGTCGGTGAGGTGGAATATTTGCGAGTAGATTGTGTAACGTGGTGCGAAAGAAAAGGGGGCGGTTAATAAGTTTGGTCGAGGAGGATAGTCGGTTGGATGAAAAAGGCGTACGAAGGATATTTGATAACTAAGGGCGAATAATGGACTGTGTTTGTTAGATTCTAATATACTCCTGGGCCTGATATTGTCAAACTACAAAAAAATTATCATAGGACTAAAAGAACACAGATGTACTGGCACAGTTATGGAATAAAATTATCTGACGAAACAATGACATGATGAGACCAAAGCTGCAAAAGAACACAATTTCACAATAAGTTCACAAGTCACAACCTTGATCTACTAACTAAAAGTCAAAGATATAGCCGGCGAGTAAATTATTTGATATGATTCGTATATTTATGGGCCTCAACCAACATGCCTATCCAATTAGCCCGGTCCTTAGCTAACTGCCTCCAGTTGCGCACTCCAAGTTGGTTGAGAACAAAACATAAAAGCAGATCAATGGCATTTCTGTTAGACAAAGAGCAACAAAGAAGCCTCAAATAAGTCTCCATGCCTTTGTATTTGCTTTTTATAGTCTTTGCTAAGCATGTCATTAACCGCCCTAGGTGTCCATAATATGTTTGACAAGGAGTTGGTTTCCTAAAAGAACTATGAGGTCTAAATTATCAAACTATGAAGAATATTTCCTTTGAGCTGTATCTTGATAGCTAGAAGAGTAACAATTTGCAAGCTCACTGGGTACCATTATCATATAGACCCTTATTTTGGCATTTAACAGAAAGTTATAATTTTGGACCTTTCCAAAATGATCATAGATTGTCAATAATGCTACCCAATCAATGTTTTCTTCAAACTAAAGAGACGGTATTTCAAATGACACTTGCGTCTGATATGCTGTTAGTATAGATATATCTTAATATCGCACAATTACTACTGCCTCCAATTTTTTAAAGCACCTTCTAAGGGACAGCAGTATAACGTAGTGCCACTCCAGCTCGGAATTTTCAGCTCAACTTTGACATTTATCATGTATAGTCTCCATAGTTCGAACTTCGGCATTTCTTACGTCCAAAAATCTAAAGCTTGTATGTATATACCTCTAGGCTTCTGTAGACTGTAAATAAGGGCTTAAAACGTCACCACTACCTCTTCTAGAACCAAAACCATAAACTCGGAAACGGACTGCAGAATATGCCGCAGCACAGATGGTAAATTTGTAAAATTTAAACTGGAAGAAAGAAGTTTCAAAAATAGCTCCATGAAGCGACACCTGTAGGTCCATCCATCCGCTACCAATGTTTTTTTTTTTTCAATGACTGCCGCTCTGTCTGAAGTCTGAAGAATAACTAAAGCGTTCGGGCCTCGGATTAAAAAAATGAGCACATCTAGAAATCAAATAGAATAGTTATGTTCTTGATGTATTTTAGAAGACATTTCTCGATGCCAAAATCTTCAACTCTTCGAGTGACTTTGCAAATGAACAGAAATGGCCAAATGTAACTACTCCACACTTCTTGAGAAAAATAGTTCGAAATCCCTTCTGGTCCAGTGCTTCTTTGCAGTACAAACATTCTAATATGCATTCTATTGTGTCGAAATAATTTGCCTTAAATTATTTATCTATATTAACACAACAATCCAAAAACATACCCCCCAAGTGCACCACTTACCAACCAGCCTCTATATAACCTACCATAATGCTCCAAGGTCGTGTCTTCTGTTCTTACGCCACAATCGAGTTATTCTAATCAACTCCAGCAGTGTTATATCACTTTCCTACAAAAGATATGTAAATGTCGCCTGACAACTTATTACCCAATCAAACTAAGATCTCGATTTGCATAAGCAGAGCTCCATTCTATCTCGTGCCGACCAACTCACCACCGATTACCATACCCCCAACCATTGTAACATATCTCAAGCGCCTGTTTCTATCACTTTTACTGCATGTAAATAGAAATTCTTACATCTGCCCCGTCTGACATTTCATTTACTGTCAACAGCTTAGTCAGAGAAAAAATCAAAACAAAAGAGTTGAGCTGCAAACTACTTGACCACTTATTGTGAATTAATTCACGGAAAATCTAATAAAATGACAAAATGCAGGAAAAAAAACCTATAATTCATTATTTATGTGAACGTCTTCTTTTCATTTCACTTCCTATATCTCAGATTGATTTCCGTCTCAAGAAAGAGAGAAACAACAGAAGAAGAAAAAAAAAACTGATCACATCGCCGTTCGCTAGCAACAGATGATCGATTTTCATGTTAATGAACTCAAAGTTCGATCAATCCTCAACCAGCCATCGCCAGCCACTCATCCAACTAGATAATCCAATCCCCGCGCGCACCCCCCAACAACGGCCATTCCATCGTCACCGCATTCAGAGAGTGTGCACGCTTCCGATATGGGAATGAAGTGAAAGAAGTTGTAGCTGGCTGCTCCTGCTGCAAGAAGAAAGGCCAAGATGCTACATGAAATCTACAGTTAAGAGCGTATCATTATGACCAACCACCAGCATCGCGAGGAACGCTCAGTGTAATCACCACCACCACCACCACCAGCATCACTACAGCACACAACGAAACGAACCGGCCACCGGCAAAACGTGATCAATTTGATCTTATACGCGAGTGGGTACACACTTACTTTCTCCTTCTACGATTATGGCGCGTTTTGATGGCAAATCAATGGTTTGTTGTTATGTGGTTGGATGGGTTTTCGCCTTGTAATGCAGTCATTCAAGAAACTACTCCGCCAAGGAGTTGAATATTTTGTTGAATGAAACATTCTATGGTGCGCACGCGCTCCCGCTCTCTTCAACGGACCTTTTGAGATGGACCGCACAGTGAACACGAGCAGTGTTGAAAAGAAAATTCAAGTTTCTCAGAGACTTAAACTCTTTATTCGCCCCCAGGAAGTGTGCAGATACGGTAGATACATGTACAAGAGATGAAAAAGAAAGTGAAATCGATACTTCAAGTACTCGTAGTTAACGAAAAATAATATCTCACGGGAGATGCCTATACAGATGTGGTACTTTGAGGAAAAAAAAAATTAGATTTGTATCTTAATGGGTAGTCTTGTGTATGAAAATAACCTCGGGGTGGCCATCATTATAAGGGTTCTCCATCAATCTTGTGTTTAAATAAAAATTGATCGTTGATTTGTTTGGTAGGATTTTTTTTGCTGTTATCTGCTGTGGAATGTGCGATGGTAGGGTGCGTATTTTTGACATTTTTCTACTTAAACAATGAAGTGGACCATATTAAATTAAAGGCTTAGGATGCCCATTGATCCCATGACAGTAAAAGACACTAAAGTATCGGATGGACATCGAAATTTGTGTTGATAGGATTGAGTATTGTTGACATTGACATCGACCTAAGAGTTTATATCACCATTTTGTAGGTTTTTTTTAGTGTAGATACATTGTGGCTTCTTGTTTTTATTTTACATTTTCAACCGTGATGGTATGAAGTGTAATGTTCTAGGTGTTGCACTTTTTTACTGATCGTCGTGCAATCGTCTTGAAATAGCCACCTTCTAGAGAGATGGACATGCATATGCATTAGCGGTGCTCTTAAAACCACATTATCCGCAGCCTTCAATGCTGTCCCAGAATTAATGGAAAATAGAATGCAGCATATGCTTGGAGGTGTTGACATTTTTTACTTAGAGCTATAGCCTGGTATAGCCTTGAAATTGGCCCAAACTGCCACCTCCTGGAATGGTTGGCATGCATACCAATTGAAAAATGAATGAAATACCTGTCCATACATGACCTCAAACCTAGCTTCTCACTTAATTTGAGTGTGTGAAGTTAATATTTTTTGCACAAAGAAGAAGAACTCCTGTTTAACGCCGAATCTTAAGTTTAAAAAGCTTCTCATGACAGTGTTACTCACAGCCTTTAATGCTCCCCTTGAACTAATGCCCTTTGGCTTAGACATCTTTGGCAAACAGAGCGCATTATATGCTTGTAGGCACTTTATTACTTTGTCACATTAGTTGGACACACGACTTGTTGATAAGCTAACATCCGCTTTTAACGAATCCATGTCATCCTCTTGTCCATTCAGGAAACCTAGAGGGAAACAAAAACCTACATTATGGTCTGAAAATCTAGAATTGCTTAAGCAGAAGTACAGACAACTCTTCAATAGAGCTAAAAGCTTGGCCGAAGCCACTGACTGGATCTCCAACAAAGAGACCCTAGGAACATATAAAAAGAAACTTAGGAAATCCAAGCATGAATCCTGGAGACTATTCTGTGATAAAATAGAAGAGGCTTCCAAGGAGTCTAGTCTCCGAAAAATCCCCTCCACTAGTCCAACTATTGATAGTTATCTCAACGAAACAGATGACACTTGGATGACTTCAAGAAAATAATCCGTGGAGCTACTTATTTCCCAGGTAGCTCCCGTAGGAAGCATTCTAAGACAATATCAATAGAACTTATTAGTAACTGCCACAGTCGTATCGCAAAAGATAAAATACTATGGACAGTACACAGTTTCAAACCCTTTATATCCGCGTGACCGGAAGGCATTGTTCCAGCCGAGATATAACTTACTTTTGCTCTCATCCCACCATGATGAGTGGAAGCTATAATTAAGGGTTGTATCGAGCAGGCTTACATTCCCAATGTATGGAGTGAAGTGAAAGTAGAATTCATACTCTAATCGCGCAAAAGTTCTCACGTCAATCCGAAAGGCTTCAGACTGATCAGCTTATCATCATTCCTTCTGAAAACCTTGGAAAGATTGGCTGATATTCATCTCTGCAGTTGCATTGATGTAAATCAGCTATCCGCATCCCAAAATCCATTGTGCTACAGGGAGTAAGCTATGGTTGCATTGTTAGACATTTAAGGACCTTTTCACAACGTGCATTCGGTAGCGCTCATTAAGGCGCTAACATGTCTGGAAGTCGATCGCTGTCTTGAGTATTGATTTGCTATTAAAAGCCGGATTACTAACACACAGCTGGGTGATACTTTTGCCGAAGATATGTCAGTAGAGAGACCCCACAAGGTAGAGTCCTATCCCCTCTTCTCTTCAACTTTGTAGTAAACGAGTTTTTACTTATCCTGGAAGCAGTGGGATGCCACGTGATTGCCTACGCGGATGATGTTAATATCGCAGACTCAGGGAAGCACTTGACTATTCTCAAGGAACTTATCCAAAACGTACTACACAAACTTTCCAAATAGGCGGTCAGTTGTGTTTTGGGAGTTAATACCCACAAGAATGAACTGGTCGTGTACACCAGGAAACATAAACATCCTCACATTGATCGGACTAGCATTCTCAGCCTTCTCAGATAAAGCACTTAGTGACTTAGGGACTGGGACTTAGTTTTGACGGGAAGCTTAACTGGAATCTGAACATAACAGAAAGAGTAAAGAAAGCCACAGTCGCACCTTATTCTTGCAAGAAGGCCATAGGCATGAAATGGTGAATGCAGCTTCGTATCACGCAGTGGGTCTTTATCTCGATTATAAGACCTATGCTTCTCTATGGGGTGGACAGCGCTAGAGATAGCTATAAACAGCAATAACCTATCCAAGATGTAAAGAACTGCTGCATCAGTGGTGCATTTCCTACAGCACCCGAACTAAACGAAATTACCAGTCGTACCCGCACGTGTGCACTTGGTATTCCTATCGCTACATGCCTACTAGCGCAGCATGCTAACAGCAAGTAAAATCTTATGGAGTCTTGGGACGACGTGTCAAACTACCAAACAAATTTGGCCAAAGCTGGATTTGAGAGGATCCAAGGGACTGATCTCCCTCCCTAGACCACACATTAGCGCCACCGCATAGTTGTCATCACTGGACACTGTCTAATAGGTAGGCAAGCAGAAAGGCTAGGCCTTTATTCGAACGACTTCTGAAGGAGCAGTATGGATGAAGAGAAGGAACAAACATCACTTCATCTTCTTTGTAACTGTCCGGTCCTATCAATCAAGAGGAAGCTTCATCTTGGAGCTTACTTCATTCAAAATGTCTGCTAAGTGAGAAGTCTTCTCCGTTTCACTAAAATCTCATAGTGGGATTCTTACAGGTAACAAGGAGAATGCACAAGATCGACGTCATCACAATGGACCAAAAACTGGTCCGTGCTGTCGAATCGCTGGCACCCACTCTTACCTAACCTAGCCTCACTTTTAACAAAAAAAGCGAATCACTGGCAGCCACTCTTACCTAACCTAGCCTCACTTTAAACAAAAAAAAAACGAATCGCTGGCAGCCGCTCTAACCAGAAATTACCAAGCCTCACTTTAAACAAAAGCCCTATCTCAGCCTGATTAAGTTTCAAAGGTCATTTATAAATACCATCATCGATGTCCTCTTCATGTGAGCCGTGAGGCCCATGGCCCAACTAACAATTATTCTTCTATAAGGCATACAAATTTAATTTCCACAAGCAATCATTTCTATAGGCCTTACATAGAACTTGTGCGTGGAGGTTGAGCATTTTGGCAGTCGATTGTTTGGGTAGAAGCTTTTTTAAGACATTATACAGGAAAATTCACAAGCGTAACCAAAATTATGATTGCGTAACTTCTGTAAGGTTGTTTTTAAGCTTCCGAAGATGTGTTCACATGCACCATACGTTAAGATGTTTCAGTAGAACTTCGCACGAAATTAATCCGACGCATAGCATGTATAGAGCTTACGAATGAAGGCTTAAAAAAGCTAAGGTTAAAATATCGGTAAAAAGGTTAAAGGAACAGGAAAATGTGAATAGATCGAAAAAGGTGTAAAGATCGGGAACCTACTTCTTCTACTCTTCTTTCTTCTAATTACTCTTCTTTCATGTTCCAGAGTACAGCCTAGTGGATGACTTTTTGCGAAGCCTATAATTTGCTTCTGTAAGGCCTTTTATAAGCAAACAAAGTTTTTTTTCTGTAAGGCTTATTAGAAGTATTTAAAGAAGTCTTATAGAAGTAGTATAGAAGTAGAATCTTCCTAAAAGTGCGTCAAATGTTTTTCCATAAGACTTACTGCAAGAAATATTGCTGGAGGGAAAATAGCTTCGATAGTGTTATGTGTTATGTGATAATGTTTTTCCATAAAACTTTCTACAAGTAATATTGCTGGAAGGGAAATAGCTTCGATAGTGCTTTATCGAAGCGAAATTGTTAGTAGGGAGGTCTACGCATGAAAATAATAGGCACCATCAGCAACGATTTCTATATAGTAGATGACTGCACAGGGTGGTAATCATCCCCCAATTTCGAAGTTCTTTACTTTACCTCCGAGGCTACTTCTTTGCAAACTAAGTAACCTTACAAATACTATCGATGGTAGATGGTTCACTCAGGCAGACATATTGAGGAGAGAGATTAGTTATCACAACGGACTTTCCTCGTCCTAGTATGTTCACGCATGCAGCCCACCTTAACCTATTTAATCCGAGATAATGTTCCACATTCATTATTTGTTTGCAAGTTCTTTTCGTTATTTCTCTCTGCACGTTTATAACTCTTCATAAAGCTATAAAAAAGTCATTCTCTTCAAATACGTGTGCATGTGTCTTTTCGACCCTTTTTCGACTTCCATTCAAATCCCAGACTCTGTCTACAAAACCATCCCCAATAAACCTCCATTCGCCGGTATATTCATTTCAAAAAAAAATCCTCCTAAAGATTGTATCGATAAAACCAATCACCAACATATCATTACCACTGAGTATTACTATTATTACGCCTGTTATTATGGTACCATCAGCAACCTAGAAAGACTGGACTCTTCTTGAGATACACCTCCAAGGCAATTTCAACAGAAAAAAAAACCACCACCAACGCCAGTCCAATCCTGACCACCACCATCGCAGACGAGTACGCTTTATATTTAGGTGTCTTAACGACCATAAACAATGCCTGCATGCTCCTCATCCCCACCCTACTCAAAAAAAAAAAAAATCGGATTAATATCACAGCCTATGTAGCTATTTGTATTCACGCGCTCTACCCTATTCCACATTCATCACCCATAAACTATTATATTATGCACATTTGCTTTGGCAATCGAAAAAGGGCGTATCCTCGCACGGGCAGGATAATAATCTCTTTCAAGTGAGTCGCGTGTGCGCAAAATTTACCACAAAGTTGCAATGTGGATCTCGCACTCCTAGTCAAGTCTATATAGCGTGCCGCCACCAGTCGCCAATGGCTTCCAAGTGGATGATCGCATTTGCAAATAGTCGCGATAAAATTTATTACATCGACTGCGGATCTCGCTGAAATAACCGACTAGACCACAAACGCAACAAAAAAAAAAAAGTATCTCTGTCTACACAGATATGGATATGTATCAATTTTCGACAAGTCTCTGAATAAGTTATAAAAATAGCGAATCATTAAATAAAGTTGTGACGGCGACGGAAGTAAAAAAAAAACCGAAAAGGTTGCAAAAATTTTATTCCATACAAAAGAGTTGAGCTACGAACTTGATATTTTTTTTTGTGCTGGTTTCGCTTGTAACTTGACTGAGAACAAGTCGAATGTTAAGGTTTCGGACTGTCGCACGCGTTGTTTTACTTATTGAAAACCAGACGCGAATGATGGAATTTTGTTTTTACTTTCCGCTTAGGTGAGATGATTATTTTCTATGGGTGGGTTTGGTTTTTAGCTTGTTTGTGTGGTGTTTAAGTTTAAGTGATGTCGTGGGAGGAACATGTGGACTCTTGACCACTGTTTTGTTTTATAAAAAAAAAATGTTTATCTTTCTGGATGTGAATTGTGTGCGATGGAGGTTTTATTTTGTATGAGATACATTTTATGGTTTTTTTTTCTAAATGAATTTTGCTTCTGGTTAAGGGGAGCAGTTAAGTGAGACATAAAATGTTGATTGTCAAGATGTGCATGGGTTCTAAGAGTGGCTTTAATATGGGGCTATGAAAGTGCTAAGTAATGTTGAGGAAATGAGGGCTTAGCATCTTGTTTGATAGGAACAGATTGTGGAGCTTTATTGAGCATAAACTTTGATACAAGGTGGTAAATAGGTTTTAGGAGTGCTAAGCTGTGGCATTCATTTCATACAATGTGTGATGGAAAAAATCGTATGTTTGGTGGGCAATGAACCATGGTTGTGTAGGGACTCTTATGGCCTTTTAAAATAGACTCCATTGATACCATCCAAAACTGTCAACAAATATCAACAAATGTTTGACGATTTGGGAAATTGATGATTTGGCGATCAACTTAATTACCGCGTACTAGTAAAAACCGCCTTCAACCAACTTGAAATGCGCAACTGGAGCCTGATGGCTTAATATCGAATTCAAGATCTGGACTAGACTAACCAACGATTCTGTTGCAAACAATGAGGAAACATTTTGGTGACAATGCCTAATTAATCCATTTATTGAGCATCTGGCGATCTAAAACTACTTCACCCGTCGTTGGTTTGCCTGACTGTAACAGTTGTTTGGGTGCAGTGTCGCAGTTGAAGGTTTCATAGAGCTGCTAAGAGTCTGAAATTTCACATAAGGGCCATTTGATATCGGCGACAGATTGCGGATAGGTTAGGCTAGGTTGGTGAGTTGATGAAGTAGGCGGTACACGTCTTCCTTCATCACACTCAGGTCAATATATATCCATTGTGATGCCAGTTGGGGGTCCAGGTGTGTGGGTACCTCCTTCATTTATCCCGTTAATGTAAATTGTTATTACCTCCTTTCCAGCCATCCTGGTTGTTGTAAACCTAAAATGGTTATAGAGAGGGATTTCGGATAGATCCATGAGGTCGTGGAAAAAATGTTCTCTATGGCTGGACAGCGTCACAGAATGTGAAGTGGTATCCTCGTGCATTTCTTTATCACCGCGCACAAATGTCGCATCATCTATAAGATCGAATTTCAGTTTGTGGCTATTAAGTAAGTTGTATCCAGTAAGTATCCGTACAAGTGTCGAAACTGTCCCTAGGAAGAAATTTGTGTGTTCTGCTTTTGTCATACTCGGACCACATCCTCTTGGATGTTTCAGAGGTGTGAAGGGAGTTCCACCTGTTTTTGGCGATATCTAGTATTTTCTGTCCCACCCGTGATCTGAGGTCACATAGAGGCGGTTTGACAGACTGGTTTGCCTGTTCAATGCTGGTGGCAAATTCTTTCCTCGCCAGTGCATCATCAATGTCTTTGCCCTGTATGCCTCTGTATCAGGGGACCCAGGAGAGCTCTACATTTTGTTGGACGCTAAGAACCTGCAGCTCTGCACAAACTTGGTCTTTATTTCGACAGCTGATATCGCTTTAATTGCAGTCTGACTTTCAATATAGATGGTGATATCATCTGGTGGTATCGCCAAATGATGTCGCTTTGTTGCCTCAGCTGCTGCCAATATCTCAGCCTGGAAGACACTGTTGTGCTCAGGGAGACGAAAAGTGCTGTTCGGCTTTCGGAAAACACTGCCGCTCCAACGCCTGTGTCCATTTTTGAACCATCAGTATAGATGGCTATGATTTCAGTGCCCCGTTGGTTCCTCTCCATTTCCTCTCTACTTGGAAAAATGCAGGAGAATGGCCATTGAAAGTCAGGGTGCTGCAGCCTGTAGTCAGAGAATACAGCTGAGCCCAGGTATTTATTAAGAATTTGAGCTTGTCCTTCTGAGTTCCTTTTTCCAACAGTTGAGCTGGCTGATTCTTAATGCACTTTTGGATGCAGATTCTTGCATGTAAAGGGCTTGTGGTAGTAGGTTGAGGATGGTTTCCAGATCTGCTGTTGGTGTGTTTTTCATTCCACCAGTTGTGGGTAACATACGTTTTAGCAAAAATATGACTTCGCATACACAATGCATGGAGACGGAATATTTTAGACCGGCTATGTCAAAACAAAATTCTAGCCACATATTTTTATGGAGGCGGTTGATTAGGACTTGTAAAGAAGGAGGATTATGAGTATGTTTTCTTGACAAAGATTGAGTCTGAGGCTATAGTTTACCGTGGACTGCAGCGCTATACTTAGGTATGTTATAGCTTGACAGTAGGCTTGGATTGCCATTAGCAAATAAAAAAGCTCTGATTGTACCGATGAATACCTGGTCTTCCGTGGACAAAACGTTTTTGGTGTTTCCTTTGAATTGTTAAAAGAATGGACTGGACCTCCCTATTGAATTAATGTACAGAGTGCTTAATTAACTCGACTCCCAGCCATAGCAATACCAAAATGTTTTTCACTGCCGAATTATCTGACAAATCATCCGAGTCACTGTCAAGAAAAGCTTAGCTACTAAGGTTCCGGATAAAATTGGATGTCCCTCCATTGTAAAAAGAAGTACACAGTCTCAAATGAATGGCTATGAGAACCACCTAGACCCTATCGTGTCTCTGCTTCAAAGGTATCAACATATTCATTCATTTGGACCTACAAAAAAGTCCCTAAAACGTTTAAAATATTTTTTTGTAACGCATCGCTTTGGGATAGGTTTTTTGTTGGTTGCCCCTGGAGGTGTGGGATCTTTGATGGTCCGTACCATTGGCTTTTAGTTTAAACTTGTTGAGTGCCGTGTATGCATGCTTCGATTAAATTGCAGACTTCGATTAAATTGTCCATCGAATGGCTTGAACGTTTCTTCTAGATGCTCGGTAAATAAATCCGGCTTCTAATCTTGGTTTGTTCCTCAAGTTTTTTTTTTAACATCACACCTCTTGTATCTGATTTTGTCTGGTCTCCATGTGTCGCAACTTGAATGTATGATCTCGCACCAACTAATGCTGGTTTTGCCTTTAGGTCAGCGACTTTCTTTTGCGCATTTCTTTACTTTCCCTAATCGGTTTCGTCCTTTTGACTGGCTTAACGGTCCTGGGTCTAGATTTGCTGGTTTCTTAAGAATATCACAGTTTTTTGTAGCTATTTCGCTAGTGCGCAACCTTGGTAATTAGCTGGGTGGTTTTTCGGGTAATTGGCGCAGACCGCTGAGGACTGTTTGGTTTTACTGCACTCTTTCGAGAGATGTGTACGGGTGTATTCAACTCACTGTTGGTCCTTCTGGCAGTATGTCTGCATGTGGTTCAAAGCTTGGCATCGTTTGTATCGTTCCTCGTGCCTTAAGCATTGGCTCGATTTTGACCATGATGTTTAGAATAGTCTTGATTTTGAAAACGCCGTCCATTTTTTCGGTCCTATCTAAGGTGTGTATAAAAAGTGGAAGGCTCCGATTGAATACGGTATCTTTGTCTCCTTCCGTTTTTTTTTTTTTGTTTTTCCTTCTTGATTCACGCCGTCAAGAACTTTGAAGCCTAGGGTTTGCACGTCTTCGATATGGTCTTCCTTTACGAAAGACGAGAGGAGTCCCCTAACGAAGACTCGCATCGGTTTTTTGGGCATATTTACATATGTAAGCCATTTTCATATTCTCCGCGTTTAATTTTAGAGACAGTGCTCGGTAAGAACTTGGAGTGTGCAACGGGAGCCAGTTAGCTGAGGACCGGGCTAATTGGAATTGATTGTTGGCTGTGGCCCGGGTTGATCCTGGAATGTAGCGCCACTTAAGTAAGTAAGTAACCTCGGTAAGAAAAGAGTCATCTACGTTGATTTTCCACACGTTGTTTAGGGCGCCAGACGATATTGTGCATCAGAGCATTTTTGAGAAGATTGCGAAGATTTCCATAGTCCTCTATCCCGATGACATTTATTGCTGGTGGAGGGCAAGGTTCTGCTTTAGTTTTAACCTTGTTTCGTACGGTGGGTTTATCTTCTTTTACAATACTTCGGGTGAGGTGACAGCCTGACGCTTTTTGCTAGGCCTTTTCTTATTTCAGATGGGTTTCGCGGGCAAGTTCTTCCTCGTCCGTAAAATATCAAATTGTTGGATGTCCCGAGATCTTCATGTGCACGAAGTTTTTGAGATTCTCATTTTTTCTATCGCAGAGAATCTACTATACCAGAGGGAAAAAATATGCTGAGATCACCACCGACAGTATCAAGTGTAACTTCAACAAGTATTCCCTCTAAAGCTCATGGAAAAGTTGCTCCATTTTATAAAGTTCAGCTCGTAATTCGTTGTTCTCTATTTCGAAGCATTTCATATTCACTCAGTCCTGATTAACAGAAGGACGATCCAGGTGGAGATCAACATATCTTTGTTCATTTTTAGAGGGAATACTGTTGAAGTTACACTTGATACTATCGGTGGTGATCTCAGCATATTTTTTTTTTCTCTGAAAGGGTCATTCAAAAGCAATAGTTGGCCATATCCAGAATCCGAGGCACCGACCTCTGTAGAGGGGGGATTTTCCAGTATAACTGATATGCCACCTTTGGTAATAATTCCATTAGTCTGCTCCATTGCATATCTTCGAAGTTCCATTTAATATCCTTTGCCAGGTTTTAATCAGGATCAGACACAGACCAAGGATTCGACTACTATATGTCAGATGTACTTGGATTTGGATTTGCGTTGGATTTGGATTTGACAAATGGTATGGCCTAGTCTGTGCGGTCTAATACAAGGTGGGCCATCTAGTGGTTTCTTTTCAAATCATAGGTTATTTTGACACTGACAGCTGTTTTCCGCTCGAAATCTGATATGCAAGTGGACAACACTCATAGTCCCCGTCGCGTCGTCGTACGGCGCAAATGAGAATGTGGCAGCTGCAGCCCAGAGTGTGAGGCTCAATTCACGAACATCAACTCGCCATCGATCTCAAAACCTCAATATTTCACGTACTGAGGAGAATTCTGCACACATATCTCGGATTATTCGCTTTCTAGGTCCAATTGAAGGCGCACTACCATCCGCTTTGTTATCGCTTCGCAGTTTCGGCCTTCGAGGAACTTGAATTGGAGAACGATTTTGGGTGAAAAATCATCTTTTCTGACGAGGCGCATTTTTATCTCGGCGGCTACGTTAACAAACGTAACTGCCCCATCTGGGGCTAGGAAAACCCGCGTGTTATTGTCGGGAAGCCGATGGATCCACAAAGAGTGACAGTTTGGTGTGGATTTTGCAGTGATGGGATCATTTGAACATTTTTCTTCTAAAATGAGGCAAGGAACCACGTTTCGGTCAACGTTACAGCGTCACAGAGCCAAACTTTTTGTTTACTGAAATTAAAGACATGAATTTGGACGAACTCTGATTCATGGGGGATGGGGCGCCATGCCATAGAGCCCATGCCACAATTGATCTTTTTTGCACCAAATTCGCATATCGTATTATCAGCCATCTTGGCGATGTCAATTGGCCGCCTCGAAGCTATGATTTGACCCCTTTGGACTTTTTTTCTGTGGGGAACCGTGAAGGATCGATGTTATGCTAACAATCCAAGCACTTAACGCCAATATCATCCAAGCAATCCGTGAGATACAGCCCGAAACCATCAACATGGTCTTGGAAAATTGGAGTGACAGAATGGACTACTGCGATTCCAGTCGAGGCAGCTACGTGAACGTCGTTGTATTCCATAATTGATAGGGATGTATGCCATAATCTCTGCTGGGTTCCTGGTCACAGGGACATAGACGGCAACGAGATGGCCGACGAACTGGCAAGAAATGGATCTGCTACAGATCATGACCAGGCACTACAAATGGTCGAACCACCGACCGGTCTGTAACCTCAAAGAACGAGGGAAACACAAGACCCGTATGAAATCCAGTATCAAGTGGAAGTCATTGACCACCTGCGAAATATCTCGGAAGCTCTGGCCAGAATACAACGGAAACCGGACCAAAAAAATATTTGTAGTACGACAGAAGCTCCTTATCTAAACTGGTAGGGGCTCTCACTGGTCACAACTTTCTCAGAACCCATACAATGAAATTAAATCTCAAGGATGACGATATCTGTAGAGGCTGCGGCGATGAGGCAACCCACGAGGATACACCTCATTTCCTCTGTCACTTCCCGAGTCTCTGTCACCTGAGGAACAGAACACTTGGAAGCTACTACTTCCAAGACATCAAAGAGCTTTCCGATATTCCATTACCCTATCTTTACAGGTTCCTACGAACATCGGGACGACTGGATAGAATGGAGTAACCCGTAGTAACGATAAGGAAGGACGTAATCCCACCAAGGGTATAACAATGGGTCAACATGGACCTAAGTGTGGCGGAATAGAGAATCCTCTAATCCACCAACCCGTAAACCTAACCTAACCTATGCCATAATACATGGAAAACATTTAATTTTGCTCATTTTATTGCATTTTTTAAGAGAAACCTTTATTTGGGCCACCCGTTATAAGCAAAGATAGGTAGGTACCTGCTGCTACTGCGAATCCAGCCGAGGCAGCTACGTAAACGAGGTTGTGTTCCATGGTTAATAGGAATGTATGCATAAGTGGAAATTTGAAGTTTCTGCCTAATTTCTTTCATAGTCTATTTGTATCTAACCCTACATAAAAATATTTCGCTGGGATCTTTAGAACTATACCGCACATAGTCGAGTACCATATTGGGTTATCAAGTTCAGATGACCCGAATGCACTGTACATCCAAAAATATTCAATCATTTCTTCATGGCACGGTGAAATAGGCAATCCTTGGATAAATGATTTATTGCCACTTGAGAATGATAGATAGTATGCAAATTGGACACATGCACTTTCTACACGTCGTTCTAATGAAATATGTCCATGCTAGCTCAAACCTACTTTCATACTACCAATAGCCCATCAAAATCTCATAGTTCCTCCTTTAATATCAAAACAATCCGATTGATGAAGTCCCAACTCTTGATTCAACCTCAACTTTAACAATTTCTTTCTATTGTTTCCAATTTCAAATCTTAATGGCACACCGCACATCTCGCACTTGTGTATCTCCATCAAGCAATTAGTTTCATTCAAAGATATTCTTTGGCGGAGAAATTCTACGATTCGATTTCTTCATCAGGAAGTTTTTCTCTTCGCACATACAAGTCCCGTTCTGTGACGAATTTCTTAGTCCATCCGTTGCGGCGCACATTCAACACCAAGACATTACGAAACCATCCGCAACCACTTCACCGCAGAGTCACGCACTTGAAATGCTCACACTTGACTGGCTAATCTATTCAACATCCGAGACACAATATACCCACAGAGCAGGAGGCTATAAGCCCTAATTAAATCGCTGAAAAATTATTTTCCAGCTAATCAGCGTAAAAATTGCTTTCCACTCGAACGAATTCGCTTGCAATTCGTCAAAATGAATGAATTACTTTTGTAGTAGCTCTGGCAGATACATTTATATCTTATCCACCTGCGACACTCTTGTTATTGCTAAAAAAAAAAACCATTGAATAGGAAGCAACAGTGATGGCTTATGGAGCATCACAATGGGCATTTGTTTGGGAAGAGCAGTTCAATGGCAGCACAACATACCATTAGATACTCGCAGATACTTAATTTTCGCCACAAACAAAGCGAGCGGCGCAATGAAAGGGACGTTCATCATTAGCAGTCATAACGATGATGATGAGGATTTTTTTTCACCAACTTTTTCTCGTCGTGTTGTTGTTGAGCATAAATCAAGACCATTAGGATGTGAAAAATCGCACTTGTTTCACCCGCGCTCGTTGTAAGCCGAAAATCAAAAGAGCGGCACGCAACGCATTACACTTGAAGGCACGAGTGTGTGTTTAGTTTTTCGTCGAGTATCTTTTATCTCATCGCATGGTTGCATGGTTCAAGTGTTGGACGTTTTTTTTTTCCCAGCTAGTGGTTATGGCTGAAGCGGGCGAAAAATTTCTCTTTCAATTTCTATCAAGATCGACGAGATGTCGGACGGGGAAGGAGGGGCTGGGGTGTAGAAGAAGAGTTTTCTTCTTCACCATATTTCATCTTCATCATGACGGTGCTTCCTTGGTGAGATTTACCATTTGATGGAAAATTTCAGGTGAATCAGATACACACAGACAGACGAAGAGGAAGGTAGATGGGAATAATCAGTAAAAAGCTGATTACACGCCAATGTGGAAATGATGGTAATGAAGATGGTGATACGGGTGATGCTGCTGATGATGGTTACCTCTCCTTGAGCAGGTTATTGTTGTTGTTGTCGTTGGTTGTCATCCTCGTATACTTGTCGCGCGCTGTCTTTTTCTTCTTTTTTTTGGTTTTGTATGTTTTTTTTGCACTTCTTTGGGGATATGGCCTACTTGATGTCGTTGTATTGGCTCGGAACATGACGCGAGGATTACTGGTGGTTTGGCCAGGTGAAAATATTATCGAATATTCTTTTTGAGAAAGTGCCGGACACACACAGTGGTGACTTGTTTTTGGACTTTTGCAACAGCTTTGTTTTTTTTGTTTGGTCGTTTCCGATGAGTTTTATGGTGAGGTCCGACGAGTTGAATTGGGAAATAGTCGGGGCAGTGAAACTTGGTGGTGGGAAAAGGGCGACATAATGTGATTCTTAAGATATAGGGTCCGCCATCTAACGTTTTTTTTCAAATAGTGCTTATTTCGTGAAAGGTAACACTTAGCTCATGTCTGATTTGACAGATAATAAGTTTTATCCTTCCGCTGAACGAATTTGGTTGTGTATACGCTTGGACAATGCTGGGAAATATTGCGACATTACTTTGAAAATCATGGTAATGTTGCAGAATGTGTGCGAAAATTGCATACGGATTTTGGATGAAGAGAAGCACCGTCATGTCAGCTCTGGCATTCTCATCCATAAACCAAAGCGTGAAAGCCAAAAACAGTGCGTACACCCGAGAATATTACTGATGTGGCAGAAAGTGTGCGTGCAGCGCCATCAACATCAATTCACCGTCGTTCTCAACAATTGAACATTTCGGAGACATCATTGAGATGAATTTTGCATAAAGACCATAGTACGACGCCATACAAAGTCCAATTGGTTCAGGAGTTGAAGCCAACTGACCATCCAATGCGTTTTCGCTTCGCTAAGTGGGCCTGCGATCAACTTAGAGAAGATGCCGATTTTGCCAAAAAAATCATCTTTTCAGATGAAGCTCATTTTGATCTTGGCGGGTATGTAAACAAGCAGAATTGTCGCATTTGGGCTACAGAAAACCCACACGCATACATTGAAAAGCCGATACACCCAAAACGAGTCACTGTTTGGTGCGGATTTTGGTCCAGAGGCATAATTGGGCCATTTTTCTTCGAAAATGAGCAAGGAGTGGCCGTTACAGTCAATGGCGATCTTTATCGGGCCATGTTGAACGTATTTTTGTTCACAAAAATTGAAGAGGAGGATATTGGCAACATTTGGTTTCAACAGGACGGCGCTACGTGCCACACAGCCGAAGCTACACTCGATGTTTTGCGCCCTGTTTTTGAAGATCGCATTATCAGCCGCAGAGCTGATGTCGTTTGGCCACCTCGGAGCTGCAATTTGACACCGTTGGACTATTATTTTGGTGGGTGCCGTAAAAGATAAGTGTTACGCCGACAAGCCAGAGACAATTGACGCTTTAAAGGACAAAATTCGTGAAGCCATTGGTGAAATACAGCTGCACACAATCGATAATGTGCTTAAAAACTGGACCGATCGTGTAGGCTACTACATGGCCAGAAGATCATCTTAGGTAGATTAAGCAGATCAAATTTAGTTAAGGGGTCTTTAGAAGTGGTTTGGCAAGTTATCATAGAACACCACCTTCAAGCTCCAGATGCTTTTTGCGTCGGACAGAAGGAGGCAGCGTGATGGACTACCATGATGGCTGGACGAGCTGATAAAAATTTATAAATTGACTCACGTTTTGACATTACCAATCAAATAAAAAAATAAAAGGTGCGTTTGAATTAAATTACAAAATATGTCGCTATTAATAAAAACCCTTCACTTTCCCAGATATTAAAATTAAGGCGTGAAAAATAGCCAGATATTGCAATGGAAACTTGCAAATCAGTTTGATTAAGCACAAAAGGCTGCATGGTAGTACCATCATCGGTGCCCTCGCAGGACACTTCTCCATAGGTATACATTATGCAAAAAGGGAAAGAGCTCGTCAGCAATGACTATTGTCGAAGCTGTGACCAAGTAAACCGAGTAAATATTAACTTACCCCGCTTTATAGGGATCTTGGGATGTTTTTTTTTATAAACTGTTCTCAGGGTAGGCGAACCTAAAACGCTCATTGAGCGCCCTGAGATTATGCTTGAAGATGTTTATGGATTCTACACTTGAACTGCTGTAGATTGTATATTGATGCCAATAGGTCTTCTGGAAGTTCGTTTCATAGTTTTCTTGTTCTGAAACATAAAAAAACTGATATCGAGTCGTCTTCTCGTCTTCTGGAAGTTCGTTCCATAGTTTGCTTTTTCTGAACATAAAAATCTGATATCGAGTGTGTGTTCACACGCGGTAGAAGTGAAACACGCGGTCTTCCCAAGCAGACCCTCATCTAAGTATTAACCACGCCCAACGTCGCTTGATTTCGGTAATCAGACGAGATTGGATATTTTTATTTATTTATTTTTCGTTGCACTTTTTCGTTTCATAAAATCCAATTCACACGGTGCCTAAAGAAGTTTCACTTCAACAATTTGTTTGTTCGGGTCGTTTTGAGATGGACAGTGTATTTGTGAACTGAAACTACATGCCTTGTCCGTCGTTGAAATGCAACGAGCCTAAGGATGACTTCTCTAAGCTCCTTTGAACATCTGCTGTTATAATATCTCTAATGAAGACACAGATCTTTTACAAGTCTTCCCTGAGCCAAAAGATTCAGCTTTGAAGTAGGGGAAGAAACGTCTATAAGACGGATTGCACTTTTTTTAATAGAGTCCGGGAAGTTCAGTGTATGCTGCTGGACCAAACTCCAAACATGAGAAAAATATTCAAGACCTTGTCTTACTTTGGCTTCAGGTAAAAGAATAAGCTAGACTGGTGTAAAATATCTCTTACCTGTGAAAAGGTAACTAAGTTTGGACTTGGTGATTTGCCACTAGAGGTTCAATGTTGTTGGCTTGATAGATCTGACCCAATTGTCTCCTGCTTTGAGGACTGTATTCTCCATTTCGATTTGCGGAACTGTGGACTTGTGCTTTCTTGAAAAGTTGTGTACTAAAGCGTTTTATTTGAATTAAATTGAATTAGATTTACCTATCCCTTTTATAGACCCTTTTTGGGTCTTCGTTGATAGAGCAGATTTTTGAGCATCTCTACTGGTATGCAGCAATAGCGGTTATATGCACGTCGTTGGAATTAGTCGACATAAAAGTACAAATTTTTGGTGCAACAGGCTCGTTAATACCCAGGACCTAGCTTTCTCACAACTATTCATGTATGCGTGTTTACTTTTTGTACGACGACGGGACCTCCTGTCTCCGAACGGCTTGATTGATATAAGCTTGCCTTAAAAATTCATACTACTCGGATGCTTTGTCAGATCTCACGAGAGGAGGGTTAGTGAAGAATCATTTAGGTGTTGCTTCGACTATAGGTATCAAATGCAGACCTTCTGCGCGGCAGTTCATTGCACTAACCACTGAGCCCTATCAGCCCCATCATCACTAAAACTACGATTATTAGTAGTCCTCAAATGATCATAAATGTGCAGTCGAAATAGAGTGGGTGAGAGAGCGTTTAGATTGAATCTATCTGAGGAAACGCCATCTACCACTACTTGCATAGATCTGTCCTTAGAAAGTTTTCCATCCAGCAATACAGTATTTGAGGAAGGCCGTATGTTGCCAATTTGGCTAGCAAATCCCTGTGCCAAACTCGATCGAAAGCCCATTAAATATCCTGGGAACCTTGTATTTATCTGTCATGAAGAAAGTTTTCCATCCAGCAATACAGTATTTGAGGAAGGCCGTATGTTGCCGATTTGGCTAGCAAAGCCCTGTGCCAAACTCGATCGAAAGCCCATTACATATCCTGGGAACCTTGCATTGATCTGTCATGAAGAAAGTTTTCCATCCAGCAATACAGTATTTGAGGAAGTCCGTATGTTGCCAATTTGGCTAGCAAAGCTCTGTGCCAAAATCGATCGAAAGCCCATTAAATATCCTGGGAACCTTGCATAGATCTGTCATGAAGAAAGCTTTCCATCCAGCAATACAGTATTTGAGGAAGGCCGTATGTTGCCAATTTGGCTAGCAAAGCCCTGTGCCAAACTCGATCGAAAGCCCATTAAATATCCTGGGAAACTTGCATTGATCTGTCATGAAGAAAGTTTTCCATCCAGCAATACAGTATAGAGGAAGTCCGTATGTTGCCAATTTGGCTAGCAAATCCCTGTGCCAAACTCGATCAAAAGCCCATTAAATATCCAGGGCACCATCTCTCAATTCTTCATAATTTTCCATTGTAGATGTCCAAAGCCGGGTTACATAACTCTCCAGTTAAGCATTTCTTTGGGAATCCATATTGCCGATCGCTTATAAAACCATTCCTTCTAGGAATTTGTCACCTCTATCCAAACCCTCCAAAATGTGTCCCCAGGTAAGACGCTCCACAAACCACCATCCTTAACTTTCAAATGCTCAATGACCTGGTCGTATCATTGAACTTCAAAAAAATCTTGAATAGGTATTCGTACATAAAGTAATTAGGCACCACCAGGTTTGCACAAAGAAAAGTCCGAATCCGCCACTGTTAACCAGTTGAGGAGGCTTCCACACTTTTTAATGAATACCTCTGCGAGAAGGTCTGTGCCGCTGCTGTTGGTGTTGGTGGTGTTGGTGATGGCGGTGATGGTGGGCCCAACAGCAATGTTATAATTATTATGAGGTTCCACTGAGAGATGTTGTTAGCATTCCAACATGCACATGAGCACTTAATCCCGAGTAGAAATCGTGGAGTAGCTGGGAGTAAATTGTTCCTCATTTTTTTGTATCTGTGTGTGAGTGGGTACATATACGATGGGAAAAGATTAATTACACTACATTTTGAACAAATTGGAACATAAAACTACAACTTCCGGCGGAATGGTCATGTGGGGTCAACATTGGTATTCGACAGGGGAAGACATTGTACGTGTGCCTGGTTGTCTGGTGTGTCTGTGTGTAATAAATCAAAAATTATCCAAACAGGATGTGTGGCCAATCCGTGATTTGGAAAGTACTCGAACCTATGCCCCAACTGAATTAAAACGTAATTAGGATTGATTTTGATTTAAAGATTCAATGGTCAGGTGAGGGTGATTCAATCATGATCCCAATGAAGACAACCCAATTCGAAATTCACGTTTCCCTGATTAGATTCTTTAATTTGCGTTTAATTGATAATTTTCATTCGATTATGGTGGCATGAAATATTCTCTTGCTTCTGGTTTGCGCGCATGACGACTTTCTTTGACCGATTCAATGATTTGTTCTGCCGCTTTGTTTGTGTATCTTTTCAGCGTTTCTTTGACCGATTCGTTGAATTGTTCTGTCATTTGGTTTATCTGTGTGTGTATCTTTTTATCGTTTTCTTCATCTTCAGCGGGGAAAGTGTAAACCATGCCATGGAAAGAATTTCTACAATTAGTGCTGAGCACGCAGTAAATATTTATTCAACCTTGATGCGTACGTAGATACATTATTTGGTTCAGGGGTTACATAAGGCATGTCTTGCCTTCCCCCTTTTTTTTTGCAAATATTCAAGAAATCATCAAAAAATAAAAAAACCCGTCAGGTTGTGATTATTTTTATGTAACTTGAGCGCTTAACGCCCCTGCTTGAGTCATCCTTGGCTGAAATGGAATGATCGATTATGACCAATACGTTGTCCCTTGAAGCACACGAGATCGCCGATCAAAGATAACCGTATCTTAAATTGGCGAAATAAAAAATTAAAAAAAAAAACTTGTTCAGATGTCGGCGTAATCGAGGTGATCCACGCAATGCGGTAACCACAGTTAAAGCGGGTTCTCTTAAATGTGAATATTTTCGTGTTTAATGAATTTCAATCAATCATTAAGAAGCTTAATAGCCTTTATATGGTTTTCGAGACGAAACCATTGTCCATCAGCGGTAAGACAGGTGCCTTGCGACAGGGTCAAGGCTAATAAAACGAACGTGATTAGGGAAAGAGATAGGTGAATAACGTTTTAGATACATTTTTGAGATTAGCAGATATAATGACGTTAAACTTACTTATTTTTTGGGGGTATTACTATTTTTTTAGAGTTTGGTGGGTACGTACCTGGAAATAGAAAAAAATAGAATATTGAGTTTGGCGTTTTTGCTTAAAGGTTTTTGTATAAAATTTTATAAAGTTTTATGATCTATGATCGTTAGGAATCAACCATAGATAGCACCTATGTTTTGGAAATACATAGACTTATTGGTAGTTTAAGATAAATCAGACTGTCTGATCATAAAATGGTGTTTTTGGATCATAAAAGCAGTCTTTGAAATAAAATCAAGGCTAGTTAGACGCTGTTATGAAGAGTCCATAGTTCTTGTCTTACAACCTTATGTCAACCACTGCTGAGTTCCTGATCAGAGGGATAAAGCCGGCAACGAGATGTCCGATGAACTGGCAAGAAAAGGATCTGCAATTTAAGTCATTCAAACCCTGTCTCATATCGCGATAGATGGTATAATACAACCTCATTGTCTTATTTGGAGAGGGCACTCACTAGTCAAAACTTCCAAGGAAACTACACAATGAAACTAAATCGCAAAGGTTAGGTTTTAGAGGCTGTGGGACGAAGAGACGCATGGGGACAAACCTCACCTTTCTCACTGTTTGAGAGCAATTTCTATGAGCAATAGGATACTTACAAGCATCTACATCCACTACATCAAAGAAATTTCCAAAGTACCATTTTATCTTCTATTTATATGTTCCTAAGGATTTTGGCTAAAAATAGTTGAAGTGGAAGAAGGCAGGACCTGTGCTAACCTGCACTGAAGGATATCTTAATGGGGTGATAGTAAAGGGTCCGCCAAATAACTTTTTTTTTTTGAAAATGCTATAAAAAAAACTGCTGAATATTTTCTCAAATTTCTTTTTTTATTTTAAAGTACAATCCTTCCGGTTAATAATGGAAAATAATTTCATTCAAATGGCTGCCTCGGCTGGCCATGCAGTAGCCTACACGATCGGTCCAATTTTTAAGTACATTATCGATTGTGTGCGGCTGTGTTTCACCAATGGCTTCACGAATATTGTCCTCTAAAGCGTCAATTGTCTCTGGCTTGTCGGCGTATAACTTATCTCTTACGGCACCCCACAAATAATAGTCCAACGGTGTCAAATCGTAGCTCCGAGGTGGACAAACGACATCAGCTCTGCGGCTGATAATGCGATCTTCAAAAACAGGGCGCAAAACATCGAGTGTAGCTTCGGCTGTGTGACACGTAGCGCCGTCCTGTTGAAACCAAATGTTGCCAATTTCCTTCCCTTCAATTTTTGTTAACAAAAATTCGTTCAACATGGCCCGATAACGATCGCCATTGACTGTAACGGCCACTCCTTGCTCATTTTCGAAGAAAAATGGCCCAATTATGCCTCTGTACCAAAATCCCCACCAAACAATGAAAAGATGATTTTTTTGGCAAAATCGGCATCTTCTATGAGTCGATCGCAGGCCCACTTAGCGAAGAGAAAACGCATCGGATGGTCAGTTGGCTTCAACTCCTGAACCAATTGTACTTTGTATGGCGTCATACCAAGGTCTCAATGATGTCTCCGAAATGTTCAATTGTTGAGAACGACGGTGAATTGATGTTGATGGCGCTTCAAGCACACTTTCTTCCACAGCAGCAATATTCTCGGGTGTACGCACTGTTTTTGGCTTTTCACGCTTTGGTTTATCGATGAGGATGCCAGTTTCTTTCACTTTTTCAGAAAATAACGAACATACGGAGCTGACGGTGCTTCTCTTCTAAAATCCGAACGCAATTATCGCACACATTTTGCAACATTACCATGATTTTCAAAGTAATGTTGCAATATTTCCCTGCGTTATTCAAGCGTATACACAACCAAATTCGTTCAGCGGAAGGATAAAACTATATTCAGGAAAAAAGCACTAGTTGAATAAAAAACGTTAGATGGCGGACCCGTTACTTAACCATGGTGGGAATTAATACCCTCCCTCTACTTCGATGTTTTCTAGACCAATAAGGACCGGTTGTAATATTTTCGAAATGTCTGTATTTTGTGGTCATTATATGGAAATATTTGAGATGAAAAGCCTAACTAAGTTTGTAGACAAAGCAACACGCATACCTGATATTGACAGTCACAGCAAACACACTCTAGACCTATTTCTAACCTCACATCCCGTTACTAAAAAACATCCTAGAAGAACAAGAACATACCCAATTTGTTTTATGGGGTTTTGTACTGGGCCCTATGTTGCCTCAATACAGATATTAACTCCGTCGCTGACATGATAACCGACTTAATTCTGCTAGGGGTAAGCAACTTTATCCTTAGCAAATGCAACAGCATAAAACTAAAGGAATAACATTGGCTCAGTCCGACTTTTGCGACTGCCCTTCAAAAGAAAGAGACTTTTGCCCTATGGCGACAAACACCTTCTGAGGAAAATCGTAGTCTAAATCGTGGGCTAAAATGACTGTAAAATTATATGAAGACCTGATAAACTCTCAGATGACCAAAAAATGAGCAGAAAAATTACTGCAATGTCCTACAGGCACCTCGATATCCATAAGGGGACCTGGCGGTCTCCAGATCAACGAACAGTCAAAAGTCATGTGACTTTTTCAATTTGATTCTTGAGAGGATTGTGCAAAACTCCCGGACCAACACCAGAGGCATAATTTTCCAAAATCGGTGCAACTTCTAGCATACGCAGACGATATTTACATCTTTGGTAGGACTCAACGTGATGTCATATCCACGTTTGCTAGTATAGAGAAGGAAGCGGCAAAAATGGGTTTAGCAGTAAATGACGGTAAGACTAAGTATATGCTGTCAATACGAAAGGACACACAACATCGACGAATTGGACAGAACGTCACCATTGACAGATATAACTTTGAGGTAGTACGGGACTTTGTCTAGCTCGGCTCCGCTATTAACTCTGACAACAACATCTCGTCAGAAATCAAACGAAGAACTACTCTTGCCAATCGCTGTTTCTTCGGGCTAAGAAGTCAATTTTGTAGTAAAGCCCTCAGTCGAACTACTAAGGAGATTCCATATAAGACCCTGACCATCCGAGTTCTGCTCTACGGCGCTGAAACATGGACCGTATCAAAATCGGATGAAGAAATCCTTGATCGATTCTAGAAAAAAATTCTTCGAAAAATCTTCGGTCCCCTTTGCGTTGACGGGCTATGAAGACGAAGATTCAACTACGAACTATACTAGATGTACAGCGACATACCCCTAGTCAAAAAAATCCGCATTGGACGTTTAAGTTGGCTATGACATGTAGAAAGAATGGACACCAATACTCCGGCTCGCAGAGTCTTCGATTCCCAGCCAGACGTCGGACGCAGTAGAGGAAGACCTCGCCTTAAGTGGCGCGCAAAGGTTTTTATTTCAGGATTTAAAAAAAGGCACCCCTCACTTAGCACCTCAATGCCCTGAATCTTTAAATAAAACTAATAAACCTACAACGCACAACAATTCAAAAGCAGAGTCAATAAAAATCTGCAAGCATCATCTCAGGGCGGTCTTTGTGCTCTTATAAGTTCCCCTTACCTGATAATAGTTTATTAGAAAAAACCTCAGGGTTGCTGCTTCTGCTGTGGGACAACCCATCACTGGCTTCAAATATAACAGTTGCAACGAAGCAGAAAGGACCCTTGGAAAGTTCTTAAATGAATAGTGGACAACGACGTTCATGTCTGAAATCTGCATGTAAAAACCCTTAAAAGGAAAAAAACACCAGAAAAACTAGAACAGGCTATAAATGCTATAAACCAGACACTTCTGCCATCTGAAAATGCGGTCGGATAGGCTGGACGATGTTCGGTCTCTGTCTGACAACCATGTTTGTACGGTCTCTGTCTCACAGCCACGTTTGCTAGAGGAATAACAAAAAATAGGGTTGGTAACCCCATGTCAATACAAAAAATACAAATTTTTGGAGCAACAGTCCCGTTGGTACCGGGGTTTCGCATTTTCTCACAACCATTCATGTGTGCATGTGTAATACTTGCTCTATGTCGGGACCTCCCGTTTTATGCCGAATCCGAACAGCTAAGTAGAGATTTGATTTGATTCTACTCGGATAATTTGTCAGATCATTACGAGAGAAGGATCGGTGAACAGTCATTTAGGTGTTGCTACGGCTGGGAATCGAACCCAGACTTTCTCCGTCAAGATCAAGTATAGCTATCAACAGAAGAAATACATTACATCTAGGATTTCGACAAAAGGTGATCATTGACAAAATGGGTATAGTAAGACCAGGTATATGCTGTCAACAAGAAATACAGACAACATCAAAGAACTCGACAAATGGTCATCATTGACGGCTAAAACTTTGAGGCAGTAAGGGACTTTGTCTACCCAGGATCCGATATAAACTTTGAGCATGATATCTCGTCGAAAATTAGACGAACAATTATTATTGGCAACTGCTGTTTCTTCGAGCTAAGAAGGCAATTTAGCTATAAAGCCTTCACTCGAACTTCTAGGGAGATCCTATATAGGACCCTTCTTCCTCCCACTCAAAAACCAATAAAGGAATCCTTGGTCGTTTTGAGCAAACAATTTTACGAAAAATCTTCGGTCCCGTTTGTGTTGAAGGGCAATGAAGATGAAGATTCAACCAAGAAGCTTATGAACTGTACAGCATCATAGACCTGGTCAAACAACAACGTAATGTATGTTTAAGATGGATAGGACCTCTATAACAAATGGAAACTAATACTCCGACTTGCACAGTCTACGATTCTTGGCCAGACGTCGGACGCATTGTATGAAGCCTCGCCTTAAGTAGCGTTCACCAATAGAAACCGACCTCAACCGAATTGAAGTACGCAACTGGACGTTTTCAGAAGTCAATAAGTTTGTCTGTGTCATAATCTTTTGGGAAGATTTCTACGAATTGTGAACGATTAATGATTGACTTCAACCCCAAAGGTAGACAAAGCGGCCATTTTTAACAATACTGTTGGAGAACATGTGCTATACGAAAAAAAAGTCTATCGACGGTCTTAGTAACTATTGATTGACATCCCTGCAGAATAAAATGCCACATGGACAAAACATGCTTTTTTTACCTTCAACCAAATGAAAAACATCAAAGACAGCTTCTGTATAATACCCTAACTATCCTGATCCAACTTTACGTCGCTGAAGCATGGGTCTTATAATAAAGGAGTCATTTTTGGTCCTTTCGAACCAAAATACTTCTGTCTCGCTAATGTGGACTGGTTTTAGATGCCAGATTCAACGACCATTTTCTCCAGCTGTAAAGTCTTCGATTTATAGTCATGTGGTCAACGCAGTACAAGAAGACCTGGCTTTAGGTGCCCCTAGAAAATGTATAAACTGGCATCAACCAACTTGAAGTTCGTGGATGCAATCACCCAGGAAACTGACTAGTAGGGGACGCATTTTAGTCCATCCCGGTCTCTATCTCCCTTACGTAAGTAAGTCATATCGCTAATAACGCATTTTAGTCAATCCCGGTCTCTATCTCCCTTAAGTAAGTAAGTCATATCGCTAATAACTTGAAAAAAAGTGTCAAAAATAACTTTATCCCATTATCACTTCCATCACCTGTTTACCCAAAGCCTCGCATTCAATTTCCAATCTCAACACCAAACCGCATCTCACACATAAAACCAAACCATGCTGCCAAATCGATTTTGCTTGCTTTTATTTTGCGAAATACCTAGCGGTTGTTATATACGACCAGCAACAACCCATCAGAGACCTCCTGTTAGGTATTTCATTGAGGAACGTGCAAAAATGCTGTCCGTCCGAACTCATCACTAAATTGCTTAAAAAAATTAGCTCACTGAGGTGAAGTTTCGGATTTTCATTTTGTTTTCCAATTTTGTCTTCGATTAGCACACTGAAATTGAAAGAAACCCCCAACAATAACAACAACAAAACTCCAAAAAGACGAACTATTTACGGTTCGATAAACCTACATGCAAACCTATGGCCTGCGATACTCTGTCCATGTCCATCTCTTTTGTATATGTGTAGCAACATAATCACACAATCGGATCGCACAAGGCTGGTGTGCATATAGTAGTAGGACAGTCTTAGCCAATACACATCGGTGATGATGGCCAACAACAGCAGCAGCAGCACCCCAGCTATATAGTGAGTGCACTGGGGCAAGCTTGAACGCTTTCGCGCGCATGCCATCATCTCTCCAACACTACCACGCTCATCGAAGCAATATTAGACGATGAAACGAAGTAAATTATGTAACACGCTAATAATTGCATTAGAGCACCGACCGACTCTTTAAAGACAATCCACTCCAGATACACCATATAGATACACACAGGCGATAGATACACTCGTACGCTCCTACTCCATATGCGATGAGGTAACGTGCCAAACTGGCTGGCCAAGCCATTGCCAGCTACCAGCCATCACAGAGTGTATAATGACGACGGAACTAGAACAACGTGCTTGAGAAGAAGATGATTCAGGAAGAGCAAAACCAAAGGAGGAATTACTTTATAATTGCCAATCGAGAGAGGAGGCCACATACCTATAGCTCATCTTTTGCCTCTAAGTAAACTTGGCCATATCCAGGGTGTGAGTGCGCGCGCGCGCGCATTCTCTCGAAATGATTGCATGTTACATGTAAGCCATAGTGTGCAAAGCAATTTTCTTAAAAAAAAAATTAAAAAAATTTTCTTAAACAGAATTAGTGCAACGATTGATGAATTTCAATTGATAGTTCACTCGCGATTCCATTTCGGGTTGGCTAGGTGAGACGACTCCTCCCGGGACATGGCCACACGAAACCCCCATTAGAATGTGAGAAACGAATTGCTGCCGTGCTTGCTGCTGCTGGTGTTATGGACCTTATGGGTGTTATGGCATGTGGCCAAATATCCAGATAGGTTGGGTTTGTTTTACAGTTAGAAAATTAATAGAAGTAAATTTGTTATTTGCCTGACTCTGGCTAATGGTGAAGGTTTTATCTTCTGCTTGTGGGTGCAGAGATGAGGGAAATCATTTATTAAAGTGGAGGAGAGTTTTTTCGTTCCTCCAGTTCTATGGTAGATGCAGAGATATTTCATCAAAATTGTTTGGTAATGGGGAGATGAATTGCATGAATTAGCATAAGAACCGTATTTGGGGTTATCTTTGAATATTTAAGACCCATTCACGCCATTGTTCTATGATTCAGACTGATTCTATTAACTTAGTTTTTTTTTTTTAGTGGGTATGACCATTTGAAGCCATTCGAAGCTATTTAGGCGTCACTGGCCTATATTCAAAAGTGTGTTTTATAGCACCGGAAGAAGGCATTATGCAGATAGCCTTTGAGCGTGTCGACATTCTGCAATTTGGCTTTCCAAAACCTTTCTGAAAGAAAGAACCATGTTTTGGTCAGATATGACTATCATGACTTCGCTGACTATGGTTGGTAGTCATAGTCCTCCCACTAATCATATTTATCGACTTTTTTAGATTCAGTTTTGGCCAATCTGTTTGGTGAACTGGGATGTGCTTATGTCGAATCTGCCCATTGCGTTTCGAGCTGGATATTTAGATTCTCTTGAAAAAATTGACAAGAACCTACTTCTAGTAACGTATCAGTTGGAACATTTTAATCAGCATGCATTCCTCCTTTAGAATTTTACACATGCTACGTCTTAGCTCGTCTATATTGACCTGAGTGCGATGAGGGAAGACACACACCGTCTGCCTCATCAACCCACCAACCTAACCTAACCTAGCTCGTAACATATTGATGTTCATTGCCTTGGAGAGATGAGGAAAATTCTGGAGCTATTTCTAATAACTTGGTAGCCGACTAGCTGTACCAACTATTGGAGGAATGAGGAAGAGCTTAGGATAGGTGCTTTTGAATTATATAAAACATGTCTTTACCACCTAGATCATCAGGGATTTAACCTGGACAGTAGTAAAATTCGCTACCACTCGTTTTATTTTAAAATCAAATTTAAGACAGCTCAGAGCTGACATTTCTACCTTGGAGAGCCTTCGGTGCCTATGTTACAGCTCAGAGCTGACATTTCTATCTAAGAGAGCCTTTGGTGCCTATGTTACAAGAGGCTTAGTAGGTGGAGGAATTTTTTATTCTGTTTCTAGGTATCGTACATCTTCTCCTCATTTGGTTCGACAACAGAGAACTTTTCTGACAATGGCTTCTTGGGGCCAATATTGTTCTTGGAATCGTATGCTAACATAATCTTGGCCTAGACAACCAACACTCCTTGACGCAACAACACATGGCAGGTGGTAGTCTCCACACAGTCATTGCATGAATGAATAGAGTGCTTCATGATATCATCGACGAACTTCATCGACTTCCACGCTTGCCACGCGATTTGCCGGGCACAACGACTTCGGAACCTCTGGCACCAGACATGATAAAACAACGAACAGCCAATCCTCCGGTCAATTTGTAACGCAACGATTCTGCTTGAGAGATGGCGAGAAGACCACGAGCTGCAACCTTCTTGGGGTACAATTCAATACGGCCAGCATTGAAATTTAAACGCTTCTGGACCATGGCGGTCAATTCACCGATATGACGTCCCTTCATGTCCAAGACTTGTTGGGATGGTGATTTCTGTGCGGGCAGGGTGACACGCACCTCTACCTCGAAGTAACCATTCTCGGCGAGCTCACGAGTACGGAACTCGTAAAGTTCAGAGACCTCCTGTTAGGTTTTTCATTGAGGAACGTGCAAAAAAGCTGTCCGTCCGAACTCATCACTAAGTAGCATCAAAAAATTAGCTCAATGAGGTGAAGTTTCGGGCCGGGTGACACGCACCTCAACCTCGAAGTAACCATACTCGGCGAGCTCACGATTACGGAACTCGTAAAGTTCAGAGACCTCCTTTTAGGCATTTCATTGAGGAACGTGCAAAAAAGCTGTCCGTCCGAACTCATCACTAAATTGCATCAAAAAATTAGCTCACTGAGGTGAAGTTTCGGGCCGGGTGACTCACACCTCAAACTCGAAATAACCATACTTGGCGAGCTCATGAGTACGGAACTTGTAAAGTTCAGCAACATGCCATCGGCAAAAAACTTGCGCTTTTTGGGAATATTTAAGCTCATGTTTGCTTCATATGAATCTCACAGAACTTGGTCTAAAAGTAAGCCTGTCAGATACTGGTGTACATTCTCATGGGGAGATGAACGAATGCATAAGACGACTTTTGAATTCTAGTAACTTGATAATCACCACTTTGAACAGTATATATGTCCTTCTGGATAACTTTAGAGTGACCGCACAAAAGGGAAAAAAACAGAGCTATGATTTAAGGCTAGGCGCGCACATGCGTTTTTCGTCACGCGACTATTCAGCCGCAAAATTTAGCACACAAAACTTCTGGTGTGAACGAGTGCACATGGTACCTAACAATCGCAATGTTTAAAAGTCTGCGATTTGTCCAATTTTCTGGCGATTAAATTGTCACAAGTTTAAATGAATGAATTGTACTGGCAAGCGTATATGCACACTTGCGGTTTAAGTTGCTGCGACAAAAAAAACGTCGTCGCAAAAATATAAGGGTATGCACACACTTTCTGTTTGCTATCGCATCATCAATTAGGCGCACAAGGTGTGACCCATTAATTTAAACATAAATGCACAAATATGCGACTGAATAATCGCTGCGATTAAAAACATGCAACAAGCTCCATTTTATAGACGATAATTTTGCTGGAAATTAAAATGCGGAACATGGATTAGCATGAATCTAAGCAGACTTGGGAATTTGAGTAGAAGTGTTGTCCGTATATAAATGGGTTCACGAGGAAGGGTAGTATTGTAGGCCCCTTTCGAGGAAGTTTTGTTTTGTAGCTTTTCCTTTAAAGTCCTTCGACTTTTTCTCATAAAGATCCTGACGTTTACCTACTTCTATTGTTTCTCTGTAGAAATAAAAGGGTTCGATGGTGTTTAACCAATTTAACCGGCTCGTTTATTCTCATCCATGTGACGCAATTTATTTTGAGACAAAAAAGCAACGTCATCGTTGCGATTATTTCGTCGTATATGTATGTATTGACATTTAAAGCTGTGTGTTCTATTTCCCCCCTATATAACCGGGAGAGGGAAAATCACAAAGGCTTGCATGTTCATATTTTTATGCGACCACGATTTTTCTATCGCTACGACAGAAAATCGCATGTGCGCCTTAAGGCCTGCTCAAAATGCATATCTGTAGCTGGTATCTTGCATCGCTGTCAAAAGAGAGATACATTTCTTGCATGAAGTTGCCCTCTATTCAACTTCAAGCTACAGATTCACGAAGATACACATTGTGTAAGCGCTTACGGTACAGATACCAGCTACAGATACGCATTCTGATCGACCCTTTAGACTGTTTTTCGGAATAAATCTCCATTTCCTTTGATCCCGTAAGTACATAAATACAATTTATCAGTTCTCAGAGATTTACCGTCTTTTCAGAATGATTTGTCATGAATGATCAGGAGGGTCATTCCGTAACTTTGAAAACGATTATCACTTAGACGGTATTCAATACCTCATAAGCAATCGCTCAATAATCGTCTGCGATTTGACGATTATCGTTTTAAGTGAACCAAATAAAGTGATATCGCTGATAGCAACAACGACTATTGATCTTTCGTGATGCAAGATGTGCCGTCGAAATGTTATCGTCAAACGATAATCACTTTACGGAATGAGGGCACAGGATTTTTTTTCCACAAAATAAAACTTGGTAGGTTTGAAGTGAGTACAAATTCTTGGTAGAACAAACCTGTGAGGGTCTTAGTGCCTTCTATTTTTCGCACAACAATTTATGAATGCATCTGTCCATCATGAATTATGTCGGGACATATATTTTTATAACAAATCCAAGCGGGATAGTTCAGATAAGCTCCCCATGGAAGGCTAGTGAAAACTATTTTGGTATTTCAGTGATTGGCAAGCTAACCCAGATCCTATCGTGGAGACCGTAATACTAGTCACCGCGACACTTAGATCTGTTAGCGAGTGACCTTTATGAATGCTGGACCAATGTTTGATTCGGCTGAAAGTATTATCAGCTACATTAGGAAAGTAGAAGCGCTACTAACCTAAAAAGCATCTGACGGCAGGCACAATCGATCTTTTAGGTCGATGTGTAAATTACTGCTTAGGCAGGTCAGAATTAAAAAAAAAAATAATAATAATATTTCATTAAAAGTCGGCAAAGAGCATGGTGTCCCTCAGGGCTGAATTTTTCCCTCTTCCTGTTTTTCCTTCCCATCGTTAATTTTTTACCTTGAAAGCGGTCAAAGACAAACAACACTCCGTTGACATAAAGCCAATTTCAGCAGCACATCCTTTGCATACACACTCTCAGAACTGATGGAATGAATATTTTTAAATAACTAAGTAAAGTGTTATTGGATTTTCTGACTACGAAATTCAAAGCCGAAAAGCAAAATTTACGACAATTTAAAAAATTCTATCTTCAATCAAAATTGATCACATCGGACATAAATAAAGAAAAACATCCCAATTAATCCAGGAAACCCCATTCCCCACAACAACTTAATTGATTACCAAAAAAAAAATCCGTTCGACAGCAACCAAAATGTAGATCACTTTGATTTCCATTTTGGGAATGGCTAACATATGTTAAGCACCTACCACGAATGTCATATAATCAATATAGCAATAAACTATAGTTCCCAATTAGCTTATGACCACAAGTCAACCATAACTGCAACTGCATAATATCAAAATTCAAATTCGATCTGGCATAAGCATTTCATCTGTTAGAAGACAGATACAAAATGCATTCAACTCTTGTGCAAATGTTATGCTACCCATTTTTATAAAAAAACAAATCTGAAATAGATTTCAATTCTTACATTTACCACTTTGATGTGTCTATCAAATCGAGTTGGCTTGGGTAGTAAAAGTGAATCAAATCAACATTGGTACATGTATCTGCCTATTTTCGTACAAATTCTGTCATCTATCCGTCTGTGAGCATACATTTACATAAATTTGTTGTCATCTTTTTAGTGCCGGTGACATAACTCGTTTAAAATAATTTTGTTGTTGTTGTTTTGTTCATTGGCTATCGTTTTAGATTAGCATCTTATATAAGTGTTTGGTGTGGCCGTTTTAACTTAACATTTTTGTTGAGGTAGGTAGCCATGGACGTGTATCTGGTATGTCAATCAAAATGTTGATATGAGAGATTCGGTTAGTTATGACTAAATATGTCAGGGGAGTGTTTCAAATGAACCATGTTGGTGATTGGATCAACGGCATTTCATGCGGAATATATGCAATTTTGTTAAGTAGATTTTTTTTTAGCACACATTAAAGCAAAATGACAGAAAAAACTTTCCATTTCAAGACGTAACTTTGATTGAATCCCGTTGGATTTTCTAATTTCTTTAGAAATGTTATGTTGAGCAAAAGATGTAAGCAATTGATGTTTTCTTAAGTAAGTTGATAGACAATTCGAGTTGACATATTCTTTATTCAAAGATTATTACTTTATTTGCAATATTAAACAATATGACAGCTGAATTCAGATGCCTGTTGGAAAAATATAAAAACTCCGCTTTTCTAAAATCTCAACATGAAAAGGATATATTTTCAAAATGTTTAAAAATGGCTCTGTTTCGGATTCGAAATATGTTCATTCTGGAGGCTGAATATACTGTCAAGTACCTTTCGGACCTTTCAGCCCTGCCAAATCCCTACTTAAGAGGAACACGCCAAACATCTTGGTGCAGACATAAGTCTATGTAGAATACCGGCTGTCAATTTTGCAACACCCCGATAAATTTTTAAAAAATTAAAAAAAATTAAAATTGTAAGTATACAAACCTTCGAATGACATTGGCATGAAATCTCAGCATTGGAGATAAAAAGATCAATTTTTTATTTCATATGTAATTGGTAAAAGCCGAATTTACGTACTCCATAAAAATTTACCATCATTATTTTACGACGCATATTATATTTTATAAAAATTCCCACACTATGTGGCGTCTCACTTTTTATTTATAATGGCAATAGAAAATCTCTTTTTCGTATGTATTAACTTTTATATACAACAATGTCGGCTTTCAAAAATAATTCACAGAAAAGTAAAAATATTAAATTTCTGACAAACGAAAGAGTTGTTATCAAAACTGGGGGTTACGATCAGTGATTTTCTCGTAATTATCAAAAAAACCTATGTACGTGATGTATGTACTGGTACAGGCTGAGACATTTTAAGATGAAATCTAATTGAAGATCATCCCTCCTTCTTTGGAAGCATTACTATAAGAAGTGGTAGGATTTTCATGCAAATGCATATTTGTTTGACAAAATTAAGAAACAAATTATTTTTACGAATAATGGACATTTGCATTCAATCTTGCCCAATAATAAACACAAAATAAACAATTTTTCAAATTGAAATCCATAACGTACTTCGCTACAAAGTTGATCTCGAATAAATACAAAAAATGTGACTGCTAGCTAATTTTGGAACAACAATTATACTATTTGATACATTTTGTCGCTCATCTTTCAAAAGCATTTGTTAAAGGTAATTATTTAATTAATTTAGAACTGTAGGAAAAGGCAATGCTTCCTTATATTTTGTAACTTTGTTCCTACAAGTTTGTTCTTTATCTTAACAAAAGAGAAGCGCATTTGTGAGAGATTTAGCTTAGCGAAATAATCAATAGACGTATTTTACTGTCGATTCATTCATGGATTTCACGCCGATGCCTAAGCTAATGTTCTTTTGCTTTAGTGGAAAATTTAGAGACACTTTTTCTGTAAAAAAAAAAACAATTTCCTTTCTACATACCTAACAATATTGAGGAATTAAATAGCATATTGAAATAAACTCCAGTCCCACAAATCAGGAATCTTGTTAAATTTTAATTATTTCGATGTCTTCAGATCAAGCTGAAGTGCAATTTTTTTTTTTACTTGAGCGCCAACAGTTCTTTTTTGATAAGAAGAAATATGTTGACGATTTCGCAACAAGACCCGCTAATTACGTCAATTAAGTATGGATTTAAGGTTCTTACTGTGATATGGTCTATAAATACAATAACAATGTACTTAGTCACAGATAAGAACTCTTTATTTATTGTTGACAGGTTGAAAGACAGAGCGTACTTGACTCCATTACCTAATAACAAACTAAATTAGAAGAGAGTAAGAGGGAGAGAGAGAGACTTACTTCATACAAAACTAACATGGGAGATCAAAGGACTGTTTTAGATCCAGGTACCCAGGTACCAGGTTAGCGAGACGAATCAGTGGGGCATCGCGGGTTTGTCAATCAGTATTATAGCTCTAGGGAATGCAGCCGCTATGACGGGTTCCCAATATCCTAGATTCAATGCCAGCAGGTCTAGCTGACCATCATACCGAATACATGATACCCAAACTGACCTTCCACAAACACTTCACCGCTGGTTTTCCAACTAGAGAGGATTGAAAAAAACGCAGTGGTTGAAAAAGATGTCGACACACTCATATACACCGACGGCTCCAAAATAGACTCCGGAGTAGGCGCAGAAAACTTTAACTCATTTTCTGTGCAAATGCCCGGCTCTGTCAAGAGTAAGACAACGAACTCTAGGCAAACCTTTCTTTGACAACATCCGCGCGAGCTCTCTGATAAACACATCAAAGAACTGATCGCCTTCCTTAATGCCACTGGTTGGATTTAGTACACGCCAACTTACAACAAGACACAACATTTAACCGCACGAGTATTTGGCATTAAAACGGCGCACCCCAGCGCTAATTGTGTTTCGTCTTGTACGAACAGCCAATCTAACTAACTAACTATGACGGGTTGCTCGGAGATCGAGAGTGTTGTGTGTGCAAGAGTTTTACAAAAATGGTGATTTGGTGACAGCAGCGCGTAAAAGATTTACCAATATTCGAGTTTTTCGCCAGTTAAATTATGCACCAAGCATACTCTCATTCCAAAGATCATCAAGAACAATAGAAAACGTAGAGAGTATCAAAGAGTCGGTTCGTGATGATACTAAACTTTCAATTCATAATCGCGCCTTAATGGACATATAGCATCATATATTTTGCACGAGGTGAGTTTTTTTTACCGTGGGATTGTGGAAATCTTCATAGACACCACTAAAACCATCACCCCATTTGTGTTTGTATTGCAACTAAGTATGCGACTTATCTAGCAATTTTTTTATAGCGAGCATATGAGGCTATCAGCACAAAAGTGATGTAAGCCACAAACGATTTAATTAGAAGAGAATTGTAATTTTATATTTGGTAAATATTTCTTTGCATTTAATTTTTTATAAAGAAACTTCCAAATTTAGAATAACAATTTTGAATACCAAAAGGTTGGTAGTTGGCAATGAAAGAAATCTATGTAACACCAGAACAACAACCAACAAAAATTTTGTGTTACACCACTTTTGCGTGGAAAGCCTCATTTATAAAATGTTTGGCAGGTAACTTTCCTATGAGAATTTCGCAATTCGGGTTTAGTTATTTGAAGGCGGCCCAATAAATTTGTTTCGTAAAGAACTTGGTGGACCATTGTGTGATCGTATCCTAATAAACGTTTTTTTATGTTTTCGTGCAAATTTTTTCGTCTCATCATTAACTGCGTGAATACCAAGATCTGTTCGGAAATCTTCGTTTCTCATGTACCACGGCTTATTAACGAATGAACTTAGCATTTTGTTTCAAAAGTTTGGAAAATGTTTAAACCCCATAGTTCTATAGAATAAGTCTTAACCAGTTTCAGCACTTGATTGTACAATTGCAGAATGCTATCAAGGTTAAACTTCGAATATTTTCCGAGTAACCAGTACAAGTTTCTGCATAAAGGTAAGGTAACAAATATCGCCATCCATACAGTTGTAATTTAACCTTTATAGAGTTTTTCCTATAGGTTTATCTCTAATCTAAAGAATACGACAGTAAACCGACTTCCACGGCTTGTTTGAAATTCATCACCAAATCGCAGCCATCACGGAGTCCACCTGCCAAGCTGACTTAAGAAATTTGTCTGCTCGACTAAATGAGAGCCGCGAACACGAAAGTTTCCATCAATCGTCGCTGGCTTGTTGGCATAGGCCATAGACTTGACGTGGACCCACAGGAAATAGTCTAACGGCGTCAAATCGCACGACCGAGGCGGCCAAGCGACTGGACCATTTCGTGAGATAACACGTTCTCCAAACTTGGTTTCCAATAAATTGATTGTGACATTCGCTTGTGGCGCCATCCTGTTAGAACCACATGTCCTCCAAGTCCATGTCATCCAATTGGGGCCAACAATAATCGGTTATCATTGAACGGTAGCGATTCCCATTCACAGTAACATGCCGGTCTGACCATCACGGAAGAAGTACGGCCCAATGACGCCGCCTGCCCATAAACCACACCAAACCGTAATTTTTTCGGGATGCAATGATGACTCATGGAGTACGTGTGGATTGCTGCCTGACCAATACCGCATATTTTGTTTATTGACGAAGCCATTCAGCCAGAAATGAGCCTCATCGCTGAAGATGATTTTTCGATGAAAATCCGAATCATTTTCAAGTTGTTGCTCAGCCCAATTCACGAACATACGACGCTTCTGGTGGTCAAGCGGCTTCAGTTCTTGCGTCAATTTAATCTTGTAAGGATGTAGGCTAAGATATTTTTGTAATATTCGACACAACGAGAGACACATTTGGGCTTTCTTCAACTGAAGCCTCAGCGGCAACATTATTCTTGACACTACGGGCACTTCTTTGTCTCACTGGCACGGGAACATTTCGTACTGTGCCTGTGGATTCAAATTTGTCCACTAGACGCAATCTGTTGATCTGCTAGGACGATTATGACGACCATAAATTGGACGTAGCGCTCTTAACGTTGATGCCACTGACTCCGAATTTCGGTAGAAAATTTTAATAATTTCGACTTGTTGTTGGCTCGTATATCTTTCCATCATGAAATGGCTAACCTTACTGAAGAGAAATGTCCCTGTCGCTCTACTTTTGTAGTGTCCCTGTTGAAAAACCCTTTACATAATTGGTATTTCGAAAAAAATCTCTCAGGGTATTGAGATCCCAAAGAGAGATGTTGCTAGAACATCATTTATATTGTCGACCGACTTATTGGTCCTTCAGAATAAAATGTAAGCTTTTACCTGCTAAGGCTTTTCTTCAGACCGCCGAAATATAAACTCACGACCATAGTATACCTCAAGACTACATTTTCTGATATTCACTAGAAAGGTAGTCACCCCCATTGAAATATTCGTATGAAACAATTTGCGAAACGAAAGTGAGTTCCATTCTGAACACAATTTGCTTTCGAGATATCCGTAACAGAACAAAATTTAAAAGGATACAATTGCGTTCGTTTGATTCCAAAGCAATTCTTCGTCAGACAACTTCGGAACAAATTCAAGGCATAGCTTTCAAATATTGTTGACGTAACGCATATCGCTGATGCGCGATCATGTAAAACACATTTTGTCTAAGATCGGTTCGAAATGCTAATCGGAAAGTATAGCTGGGTAGATAATTCTTCGACTTCGAACAAATCCGAGAAAATTTTCTTCCGAACGGATACCTCGATAGGGGTGAGAACGTACTTTTCTTTTTTAAATTAACTGATATAATACATCAGATTTTAATGTGTTTAAGAATTACAGTACATAACAACAGAATACACTTCTTTGAAATTATGCGAATCTATATCTCTAAAACATAGCCCCAAGTTGACCTCGGATGTTTGTTCACTTTGCAGTAAAATTATTGCAGATTGTAGATTATGCCAATGACAAAGTCTAGCAAAGCTTCGTGGTCGGTACATGGGAAATTTGAGTCAAGAGATTATTGACTTAAGATCATGAAGATCTTAAATGGACCTTATTAGAAATGGATCTCTTAGTAGCACATTTCGGTCTCTACCCATCGCTAAAGGGGGCGATATTCAAAATTATTTTTGACAGGAAAAGCCTGTTTGTAAGCCTATTTATCCACTATAGCTTCTATATAGTTCAGTTTGTTCCTTTTTGCATGGATAAATAAAATCAAAATCATAAATTTATTTTAATTTCTGGTGAATGACCCTATCCCCAATAACTTAGGTACCTATAGATAGGTCGGCTATCGAATTCCTTTCTTTCTGTCTAAAATTCTTTTTAAAACTCAATAAACTAAATGTATCCCCTTTAGAAAGACATGATAATTAATGACTGCAATCGAATTCCTTTAATTCCATTATTTCTATAGAAGCGCTACTGTAACCTGGAAACATGAACCGATTTTACTTTGTAAAACATTCCCAACATACATCAATCGATACGTGATATCTATAAAATGCCTCAAGTCCATTATCACATCGTATTGGTAATGAACTAGTCACGTATTGTTTGTCATGGTTTTGTTCTTTATTTTCCCTTCGGGTGCTAACTGCTGAATAATGTATCGAAAATAGAACGGACACAGAATGAAAGATCGTCATGTATTGACGAAGAATCTAAACAAAATAATAATTAATCTAATTAATGTTGGAAAATTCTTAGAAACACACGTATGTGTGAATTGATGAGAGGAGAAGGGTGTTATTTTGGTTGATTTGGATTAAGAGCACGTGGCGGGGTTTAAGTGGTATTTTTTTTAAGGCACCTGTAATTGAAAGCCAAAATATTCGAGAGAAAAATTCTTCGAAAAATCTTCCGTCCCGTTTGCGTTGACGGGCTATGGAGACGAAGATACCCCTGATCATAAAACTCCGCATTGGACGTTTAAGATGGCTAGGACATGTAGAACGTCAGTTTGCAGTTGAACTCTTTTGTCTTTAGATGGGAATTATTGGAAATTTTGCAAGTATAGGAAATATATAGAGGCATTGTCATTGTGTTGACAAATTTTGATTTATTTTCAAGTGTCAAAACCCCAAATTTACAATTTCCTGACATTGTTGCAACAAGGGGTTAGAAAATTTTGTGTTGCCTTTGCCATTCTTTTTCAACATTTTTTCTTTTGCCTATTTTCTCTGAGTTTTTGTTTTTACAGGGGGTGTGTTCTATGTTTCAGGTCAATTGTGGACATCAGCTGCAGCTTGCCTTATACGTTTTGGAAAGATGGTAAATGGTGCAAGCCCTCTGCTCGTCTTCTGGTGTTGAAGTTGTGACTGATTAAATTTCGAAAACGTTGCTGTCATGTTAAATACCTGCTTCACTTAGATGACTCTCACTCTGCCATCTACTGTCTTCAATTCCCAGCTAGACGTAGGACGCAGTAGAGGAAGACCTCGCCTTAAGTGGCGCGCACAAGTAGAAACCGACCTCAACCAACTTGGAGTGTACCACTGGAGCCAGTTAGATAACTACCGGGCTAATTGGAGAGACATATTGGTTGAGGACCAGGTTCATCTCGGACTGTATATTCATTAAGAAAAAAACTTTGTATTCATCTTCAATATATTTACATGGGTAGCCCTGCTTATTGAGGAATAGAACTGCAAAAGTAAGTAAACAATTTCAGAACGGAAAAAAGTACACCCTTGATTTTGCCACTTTACTTTCTCAAGTAAAATACGTAAAGTTATAGAAACAGACAGTGTCGTGTCGTCCATATAAGTCAATTCCTACTTTGAAGGCTTTTACGGAAAGAAAATTTGAGCAAATTGCGCAGAAAATTTAATAAACTCCGATCGAATCGACAGTGCAGTTCAATTATTTTGTTAAAAAAGCAAAAAAAAGAAACAAACACCAAAACAAATTACATCTTAGATTAAAATTTTAATTAAATACGGATTTTTGGTAAGTTTTAACAGTTATACTAAATAAAGAAGAATTTCGTTTTTTCAAATTTCCAGAAATAGACGTTTCAGCTTAGGTCACAGAACTCGCAAATCTGCGATGCAAGTTAAAGATATGTACGATCTGCATTCAATTATAGAGTGGCAACACAGCATATCATTCCTATTGGACCAATGAATATTGTGTATCCACATTGCATGGGATTAAACATGAAGCACCTGGATTGTGTTGCACCAGTGACCAAGTCAAATTGAAGACATCCACAGTCACTATGTACAATCATTGGTTTCCGGAAATGGGACTGATTTTATAAATTTTTTTGACTCATATCCATCAATACAATAACTTCTTGCAAATGACGTTGATGTCAACGAAATAAATTCTCAGATTCAAAATAAGTTAGTTGGCGAATTGATGACATACAAATCGGTTAATTTCGTTACTAACCAAGATGATGTTGTCTATTATCAAAGAATAAAGAACTACATAGAGTGCACATCTCATACAACGAAAATTTACTATGTGGGGTACTGATTTTGATACCCCAGTGTTCACATTGGTATCACAGCATCAAACAGTCGATGTCGACGTATAAGAATGACGAAAATTTGCCTTCGCACTTTCCGCCCGCGTCAGAAACGCCTAAACAATTTTAAGCTGTTATTCGTTCTCTAGGTAGTTCAATACTCTTTGCTTTTATCCAACGGATTTTTTTAATTGTTGGAATTTCCCGGATTACCACCTCATCATCTACAAATAAAAGTCGGATCAAAATAATTAAGTTGCCTAACAAAAATCCAGCCACATCTTTGTAATGGCATCCAGTTCGAATTTAATTTTCATATCTAAGACATAAAAACATCTATCGAGTCAGCTAGTTATTTAATTAAAATTAACACAAAGCTGTCTGTCTGCACTCTTGAACTTTTTGGTTGGTATCCTGAACTAAAGTGTTACTTTGACTTGACCGTATCAGTCTTTATTCTCCGTTCATAAATTCTATCCAGAAGGAACTAAGCCCCTCTTAACGTCAGGCTTATGTGTGCTTCTTTTTATACCATATCAGTTTAATACTTAAATAATATAAATAATATTAAAATGGTTCTCAACTATACTTTTTTCAGCTTGAGGTCAAAGGAATAGGGTGGCCCAAAAGTATATTTAAAGTTTAAAAAAGTGAAATAAACCTTGCAAGATTTTTGATGGAATGTGTATTGAACAAACAAAACAATACGATCGCGTATTGATCACACAGCGAACAAAAATTGTTAAATTATGTTTTGAAAATATCCAGTCAACAATTTGTACCCAACGTGCCTACCGGTAATTTTATAGCGTTAGAAATGTTCCAATAGCACCCACTTTTTCGTACTGTGGTGGTCAAATTTGAGCAACATGGGAACGTTATAGATGTGAGGCGTTCGGGCAGTCCTTGTTTTGGACGATCGATCAAAAACATCCAGGTCGTTAAGGAAAGCGTTGCAACCGATCCTGTAACATCGAAACGTCGACGTTCAACATAGTAAGGTATACCAAGTAGCACGATTCATCGGATTTTGAGGAAAGATCTTCACCTATACCCTTTCCAGATCCGGTTGGTCCAACAGCTCAATTCTAGTGACCCAGAAAAATGTCTGGAGTACTAAATATCGCCAAAAATGGCAAAGAATTTCTGGAAAAAATTGTATGATGATTGACGAGGCACATTTTTATCTAAGCGGGCTTGGGAACAAGCAAAATTGCAGATTTTGAGGCACACAGAATCCCAAAAATCTCCATCAACGTCCCTTACACTCACTTCATGTTACTGTTTGGTGTGGGGTAACCTCGCAAAAGATTTATGGGCCATATGATGCGGGCGCTAGCACTACGGTCAATGGCTGCCACTACAGAGCAATACTTCAGGACTTCCTTTTTCCACTTGTGTAAGCAAACAAAATGCTGAGCTAATTTGGTTTCAGTAAGACGGAGCTACCGCTCGTAAGGCAATGAACTTGTTGCTGAAATCATTCCCAAATCGCATTATCTAAAAAAACGGTGGATTTGAATGGCGGCCGCCATTGCCTTATCTGTCGGCTCCAGACTTTTTTTTATTGGGTTACCTATGAAAAAGGTTAACATTAACAAACCACACACTATACAGGAGCTGAAACTCAACATTTGCACTGAAATCGCTTAAATTACTCCGGCAAAACTTCAAAAAGTCATGCAAAGTGTCATCAAAAAAGCCTATGAGTGCATGTATTCTAATGGGGGCCACCTTACCGATATGATTTTTCATATTTAATGTTAAAATTAAAATCTCCATTTTTTTCATAAGTTTTGATCTTTTCATTCAAAAGTTATTCCAAATATTTGTAGAAAAACGACGTTTGGACCAGCCGGTATATACATAAGGAATATGGGTACAGAAGTCCGATAATAGATTAATAAGACTTAATAGTACAAAGGAAACATTTCTGACGTAAAATTTTCCTAAATTTTTGTTTTGTCCTCAGACAAACTTAATACCAAAAACATATGGGAAGGCTACAATCCTCTGTGCGGATTGTTGAATACCGTATCCCACTCCATCCTTAAAGTGAATACATATCCCCAAAAGGTGGGGGTGACTAAAAACTGAATGCGGATGAAGTAAAGAAAATCACATTGTCAGCACATCTTACTCAGATAGTATCTAAATATTTTTGGGTCGACAAAAAACGACGTTTTTCAATGGCATATGCTATGGGGTAGGGTATACAAATGATTTTTGTAAGAAAACGCCCCCAAAAAGTAGGCGTGGGTTAAAATGATCCAAAGACGAAATGTTTATATTGACATTATAGAACTATTTGCATCGATTTTTTTTCAAAATTATTTCAATTTTGATCAAAAAACGTGTTTTACTTAAAACTCTCCCAAAATTTAGGTATTGGGATTGTCTAAATATGTTGTTCAGACACTTTTTCAAAACTTCCTACCATTTGGCCAAAAACAACGTTTTACTGAAAAGGAGGCGTGGTATTGTGTGGATTTCAAAAATGTTTACACTTGTTCTGCAGGGAGAAACGAGGAGAACGGGTACTAAATTTCATCATTCTAGCTCAAAATTTAAGGCCCAATAACTTGTGACGTACGGACGGATGGAAGGACAAAGAGACACACGGACAGACATGGCTAAATCGACTCAGCTAGCGATTCTGAGTCGATCCCTGTACATAAAGGTATATCTGTCGAAATTATTTCTCTATGTTACAAACTATGTATCAAAACTGATATACCCCTATGGGATAGGGTATAAATATATCATATCATGGAGTTCATAAATTGGACACTGGACGCTTAAGATCTTAAATACTAGCCATACTCAGCCAACTAGATGACCCTAATTGCCTTTAATTCGTGAACTACTTAATCTTATAAAATTGGAGTTCCAAATTCTGATAATCAAACCTAAAGACAATTGACAATCGTGGTCTTGATGGTCTTTGTAAGACTTAGTACCTAAGAATTTGTCTTAAAATTCCAACAAGACCTCAACAGAAATTATGCGGAAATTAGCAATCGTCAATCATAGGCTAAGAAGGCATGTAAGTGGAAAACTTGTATAATATATAAGACCTCGATTTCCAGTCCTTAACGATGAACTAACAAGCGTTACACAGCTGCATAGCGACATGGACTTAAAACCTTCGCATCAACTAGGAATGGTATATGGACTCCTGTATTCGGGGATGTAGATTTGAAACATACCCGGAGGGAAAACGCAGCAAAAAAGAGGACTTAATTGACTCATATCAAATGTCAAACTATCTATTTTGGTGTTATCGTGACCTGCAATTTCCCAACCATCTCCATTTAACCTAAATATTTATTTTGCCCCAAGAGCTAGGTATGACATACATCTTCCCAATCCTAATCCCCTTCACTGAATTCAAAAACCTACATTCACCAACTCTTAAGCTCCCTATCTGTCTATCAACATTCCGTGCGAAAAAAAAAACAAATTGAAATTAAATTCCCATAGCATACTTCTACCACGTCTCCATTGACCCCCTATAGCAGCGCTGCACTAAAAACTAAATTACACTCAATTAAGTTTTTAATGTTCTTCAGTCCGGCAAAACTTAAAAGGCACACCATTCACATAGCACTGTGGTCCATGGGCATGTCTCTTCATACAAAAAAAAACAAACAAAACCTGCACAAACCTTAGAAAACAATCTACGTTCCAAGATTTTACTTATTCGCATTCGTTTATCCCACCTAAATGACGCTTTATTGTCTTTGCCAATAACACCGACTCTCGTGATTAATGACACGCAAGAGTTTAATGCGCAAATGACACTCTCCCGTCCGATGTCCGAAAGCTGGTATGCGATTAAATTCTTGTACACCAACAAAAAGGTGCCAATAGCTCAGCAACGACATTACGTAACGGGGGATTATATCGCCCCAACGATATATTACGCGTAAAGGTACGCGTGAGCACCCTTTTCCGTTCATTGATTTCCACCGAACAGATCACAGATACACATAGCTACATGTAGATACTTTTTCACTTTTACTAAAGTCGCAGAGTTTATTGATCTTTTATTACCGCGATTTGCTACTTGAGATGATGGAGTCTTGTGTCGTCTTTTAGCAAGAAAACAATCATCTGATAGATGGTGCAAATATCCCATACCAACAGCATATAGATACAGATGCATAATTATGCAGAGGGAAAAAAATTCATTAACCTCACTAGCGAGAGAGAAGAGAAAGTGCGTGTGAGTTTGTTTCCATCTTTGGTGATATTTCGCGATGGTAATTTATTCACTGTCTCGGGGTGTACAACAGCAGGATGGTGACTGGTTGATTGTGGTGGAAGGAAACACGTAATTATGCTGCGTTCCCACAAATGCACTGGAGAGGGTCAATAGATCACACTGTCTAATGAAGGGCTTCACACCACATTTCCTCTAACGTATAATTGGCGGTGGTGTTTTATTTTTTATTTCGGTGGTGGGACATTACATTTTGCCACCAGCGACTAAGTTCAATGTCCAGGAACAGCAGGCGACATATACAACAGGTGAAGTGGCTGAGGAACGTGGGTGAGCAGGGCCCATATGATGTGTAGCCAGCGTCAGAGACACCCTCTCTAAAACAATGCACGACACTGTTTTTAGTTTTTGCGGTGGAATTACATGACTTCACATTTTTACGGACCAAGGATTTCGGAATAATTTCGTTCTGCTGCAAAGGAAGTGCATTGTCGTTCCCTGTCTGTCAACATTTTTATTTGTCATTCGGTTTGTTGATTTTTTTTTGTCTGTTTGTTGCTGCTGTGTAATGATATTTAGTGTCATTTGGAAGGAAATGAGGGAGTGAGTCATTGGTGGTGTTATTTTTAGGTAGAACATGTGTGGGAATGCTGTCGTTCTTTGTATGCCGGTATTTGGAGAAGAAGATACTTTTTTTGGGTGGGGGTTTGTTGGTTTTTTTTTGGCAGAGGCATGTGCCTAATTGTGTCTTTATTGAAAGCAGCTGGTGGAGTTGGCAAGAAATGTGAAAAACGTGGACATTTGGCATGTGTAGATACTCAGTAAATACATTTAGATATTTAACAACTGTTTAATGGTTTTATATGTTGTTGAAATTTTTGTCGCATTTTTGGTATAATAAAGTGCTTTATTGTATCTCTATTAATAAACGGTGTTGGGGTTAATAAGAAGCGTGTTCACTTGAAAATTTCCTTCGCTGTCGCAGTCAGGATGTGCTTTATTGTGCTTTGGGTTAACTACCCATCCACGGAAAAAAGCTTATGTTACGAAGCAACCAATAGCCTCGGAAAGGACTGATATTACTGTTGACGACCATGCTAAACGAAAAAAGGACAACGACGTTGGTGTCTGCACCTGGAATGTGAGAACGTTAAACAGGAGAGGTGCAGGCGTACAACTAGCGGAAGCCCTAAACTGCTACAAAGCAGACAATACTACCATCCAGGAAATACGTTGGGATGGGCCGGGCAAAAAGAGGATGGACCGTGTTATAGTGAGCAGAAACAGCGACTATTTGGATGCGGATTTGTTATAAGTGCCAGACTTAGGCAAGAAGTCTTATGTTTCCAAGACATTAGCGAACATTCGCTAACAAAAGCCTTAAATGCGCTCATGCTCCGACGGAGGAAAAAGATGATACAACTAAGGACTGCTTCTACGAGGTCCTCGACAAAACCTATGAGCGACTACCAAAGTACGATGTTAAAATCGTGCTGAGAGATTTAAACGCAAAGGTAGGAAGAGAAGACATCTTTAACAGTACTGTCGGAAAATATAGCCTACACGACAACACGTCTGGTAACGGACTTAGGCTGATTGACTTCGCTACGGAACGAAATGCCACTACAGCCAGCACAGGGTTTCCACACCTCGATATCCATAAGGGGACATGGCGGTGTCCAGATCAACGAACAATCAACCAAATTTATCACATTGCGATAGACAAGAGGCACGCATCCAGTATTTTGGATGTCCGAACATTCCGAGGGGCTAACATCGACTCGGACAACTACCTTGTTGTAGCCAAGGTAAGGATGCGGATATCCACCACGCCACAAGAAACCAGAAATACTGTGAAAATGAATTTAATGTCGAAAGACTGCAATCGCCAGAGACCGCCAAGACCTTCACGCAATGCGTATCCCTTAACCTGTCGACTCACAACACACCACCAGCATCTAATGTCGAAGAACAATGGCAACGATGCCAACAAGCCATTAGATCAGCCGCAACTGATGTGCTAGGTTTCTCGCGGCCACCAGCAAGAAACCCCTGGTTTGATGAGGAATGCCGACAGATGCTCGCAGCCAAGAACGAGGCCTACAAGGCTAACCTGCAGGTGAAGACGAGAGCTGCCATTGAGCTCTATAGGCAAAGAAGAAGGGAAGAACATCGGCTTTTCAGAAAGAAGAAAAAAGAGCAAGAAAAGCGCGCGATCGAGGATATAGAGAGGTGCCACTCCAGGAATGATGTTCGCAAGTTTTACCAAAGTGTAAAACGTCAAAGCCAAGGATACAAGGCTCGAACAGAATCCTGTCGAGATGAACAAGGAAATATCGGAGTTGAGACACAGTCGATGCTGAGGATATGGAAGAACCACTTCTGCAGACTGTTAAACGGCGATGACGAACAACATTCCGCTGTCAGGCAGAACGAACCATTCAATATTGGCAACGACAGCGAAGACTGCCAACCACCCGACCTGAGTGAAGTGAGGATAGCAATATCTAAACTCAAGCTTAATAAGGCTGCCGGAAATGACGGCCTTCCCGCTGAGCTCTATAAGGCCGGCGGAGATGACTTGGTAAGTAACATCCACCAACTCATAAGCCAAATCTGGTCGGATGAAAATATGCCTGAAGAATGGAACCTCAACATCGTTTGCACGATCCACAAAAAAGGAGACCATCTGAACTGCGCCAACTATAGAGGCATAAGTCTCCTCAACATCGCCTACAAGATCCTATCTGCCGTAATATGTGAACGCCTGATACCGTTTACCAACAACCTGATTGGCCCTTATCAGTGTGGTTTTAGGTCAGAAAAGTCCACAACCGATCGAATTTTCACACTTCGGCAGATCCTGGAAAAAACTCAAGAAGTCCAAATCGATACCCACCACCTATTCATCGATTTTAAAGCCGCATACGACAGAATTTATAGAGACGAACTATACAGAGCCATGTCTAGTTTTGGTATACCGCCCAAACTCGTCCCTTTGTGTAGGATGACGATGGAGAATTATCGCTGCTACATCGGGGCCAGAAACGACCTCATTGCCATATGAAATAACATCTCATAGAATGTCCAAAGTGTCCCTAGCAGACGTAAATGTGCTTCATAATCGCACGTAGCTATTTTATTTATTTTTTTAAAGATTTTGTCAGTTTTTTTTAGTAAATGAACTCATGTACCTACCAGCTGGAAGAGTTGAAAAAAATTACACATAATGGTAAATTTTTGGTGTGCAGATGTTCAGCTAGAGACTAAACTACTGACAGTTGTACGTTTAAATTAATTTTAGGTTCCCAACTTTGGACTAATAAATTATAAGTTATCCGGGCTTATTTTATAGCAATAAAGCTGTGGACATGCCCACTAAATTTTGAATAAGAAAAGTTTACCTTTTGAGCTATATTCACGTTCAATTAGATCTTTTGATGGTTAAACTATAGAGCGGATTCTTACATGGTCCACTCTAACAGAACAGGTTCCATTTTGCATCTTTTCTTCTTTTTTTTTCTGACTATAAATTCGATCACTTGGACGGTCTCTAATGAGGAAATCAATTATATTCCCTCCTTGAGGATTACATTTGTTCTTACGTATTATGTTGTAGGCCTTATCGATCCAAAGTTAAAAGCCTTAAAGTCATTTGGTATAGATTGGTATATTATACACACTTGCAGTTAATTCTATCCATGACATGTGCCGTAGAGGTATGAATGTAAACACGATCTATCTCTTCGTACAAAAGTTTAAATAAATTTTGCAAAATAGTGACATATTGTACGAGGAAAAAGTGCTTTAAAATAAAATTGTGAGTGACTGCGCAGGTCTCGTAAATGAGATATTAAGCAGAGTATATATACTTACAGTGAGTAGGGACACTCTCCATACATATGCAACTCGTACTACTACAAACAAAACACTACAACAAATACTTCGCATAAGTGAAAACAGGTAAAAAGGATTGATTTTAATCCTTATGCGCAATCACTTATAATAAAAAGAGAACACAACAAATTTAACGACCACTATCGCATTTAGCAATTTTGCGTAAGATACATAAATGAAAATTTCCCATAATGCTTTTCTAAAGGCGGGCTGAAGTGATTGTCAGTGTAGTAGTATCTCCCCTCAGCTATTCAGAAATCAATTGACTTGGCCAGGTTACCAAGTTGGACTTTTAAAGTTTGTTTTATTTCTTGTTTTTGTCATTGGTTATTGATTAAAAAGACTTAGTTATGGATCTTCAATATAAATGTTTCACTGCAGAATAAAAAACTAAACATTTTTGCATATCTAGCTATTACTTCTTTATATGTCATATTGAACAATTTTAAGTTTTATTGACAACACTTTTTAGGTTCCATATTGTATAGATGATGGTCACACTAATTACGTAGGCAGACATGAGAGGAGATTGCTTTCTTTTTTTACCCGTAGTTTTAAAGGCGTACTGAAGTTGAATTGTCAAAAGTTATTCAATTCCATCTCTTAATTGAAAAAAAGGGTGTTACAATCAGGGCCTGTGCGAAATTTAAAATAAAATAATTATATTATATATGATATATATAATCTGGAAAGATGTTGAGAATTTGTATTTAAGTTAGAAAAATAATTCATTTAGAATGGCTCCCAAACTGACAGATGAGCACATTTTTCCAAATAATTTTAAAAATATGAAGGTGAGGCTTGCCATTCAAATGATAAGTACAACAGTTTCACCTGGATTTATACTTTAGCTAGTTTAGGTGCTGGTGGTCAACTGCTTATAATATTACCTCTGTTATATCATGTCTTCAATTCATCTAAATTTCGAGAATCCAAAAAGTTCAGAAGACCATTTTTGACAGATTTAAAAATGCAACTAAAAAATGCGTTTTATAAAATAATATTAATGAATATTTAGTGAAATAATGAAAACTTTATTAAATGTATCTTAACAAGAAATTTTAATTAAGATTGCTGGGAAAACAACGTTGCGATATTACGCAACCGTATTGTTATTCCGAAGATATGACATTTGCAGAAGCGATTTGAAAAGCAAAAGCAATAGGCCATCATACGATTGTTCATCAATTATTAAAGTTTATGCATTTTTTCATAAATTTTAATTTGTTTTCTGAACGATTTTTGTAAAACGAATTACAGAGCAATTTGACGTTTCTAGGAGAAAAAAAGTTTTTTTTGTAGGGGAAAAATGTAATAGGGGTATTCATGCAACGTTGGAAAGTGTAAACGTGATAAAATTACGACGTGATAAATGAACTGTCAAAATTTGTATGGGAAATCTTTTCTAACAATATCGGAATTTTCTCACAGGAATTGTGTGCGTAAACTGAGGTGGTAAACGTTGTAAACTTTTGAAATGCTATTTCGACATTTAATCAGTCACTTTCACACATCAAACGTATGCGCTAAGCTGAAAAAAATAATCGAGAATGGAAAAAGAACAATAAGAACAAAATTTTATCAATAAATAAACTACTAAAATGAGATTGAATTCAGTGGGTTACAGCATTATTAAGTGGTGCAGTTTTGGGGTCGTTCATGAAACGTCGTCGTAAAATTATAATCTTTCGCACGTAATAAAATTACGACGTTGCATGAATACCCTTAATGTTTGATTTGACATAACTCGGTTGGTCGTCATTTGAAATAGCATTTTAGCGGAATTCCGAATTTCAGAATGTGAAATTATATCCCAGAATGCTTCGCATTTCGTCTGAAATCACGAATTTCACTTTCAAAACCAGAACACAACAAATTTAACGACCACTATCGCATTTAGCAATTTTGCGTAAGAACAAAAAAACCGTCGACGTCAGTATTGAAAATGCATTTAACTATTTCGCAGGTTATAATTTGGAAAAAAAATCAAATAAAGCCTTAACTAGAAGTGTGAGTTAAAAATGTTTCCAATTATTTTACCGATTTTAAGGAATAGTGCGAGATTTACACGACCTTCTAAACAATTCATAAATTAGTTAGAGAATCTTGAACAAAAAATTAAATCCTGTTTTCCATAAATGTATTTCCTTAAAAACTTCGTAATTTCATTTTAAAAAATGTTTTATTTGCTGTAAAAATGAATATAAGAAATTTCTCATAAAATTGTATGTTGGAGTACAAGTTAACTATATAAATAAACAGTTTAATAAGGAAACCAAAAAAAATAGCAACAAACAAAATATTAAAAATATATATTACTTTGCTATTTTGTTTACACCACACCCTGTGTCACAATTCGAAAAAGTCCTACTCCTTTTCTATCTCTCTTTCACTGCAAGTCTTTCTTACTACCGTCTATTTCTCGTGTATGTGAGGCATAGCTTTACTTCAAATTATAAAATCGTCGAGAGTGTCCCTACTCACTGTAAGTAGATATTAAGTGCTAATTTGGAACTTTGCGCCATTTTTTTGTGTCTTGCGATGCATGAGTCATAGAAAGCCACTACCGAAATGGTGAGGTTTTTTTTTACCGTGCTGATTTACAAATGTAGTGGATTTTTTGTCAACGATAGTCTAAGTGCAACTTACCGCCGGAGTCAACCAATTCAATGTTTGAATTGAATTTCAGGCCCAGAAGAAATTTATCCGTGATCATCAATGAAACAAATTGAAGCAGTTAGCTGTAGTGCAGAATCCTTCCACTTTGATTGTCCATCGTTTTCCTCAATTAAGACAAGATTCAGCTTACACAACATTTCAAACCAGTAGACCATGCTCCGAAAATTCGTTCAATGCATCTCACACCATTAATTATGTCATCAACATCAATATCTCCGTTTTCGAAATTCAAAATAGATGGCTATGTCAGAAACAGAATTGTCGCATTTGGCGGGTGGAGAATCCAAAAGTTTTCTATGCATCAATGACGAGTCAGAGTTTTGTATGCACTTCCGAGACCGTTTTCATATCTTTTAATAAAAGTTTTATGGATTTTGGCTGGGATTGAACGCGCAACCTTTCACTCAACAGGCAGATACATTATCACTACACCACGGCTACCCAAAATTTATTCGTACAGATAATGTAAAGTATGCTCAACGACCTGGCCATTACAGCTCTTGTTTCACGGTGGGTCTACCCACATATCAGAACCATAGAAAAATGTCAGTGAACACCCCAGTACAGGACACATTACACTTCTGGTACAATTCTGGAAATCATGAGAAAGGTACTCCATTCTTGCAAAGGCCGAGGTCCATCTAACAGCTCTTGAATTTCAAAGTTTATCACTCCATAGACCTCAGAATGCCAAACGATCCTGCGAAGTTGGGTATTCACAACCACCACCATCCTCCCACAAGGGGGCCTCCTGGTTTATGCTGGATCCGAACGGCTATAAGATAGGATAAGCTCTTCTTGAAATTTGATACTACGCGGATGATTTGTCAGATCATCACGAGAGGAGGGCCAGTGAAAAATCATTTAGGTGTTGCTACGGCTGGGAATCGAACCCAGCTCCTCTGCGATGCAGTTCATCGAACTAACCATCGCGCCAATGAGCCCGTCATTGTGTGGTGGTCAGAATTAAAAGTGGAGTCGACCTAGTTGTCGATTTTGATATTTTGATCAATTCGGTCCTTCTTGATGAAAGCATAGATATGGTCTTGCTTCGAATACTGCTAAACCAGTCGATTTCTCCTATACAATTGCAAACACTCCAAGGATATTTTGTAAATTTCGACCCATGATGTCAATATCAAGGCAAGCTAGTATTTCCATAGATTTATAAAGGTAATGGTCCTGTTGTTAGCTCAGGGGTTGTGCAAAATCGTCCTAAAAAATTAAAGAAATCACATGACAATTAGTTCCTCATCCTCCTTTTCTCCACCCATCCCATAAGATTTTCCGAATGGCAATAATGTCTGCAGCTTTGAGCATTCATTAGTCATATGCTAAGGCTAAGCCACGCAGCCCTAAGACCAGACATGTCTTAGAGGGTCCTAACTCCCATGATACTAGACTACAGCCTCTGGTCAAGCTCCGCAACGACCATCTTTATAAGTTCCTTACAACCCAGAATCTTAAAGCACAGCTACTAATCGAGGTTAGTGATCAGCAGCTGCACCAGGGAACTTTCCCAACTTCATGGGCTCATATCGAAAATTTAAAGTCATGTCTTTCGGTATGATCTCTAAACATTCTGTTCCATCTCCAAGTGGAATCAGCCTACTGATTCTGATACTGAGAGTTATCTTCTCAGTATTGGACATGCGTTCAAGTCGAGAGCCAAGAGTCATACCCCGACACAAAACCCTATTTTTACAGCAATTTTTAGAAGTCATTTACCCTATGGACACGGTCCTTCATAAAGCTGATTTTGGTTGGTTCACGATGGTCCTTCACAGATCACCTGCTAGGACACCATTTGCTTCAGATCGCCTTAGCACCGATCGGACAGAGACTTAGCTTTACTGCGGCCTCCAGGAGGACTCGCCTAGTTGGGGACCAACCTTCTTCTAGGCGGTATTCCTACAGTGACATGATAATCAACTTCTTCTGGCCTCAACATTCTAAAATGCATCTCGAATATATGTACTTTGAATCATATGACTTGTTGAAGCCTCAATTTAAAGGATGAAATATCCTACTCTGGGACAAGTAAAAGAAAGGGTGGAATAGAGGCCCTAAATGCAAATGGAGGCATGTCAAACCTGAACAGTTATTTGAATTGGTCATATTGTGTCTTGAGAAACTAATATTCGGAGTACAAATAGTGGCAGGTGTACTGCCAAAAAGCCTATTTGGACCACTCTTGTAGCTGTAATCAAAGAGTTTACAACTACAAGAGTGCGCATCTCATACAACGAAAATTTACTATGTGGGGCACTGATGTTGATACCCCGGTGTTCACATTGCTACCCCAGCACCAAAAAATAGCATAGCTGATGCATACGAACAACGGAAATTCCCCTTCGCACTTAAAGCCCGCGTCTGAAACGACTACAACATTTTTAAGCTGTGATGCGAACTCTTGTAGTTCTATACCTCTTTGTTGTAATTTACACGTTTTATTCAACAAAAAATAAACAAAAAACGATTCAAGAGTTGCCCCTTTTGCTGACGATACTGCTGTGCTAACTAAAGCACTTTGGTTTCAACTGGGCCTAATTGAGTGGATTCCCATCATTTTGAACGGCAATACAAATTTCTGTTCGATGCTATGTATCGGACTCCTTATTGAATTCAATTGAATCGAATTTCATCATCGGTAGGTACACACTTTCAGGGCTATAAGACGAAATTCAACAAAGAGCAGACTACTGCACAAAGCCTGTATGAAACATGGGGTGAACTTTACCACATTTGGAGTACCTCAAGGAAGCCATCTCGGTCCTTTGATATTTATTTTGTCTATCAAAGACGTTGACTGTATCATTGAAAACTCTCTGTTCATGCTGATGATAGGAAAATCTGAAAGCACATTTCGTCCTCCGATGGTTCTTATCATCTTCATGCTAAAAACAACTTTTGAAGATGGTGCCAAAAAAATTTCCTGAAGTTCAATATCATCATATGCCAGACCATGGCATACTTTCGTAAGCGTCTTTCAGCAGTCGCCAGATACTATTTAAACTGTGGTGAGCCCATACCTACTGAACTTGCCATCCTACCATCTTCATGCTAAAAACAACTTTTGAAGATGGTGCCAAAAAAATTTCCTGAAGTTCATTGTCATCACATGCCAGACTATGGCATACGTTCGTAAGCGTCTTTCAGCAGTCGCCAGATCCTATATAATCTGTGGTGAGCCCATACCTAATGTACTTTTCTTGCGTGGTTTGGGTGATATCTGTGACAGATAACTAAAGTTTCGCTTTCATATTGATAACATCATCAGCAAAGTCAACTCCGGACTTGAGTTTGTAAAACGCTGGTCTAAGGAATTCTTCTCTCACAAGAAAGTGACCCGACAAATGTTTATATAACAATATCGTGCAAGTTGCCCCCAAACCTGGGTACTCATTCCGTAACTTTCAAAATGATAATCGTTGACGTCAGTGAAGGAGACTTTCTGGGTACCTGCCGTGAGATTTGTATACATGTGCACACACACAATATAAACAATTCATTCTAGGTAACTAGTAAGTCTCCTACACTATCGTCAACGATAATCATTTTAAAAGTTACGGATTGAGAACCCTGGTTTTTTTTTCAAGGAATGGTGTATACCATTAACCTAAGACCAATTAATGAACTTGAAGGCATCACTGTACCACAATGCCATCGAAACCGAACAGTCCCAAAAGTCATGAATATTAAACATGCCGCTTGGCCCGCAAGGAAGTTTAATGATTTAGATGGCATGTCTGCACTAAGTACCTATTAAGACAATCAGTAGTTTTCAAAAACACTGCTGCAATATTCTAAGCCTATTTCACAAGAATTCTCAAATATTTTTGACTTCTAACCATATTTGGGACGTTTTCAAAAGATCGGTTTAAGACTAGGAATGTTGTGCTTGGATTCCCAAAAGAAGTTTATAATATAAAAGTGGCTTAATAATCGCCTTCTTAGACAATTAAATCAAAGCTTGGATTCATGTTAGTCCATTTCCGGGAATTTGTATATCCTTTGGATTTTCGACAAAAATGTTAAGTATGACGTAACATTAACAATCACGGATTCAGGGAAAGAGATTCATGCTTGGATTCTGGAGATATAATCAGCCCTATCGAGGTATCCGTCGGAGTGGACAATTTTCCGCAACGCATACTTCGTCGGAGGTTCAAATTCCATTCGAGGTATGTGTTATTGAGGTATTCGAGGTATTTGTCAGACGCGACGGCTTCACTTTACTACAATTCGTAAATAAATTCCGCGAAGAATTTGTGTCGGAGGAAATCGGAAAAAGAATGACACTTAGCTGTCAAAAATTGCACGGAAAATGCACCTGAAAGTACTTAAACGCAATTCGACGGGATGCGTTACAACATGTCGGAGAAATATTCCGAACAGCTTTTCGGAAGAATACCTCGAAGTAAAAATCCTCTGAATCGAACAAAATCGACAAATACCTCGAATTGAACGCACTTAAACGCAATTCGATGGGATGCGTTACAACATGTCGAGAAATATTCCGAACAGCTTTTCGGAAGAATACCTCGAAGTAAAAATCCTCTGAATCGAACAAAATCGACAAATACCTCGAATTGAACGCACTTCAACGCAATTCGACGGGATGCGTTACAACATGTCGGAGAAATATTCCGAACAGCTTTTCGGAAGAATACCTCGAAGTAAAAATCCTCTGAATCGAACAAAATCGACAAATACCTCGAATTGAACGCACTTCAACGCAGTTCGACGGTATGCGTTACAACATGTCGGAGAAAGATTCCGAACAGCTTTTCGGAAGAATACCTCGCAGTAAAAATCCTCTGAATCGAACAAAATCGACAAATACCTCGAATTGAACGCACTTCAACGCAATTCGACGGGATGCGTTACAACATGTCGGAGAAATATTCCGAACAGCTTTTCGGAAGAATACCTCGAAGTAAAAATCCTCTGAATCGAACAAAATCGACAAATACCTCGAATTGAACGCACTTCAACGCAATTCGACGGGATGCGTTACAACATGTCGGAGAAATATTCCGAACAGCTTTTCGGAAGAATACCTCGAAGTAAAAATCCTCTGAATCGAACAAAATCGACAAATACCTCGAATTGAACGCACTTCAACGCAATTCGACGGTATGCGTTACAACATGTCGGAGAAAGATTCCGAACAGCTTTTCGGAAGAATACCTCGCAGTAAAAATCCTCTGAATCGAACAAAATCGACAAATACCTCGAATTGAACGCACTTCAACGCAATTCGACGGGATGCGTTACAACATGTCGGAGAAATATTCCGAACAGCTTTTCGGAAGAATACCTCGAAGTAAAAATCCTCTGAATCGAACAAAATCGACAAATACCTCGAATTGAACGCACTTTAACGCAATTCGACGGGATGCGTTGCAACATGTCGGAGAAATATTCCGAACAGCTTTTCGGAAGAATACCTCGAAGTAAAAATCCTCTGAATCGAACAAAATCGACAAATACCTCAAATTGAACGCACTTCAACGCAATTCGACGGGATGCGTTATTCCGAACAGCTTTTCGGAAGAATACCTCGAAGTAAAAATCCTCTGAATCGAACAAAATCGACAAATACCTCGATAGGGCCGAATATAATATGCCACCATTGGTTCTGATTCAAAGACCCATACCACCTCAAAAGAAGGATGAATCCGTTTTTTTTTTCGTTTGAATAAAAATACAAGGTGGCGGCAAAGTTGTCACCCGTCGCAAAAGTTGTCACACGATGATTCTTGGCCGTAATTTTTTTAAGTGTTTTGCAAAAAAATCGAAGAAATTATTATAGGTGGCGCATAGGACATGAATCGTGAAATAAATTTTTCTACTTTTTTTGCGGAAGAATTCAAATATTTGCAACCAAAAAACATCGGGTGACAACTTTTGCGCCACCTTGTATAACAATCATCATTCAAACTTTTGTTTACTTATTTGAAGATGGACCATAAATTGACAATCTAGTTTTTTTTTATTAAACAATTTACCTTACTTTGCAACCGTGTTTTGCCTAAAATGTCATTCAAATTTATCCCACATTCCCATCGAAAATTTTGACACGTCACACCAATGCCATCCATCATCCCCACCAACTCCACGATGTCGGATATGGCAGATAAATTTCGCAGATACTCCATCCCACATAAAATTTTATTTTTGTTTAATAAAAATTAATTGCTCATCACCGCTCCTAATTAGTCCGTAAGCAGAATTTTTGACTAAACATGTCAAAATAGCACAGTGCCACTCTTGATACACTTGGAAACAATAAGGAAGACTACTTAAGCTGAAGCTGTTGACTTAATGCAGTAGCTCATCAGCATATGTTTAGAAAAAATGTGAAATATATATCCCACGGATGATAGTGAATGGTATATCAAAGGCCTTGAGGTTGTTTTGATGTTCCATTTGAATATGGCTGCAAAATGCATATTCCGTGACAGCAAAGATGGTCTATAAATTTAGTACATTTTTTTTTGTGAATTATATTTTGATAAAGGAGTTTCCTGATGAATATTTATAAAATAAAAAAAATTTGCAGCTTGCGGATACGATTAACCTTGCAATATATTTATTTACAATTCAATTTCAATGATAATTTTAATTTTATAGATAAAAAAATTAAATAAAACATGCAAACATGTTATATAATATTTGACATTGGAAAATGGAATTAAAATAACGACTTTGGTTTTTAATTTTTAATTTTTAATTTAAATAAAAAATTGGGGGGGTTAGTTAGGTCTTGACATGCAAATGGAATTATTATTTCATCTGATCATGGTTAATTAGAAGAAAAAATTGTGTGATTAGAGGCACCAGTTATTATCATAGAGAACAAGTCCTGAAAGGTTAAGATTCATTAATTTTTTTTCATGTGGCAGTGATGGTTTTAAAGGGGCTCCTTGTGTGAAGCAAAGTCTGTGATATGTTATAAGAACATGATGTATATATTGAGTTAATGCTGTTATAGATCGTTTGGCATTCTACAATTATGATAAAAATTCCATCATTATTCCCAGCGCGTGCATTTTAGGCTTTTGAGAAGAAAATGTTTTTTTCAGCTGAATCATCTCCAGAAATGTTGCTGATATGAACAGATGTCGACTGTCAAGTTGCGCGATATGACCTTTTCACACCTTTCGAAAGCAAACTTCTCAAAAACATTTAAGACAGATTTTAAGAAGCCCCTTTGAAAGATTTGCCTTCTACTCAACATCGTCAATACTATTTTTTGGTCTGTGATGTAAATATTTTTAAAACATGTCCTGATTTAATCGAACTGGAATGTGTTTTTGGTAACTGACAAGTGACCAATGGAAGTATTCGTAACGTTGAAAGATTTTTTTAAAATATGGCTGCACTCTGCTCTTTGATGATACAAAAAAAACCAACGTCGAATATTAAACCCAGGCCACTTTCTGGTGCGTTTTTAGTAAATCATCTCCAGAAATGTTGATGATTTGAACAGATGTCGAGTTGCTCGATATGACCTTTTCACACCTTTCGAAAGAAAACTTCTCAAAAACATCTGATTTTAAGAAGCCCCTTTGAAAGATTTGCCTTCTACTTAACATCGTCAATACTATTTGGTCTGTGATGTAAATATTTTTAAAACATGTCCTGATTTAATCGAACTGGAATGTGTTTTTGGTAACTGACAAGTGACCAATGGAAGTATTCGTAGCGTTGAAAGATTTTTTTAAAATATGGCTGCACTCTGCTCTTTGATGATACAAAAAAAACCAACGTCGAATATTAAACCCAGGCCACTTTCTGGTGCGTTTTTAGTAAATCATCTCCAGAAATGTTGCTGATTTGAACAGATGTCGAGTTGCCCGATATGACCTTTTCACACCTTTCGAAAGACAACTTCTCAAAAACATTTGATTTTAAGAAGCCCCTTCGAAAGATTTGCCTTCTACTCAACATCGTCAATACTATTTGGTCTGTGATGTAAATATTTTTAAAACATGTCCTGATTTAATCGAACTGGAATGTGTTTTTGGTAACTGACAAGTGACCAATGGAAGTATTCGTAACGTTGAAAGATTTTTTTAAAATATGGCTGCACTCTGCTCTTTGATGATACAAAAGAAACAACGTCGAATATAAAACCCAGGCCACTTTCTGGGGCGTTTTTAGTAAATCATCTCCAGAAATGTTGCTGATTTGAACAGATGTCGAGTTGCCCGATATGACCTTTTCACACCTTTCGAAAGACAACTTCTCAAAAACATTTGATTTTAAGAAGCCCCTTCGAAAGATTTGCCTTCTACTCAACATCGTCAATACTATTTGGTCTGTGATGTAAATATTTTTAAAACATGTCCTGATTTAATCGAACTGGAATGTGTTTTTGGTAACTGACAAGTGACCAATGGAAGTATTCGTAACGTTGAAAGATTGTTTTAAAATATGGCTGCACTCTGCTCTTTGATGATACAAAAAAAAACAACGTCGAATATTAAACCCAGGCCACTTTCTGGGGCGTTTTTAGTAAAATGTTAAGGAAACTCGAAAAAAATATGGTGGATATACGTCGATGTTATTGGTATGAAAATTTCGTCTATAGATCTTTTGAACCCATTTCCACTATTTTTTGGCGTTTTACTATAAAAACGATTTTTACATTACCAATTACCTCTGTCAAAATAAACGGCATGTGTATTTTGACAGAGGTAATTGGGAACTCATTTTTGACGTAGGATAATGAGACTTGGTAGACAAGCTATTTGTTTTGGATTGAATCAATGATTTGCAGAAGAAAACGGCACCTCCTACTGAAGGGATTCGTCTTACGATGCAGTTTCGTTGTGGGAGTTAGTTGAGATTAAAAATCATGGACAAGAAATAGTTTGGCACCTCTTGGCTGTTGTTCGCATTAGGGACTTGATTTGACAGACAAATTTAATAAGGCCGTCATCGGATCTAGTTACTTCCCCCGGTATTAAGACTGGTAGATGACGACCTCCATCGCCTCTTTGACTCAATTGAGTCTAATTTCATCATCGGTTTGCACTTTAATGCAAAATACACTTTCAGGGTTTCAAGACGAAATTCAACGAAGAGCGGACTGCTGCACAAAGTCTGTATAAAGCATGGGGTCGACTTTTTTCGACGAGAAAGCCAACGTATTGGCCAACTGACAAAAATAAAATCCCTGACCTAGTCGAGGGCTTACTAAAAATCCAACGGATTTCGAAGAATGCAATGATCTATGCTCAGCCCACTCAGTAGTCATTCTGAAAATTGATGGAAGGTGAGCAAAAAAAGAAGGATCACCTAGGTTAACTAGTAACAGAAGCAACTAGGACGGTTTAGAAAACACTGTAGCAATGTCATGAGTGGAGCATTTAAAGCCACAAGGCGCCACTAAAGACATTGCTTGAAATAGAAGACACGAAACTGACAATCTCATAGAAGCCATTCAGATCGCAGCGTAGAAAAACCCTCCCTTCCGGAACAAAGCAACACGCAACATTAAAGTCAAACACCAGGCTTAAATCAAAGACTTCATACGAGAAAATCGTAGATAAAAACCCTTTTCTCAACTCATCTTTGCAACAAACTCAAGAATGATTTATGAAATTGCGAGACTTCAACATACCTCGAGGCCTGGCTGCTGATAGGAGTTCAAATTACTCAGCCTTGACGTCCACAAGGAAACCCAAAATGCACTCGCAACCAATATGAAAAGTTGACGGCGAATGGTCATAAGGAGACAAGGAAAAGCGGATATATTTTACGAGAAGCTAGAGGAAACGTTCAAGCCTTTCGATGGATAACCTTTAAACGAAGAACCGAATGTTAATACGCCACTCGACAAATAAAAGCCGTATTTCTGTCAAAGCTTAGAATGACAATAAGAAAGAAGAAAAAATAACAAAGCTCCAGGACATGATTTATTCACTGGCGAAGTTCTGAAGGTGCTACCGAAAAAAGCATTTGTTAAGTTGCTCTTATGTGTTGTTAATGCTTTTTTGAGGCTCTTATGTGTTGCAAGGCAACGGAAAGTCGCTCAAGTCATTCTGGTTTCGAAACAGGGGAAAAGTACAAATGGCAAGAAAGCATATAGACCCATTTCGATCCTACCGAGAAGATCTAAGTTTTTCAAGAAAATGACGCTAAAACGATTACAACCAGACGATTAATCCCAGATCTTCAATTCGGCTTCCGGGCCAAACATTTCGCAATCGATCAGATGTATCGAATACCAAAAGAAATTGAAAGTGCTTTAGAATAGAAAAATATTTTGCTCTGTCGCTTTTCTCATCGTATCACAAGCTTTCGGTAGGTCTATGGTATAAACTAAGGACAATCCTACCAAAAAATTATTCAAAAATCTGGGACCTCATTCCGTAAAGTTTGACGATAACATTTCGGCGGTTCATCTTGCACCGCGCAAGATCAATAGCCGTTTTTGCTGTCGGCGATATCCCTTTATTTTCTTCACTTGGAACAATAATTGTCAAATCACAGACGATTATTGAGTGATTGCTCATGAGCTCTCGACAACCGTCTGAGTGATAATCGTTATCAAAATTACGGAATGACCCCCTGGAATTTTACCTTCAAAACAGACTTTTTCGTGTTAGACATAATAGTGACTGAATACTCAGAATTCAAAGAAATTCACCACGGTGTTCCGCAAGGAAGCCTTCTTGGCCCAACCCTATTCCTTCTGTACACAAGAGATATACTACAACATGAAGGTTCGCAGAGGCAAAATTAAAGACTAACAAGCTGTACATCAGGATTTAATGCTTTGACATGAAGGTCTTATGTTAGGCATTAGCCTACTGCAATGCTTAGTGAAATCCATACCACTAATCTTTGCATGGATTTAGCTGTACCATTGAAGTTGATAAAGTGGATTAAGACCTTATTCGATAGGGATAGATCCTCAGCCGAGCTCGTTCAGTGCGAAATATTTTGTGGCCTTAGTTCTGTTAAAGAGTTTAATAAGATATTTCCTAAACTTAGAGTTCCAAAATCTGGATGTTTTTAGATTGTTTCCATTGGTATTACTGGAGATTTTTTAATGTAGTTTGGCATTAAAAAAGGCACCAGTAATGGACACAGGAAACAATCTTCAGTAGTATTGTTATAAAGAGTTATATAGAGCTTATTTCAACTCAGCCGTTCCGACTCGGGATAATATTATAGGTCCCGTCATCTGTTAGAAGAACACGCGCTTACATGACTGGTTGTAAATTATCTTGAGTTGCTGTGCCATGCTTTTGTGAGCCATTGTGACAAAAATGTTGGGCTGGATTAAATGCGCAATTTTTCAAAGAAGGAAAACACTCATTACAGGTACATCACGTCATCTCACATTGTTAATCGTCACCATACATTCACAGATAACGATGCACGCATATAACATCCCGAAAGCGAAATTCCTACCCAACCGGAAAAAATTGCGAAAATACCTCATAATGTCATGAACCCAGAAGCAATATCACATCATGATCAAAGAGATAACCGAATCTATTCCGACTTAGTACTCATATACTGGAAGTTGCCTAGAAGTGGCACATCTAAAGGGACTGGTCGTCACTTTGTTTAATATTTGAGGTAACTTCACCAATTTAAGGTGAACCTCGTTACAAATTACAAAAAAAGTGTCATCTACGTTAATATCGAAACTCCGGAACACTCTGATGTCAGCATCAGAAAATGGCAAATAGATGTTATATTTGATAACAGCCGAAAAGTTACATTTACTATTGCTGACAAGTATCACATATCAGCAATAGTAAAAGTAACCCAAAAGCAATATGAATTTAAGGCATTTCAGCAAAAATGCAATCATTCTAAACTGAATCATCTCCAGAAATCATGAAAAAGTCGTGAGATCCCAGTTACCAGATTGGAATCACCCGCACCTGTTGTACGCAACGAAACACCATAGATGCGATTCCGAAAACTCTTTCAAAAACAGATCTTGTAACCACCTTAACATTTCCAATATGGTTTCTCATCAAAAAGAATTTTCGAACTGAATTTTCCAGAAATCATGAAAAAGTCGTGAGATTCCTAGTTACCAGATTGGAATCATCCGCACCTGTTGTACGCAACGCAACACATTAGATGGTGAAAAACTCTTTCAAAAACAGATCTTGTAACCACCTTTACATTTCCAATATGGTTTCTCATCAAAAAGAATTTTCTAACTGAATTTTCCAGAAATCATGAAAAAGTCGTGAGATCCCTAGTTACCAGATTGGAATCACCCGAACCTGTTGTACGCAACACCATAGATGGGATTCTGAAAACTCCTTCAAAAACAGATCTTGTAACCACCTTAACATTTCTAATATGATTTTTCATCGAAAAGAATTTTCGAACTGAATTCTTCAACAGACTTCTGCTACCACTCTGCGGAAGAAATACGCTCTTTGCCCAAGTTTGAGGTTGGCTGCGCGTTTGTGTTTCTATTTAAAAAAAATATAAAAAAAAAACTTTTTGGCGCAACAGGCCCGTTAGTACCCACGGCCTACCTTTATTACAACCCTTCATGTGTGAATATGTGTACTTCTTGCACGATGGCTAAGTTCAGATAAGCTTTTCTTGACAATTGATACGACTCGGATGATTTGTCAGATAATCACGAGAGGAGGGCCAATGAAAAATCATTTAGGTGTTGTTGAAATCGACCCCAGACCTTTTGCGCGACAGTTCACTAACCATCACGCTACTGAACCCGTCTATCATCCTCTAAAACTTGATGTCACCGAATTCCACCAATCGACAGATTCTTGGATAGCTCTCCGGTGGAACCAAGGAAAAACCTAACCCTGGAAGCCATATGTCCAAGGCCGAGTTGCGCAGATACGTCTTCTTACTTCCGCAATCGACTGGAAGCACTTCAGAGGTAAAGAAAACCCCGCTGATCTCTTAACCAGGGGATCACAGTTCATAATTAAAAAGTTCGTCGATATGGGCTAATGAGCCATATCGTTGGCTACAAGGTGATGCTAGTTTTGAACACAGATCCATAAATATGAGTTAGGACCCATGGCATGGCTCACTCAAGCGACTGCTGTTGACGAAACCTCGCCTTTTCCCTTCATAGACTTCTTCAGATTTAGTTTCTGGACTCGTTTGCTTCATGTCGCAGCCTATTCCTTTCGATTCATCTGCTTAAAGAAGTAAGACCTACATTTACGAGGCTTTTTGCCTAAGAACTCGATATGGCGAATAATTAATGGATTAATAAAGGGCAAGTCTTTTAAAGATGAAATAGGCTCAATGAAAGCTCACGAAAAACTTCTAAATTCCAATTCCGAAATCCGAATTTTTAATGGTGGCCTTTATGGATGACAATGGCATTCTTCGATTGAAAGCTCATACGACGAGAAACACCTCATTATAATAGATTCGAATTCATATCGTATCTGGTAAATCTCATCATTTATTTTATCATCGGAGCACTCTTAATGAAGGTACGACCGTTATTTTATCCCAGATTTAGGAGTGTTTTTTGGATATTTAAGGAACGTCCGCTAATTATAAAAAAACGAAAATGTCTGTCACTTGTCAAAGACTTATCGGAAGGCCTGTTTCGCAAACCTTTGGTCCACTTCCACTAGATCATTTAACACTCTCCAGTCCGTTTAACTGTGAAGACATTGATTTCGTAAGGCTTCTCTATTATATTGATGCTGCAAGGATCGAGATGGTGAAAAGCTACCTTACGCTTTTTACTTCCGCAGTGATACGATCAGTACATCTAGAACTAGCTACATCTATGTCAACAGAGGATTGCCTTTATGGACTGAGGCGTTTTATTACTCAACGAGGAACTCCTTCAAGGATTTATTCTGATAACGACATTTCGTCGAGCCGCCTTGGAAACGAGTGAAACTAACCCTATGCTTGATGACGCATACGTTGGAAGTTCATAGTTGAGAGAGCTACCTGGTGCGGTGAATTCTGGAAGCAGCTTGTTCGCATTGTTAAAAATATTTTGAAGATTGACCTACGAACAGTGCTGTAGGAAACCATTATATGTAACTGAAGCAGGGGGAATAGTGAATTCACGTCCAATAACGTATATGAGCAGCGATCCATTAGATCCAACACTTCTACTACTGGGATCCACAAGAAAAAATTACTTCAAAAAAAATTCAGCTACTAAGTCACGGATGCTAAAATTCATCAGAATGCTTTCTGGCTGGCGAATCGAGTACGTCCAGCTTTTGATTTCATTTTATAATTCTCAGGGACATTCTTCAAACCAGCTCAATCCGGATTATGTGATTTTGATTTTCAAAGCCACGCATTTCCTGGAAATTCCCCGTCGTAGAAGAGGCGTTTATTAGTCGTAATGAGAATGTGCGAGCCTGTATGCTTCGTTTTTCCGATGGCTCAAAGTGTCGAAGACCGGTGAAGTTGCTGTACCCTATTAAGATCACCGGGAATTGCCGGGGCGGCGATATTAAAAATTAAATTTTTCTTCTTACAGTACCAATGATTTCTATTTAACTTGTATTCGTACTTCTCTTTCTAATGTAATACGAAATGTTAGACTTAGTTTTGCCCTTCGCGGAATCAGACGTAGTAAACGATTTTTGCACCGTGTAATATTAATATCCTAGGCCAATATTACCAAAAAGTCACTGACGCGTTGCTGAAGTAAAATAACCAAAGTAAGGGTTACTAGTGGCTTCAGAAAAATAAAAACAAAAAATTTTCCCCCTTCCCTTGACGAAACTAATTATAGTCCACCGGTATTACCTGAGCTCACAAGCCTTTTAAATTTTACCAGCAAATGTAGCGCAACACATAACCAATCAGAAATAAAATCAAAATGCACTCCAAACAAAAGAGTTGACCTACGAACTGATTACCTTTTGCGAACATTAGACAAATTTTACAAAAGCAATGCTGAACCTTATATTGTTATGATGTTTCAAGCAACTATGAAACAGATAATACTGACAATACAATTGATGTCCTCAAAACGTTGGGCTTTCCGTTGAATATCGTTGTTTTTTAAAAAAAAAAAAAAAAGTTCCCAGATAACTTGCTTTTTTTAAAACCACTTCTGTTAAAAAATAATCGAAGAACAAACTACCACAACAAATTGAGTTAATGACAAACTCCATATTCTCATTAGAACTCTCACTTTAGGCCTATGACAAAACCGTCTTCATGGTCTACTCACACCGCACGACATTCCACAAAATCATACGCATAAAGCGCACCGGATTTAAGCAATCACCACTTCCCTCCCATATTCACGGTCCACCCATTCGCAGGCGACCACCTTCACTTTATTAATTACCCAACACTCTTGTCTCCCTTAAGACTGACCAATTTTTCACACCTGACGAGCCATACAGATCTCTTATAATGCATACTATGCGACTTACCGTCTTGCTTGCCTTGGTATGGACTGTGTCCAACAGACCGGAGCTTTGTGCGAGTGCTGATTGCGACTGGACTTGTATGTCAAATCGCCACCTTCCGATTGCCACACTTGGAGATTTCCCTCAGCCGGATAAAAAGTGTACAGACTGCTTGTTGAAGCCATCAAATGATTGGAACGCAAGTCAATCAGATTCGAACCGCCACCATTGTGTTGAACAGCTGAAGATGATGCCAGCAGCGATGAGCTGGATAAGGGTTGCAACAGAATCGTCTGCTGTAATGGCATATTTTGACTTTGGCTAACTCCAACCCCACCACCTGTGTTCGGGTTGAATTTGGTGAATTTATTGTAGTTCATCAGTCGATCGGTGGTACCCTTGTAGACGGCCACCACTGGACCCTGTTCATGCTTCAAGAGCAAAGCATCACGCTGCCTAATTGCGTCCATGGAATGCGATCTAGAACTTGAACCGACTGGCATCATCATCATGGAGGTGCCGCCACCGCCAACACCACCACCCACAGCGCTGGCGCTCGCATGCTGACCAACAACAGGAGTAACCGCGTTAATCGACGTAGGCAGACTTGTTGGGCCATTATTGCTCGAGGGGATCATATTAACGGCCGCCGCCGCTGCCGATATGGCCGCTCCCGTCGCAGATGCCGATGATAATGATGTAGCTGGCGCTGATGATGGAAATGAAGATGTCTTAATGATGGCCGGGGCTAGGGCGCGTGTCCGAGAACGTCGATAGCCGACGTTACTGGCGTTAAATCGATTATTCGTGTGCGTTCCTTGACGATTTTTCTGATATTGATACTGGAGGCGATTGCCAGGAGTGGTGCCCAAGCTGTTGTTGTTCGGACTGGTGGTGGGCGGTGGCAGCGTCAACGATGACGGAGAAGATATCGACGACGATGCTGTCATTGGAATGGGATTGAAATTGCGCGGTAATGCCGCCAATTTACTATCCAGCGACGATGATGATGTTGGCCTATTGCTGTTGTCTTTGAAGTATCTCTCGGATTCCATGTCACCTTGGTGGTGATACTGGTGGTTGTGGCCCATCGACGACGACGACATAGTGTTGCTGCGATTGCGACGTGAAACCTGAGAGCGCATTTGTGGGCCATCATGCTGTTGTTGCTGCTGTTGGAGTTTGTCAACTTTTGATGTTTCATATGACATCGACGATGCAGATGACAATTGCGCCAGGGACATTGATCCAGTTGTGATTCTTTTGTCATTTTTCAGTCCCGACAGTGGTGACGACGATGAGGACGATGTTTGGGGTGGCGGTGTTGGGAGAATCTGTTCCGAATCCGTTGAAATGCGATCCGGATCGCTTTCGAAGCCTTCATCGAGTGATCGAGTCGGACTGAGGATTGGCTTGGAGTGTTGCTCGAGCTTGGTATCCATTTTCAGGGGTGGTGACAATTGGTAAATTTCGGAAACCTTTTTTTTTTTTCTTTTAAGTTTGTCACTTTGTTTGCAACAAAAAAAAACAGTTTTCACTTCTTTCACTTGGAAACACTTGAAATCATTTTCAGATAGAAAATTCACTATGCGATACAAATACTGTATCTTTCACTGGAATTCTTTCAGATAAAACCACATAGATACGTGAATCTTTTTCTAAACACAAAAACCACGATAAAACAGAATGCAAAACCGAAGCGAAATATATTCACGCGATTAAAGATACTCTTGAGAGAGGAGCGAGTGCTTAGGTAGTCCGTTCAATGCGGCTGACTGATTCATACTAACCGATCCGGCAAACGAATTTCATCTGCTCTACCGCTATTCGAACGAAGACAGCTAAACCAACCAATACTCGGAGTGAGTATCTCAGTTGAAAGTACATCGCTGGTCGTCACCGTCAGGTGGTGGTGGTGGTGGTGAATGGTAGCTTCTCTCACAGGTTGGTGAAGCGCACCTGAGTGTTTCTCTCATTTCTTCGAGTTGATGGTGTTTTGGATGGTGGTAGGCTGCAAATAAGTGTTGCAGATACTTAAGAGGAACGATTATGAGTGCAAATTCCATTACTGATAAGGAATCGATTTGGCTGTCTTGTCAGTCCTATAAGGCTTGACTTTATTTTACCTCAGAGGGTTATTGTTTTCTTAATTGTTATGATGGCTTAATTGTTGCTGTGGACGCCTTTAAGTTTGGTTATAATGGATGCGCAGTTTTGTACTTTTCCCATGTGGTAAACAAAACGATTAACAACTCTTTTTGTTTTTTGTAACTTGTTTTTGTTTATGAGTTTGTTTTATGTTTACATAATTTTTAGTTTGCTGTTTTTAGTTCGTTACTAATAAATATTTTCGCGGGGAAATAATAACTTTGGGGAGATTTGGAATTTAAATCGGTTCGAGGTGGTTAAAGGGATTAATGAGGTTTTTATTTAATCGTGGTATTTAATCGCTTAATAATTATTTTATTATGTTATATATTTTATTGCTATGAAGTGATATTTTAAGGAACTTATATTTGTTTGTGAAAATTCCTGGGAGGAAATGCATAAAAGGATGCAATACATGTCTGCCAACGCGACAATAAATCTCGATAGATATGTGCCAACTTTGGTAGCTATAACAGCTGCATCACATTCATTCAGAGAAATGATTAAAATTAACCATTTAAATTGCTGCAAAGTTGCATGTATCTGGACATTTTGAATCCTTTCTATCAAAACATTGTTCCAGTTAGTAGAACTAAGTAGACAAAGCTAAAGATTTGACTCGGTTTTCTGTTAAGTGCCGGGAAGATGTCAGCACCAAAGATGTCAGCAAACAAAAATTAAGCAAAAACTTGATCATCTTAGATGAATCAAAATCAAAGCATTTACGTGAAAAAAACATGTCACAAAAAACGTAAAGGCGCAGTTCATGTTGGTGCTGTAAATTTAATGTTAAAACATCGAGATAATTTAATAACAAAAATTTCGTATTTCTTACTTACTTACATTAGTGGCGCTACAGCCCGGGATGAACCTGGGCCTTAACCAACATGCCTCTACAATTAGCCCGGTCCTTAGCTAACTGCCAGTTGCGTACTCCAAGTTGATTGAGGTCGGTTTCTACTTGTGCGCGCCACTTAAGGCGAGGTCTTCCTCTACTGCGTCCGACGTCTGGCTGGGAATCGAAGACTCTGTGAGCCGGAGTATTGGTGTCCATTCTTTCTACATGTCCTAGCCATCTTAAACGTCCAATGCGGAGTTTTTTGACCAGGGGTATGTCGCTGTACAGCTCGTATAGTTCGTGGTTGAATCCGTCAACGAAAACGGGACCGAAGATTTTACGAAGAATTTTTCTCTCGAATCGACCAAGGATTTCTTCATCCGCTTTTGATACGGTCCATGCTTCAGCGCCGTAAAGCAGGACTGGGATGATCAGGGTCTTATATAGGATCTCCTTAGTAGTTCAAGTGAGGGTTATACTACTGAATTGCCTTCTTAGCCCGAAGAAACAGCGGTTGGCAAGCGTAATTCTTCATTTGATTCATCTCATCAGAAATCAAACGAAGAATTACTCTTGCCAACCGCTGTTTCTTCGGGCTAAGAAGGCAATACAGTAGTAGTATTGTTGTCAGAGTTAATAGCGGAACCGAGGTAGACAAAGTCCCTTGCTACCTCAAAATTATATCTGTCAATGGTGACGTTCTGTCCAATTCGTCGGTATCGAATGTGTCGGTGAGGTCGTTTCCGACCCTGATGGTGCAGCGAGAATTCTCCATCAAACGAACACAAACGGACGAGTTTGGGCGGTATACCAAAACTAGACATGGCTCTGTATAGTTCGTCTCTATAAATGCTGTCGTATGCGGCTTTGAAATCGATAAACAGGTGGTGGGTATCGATTTGGTGTTCTTGGGTTTTTTTCCAGGATCTGCCGAAGTGTGAAAATTTGATCGATTGTGGACTTTCCTGGCATAAAACCACACTGATAAGGGCCGATCAGGTTGTTGGTAAACGGTCTCAAGCGTTCACATATTACGGCAGATAGGATCTTATAAGCGATGTTGAGTAGGCTTATGCCTCTGTAGTTGACGCAGTTCAGAGGGTCTCCTTTTTTGTGGATCGGGCAAACGATGCTGAGGTTCCATTCTTCAGGCATGCTTTCAACCGACCAGATTTGGTTGGTGGATGTTGCTTACCAAGTCATCTCCGCCAGCCTTATAAAGCTCAGCGGGAAGGCCGTCATTTCCGGCGGCCTTATTAAGCTTGAGTTTAGATATAGCTATCCTCACTTCACTATGGTCGGGTGGTTGACAGTTTTCGCTGTCGTTGCCAATATTGAATGGATCATTCTGCCTGACAGCGGAATGTTGTTCGTCATCGCCGTTTAACAGTCTGCAGAAGTAGTTCTTCCATATCCTCAGCATCGACTGTGTCTCAACTACGATATTTCCTTGTTCATCTCGACAGGATTCTGTTCGAGCCTTGTAGCCTTGGCTTTGACGTTTTACACTTTGGTAAAACTTGCGAACATCGTTCCTGGAGTGGCACCTCTCTATATCCTCGATCGCGCGCTTTTCTTGCTCTTTTTTCTTCTTTCTGAAAAGCCGGTGGTCTTCCCTTCTTCTTTGCCTATAGAGCAAAGAAATAACTTTCATTTTACGACAAACATAACGAATGAAAAATCCGATATTTGAACGAGTTTGACATAACGAATCGAGTTGCCAAGTGCGAGTATAAAAAAAATTGCCAACGAGATTCGGTAATTTAATTCGAATCGAAATACAGGGTGGGGCCCCAGTTATAGCTATCATTGAACAACATCATTGAAAATTTTCGTTTACTTCTTCCGGTTTTTTTATAAATTCATTCATTGGAGAGTTGGTGTCAAAACTTATAAATTTTAGAACCTGATTATCCAAACATATGTTAATTTTTAATTCTAGTTATCGCAGAAAATAACTTTTTTATTTTTGACTGACCATGATTTATTTTTTTGAAGTAATGTTTGTCGTTCCACCGAAATGAAACGGAATTTTCCTACGATTCCTATAAGCAGCTATGGAGGTATATCACCCATCATTCTGAAGAGGTGTTCTTCTACGCTAGCAAAACCACTGCGTTAGCTTTTCTATCCATCCTACTCATCAGGACTCTTTCCGAGTAGATGGAAAACAGCATTTGTCCAGCCTGTACCAAAAAAAGGCGAGTCTTCTTCTCTCTCCAACTACCGACCAATTGCACTTACGTCCCTTCTTTCCAAGGTCAGGGAAACGCTGATAAACCGCCAGCTTATGAAATATCTCGAAACACGAAAATTTCTCAATGACCGGCAATATGGTTTTCGCAGCAACAGGTCTACTGGTGATTTGATGTCATATCTCACCGAAAAGTGGAACCAATCAATCCATCATGGTGGCGAAAGCAAGATTGTTGCGCTTGATATTTCAAAGGCATTTGACAGGGTTTGGCATCAAGCCCTTTTGTCGAAAATGCGTGCATTTGGAATCGACGAAAAACTTCTTCTATGGATTAGACATTCTCTTTCGAAACGTTCAATTCAAGTTGTTTTGGATGGTTTCAAGTCTGTAACTCACCAAATAAATGCTGGTGTCCCCCAAGGCTCAGTTTTGTCTCCGACTCTCTTTCTCATTTTTATAAATGATCTCCTTGCTGCAACTTCTAATCCAATCCATTCCTTCGCTGATGACAGTACCCTCAGCTTCTCATATTCGTTTACAGGTCCTCGTCCCTCACCTTCGAACGTGGACTCTAAACGCCAAAATATGTTAAGCTCATTGAATTCCAACCTTGACAGCATTATCAAATGGGGTAAATCCAACAGAGTGGAATTCAATGCTTCCAAAACACAATGCTGTCTTCTGTCATTAAAGCGAAACCAAAATCTAGAGCCATTATCCATGAATGGCACTTACATCGAAGAAACCGAAAATCTTTCCAGGCTAGGTATGTGTGTTAGTAACGACTTACGTTGGAACGTCCACATATTCGAAGGCGCTAAAAACGCAGCGAAATGTCTAGGTTTCCTAAATCGATGTAAGAAATATTTCGCCACCTCTGATGTGGTCACAGTTTATAAAGCGTTAAACGCCCTAAACTCGATTTCAACGCCCACATCTGGTCAGGTGCACCAAAATCAACATTGCACCTACTAGATAGGATTCAAACACGTGCGAAAAAAACTTATAGGAGACATAAGAATAGCGAACTCCTTAGTTTCGCTCGAACACCGTCGAAACATCTCCTGCCTTACCTTGTTTTATCGCTATTTTAACAACCAATGTTCAAATGAAATAGCCAGCTGCATTCCTCCCATTCAACAATTCAACCGCAATACTCGTTACGCAATGAATGCAACTCAGTTTACCCTCAAGCCTATTTTCGGACGAACGCTGAAAGATAGAGATTCGTACATAAACCGAACAACACGAATGTGGAATGCTCTGCTAAACTCTGTTTTCCCCTTCTTTTATAACTTACAGGCATTTAAAACCAATGTGCATCGGTACCTCCTTTCTTCTTATTTCCGAATTTCCTTAACGCCCGCACTGTGCTAAAACATATAAAGGGTATACATAACCCCTTGAGTGTGCGCAAATTATAAAAAAAAGTTATTTTGTATTCCAATGAAGTTGTTCAACGACAGCTATAACTGAGCCCTAATGCTGTTCTGTTCTATTTCTATCTTCATTTCCTCAAATCACAAATGAAGACGAAAGCAATCCATTTTTAAAAACCCTCTACTGTAGCCACCCATTCACTCAAAACACAAATACATTTCACTCAGTCGATTCCACTCAACCTCTCTCCCGGTAGCAATGACTTTTACTTTGCCTCTCCACAATCTCTTTCTCACACGCTGCCTCTCAAGTCTCAACTGGCTCTCAATGAATTTCAACCATAAACACAACCTAACTCAACCTAACTGCACTAAAGTATCTGCGCATCCGAGACTGAACCTGCTACGGGGGCTCCCTACCACCTACCACGGTTGCTGGCTGGCTCTCTCCCGAGCGCCACTCTCATGGTGATTTTCATCAATGAACAGGTGAGTGCTGAGATGGTTGATGATGGTGGTGGTCGCGGCAGCAGCGACGGCGTCTACGGTCGGTGGTGGTATACGCAGACGCACCTGCTGATCGATGTTCTCACCGCTGTTTTGCAAACAAGAGCGTAAAGGTTTCGTTTTAATTGATTTCTGTCGCATAACGGAGAGCGAGATACTTTTATTAATCTTTCAGTTTCTTTTCGATTTCCTTCTTTTGTGTTGTTACCCAACGAGGGATTCATCTGTAACTTCTATTTATTGACTGCGATACCGCTATGGTATGGTATGCCTTGGTATTTAATTAAAGCCCAGTCAGGGCACAATTCACTAGAAGCTGCAACCTAGGTGGTTCTGTCTGTTTGGTTTTTGCCATGCGACGCTATTAAGTACAACTCACGCCTACAAAAGTTGATTAGAACGTTACGTTGCACTAACCATACACGAAGGCACGCTCGTTGGAGAGGGTGATTTATTGCCTTCTTCCAGCTAGCTCGCGGAATGGCTTGTCTTCTTCTGGGGAACTCGGGCTCATTTGCGCTCCTCGTGTGAATCCGTGCGGCAAAATGCCGCCGCGCGGTAGTTTAGAAGATACCGCTGCGCGCGCACTTGTGGCACTTTACCGCGCCGCTGATTTATTAATAATGAAATGAAATGAAAAGAGAAAAGTATAGGGAATACTGTTGCAATTGGAGGAATGATGGAAGATGAGGAAAAAAGCACCGCACTTCGCATAGCAATGATATCTTTAGCTCAGAATTTAATTGGTGATACGCATGTTTTGATGTAGATTCATGGATGCGGCTGGAAGTGAAGCGGTAGTGCATGCAAATGGTAGAGGTTGCCATGTGAAGGTTTAATTTATTTTTTTTCGTAATAACATAAATTCCGCTTTTGGTTCGACTATATGGGGTAAACAATGCGAATGGTAATTATATGCAAAGTAAATAAATCCAAACGCAATATTTGCAATCCAAATGATGTTTCATTGAAGTAACAGATGCGGTCAACGAATCAATGTTAATCAGATGGGAATGTTGTGCAAACATGGGGTTTTCGTAATGGTACGGTGTGTATGCAAATGTTGGGTTGTCCTTAAAATGCTTAACTAATGAACACTAATTGATCTACATAAGATGTCAATAGTGAAGGTGCGCCTCTAATTATTTGAATAATTTCTGATGGCCGCGTGCTTAACAGCGGGGCAAAGATTGCTGATTTTTTGTATTATATGAGACGTTCTTGTAGATAAAGTTAATTTTAGTTGGTTCAGATAGATAAAAGGCCAATCGAGGTTTCACATTCAAGCATGATCTAAAAGAAGTCATTACGTTCACCCATATTCAAGGACAGCTACCAAATGTAGAACTGCCTTGGTTGAGATTGCTGTTTTTTGCCAGTTTTTTGCCAGTTCCTAAATAAAGAGAGTTTGTGATAGAAATGTTATGGAGACAACTGCTACTTTAGTACTACTTTCGATTACAAAAAAAGGAGACCCTCTGAACTGCGCCAACTACAGAGGCATAAGTCTCCTCTACATCGCCTACAACATCGCCTATCTGCCGTAATATGTGTGGTTTTAGGCCAGGAAAGTCCACAACCGATCAAATTTACACACTTCGGCAGATCCTGGAAAAACCCAAGAAGTCCAAATCGATACCGACCACCTATTTATCGATTTCAAAGCCGCATACCACAGCATTTATAGACACGAACTATACAGAGTCATGTCTAGTTTTGGTATACCGCCCAAACTAGTCCATTTGACGGAAACGACCTCACCGACACATTCGATACCAAAAAAGGATTTAGGCAAGGCGATGCAATCTCGTCTGTCTGTGCAGGATGACGATGGAGAATTCTGGCTGCTCCATCAGGGTCGGAAACGACCTCTTCGACACATTCGATACCAAAAAAGGTTTAAGGCATCGCCTTGACGCTTTAATTTGATTCTTGAGAGCATTGTGCAAAACTCCCGAGCCAACACCAGAGGCACAATTTTCCAAAAATCGGTGCAACTACTAGCATACGCCGACGATATTAACATCATTGGTAGGACTCAACGTGATGTCATAGCCACGTTTGCTAGTATAGAGAAGGAAGCGGCAAAAATGGGTTTAGCAGTAAATGAGGGTAACACTAAGTATATGCTGTCAACACGAAAGGACACACAACATCGACGAATTGGACAGAACGTCACCATTGACAGATATAACTTTGAGGTAGTACGGGACTTTGTCTACCTCTGCTCCGATATTAACTCTGACAACAACATCTCGTCAGAAATCAAACGAAGAATTACTCTTGCCAACCGCTGTTTCTTCAGGCTAAGAAGGCAATTTAGTAGTAAAGCCCTCACTCGAACTACTAAGGGATCCTATATCAGACCCTGGTTATCCCTGTCCTGCTCTACGGCACTGAAGCATGGACCGTATCAAAAGCGGATAAAGAAATACTTGGTCGATTCGAGAGAAAAATTCTTCGAAAAATCTTCGGTCCCGTTTGTCTTGACTATTGAGACGAAGATTCAACCAAGAAATATTCGAGCTGTACAGCGACATGCACCTAGTCAAAAAAAAATCCGCAGTGGACGTTAAAGATGGCTACCACAGAACGAATGGACATCAATACTGCGGCTCGCAGAATCTTCGATATCCAGCCAGAAGTCAGACGCAGTAGAGGAAGACCTCGCCTTAAATGGCGCTCACAAGCATAAACCGACCTCAACCAAATTTGAGTGCGCAACTTTAGGCGGTTAGCTAAGGACCGGGCTAATTGGAGAGGCATGTTGGTTGAGGCCCAGGTTCATTCCGGACTGTAGCGCCACTTAAGTAAGTAAGTAAGTACTTTGGGTTATAGTACCCAAGACAGGTTAACACAGAAATGATGGTCCAAAGCAACTTACACCGCACCTTTAATGTTTGTACACTTGCTCTGGACAGAAAAGGTGCAGGCGAATAACAACCGAAGGCTTTAAGCTTGCTACAAAGCAGAAATTACTGCCAGCCGTCCTGGAAATTGGAATTGGACGGGTTGGGTAAAAGTACCAACCCTTTATATCGTCCCAAATTCTACAGACAATCGCCCAGAAATGAACCTCATCGCAGAAGATGATTTTTCGATGAAATTTAGGGACAGTTTCCAACTGCTCCGGAGCCTATTCAGCAAACAAACGTCGTTGTACAAGGTGGCGCAAAAATAGCCTTCCGATGTTTTTTGTCTGTAATTTAAAGAAAAAATGAAAAACTTTGATTCTTCTTGTGGATTATTTTTATTTGGTCTTTTAATTTTTTTTAGATCAAGTCGAGAATATGATGTCATGTAAATGGCCGCCGCCACAGTTGATTGTCATTTGAGCCCTTTTTATGGCATTTTGCATCACTTTGGCCAAAACTTCCTGCGACAGGTCCTCACATTCTTGACGGATATTGTCTTTAAGAGCTGCAAGAGTCTGAGGCTTGTTGATATAAACCCGCGACTTCAAAAGCCCCACAAAAAGAAGTCTGGAGCGGTCAAATCAGGCGATCTTGCTGGCCAGTGCAAATCGCCAAAACGGCAGATTAGGCGCCCGGGAAATGCATCCTTTAGCATATCGGTTGTGGCACGTGCAGTGTGTGCCGTTGCACCGTCCTGTTGGAACCACATGTTTTCCAATCCCAATTCATCAAGTTGCGGCAAAAAGAGCTCGTTGATCATTGCTCTGTAGCGCTCACCATTCACAGTAACCGTTTGGCCCGCGACGTCTTCGAAGAAAAAAGGTCCGATGACTCCTCCAGCGAAAACAGCACACCATACAGTGACTTTGAGCGGGTGTAATGGCTCTTCGTGGGTTACACGCGGATTTTCAGTGCCCCAGAAGCATAAATTTTGCTTATTTACGTACCCGCTAAGATGGAAATGGGCCTCATCACTCATGATTATTTTTGATGAAAAATCATCTTCCACTTGGTGGTGATTAAGGATGGCTTGAGCGTATGTTTGACGCGATTGGCGGTCAGAAGCTAACAGCTAATGCTCCGTCTGGACTTTGTACGGAAACAACTTCAAATCTTGTACCAAAATTCGCTGTAAAGACCGTCGACTGATACCCATTTGCGTGGCACGTCGTCTGGTCGATGTCGACGGTGCTTCCGTGACATCTTCGGCTACAGCAGCAATATTCTCTGCAGAACGGCTACTCCGGGGTCTGCCACGCCTGGCAGCATCTCGTGTTGTGCCAGTCTCTTCGAGGCGAGCGGCTAAACGTCGCAGTGTTTCACCAGTAGGCGTAGGACGGCTAGGAAATCTGCGATGAAATTCACGTTGTGCCAAAGTCACCGACCGATTATGCTCAAATAAATAGTCACCAATATTCCGCGTTCTGGAGCAGTGTAGCGTAACATTGTTTATTAACGTGTATTTCGCATGTGTTTACTACACAAATGTCAAAACAGAACTGACATTAGGGGTCAATCGCAAAATTTATAGCATTTTCTGATAGGAGGATTACTTTTGCGCTTTTTTTTTTGTTGCAAAACATAACCTACGCAACACCACGTCAAGGCCCGAATAGAATCCTGTTGAGATGAATAGGGAAAAATTGTAGTTGAGTCACAGTCAATGCGGAGAATATGAAAGAACCAATTCTGCAGATTAATAAACGGCGATGACGAACTATAAACCCTTGTAAGACTGAATGACTTATTTACTTAATCTTAAGTGGCGCTACAGTCCGGGATGAACCTAGGCCTCAACCAACATGCCTCTCCAATTAGCCCGGGCCTTAGCTAACTGCCTCCAGTTGCGCACTCCAAGTTGGTTGAGGTCGGATTCTACTTTTGCGCGCCACCTTATGCGACCAGATTTGGCTTATGAGTTGGTGGATTGGTGGATGTTGCTTACCAAGTCATCTCCGTCAGCTTTATAAAGCTCAGCGGGAAGGCCGTAATTTTCGGCGGCCTTATTAAGCTTGAGTTTAGATATTGCTTTCCTCACTTCACTTAGGTCGGGTGGTTGGCAATTTTCGCTGTCATTGCCAATATTAAATGGTTCGATCTGCCTGACAGCGGAATGTTGTTCATCATCGCCGTTTAACAGTCTGCAGAAGTGGTTCTTCCATATCCTCAGCATCGACTGTGTCTCAACTACGATATTTCCTTGTTCATCTCGACAGGATTCTGTTCGAGCCTAGTATCCTTGGCTTTGACGTTTTACACTTTGGTTAAACTTGTGAACATCGTTCCTGGAGTGGCACCTATCGATCCTGGCACCTTCTTGCTCATTTTTCTTCTTTTTGAAAAGCCGGTATTCTTCTTTTTTTGCCTATAGAGCTCTATGGCAGCTATCATCTTCAACTGCAGGTTAGACTTGTAAGCCACGTTCTTGGCTGCGAGCATCTGACAGCATTCTTCACCAAACTAAGGATTTCTTTTTGGTTGGCGTGAGAAACCTAGTATAAGAGTTGGTGGTATGGTGTTAATCGAGAAGTTAAGGTATACGCGCTCTGCAAATGACTTGGCGGTCTCTTGCGATTGCAGTCGTTTGACATTAAATTTTGTACAGAAGTGGTAGTGGTGGATATCCGATTTCTTACTTTGGCCGCTGCAAGATACTGGTCAAAGTCAATGTTATCCCCTTGGAATTTTCCAAAACTGATTTATCCAAAATACTAGATGCGTGCTTCTTGCCTGTCGCAATGGAATCAATTTTACTGACCATTTGTTGATCGCAAATAAGGCTTATGTTTGCGAATTAGTCGAGATATTATGGGATCAGTTATATCTTCTGCAAAGGTGTGCGCGGTCTTTTCCATTTACTTACTTACTTACTTACTTAAGTAGCGCTGCAGTCCGGGATGAACCTGGGCCTCAACCAACATGCCTCTCCAATTAGCCCTGTCCTTAGCTAACTGCCTCCAGTTGCGCACTCCAAGCTTTGAAATCGATAAATAGGTGGTGGGTATCGATTTGGGTTTTTTCCAGGTTCTGCCGAAGTATGAAAATTTGATCGATTGTGGACTTTCCTGGCCTTAAACCACACTGGTAAGGGCCGATCAGGTTGTTGGTAAACGGTTTCAGGCGTTCACATATTACGGCAGATAGGATCTTGTAGGCGTATCGACATACGATGCGCTCTTATAGTTTCGTACCCGAATACTGTCACAATTCGATGGGGAAAAGGCCGTACACGAACTCATTGGCAACATCTGAAGAATGGAAGCAACGTTTGGCTAATCAAAAAAAGCGGTCCCTCTGGGTTAAGCCAACTACATAAACATAAGTCTCCTCAACATGGTCTGTCAGATCCCACCTTCCGTAATGTGTAAGCTCCTTAAACCGTTCACCAACTACCGCTCCAGTGTGATTTTAAGGCAGTAAAGTCCACAACTGATGAAATCTTCACACTTCGGCAGATGCTGGAACAAAATGTATGAAGTTCAAATCGTTACCCAACACCTTTTCGTCGATTTTCAAACCGTATATAGATGAAGTATTCAGAGCCATGTCTAGTTTGGCTACACCAACCTTGATACTAATTAATTCAATGCTTCATGGAAATATAAGACTTCTTGCCTAAGTCTGGCACTTATAACAAATCCGATTCCGAATAGTCGCTGTTTCTGCTCACTATAACACGGTCTATAGTAGATGTCACAGTTTTTCATCCTCTTTTTGCCCGGCCCATCCCATCGTATTTCCTGGATGGCAGTAATGTCTGCTTTGTAGCAGTTCAGGGCTTCCGCTTGTTGTTCGTCTGCACCTCTCCTGTTTAATGTTCTCACATTACAGGTGAACAATAAAATCAGTCCTTAGATACTTTGTCAGGGGACTCAGTGGCGCGATGGTTAGTGCGATGAACTGCCGTGAAGAAGGTCTGGGTTCGATTCCCAGTCGTAGGAACACCAAAATGATTTCTCACTGGCCCTCCTCTCGTGATGATCTGACAAATCATCCGAGTAGTATCAACTGTCAAGAATAGCTTTTCTCAACTTAGTCGTTTAGACTCGGCTTGAAACAGGAGTTCCCGCTATCGTGCAAGAAGTACACATGCACACATGAATGGTTGCGAGAAAGCTAGGCCCTGCGGGTACTAACGAGCCTTTTGCGTCAAAAATTTGTATTTGTAGATACTTTGTCACGACAGAAAGATGTTTACAAGTTTAGTGAATGAAAACCAATACTCCGGCTCGCAGAATCTTCGATTCACAGCCAGACGTTGGACGCACTAAGGGAAGACCACCTTAAGTGGCGCAGACGAGTAGGAAAATCAACCCACTTGAAGTGTCCACTGGAGGCAGTTAGTTAGGGACCGAGTAACATCGGGAGGAATGTTGGCTGAAGACTAGGTTCATTCCGGAAAGTAAATATTTCTGCAAGATCTAAGCCATGTGTGCAGGATTAGTTGCTCATCTTTCGAGTCGGAAGTTTTGAACTAAATTGTCCTGGAAGCATATACAAATACAACATAACGCCTAAAGTTGTAGATATAGCTGAAGTGCTGCTGTTCATTCCGGGTACTAAAAAGTATTCAGGTAAAGTGTTGTTTTCTTTCAATTAGAAAATCTACAAATAACTCCTCTCACCCTATCATTAAGTTTAGAACTGACTTACATCATCCAACAAGTCAAACATCCACATCATTCATTTATACTTCTGATCAAATCCAGCCTCATCCAGATACTGCGCTTCCCTTCCATTAAATGCACCATTCGGCTGGCTGTGAAAATAGTTTCCTTTGACGAGGTCACAAACCGATGAATTGCCATGTTTTGTGTCCCATCCCAGCTAACTGCCTCCTCTCAACAATAGACTTTCAAATGATAATCTGCGGGCAGCTTAAAGCCTGCACAAACATCTGCAACTAAGCACTCATCATTTGGGTCGGCAGGGAACTCTTTCCGGACAACAGCACATTGCATCTCTCTAATAATAATTAAATGCATTAGAGACAAAGAAACAACACAAGATGAGCATGAGATGAGATTTCCTCCAGCCGCAGCCGCAGCCGCTCAATTCATATCTCAGACACTTTATCATCTCAATCAAAGCGGAGTTCTTCACCTTTTCCATTCATCAAATACCCACCAAAAGACAAAGAGCGCATATGCACAAAGATCATCGCACAAAAGTGTTGCGCGGATTGCATTGCATTTTAGCCGCACAATTAACGTTCTAGGAAGTCGATGCCAATTGTATCTCTGCCTAGGTATGGGTAGGGTATCTGTCGTTGTTGTTCTGTTCCTTTTCCTTTTCGTTTGTGTGGCGCATAACTTATATTTATCTAACAATTATATGTTACTTTCATCCATAGACGTATCTAATAGAAAACGAACCAACCAAACTCCAAAACGAGTGATACAGGTTTCCGCCTTAAGAAGTTGCCAGAGCTGCAGGAGGAGCAGTTTGGCGGTTCTTCTTCGAGATGGATGTACTGCTACGCTTACATCATTTAGCAGCACGATATTAACGTTCCTCCGATGTGGCATCATCATGCATCAGCGAAATGGCACTGCACTTCTTGCTTCACTACTTCCTCATGCGAGTGTGTGTCGGTGTCAGTCTCGAGCCATGGAGGCCGGAGGAGGTGGCGGTGGGCCAGCCCGAAGAACATTCTTAAAGTGAGCGAATAATGATGGGCTATCAACGACTTTGGTAATTTTTATCTATTTAGAGAAAGTACAGTGATTTGGAGTTTGGAGTTTGATGGAATCGGACCACGAAGCGATGCGCCGTTCGCGCACACAAGGATTATATGCGAGGAGAGGTTGTCATTAGTTGGGTAGCTGGACGTTGTACACACGATGTGGTTAAAACGGATTAGAGTGTTAACCTGAGTGTAATTGGGAGTTTAAAGGTTGTAGCAATTGGATTGGATAGGTTTTGCTTGGTGGGTCTTTTTGTCGACTTGGTGTGATTAAAATGGGGAGAGCTGTGGGTATGTAGCTGTTTTTTTTTTTGGGGAATTTTAACGATTTAACGGTTCTATAGAAGCGGAATGAAGGTGAAATTCCGTACGATAATGGCGGAGCAATGGACAAGGAAAATGTTTCTTAGTAGTGGTTGGAGTTCATTTGCCCTATTATCTAGGGTATGTATTCAATTCAATGACATTTTTCACATGGAAGGTGACAACTTAACACATACGGATGTTTTAGCGCATAAGATACCAGTGAAAACAGACCAAGGACCAATAAATCAAAAGCAGTACCCATTGCCGCAAATCGCCAGGGACGAAATAAGCTCTCAAGTGAAAAAGATGCTTGACGATGGTGTTATTTCACCCAGTAAATCGCCTTGGAACTCCCAACTTTTGGTCGTCCCACCAGGTACAGACGGACAAAAGACGTGTCGGTAAAAGATGTTTTTCCTCTGCCGAGAATAGAAGATATTCTTGACCAGCTATCGTTAACGATCTGTATCAGAATAGGCTACACCCCTTCATACTTGATACTGAAAACATTACCGATGTACTTAAGAACATGGCGTCAAAGACAAAACCGATATTCGGAGACCTGTTCGTACTGCATCAAGCAGCCAAAATATCCGTATTCCCGACGGGAGGGAGTTTCTTAATCAATATTACACTCCCCTTGCCGGACCCATTGCGGTATGACATTCACCAGGTGTACCCCATTCCGAATCGTATGAACGAAGGGTGGGATCTAGTAATCGATGTTAACCAGTATATAACGGAATCAGTAACTCACGATTCCTTTATCAGGATCAACTCATTGTCTTGTGGAACTACTGCAACATGCTGCGACTTCTACCTCATCCTGCAAATACATCGCAGTGCCAGCAAATAGGGGAATCCTTCTTAGTATGACCTCACTCAATCAATGGTTTTTCAGTTTCAAAACCCAATTGGTATGGAACCTCAATTGCAACGGGGATTATTCTACTGCCACACTACATGGCTCAGGAATTATAAAAATGACACAGCCTTGTGAGGCTACCACCAAGGAGATGAAGTTGGTGTATAAGCGAATTTCCACCATCTCGACGGAATATAAACAACCTGAGGTAAATCATGCTGGGCTGGTAGAGAGCCTGAAAATAAGTCCAAGGAAGATCGAGGTGAAAGAACCCGTAAAATCGATAACTATCAAAGTTGGCAGTCACAAAAACATCGCCAGTGACATAATGGAAGGGAAAAGGACCCTGACCGATATTAAAGCAAACTGGGACAGGATCGAAGGAGAGAGAAAAGTTACCGACTATGAGTGGGAGTTCTCGCTTCACCGTTACTCCATCGCATCCCTTACTACGGTTGGAACAGTAGCCCTCATAGTACTTGTGACCATACGATTTCTCCGTTCCAAGAGAAATAATCAACCCATACTTCCGCTAATGCCCACCATCAGTTGCAGCCCTGTCGAACGGATTCAGCTACAGGAAGTACGTTCCAAAAGACGAGCACCAAACAATCTGTCTGATTGGAAGCAAGAAACGCGTCGGTTGTTTTAATCAAGAACGGAAACGGTAACTTAGGGATTAGTAAAGAATCGGTGAAGAGGATTGAACAGGTTTTTACTTTTCCAGTGTACTGTGATGGCGCTTAAAATGTTAACAATTTCTTAAATTTTGAGGTACCCCCAGTCAATAAGTCTGGAGTCTTTAGACTGTGATATGTGTTCTGTGATCTGGAGCCTGTTATTGATAATGGAGCCCAAACTATTTGCCGATTTAACTGAGATTTCGGGTATGTGTGGTTCTACAGAGGGGTTTTTGGAAATAGATTTCTAGGACTAAAATTGAATTTACCCGCCATATATCGGATCTAAGAATTTCTAGACGTGAGTAAGAATGCTTCGTAGTAGGTTTTTTTTTAACTCAGCTTGCTGTTAATTTTGCAGCCAGTTCCAAATTGCAAGATTGCGGCCAGTCTCCTCCTTTACTTGAGAGCGTACTCGTACAGTCGCAAGAGTATTATTTAATCTTTACATTCACAAATCAAATGGTCCAGATGGTATCTTTCCCATAATTCTGAAGAGGTGTTCTTCAACGCTGGAAAAAACCACTGCGTTAGCTTTTCCATCTGTCAGGACTCTTCCCGAGTAGATGGAAAACACCATTTTTCCAGCCCGACCTTGAAAGGGTGAATCTTCTTCACTCTCCAATTACCGGAAACCCTGATATACCGTCTTACTTACTTAAGTGGCGCTACAGTCCGGGATGAACCTGGGCCTCAACCAACATGCCTCCAGTTGCGCACTCCAAGTTGGTTGAGGTCGGTTTCTACTTGTCCGCGCCACTTAAGGCGAGATCTTCCTCTGCTGCGTCCGACGTCTGGCTGGGAATCGAAGACTCTGCGAACCGGAGTAGTGGTGTCCATTCGTTCTACATGTCCTAGCCATCTTAAACGTCCAATGCGGAGTTTTTTTGACTAGGGGTTTGTCGCTGTACAACTCGTATAGTTCGTCTCCATAGCCCGTCAACGCAAACAGGACCAAAGATTTTTCGAAGAATTTTCCTCTCAAATCGACCAAGGATTTCTCCATCCGCTTTTGATACGGTCCATGCTTCAGCGCCGTAGAGCAGGACTGGGATAATCAGGGTCTTGTATAGGATCTCCTTAGTAGTTCGAGTGAGGGCTTTACTACTAAATTGCCTTCTTAGCCCGAAGAAACAGCGATTGGCAAGAGTAATTCTTCGTTTGATTTCTGACGAGATGTTGTTGTCAGAGTTAATAGCGGAGCCGAGGTAGACAAAGTCCCGCACTACCTCAAAGTTATATCTGTCAATGATGACGTTCTGTCCAATTCGTCGATGTTGTGAGTCCTTTCGTGTTGACAGCATATACTTAGTCTTACCCTCATTTACTGCTAAACCCATTTTCGCCGCTTCCTTCTCTGTACTAGCAAACGTGGCTATGACATCACGTTGAGTCCTACCAATGATGTCAATATCGTCGGCGTATGCTAGTAGTTGCACCGATTTTTGGAAAATTGTGGCTCAGGTGTTCGCTCGGGAGTTTTGCACAAACCTCTCAAGAATCGAATTGAAAAAGTCACATGACAGAGCATCGCCATGCCTAAATCCTTTTTTGGTATCGAATGTGTCGGTAAGGTCGTTTCCGACCCTGATGGAGCAGCGAGAATTCTCTATCTACACAAACGGACGAGTTTGGGCGGTTTACCAAAACTAGACATGGCTCTGTACAGTTCGTCTCTATAAATGCTGTCATATGCGGCTTTGAAATCGATGAATAGGTGGTGGGTATCGATATGGACTTCTTGAGTTTTTTCCAGGACCTGCCGAAGTGTGAAAATTTGATCGGTTGTGGACTTTCCTGGCCTAAAACCACACTGATAAGGGCCAATCAGGTTGTTGGTAAACGGTTTCAGGCGATCACATATTACGGCAGATAGGATCTTGTAGACGATGTTGAGCAGACTTATGCCTCTGTAGTTGGCGCAGTTCAGAGGGTCTCCTTTTTTGTGGATCGGGCAAACGATGCTGGGAGTCCATTCTTCAGGCATGCTTCATCCGACCAGATTTGGCTTATGAGTTGGTGTTGGATGTTGTTTACCAAGTCATGTCCGCCAGCTTTATAAACCACAGCGGGAAGGCCGACATTTCCGTCGGCCTTATTTAGCTTGAGTTTGGATATTGCTATCCTCACTTCACTTAGGTCGGGTGGTTGGCATTTTCGCTGTCGTTGCCAATATTAAATGGTTCGTTCTGCCTGACAGCGGAATGTGGTTCGTCATCGCCGTTTAACAGTCTGCAGAAGTGGTTCTTCCATATCCTCAACATCGACTTTGTATCAACTCCGATATTTCCTTGTTCATCTCGACAGGATTCTGTTCGAGCCTTGTATCTTTGGCTTTGACGTTTTACACTTTGGTAAAACTTGCGAACATCATTCCTGCGATCGCGCGCTTTTCTTGCGCTTTTCCCTTCTTTCTGAAAAGCCGATGTTCTTCCCTTCTTCTTTGCCTATAGAGCTCAATGGCAGCTCTCGTCTTCACCTACAGCTTAGCCTTGTAAGGCCTCGTTCTTGGCTGCGAGCATCTGTCGGCATTCCTCATCAAACCAGGGGTTTCTTGCTGGTGGCCGCGAGAACCCTAGCACAATGCCAACTAGCCATTAGATCAGCCGCAACTGAGGCTGATCTAATGGCTAGTTGGCATTGTTCTTCGACATTATATGCTGGTGGTGTGTTGTCAATCGAGAGGTTAAGGGAGGTTAAGAGGCGGTCTCTGACAATTGCAGTCTTTCGACATTAAATTTTTTCGCAGTATTTCTGGTTTCTTGTAGCGTGGTGGATATCCTAATCCATATCTTGACTACAAGGTAGTGGTCGGAGTCGATGTTAGCCCCTCGGAATGTTCGGATATCCAAAATACTGGATGCGTGCCTCTTGTCTATCGCAATGTGATCAATTTGGTTGACTGTTCGTTGATCTGGGGACCGCCATGTCCCCTTATGGATATCGAGGTAAGGAAACCATGTGCTGGCTATAGTAGCATTTCGTTCCGTAGCGAAGTCAATTAGACTAAGTCCGTTACCAGATTTCTTGTCGTGTAGGCTATATTTTCCGACAGTACTGCTAAAGATGTCTTCTCTTCCTACCTTTGCGTTAAAATCTCCCAGCACGATTTTAACATCGTACTTTGGTAGTCGCTCATAGGTTTTGTCGAGGAGCTCGTAGGAGCAATCCTTAGTTGTATCATCTTTTTCCTCCGTCGGTCCGTGACCGCATATAAGGCTTATGTTGGCGAGTTTGGCCTTAATGCGGATTGTTACAATGCGTTCGCTACTGTCTTGAAAACATAAGACTTCTTGCCGAAGTCTGGCACTTTTAACATATCCACATCCGAAAAGTCGCTGTTTCTGCTCACTATAACACGGTCCATAGTAGATGTCACAGTTTTTCATCCTCTTTTTGCCCGGCCCATCCCATCGTATTTCTTGGATGGCTGTCATGTCTGCTTTGTAGCAGTTTAGGGCTTCCGCTAGTTGTTCGCCTGCACCTCTCCTGTTTAATGTTCTCACATTCCAGGTGCAGATACGAACGTTGTTGTCCTTTTTTCGTTTAGCATGGTCGTCAACAATAATATCAGTCGTTTCCGAGGCTATTGGGTAAAGCACAACCCCCAACCTAGAGGGCCAGGACCTTTTTTGACCCTAGGACAGCGGGCCGGAAAAATACCGATGTCAGTAGCCCATTTTGGAATATGAGCGCTGCCGTTGACCCATTGAGGGCTCCGCCGCCACCAACTCTTTTCCAATACCCTGGCTCAGTATTGGAAATCTCTATAGACCTGGGGTTCAAATATGTCGAAGCAGCTCATATAGGGATTACACTGCCAGTTCGATCAAACTGGAGCTGTAGGCGCCACCGTTGACTCCATTTAGGGAATTCGTCCGCTGCCGCCTGAGAGTGAGTGCCTTAGTGAGAGGACACTCTTCCCCCCAAGCAGGCACCTTAAGGTATTATCTGCAGTCACAAAGAGCTCAGTGCTTGGAACACAAAACAAAGGAAAACAAAGATTGTACTTCATCAAGTATATAGGACGGAACTACCACTCGGCAATCACAAAGAACATTTGAAGTAGCAGTTCAAAAATGAATGTCAGGCATACAAATCACTGGCCACATGAAATAAATCTCAGAAGCTTTGGCAAGAAAGTAATCAAAAAATTACTACGCTATGAGAGAAAACTTTGCTGTCTAAATTGGTGGAAAGGGGATATTTATAGAGACTGTGCTGATGAAGCGCTCCACGGAAATAGACCAAAAATTATTCTGCAATGGTCCCACATTTTGTAAGCTGATTTGAATAATTGGAGCTGATCTACATTACAAGAGAAGGCCGTCTCTAAACAAGGTATGTTGCAGTTTCTAGATAAGTTCGTCAATGAGCTTTTGCTTCTAAATTCTGTCAAACAAACCAAAACAACAATATACTAAAAAAAATCGCTCAAATCGATCAAAGATCTTGGGAATGCCTTCGTTGCCGTGCCTGAAAATATAAGATATGATAAGCCTGTGTGAAAGTGATTGCGGAACCAATCTATGCGAAAGGTACTAGGCCTAGGCACCAAGTAGTCGACATCGTGAGGTGCGAAAAGTCAAATTTGTAAAGACTAGCTAGGTGAAGTGAAGAATTTCGCCAGTCATCTTCCATCCCTTTAAAATGCCCCATTGAAAAGTTAAATTTAAATAGTTTCGAATCTGCTACTCAACTGGTGTTCTCCAGGGCTTTGAATCTCTTTGTTTTTTGCTTTCTAAATATATATCGATATCAGGCTTTAACGGCCCATAGAAATTCCTAATGCAACGCCAAGTCTTGAAAGTTTGTCACACTTTCGCAAGAAGTTGGTTAGTGAAAAACGATTTGGTTCTGTAGCTTTTGGGTTTGATCCAGAGCTTGGTAATTCAACTCACTTACTACTGGGCCCATAAAAAACAAAATTTCCCTTCATTGACATTTTCATCCCCAATGAGGCTCTACATTTGCTTGATGTTGGTTCGCATACTTTAGTCCTACATTTGACTTTCAATATGCAACCACAACATAGACATCCTGAAACCAACTTAATCTAGCAAAAACAAAACCCTATCCATTTGCAAGAAAGACATCTTTGCGGAGGTGGTACACACCTCCCAAAGTGTTACTTCCCCATACATGTATCCGCTACACCAATCCATGTGCATTTCTCTATCTCCTAGACAATTTTTACCTCTATCTCCGACTCCGCACAAAGGAATCATTAAAAAGCATTTGCCGATGCATTTGTGATCGGGCATGCCATTTGTATGACACAATCCATGATCGGTGATCTCAACCCATCAATCCAAAACCAGATCATCAACCTGTCATTGCATCTAAATCAACTTTCATTTACCCAACAGCAAAAAGACCCAACCGCACACATATATGGGAATCCTTCACAGCTTCCTCGATGGCGATCGCATCACCACCTAACCACCTCACGTTGCATAACATCTCACGATCCGTACAATTGATCACGTCAAAACCATTGGCACATTCATTGCACAATCATAATAACAGAAGCTGCCGCCGCATTTCTACAGTTCCTTCCGCGATCCAAACGGTTCGCCTCCATGAGATGCCCGACGTACCATTCCTTCCTGAATCAGAGAAAACCGCTGCGCTGCTTCGGCTGCCCCCATCGGACTACTCTCCACACATCATGTTTGATGGCAAATGGGCCATCAAAGTTGGCATCGTGTGAGAAAGAGGCTTCGCTGCGTAATTGATTTTACCTTTGTCTGGACGTTTAGAACGGTCCGGCCATCGCGGCGGCAGCTCCCGTATTACCCTAAGGATTCGCATTAAATCACACGATTATCTGGGTAAAGTTCAGCGGCGGCAGAGCCGAAATGACTTTCTAATCACGGTAGAGATTTGCATGGCAACTTGGCCAACCGCGATTCAAAGTCAAAGATCTATGAAGGCCTACTTAGGGAGAGAGAGAGATGATTAATGGTAATTTGGATGCGAGTGGATAGTCCAAAGTGTTTCTTTATAAGATTACTCCACAGAGCCGGCGTTAAGAGGAAGAGGGAAACATTTATCTTCCTCCCAAGTGCAGACGATGGGAATTTACCAAAGACCTGCGCTGTGTGTGCATTATGGCGTAGAGCTTGATTGGTAGTAAAAACCAGTCAAAGTGATGCACTCCGGTTGGTGTTGGTGGTGGTGGTCTTCGACGGCGTAAATTTTCAGGAAAATTATCCGGAAGAGCCGCATGTGTGAGCGGCCGACTTATGAGGAAAAATATTAAAATTGATTGAAATAGGAAAAGAATTGCGATGGATGGGCATGGACATGCGTACGTTGTATCTGTGGGATGTGAAAGTGGCCACATATTGTCAATAATTGGTAAGGAGAGGCCCAAAGGCTTGACGAAATAAATTTTTAGAGCAGGTTAGAGGTTATGAGAAAAATGGTCCAGAGAGTCATGGAAATAGGTTGACCTCCCAGGGAGTTATGGGATGAGAGGAGGTTGCGAGCAGCTTGTGTGGGCGGAAGCAGTCAAGGGGGATTTTAGGTGCAGTCTTAGTTTCTTAGAGGATTTGTACTCCAAAATGAGAAAATATTGAATGTGGTTTCTGAATAAAGAGAAGGGCTAATCGGAGTCAATTTATACGGATCTTGAGGTTGGTAAAAGCAGATCATATCATCAAGTCATCAGCCAAAAGGATATTCTATCATCAGATCGACAGATCAAATTTTGCCACAAAACCATATTCAAGTTGTTTCACAATATGTTGTATCTACTTCTAGGTATCTGTATGGTGCAGTAGCTAAGGCGTTGAATTACTGGCCCAATATTTTTTTGGCCAAATCCTTTTAGTAGCACCTCAAGTTGTGTTTTTAAAAGTAAGACAATCATCACTAAAATTAATATTACGGCAACGCAACTATTACATCGACCACACAAATGTCTAGAAGAGCTTTGTTCTAGGTCAAGTAGGTTAGGTTAGGTTGGTGGGTTGATGAGGCAGACGGTGTGTGTCTTCCCTCATCGCACTCAGGTCAATATAGACCCATTGTGATGCCCGTTGGTGGTCCACTTGTGTGGTTGGTTCATTCATTGTCCCGTTACTGTCCATTGTTGTTAGCCTCTTTCCAGCCATCCAGATGTTGTTGCAAACCTGAAAAGATTAGGGAGAGGGATTTCGGATAGATCCGTGAGGTCATAGAAAAGTATTTTCCTAAGGTTCTCATTCTTAATTGGCTGAGGCCTGGGCAGTGGCACAGAAAGTGGAGGGTATCCTCGTGTATTTCTTCATCACCGCAGCCTCTACAGAGGTCATCATCTATGAGATGCATTTTCAGTTTGTGGCTTTTTAGTAAGTTGTGTCCAGTAAGAATCCCAACTACAGTCGAGACAGATTTCCGGTTTCTACGAAGTAGTTTATGGGTTCTGGCTTTGTCATACTCAGGCCACATCCTTTTGGAAGTTTCACAGGTGGGAAGGGAGTTCCACCCAGTCACATAGTGGTGGTTTGACAGATTGGTCTGCTTGGTCAATGCTGGAGGCAGATCCTTTTCTCGCCAGTTCGTCAGCAATTTCATTACCCTGTATGCCTCTGTTTCCCGGGACCCAGCTGAGCTTAACATTATGTTGGATGCCAAGAACCTTAAGCTCTTCACGACAACGTTTCACAAGCCGAGATTTTATTTCGACAGCAGAGATAGCTTTTATTGCAGCCTGACTTTCAATAAAGATGGTGATATCATCTGGTGTTATCGCCAGCATTGAGGTCGCTTTGGCTGCCTCTGTTACTGCCAATATTTCGGTTTGGAAGACACTGCTGTGCTCAGGGAGACGAAAGGTGCTGTTTAGCTTTAGTGTTTCTGAAAACGATCCAGCTCCAACGCCTACATCCATTTTTGAACCATCATTGTAGATGGATATGGTTTCTTGGCCCAATTCGTTCCTCTCTCACTCCTCTCTGCTTGGAAAGATGCAGGAGAATGGTCTTTGAAAGTCATGGTGAGGCAGCATGTAGTCAGAGGATACAGCTGAGCCCAGATATCTGTGTAGAATTTGGGCATGTCCTCCTGAGTTCGATTTCCAGCATTGAGCTGGCTGATTCTTAGAGCACTTTTGGCTGCAGATTCTTGCATGTAAAGGTCTAGCGGTTTAGGTCAAGTAAGGGACCCGCAAAGGGACCGTCGGATTGCCAAATTGATTGCGTTTGAGACATTCCATACCCCCTGACTTTAAATAGGTATTCGTTAAAAAAACAGATCTTTATCGCAAGGACCATACAAAAATTCTTAAAGCCGCTATCCATCAGAATATGGTAGAACCAACTTATGTTGGTCCTTAGTTCTAGGATGACACTGATCGGCATCAAAGTCACAACATGTAGTCGACATACTTTTTTGTTTTTTCAATTGCTTTACCCCCCTGAATGGTCTACTCTATTCTAATGTCAAAACATGAGGTCGCTAAAATTAAGGATTTGAGTTTTGAGCAGAAAAAAATGGCACCACTCTTGTTAAAAAAAAATCTGACACGGAACATTCGGCCTATTCTCGGCTATCCAAATGAACGACGAAAATTCAGAGTAGACAAGAAGAAGGAATCCCTTTATCTTAACCCCCATAAACGGCAATAATTGGGAGACTTCTACGCCAAAGTGGAAATAGAATCTCTCTTACGCTGAAAACGCAACACCTAGCCTTGAAACCTTGGTATTCTAAAAAGCAAGGAACAAAAAAACGGAAAAATTCCATTGAAGGGATAAAAAGGGCTGCCTAAAATTGACTCGGCTTGCAAGACGTTTCAGTAGAAGGCTTCAAAAACAAAACAACCAAAACACAACGCCATCGTTATCCAAGAAAGACTCATCTTCCATAAATGAAGCAGTTGATCAGGAAGACTTGCTCAACACAACTCAATTGAATGGCGGAACGAACAGCTAAGTTCAAAAGTATCATTGGATAGGCCTTCATATAGTATGCGACGTACTATAACCTTAATCTAAAAATTATTAAGACATTCGCAAGGCAACGAAAGCTCGATTTGGCCGCGAAGTCCCAATTACGTTTCGAGATTAAAAATCACGTCATGAGAGAAACATCTCTCGAATGGATTACTTTTAGAAAATCTGATGGTTTGCAGATCTCGGAAAACTTTTAAACCTTTAAACTTTAAAACTTTTAGCTTTTAGCAACACATTTGACAGATCTTGCTTTAACAACGTGGTTACTATAACCTAACAAGTTTCTAGCAATAGTGAAACAATATCTTCCTCTTTGTGAGAGAAGGCAAGGTGGCTGCACGCTTGAACTTTTAGACCAGAAAAGGTTCGTTGTGGTACCACGTGGATCTATCAACTCTCCTGATATTCGTTTACCAAATTGAACCATTCAGAGCTGACTATAGTGGAGGAGGTTTCTGACATTAATATTACCCAGCTCACCTAGATTTTGAAGAATTAGTCTCCTAAATGGAGTTTTCTTTTGTTGAAGAGAGCTGGACAAGATCAGAGAAGGTGAGGAATACATTCCTCCACTTCTTGTGGTGGTGCAGTACTAGAGTGGATCTGAAGTTGCCATTCATCGAACCTATAGATATTCAACAGAAAGGAATCATCGGCTGCATCTAAAGGAGCCAAAGATTCCTCATTACCTATTATGCAACGTTTTCTGAAAACTCCCTTAGTCTCTTCAACCTTTCCAATTTGCTAGTTTTGGGTTGGAAGATGCAGATTACTGAAGCTGATTATGTCCAGAATGTCCTTTGGATCGCATACTTCGACCAGGATTTTCGCACGACTGCTAGGAATCTGTTCCATTTGCACTATCTCCAGTTGTGCTCCTGGCCAATCGTCCCTTTTCCTGGACACTGCTATCTTGTACAAAACGTTTGACCTCTGTTCTGCGCATAAGCAATCCTGTTAATTTGTTCCTGATAGAGACCTAAGTCGCGGGAAGTGGGCGCAAAACCCGGGTGGTCTGGGTCTCGAACGATTTGGAGGAAGGTAAAGAAAAGTTTAACTTTAACTTTTTCCATATTTCCAGTGTTATGCATCCATCCGATTCACTGCGTTCAATTACCGCGAGTTCCAAATGTTATTTCAACATCTGACTAAACGTCCTATCAGGTGTTCTGAAAGGTGAGGGATTGGAAGTGAGATACCATTCTCGGTAGTGGCGGGGCTCCACGCGGTGCGAGCTCGAAGCAAATAGCCGATAGATCCTTTAATTTTTAGGTTGGTTGGAAGACAGTCCAGAGTTTTACAACCATTGTCTTCCCCGTTTCTCTTGGAACAGATGCGCACTCAGCAACCTTCGGGGTTCCTACCTTTCCACAGTTACCTAATTGGCTCAGACCAGGTTTTCCTAAAGCCATTTTTGCCTTGGCTACGGCAATGTCTCCAGTTGTCACCCCTGAGGTGCTAGAAGGAGGTTTTTTTTCGGAGGACCGACCTCACGGTTTTTCTTTTGCGGTTTTATGTTTGGATTTTTGTTTATTTAGGTGTGTTGGTCCCAAGAGCAGTGGACATTATCCACTGTCTGGTTTTCGGATAATCAGTAAGCGACTGAACATTTTGTAGGGCCCTAAGCCTGGTTGATTATCTGCACTGGTTGTTTAACACCTAAATCTAACACTTATGTAATTGTTGATCCTCGAATGGTGAAGTATATTTCCACCAGCCCTGCATGTATGTCGGCCTTAAGGCTTTCACACACGGGGGCCCCCTATCCGCCGTCCGGGGAATCTCCCGATGGGAGTAAAACATAACTTCACAAAGGTAAGAGAAAGTTAAAAATTGTTTTAAAAGATGAAACACACCTTCCTGAAAGCTTTTGGAGCTTTCATGAGCCTGGACCTCTATCTGGATGTGTCTTCTGGTCTTACAGTATCGCCATAAGATGTAGGAGATCATTAAAATAAATAGCACTGTGATCAAGCTATACGTCAGTCGATGGTGAATCGGATGTACTGTTGATGTGTTGGGGACGGGTAAATGCTCCTTATTTTTGATATCCGTTATACATTTGTTTATCATTTTGATGTCTTCATTGTCCGATTGGAGTATGACGTGTGGAATAACTAGCGGCTTGGATATGTTCCCTGGGCTTTCGGACAGCAGCTCTGTTAGGTTTGCCAACGGAATGATTGCAGAATACTGCTATATGATGTGATGGTCATCGAATCGTGTTTGAATATACAGTTTGGCTGTAGTGTCAATATCCCGTCATTTTGCAAGGATATCTCCACGATATGTCTACCACAAATCACGTTAAAGGTATACATCCTGTCCAGGACGTAGATCCAACTGTTGCCATTGGTTAGCTGAATCCATATAGGAGATGGTTCGATGCTGCGCAATTTACAGTGGGATGATAATTCCTTCGCATGCGTAAGTAGATCCATTTCACACCTGCTGACATTGGACCGGCGGTTGAACATCGGGTGCTGTTGCTTGCATAGATATTTTCCGCTGGTTCTGATGCAGCCAGCTAGCTCCTCCCTTGTCAGTCTGTAGTAGGCTTCTAGTAACAGATTGACTGTTAGATAATCCAACGATGGTTCAATAAAAACGTATTCATTGTTATGGGGAGTCGGAACGGGTATGACCTTGAATAAATCAAAGTCTTCTGTGTTAACTAATGGCACTCTCAAGTCGAATATGAGATTTCGATCAGTTATTCTCGCCTTTACTGTGAACATTTTGTACAGTCCTAGCAAGCTCGATTGCGTTTCCTCTCCTGCTACAGACAGCTGTGGAGGCAAGTGGCTCTTTATCAACATCAGCTGTGATCTAAGTTGGTCTGGTGTTATCACCAGAGGATTAATTTTGGCATGATGAAGATCTGTCAAAACATTCATAAGGGAATTCTGTGTCTGTTGATAATTCATCATAGCTAACGTCGCATATGTTGACACTTCTAAAAATGTCTGTTCTGCTGTGTTCTGGTTGATTGATTTAGCTGTCATGTTCTTAAGGTTCTCTAGGTCGGTTTGAAATGCTTGCAGTTGTGCTGTAATTGTTTCAGTATTTTTTTGTAATATATTACTTGTTGCTTCTGCTACTGAGGTCTGATTTTTCATCAACTCAAGTAGGTGATTCTCATTCGCCCGAGTTTGCTGAATTTGTTGCTCATAGTGATCAGCATACGACTCATCCAATACCCCAAACAGCTTGTTTGCCACTGTACCAACAAAGTCGAAAGGGGATCGTTTTGGTCTAACCTTGAGAGAACTTCCAGCACCTTGCGCATGCAGCAAGTCGTTGTTGCTTTTTATAATCGTTAGTTGATGGTTGAATTGATGAACTATGTTGTGAGTCAATCCATTAGACCTCTTTTTACTGCAAAAGTCGTTCATATCCTTCACAAGTTCCTGGAATCCTTCAAATTCTCTCCAATAATTGATCATGTCATAATAGACAATTATTTTCCAGTCACTGGTTATCAAATTTAAGCTTCCAATCTTCTCAAAGTAAATTCCTGGGCGGTTTTTGAATGGAATAACCTTTACGGGATCAATTTCTTCGTTCGATGTCAATGTGTTACCTTGTCCAAGAACCATCATCACCAAGCTGGTGAAGAACAACCACCTTATTGGGCTTAGTCTACAAGTCGTTTTGCCTTCCCTTTTCAATGTGTGTGAGCTTTTGATGTCGCGTGTAGTTGGTTGAAACTGGTCCATTGGCTCTGAATTCTTCGTCGTCAGCCATTTCGTAGATCTGTTATGATTTAGGCCAAGATGAACGTGGAGCTTGTCTATTTCAGCCCATCGTATTTGAACATTAGTTAGTCTACTTCATAGAAACTATATATTGGTACGCAAATTTTCAAAACTCAGTCCTCCCCGAGCCTCTTAATGCTTTTTCATAATGGAAAGAAAAATGTCCAACAAGCCTTGTCTAAATGCTGACACCCCAAGTGTCATTATAAACAAGTGTCGAAATAGATGACGAACGTAATACTGATCCCCAATTAATCGAGATGCAGATCATCTCTGGCAGTGATAATTCAAGTAGTTCATTCGGATTCGGCATATACATAACTTCAGGTCCTCCCAACCAACAATTTCGCTTCGATAAAGTACTGTCGAAACTATTTCCCCTCCAGGATTATTAACTGTATAAAGCCTTATGGAAAAATATTTGGCGTACTTTACAGGACTTCCATAAAACTACCTTAGCGAAGCCTTACCGAAACTCAAAAATAACGAAAATACAAAAAATGTTACTTTAGTACGATATAGTACATTTAATCAAATAAATTGGTTCTTACTGGGATTCGACTTGGGCCCCTTGCACATCAGTCCACCACGCCATCGACTTTGTGACTGATACCACTCTTCCACAATATGGAAGTGTGGTATCAGTCACAAAGCACTTAAAACGTGTTCTGAAAAACCATTAAAAGTACGAAGAAACGTGCTGTCATGTTCTATCATTTGCGCACTACCTATTTATTTTTTTAAGTTACAAATCGTAGGCATCAGGTAATTGAACACGAAAAATGGGAACTATGTCATTTCAAATGCATTTGATGCGATTGTACTAAAAAATTATTAATTCAATATTTTTCTCATTGAAAAAAATATAAAAAAATAAACATTTTGGTGTTACCACGCCTCTGAATCGAACCCAGACCTTCTGCGTGGTAGTTTATCGCGTCAAAAACGAAGTACTGACAGCTGCTATAAGCCTTCAGTCCGAAGCTCAAAACTAGTTGTGCTTCTACACAGCTTCAGCGGAAGCTATAGATCTTTACAAATGCCACATGTACGCACATTGTAAGAAATTTTATAGAAACCTTAGAATTAATTTACCATCTCATCTTCTATAAAGCCTGTCGATTTGCTACATGAGTTATTAAACAGGCTCAACTTTTGCGCACAAGTAAAAAAATAGCTCAATAGAAGTAATTGCTTCTGGAAATTTTAGATTTGATCCATAAAAATGTTACTTAGGCCGCCATCATGCATGTCATGCCAATGGCTGTGAAAAAAGCTAGACATTGGGTATTTATGAACCAGTTGGGCCAACATTTTGTATATGGTCAACATATTCCTTCACCAGATCGATGATTCACCAGAGTTCACGAAAATCCGTTCACCTAAGCTAAAAGGTTAATAGAGTCCAACAACAACGCACAGGATGTAAAACAATACAAATGCTGCTTTCTAATCCCTGTCTTATCTAAAGACCTCAATAACCTGACTACATGGGCAAACTCCAAGCAGTTCAGCATTCAGCAATCAAATTTTAATTCCATGCACTTTCATGATATCTCGATAATTACATGGTACATGGTACGTGTGTATCTACAGCCCTCTCTACATCCTTATCTCATTCAAGATATCTGTCTCAATTAAGGCCAATAATTTCACAAAACTCACAACCCCACCACTTCATCACAGTTCCCTTACAAACAATCCAAATGCCCCTTCAAACATTGTCAACAGCACAATAGAACTCCTATTGCAGCTCAAAGTCCGCTCACGGCCCATTCAATAAACACCTGCCTTCAATTTTATTTGATTGCATTGCAAAGGTCTCGCAAACTGTATCTCATCTCAATCCAAAAGCAATCACAAGACACGAGTATTAGCCCGCTAATTGCACAAAAACTGTTCCATTCTCACCGCACAAAAGCAATGAGGAGGACCCTCTCGCCTCATCGCGCAGCTCATGTTTCAATTGGAGGTTTCAAAAATTAGATTTTAATAGTTTAATCCTCTAGCGCTCCAGCTCACAAAGTCACAGGCGCACAGCCAGCTCGACGCGAGTATTACTTGCATCTTTTTAATTCGCCCAGCTGGAGATGACATAGGATAACACCACCACCATACTGCTAGATGCGCGCGCAATTATACGAGCGAAGTCCTCTCTGCTGCGCATGTCCCTGCGGATTGCTGCTGGATGGCTGCGATTCTTCTCTAATTAGTCGTGCGCGGCACAAACGTTCTGCAATAGAAGTCATAGATGGTGCAGCCCCACCGGGTTTGGCGCGCTCTATCCTAAATTATAGCCTGTGGTGAGGATTCTATTCCACAGCGGGTGATTATGTCCTGTCGCTGTTCTGTGGGGCTTTCGATTTGAAATGCGCGGCATAGTTGGACCGCCGCCACAGCCGGCCACTGCGCTTGGTTGGTGTGAGTGTTATGGTTGAGATTTAAATTTAGGGCCCGTTGCGACATGCGCGTGCGCAATTGGGCTGCTGTCAAGTGGACATTTATGGAGTTTATTAGATTACGCAATGGAAACACATGTACGAGTTGTTAATTAAATTTTATAGGCCGAACCCACCAGGAAGTTAGTTATGCGAAAAGTAATATCAGATTAGCGGCATTGGTGTCATATGATAATGGTGTGATAGGGGCCAGGATTATGGGACAAGTGGTGTAAATAAAATTATTTATTTGGCTAGACATTGGCAACTGTTGGTGCTGTAGACTCTAGAGGTTGTTACAGAAAGGTTGTAAAGTATACAATTTGCTGTGGTATTAGGATTTTTTATACTCGGGTATGATGGGCTCAGTGGAGCGATGAAATGCCGCGCAGAAGGTCTGGGTTCGGTTCCCAGCTGTAGCAACAGCTAAATGAAGGTTCACACTCACACATAACTGGTTGTTAGAAAGCTCGGGCCTGGGTACTAACGAGCCTGTTGTGCCAAAAAAAATTGTTATTTATACTCGGGATTACTGCGTGTCCATGTGAGAGTAGTTGAGACATTTGTGTCAAAAGTGGGACGCGATTATAAGGGTTTTGAGGTACAGGGGCAATTACAGGGTCGTTGTATCATAAATACTCGAAAGCGGCATTGTTTTCATTCTGCAAATAGGTGTAAACATATCAACCACAATGTGTTCCTTTTAAGGAAAGGCTGGGTTTGGTTTGATCGGTTGCAAGAGTGGATATGAGGCTCCAACAGACCTGCGGTAGCCCCTAGGGATAATTTTCAAGTATGTTTTAAAGAATATCCAAGGATGAAGGAGGATTAACTCTGCAGTTATGCTATCCCAACTAGTTTCAACGGAATTTCCCGAACGGTTTAGCAAAAAATCATTGAAGAATAAATCAGTTAGGTAATGCAAAGTCTAACCCCCAGTATGCTTTAGGTCACCAGAATTGACGGCAGAAATAGTTGAAGAATCCCTGCTAAGAATCATCTGGAATCTTCAACAACTTCATTTCCAGTAGGAATTTGAAGATATGAGAAAGAAACATCCGATCAGCCCAAAAATTTTTGTCAGTAACTTCAACCCCTTCCTTGATGATGAACACTGTATAGAGCCCTTGCGAGTTGGTGGGTGTCTGCGTCTCATTTCCAGGAGGAACTTGAAGAAAGGAGGAAGAAACATCCGATCAGCCTAATAAATGGCGTCAGTAACCTCAACTCCTTCCTTGATGATGAACACTATATAGAGCTCTTGCGAGTTGGTAGACATTTGTAGAATGGCGATATTCCCTACGGTGTCAAATGTCCTATTCTCCTATCCAAAAATTCCCTTTTTGTAAATAATCTTGTTGTCCATGCGATGCTCGCATCTAGCATCCAAGCTCTGGTTGCCATCTGCAGACAGCGTTTCTGTGTTGTCGACGATCGAAAATTAGCCAAGAAAACGGTCAATAATTGTCTTCACTGCTTTCGATATAGGCCAACTCTATTCCAACACCCTGGTTCAGTATTGGAAATCCCTATAGACCTGATGTTGAAATATGTCGAAGCAGCTCATATAGGGATAACACTACCAGTTCGATCTAACTGGAGCTGTAGGCGCCATCGTTGACTCCATCTAGGGAATTCCTCCACTGCCGCCTGACAGTGAGCACCTTAGTGAGAATACACTCCTGCCCCCTCTCTCGTTCGCTGCCACCAACGACCTTTTACAGGGGTTTGTTACCCCATCTCCAGTCGACGTACTAGGCACCCACCAGTCACCAGCCTGGAGGTGAGAGTAGGAGTTGATAGTGAGAGGCTAGAGTGAGAACGCTTGTGTCCTCATATAATCGCATCACTACCCTTAAACATCGGCGAAATGAGCTTAAATAACTTTAGTCGGTGGTCTTAGTGCAGCAAAAGGAAGACATAACATCATCATGGTCCTTACTTCATCGAACCAAGTTCCTGCACATTCCACTCAGAGCGACATACTTCATTGGCTTATGGTAAGCGGTTGTCAAATCGTCCAAATCTTAGAACTTTACATCGTGGGAGCTGAGATCAAAGCTTTATAAATTTTCGACCGCTGTGGGTTTGAAGACCAGATCCTTACACGTTCTACCACGTACCATTTTTTATTTGGAAACGCTTTGAATTATATTCCAGAACCAACTATATTCGAGATGAATTATCTCTGCTGAAGCGCCACGGGCTCAGTGGAGGGATGGTTAGTGCGGTGAACTGCCGCAAAGAAGTGTTTGGTTCCTAGCAGTACCAACTCCTTAATGATTTTTTTACTGGCCCTCCTCTCGTGATGATCTGACAAATCATCCGAGTAGTATCAATTGTCAAGAAAAGGTTATCTCAACTTAGCCGTTCGGACTCAGCATAAAACAGGAGGTCCCTCCGTCGTGCAAGAAGTACACACGCTCACATGAATGGTTGTTAGATAGCTAGACCTAGGGTGCTTACGATCCTGAAGCAATCGAGGAGACTTACACAGATAAAACAAGATTTCTGGACACGATGGTCTATTGAGTATTTACTGAAGTTGGAACGTTTCGGAAGATGTCCTGTTTTTTTATCTCGCTCAATGAAATTGAATTGTATTTCTATCGCTTTTCTGAAAATCAAGGACTATTTCTCTGTAACACACTCCAGCCCTATTTCTTTTAGAAGTCTGCCACAGATTTTTCTTCTGCTCTTGCTTGTTGCTAGGCAACTAACGGGTCCGCCATCTTACGTTTTTTTTTTTCAACTAGTGCTTATTTCGTGAATGGTAACACTTAGCTCATGTCTGATTTGACAGATAATTAGTTTTATCCTTCCGCTGAACGAAAAAGCCGATACACCCAAAACGAGTCACTGTTGAGTGCGGATTTTGGTCCAGAGGCATAATTGGGCCATTTTTCTTCGAAAATGAGCAAGGAGTGGCCGCTACAGTCAATGGCGATCGTTATCGGGCCATGTTCACAAAAATTGAAGAGGAGGATATTGGCAACATTTGGTTTCAACAGGACGTCGCTACGTGCCACACAGCCGAAGCTACACTCGATGTTTTGCGCCCTGTTTTTGAAGATCGCATTATCGGCTGCAGAGCTGATGTCGTTTGGCCACCTCGGAGCTGCGATTTGACACCGTTGGACTATTATTTGTGGGGTGCCGTAAAAGATAGGTGTTACGCCGACAAGCCAGAGACAATTGACGCTTTAAAGGACAATATTCGTGAAGCCATTGGTGAAATACAGCTGCACACAATCGATAATGTGCTTAAAAATTGGACCGATCGTGTAGGCTACTGCATGGCCAGCCGAGGCAGCCATTTGAATGAAATTATTTTCCATTATTAACCGGAAGGATTGTACTTTCAAATAAAAAATGAAATTTGTGAAAATATTCAGTAGTTTATTTTTATAGCATTTTCAAAAAGAAGTTATTTGCCGGACCCTTTATAAACGTACCAGCTGTTGCAACATAAGATTAAAGAAATCGCATGACGTGCATCTCCATATCGAAATCCGGTACAAGTTTGGAAGAATTAAGTTCAGTTGCTTTCAATTCTAACTCTCGATGGCATGTCTTCCAGTTTTAGGCGATACAGCTGAATCTATTTTACCGGGATCCCATATTCGGTTATTGTCGTTTAGAGCTCTAGACGATGTTTTCATACATGGCCTCGGAATTTACAAGAACTACTCGCTGCCTTCGATGCAAATATTTGAGTATCGACTTTGGCTTGTTGGACTTTTTTAGAATTTGCCTCAATTTTAGAAATGTGATCTATAGTCTTGACTGCCGATAAACTTGTTGCAGACAGTCTGCATGCATTTACACAGCATGGCGGATCAGTTTTTGTATGCGAATTTTATCAGGGATATGCCTCGGTACTCTACCTGAGTACCGAGGACCTGATATGCAAGTGATGGTCTCGTGCGTTACTGTTTCAAGCCATTACAATCATTATTCTTTTGTAAGTCCATCATGGTTGGGTGCTGTAGAACGAGGGTAGACTCTGATTGGCGTTAACTTGGCAATGCCCAGTGTGACTACACATCAAAAGTGCTTATCTTTACGTCCAAGTGGTAACCATCGGGTACTGGTCTCATCCAACCGGATTTGACTTGCTAAACGATAAGTGCGAGTGTTGATAACACGACGAAAAACAGCAACACTATAAACACCCTGGTGAGAATGGCACGGAAGAATACCCGGCCTGCTGTCCCAGGCGAACCTAGATGAGCTGCTCTGACATATTCGGACAACAGGTTGTCTAGGAATTTCAAGGGTTAGTCAGGCCCCTTGAACAGAGATGGTGGCGGATGAACCGAAAGGCCAACGGCAGCGCTCAATCCCGTAGTGGATACTGATGGCCCCGTGTCCTAGGGGTATCTAATAAATTGGAACTGGCCCTCCAGGTTGGGGGTTGTGCTTTGGGTTAACTACCCACCCACAGAAAAAAAACATGGTTACGAAGCAACCAATAGCCTCGGAAAGGACGGATTTTATTGTTGACGACCCTGCTAAACGAAAAAAGGACAACGACGTTCGTATCTGCACCTGGAATGTGAGAACATTAAACAGGAGAGGTGCAGGCGAACAACTAGCGGAAGCCCTAAACTGCTACAAAGCAGACATTACTGCCATCCAGGAAATACGATGGGATGGGCCGGGCAAAAAGAGGATGAAAAACTGTGACATATACTACGGACCGTGTTATAGTGAGCAGAAACAGCGACTATTCGGATGCGGATTTGTTATAAGTGCTAGACTTAGGCAAGAAGTCTTATGTTTCCAAGACATTAGCGAACGCATAGTAACAATCCGCATCAAGGCCAAATTCGCCAACATAAGCCTTATATGCGCTCACGCTCCGACGGAAGAAAAAGATGATATAGCTAAGGATTGCTTCTACGAGCTCCTCGACAAAACCTATGAGCGACTACCGAAGTACGATGTTAAAATCGTGCTGGGAGATTTTAATGCAAAGGTAGGAAGAGAAGACATCTTTAGAAGTATTGTCGGAAAACATAGCCTACACGACAACACGTCTGGTAACGGACTTAGGCTAATTGATTTCGCTACGGAACGAAATGCCACTATAGCCAGCACACGGTTTCCTCACCTCGATATCCATAAGGGGACATGGCGGTCTCCAGATCAACGAACAGTCAACCAAAGTGATCACATTGCGATAGACAAGAGGCACGGATCCAGTATTTTGGATGTCCGAACATTCCGAGGGGCTAATATCGACTCGGACCACTACCTTGTTGTAGCCAAGGTAAGGATGCGGATATCCACCAAGCCACAAAAAACCAGAAATACTGTGAAAAAATTTAATGTCGGAAGACTGCAATCGCAAGAGACCGCCAAGACTTTCGCACAACGCGTATCCCTTAACCTCTCGATTAACACCATACCACCAGCATCGAATGTCGAAGAGCAATGGCAACGATGCCAACAGGCCATTAGATCAGCCGCAACTGATGTGCTAGGTTTCACGCGCCCACCAGCAAGAAACCCCTGGTTTGATGAGGAATGCCGACAGATGCTCGCAGCCAAGAACGAGGCCTACAAGGCTAAGCTGCAGGTGAAGACGAGAGCTGCCATTGAGCTCTATAGGCAAAGAAGAAGGGAAGAACATCGGCTTTTCAGCAAGAAGAAAAAAGAGCAAGAAAAGCGCGCGATCGAGGATATAGAGAGGTGCCACTCCAGGAACGATGTTCGCAAGTTTTACCAAAGTGTAAAACGTCAAAGCCAAGGATACAAGGCTCGAACAGAATCCTGTCGAGATGAACAAGGAAATATTGTAGTTGAGACACAGTCGATGCTGAGGATATGGAAGAACCACTTCTGCAGACTGTTAAACGGCGATGACGAACAACATTCCGCTGTCAGGCAGAACGAACCATTCAATATTGGCAACGACAGCGAAAACTGCCAACCACCCGACCTGAGTGAAGTGAAGATAGCAATATCTAAACTCAAGCTTAATAAGGCTGCCGGAAATGACGGCCTTCCCGCTGAGCTCTATAAGGCCGGCGGAGATGACTTGGTAAGTAACATCCACCAACTCATAAGCCAAATCTGGTCGGATGAAAATATGCCTGAAGAATGGAACCTCAGCATCGTTTGCCCGATCCACAAAAAAGGAGACCCTCTGAACTGCGCCAACTACAGAGGCATAAGTCTCCTCAAAATCGCCTACAAGATCCTATCTGCCGTAATATGTGAACGCCTGAAACCGTTTACCAACAACCTGATTGGCCCTTATCAGTGTGGTTTTAGGCCAGGAAAGTCCACAACCGATCAAATTTTCACACTTCGGCAGATCCTGGAAAAAACTCAAGAAGTCCAAATCGATACCCACCACCTATTCATCGATTTCAAAGCCGCAAACGACAGCATTCATAGAGACGAACTATACAGAGCCATGTCTAGTTTTGGTATACCGCCCAAACTCGTCCATTTGGTTAGGATGACGATGGAGAATTCTCGCTGCACCATCAGGGTCGAAAACGACCTCACGGACACATTCGGTACCAAAAAAGGATTTAGGCAAGGCGATGCGCTGTCATGTGAATTCTTTAATCTGATTCTTGAGAGGATTGTGCAAAACTCCAGAGCCAATACCAGAGGCACAATTTTCCAAAAGTCGGTGCAACTACTAGCATACGCTGACGATATTGACATCATTGGTAGGACTCAAGGTGATGTCATAGCCACATTTGCTAGTATAGAGAAGGAAGCGGCAAAAATGGGTTTAGCAGTGAATGAGGGTAAGACTAAGTATATGCTGTCAACACGAAAGAACACACAACATCGACGAATTGGACAGAACGTCACCATTGACAGATATAACTTTGAGGTAGTACGGGACTTTGTCTACCTCGGCTCCGCTATTAACTCTGACAACAACATCTCGTCAGACATCAAACGAAGAATTACTCTTGCCAATCGCTGTTTCTTCGGACTAAGAAGGCAATTTAGTAGTAAAGCCCTCACTCGAACTACTAAGGAAACCCTATATAAGACCCTGATCATCCCAGTCCTGCTCTACGGCGCTGAAGCATGGACCGTATCAAAAGCGGATGAAGAAATCCTTGCTAGGTTCGAGAGGAAAATTCTTCGAAAAATCTTCGGTCCCGTTTGCGTTGACGGGCTATGGAGACGAATATTCAACCAAGAACTATACGAGCTGTACAGCGACATGCCCCTGGTCAAAAAACTCCGCATTGGACGTTTAAGATGGCTAGGACATGTAGAACGAATGGACACCAATACTCCGGCTCGCAGAGTCTTCGATTCCCAGCCGGACGTCGGACGCAGTAGAGGAAGACCTCGCCTTAAGTGGCGCGCACAAGTGGAAACCGACCTCAACCAACTTGGAGTGCGCAACTGGAGGCAGTTAGCTAAGGACCGGGCTAATTGGAGAGGCATGTTGGTTGAGGCCCAGGTCCATTCCGGACTGTAGCGCCACTTAAGTAAGTAAGTATTTGTTGGTTTGGAGACCACCATGTCCCCATATGGGTATCGTGTTGAGGAAACCGTGTGCTGGCTACATTGGCATTTCGTTCCATTACTCTGTCTACCAAATATAAACGTACCAGCAGTTGCAACATAAGACTAAAGAAATCGCAAGACAGTGCAACTCCCTATCGAAATCCGGTACAAGTTTGGATGAATTTGGTTGAGGAGCTTTCAATCCTAACTCTCGATGGCATGTTTTCCAGTTGTAGGCGATACAGCTGAATCAATTTTATCGGGATCCCATATTCGGTCATTGTCGTTTAGAGCTCTAGACGATGTTTTCATACATAGCCTCGGAATTTACAAGAACTACTCGCTGCCTACGATGCAAATATTTGAGTCTCGACTTTGGCTTGTTGGACCTTTTTTAAAATTTGCCTCAATTTTAGAAATGTGATCTATAGTCTTGACTGCCGATAAATTTGTTGCAGACAGTCTGCTCTACTTGAGTACCAAGGACCTGATATGCAAGTGATGGTCTCGTGCGTTACTGTTTCAAGCCATTACAATCATTATTCTACTGTAAGTCCATCATTACTGACATCTTTGCTGTTTTTTAGCTATATGACAGATCCGGTTTCTAGCTTTATAGTCCTCTCAAGATTAAACCCACTTAGCAGATACTGGAAATGCTGCCTGAATACATCTGCAACAATGTGCTCGTCGGTGACTAGGTTACTATCGTTATTTTATAGCCTATAAGCCTATTTTTTTGGCTAGCTGATAGTTGCCTGGCTTTTGTGTAAAATTGACGAACTTTTTTCCTAGTCGCAGGAATATTCGATTTCTTTAACTGGTAGGTTGCTTTTCCTAACGGAAGATGTTTTGTCTCCCATCTTTTGTTGTGTCAGTACTCTTCCTATATAATACTCATCATACCATCTGCATCCTTTACAAAGATGATGCGTCCAACGTAGTCTCTCTCCTTGTCTGTGCAGTTCGGAGGATTACTCACCATTAAATGGCTGTTAAAGGATTTGCACCTTGCAAGTGCTGGTTAATATATTGACATGGACTTTGTATTTGTAGTTGGTTGGTATAGAAGATCGCCTTTTCTCATACAAGCTTTACAACCTTTTCATGGATCTCGGTTGATACCTTTATTTTGAGAGAGTTGCTGGATTTGTCGAAATTTGCAATTCCACTTCGCACGAGTCCGATTAATTTCTTGCTTGAGCAGTCTTGATTCCTTACAGCTGCCAGATTTAGGTATTCCAGTAATGGCTTTGAGTGGGTTAACATTTTTAATTACGGCAACCCATTCGCTTTGAAAGCAAAGAAACAATTTCAAGCCTCCACTCCAGACCCCATATGTATGTTGTCAACATTCAAACTCCATCGGACTATCATTCATACATTTTCGACATCAAAGCTCTTCATCTTCACCGATGCTCAAGTTATCAGACCACGTTAAGTAAAATAAGACATCCGTCAGGCTGGCGAAATGAGTCTTCTGAATGATCCACCTTATATGGAAACCCAATCCACCTCCGGTACTAATATCTCAGCCAACAAATAGAGACCTAAATGCTCAGGTGCAGCACATGTTGACACCTTAACAATGACACCGCACTTGAGTTGAATGGTCTTCTACTGCCTAATCTTGAATGAGCGCTAGCGCACAACAAAGCCTGCACACCCATTGTACGTGCGCCCCGAAGTTATTGAAAAGCCTAGAAAAGGAAAATGCAAAACGCTAAATCACACAAGCGCACACACAAGAGGAGACCCCCAGCAGCACCCAACAACAATGCCTGGCCCCGGATAACAACATGATTCATAACTATGGAGGCAGTCAGCGGCAGAGTTTGCGAACTTGATCTTCAAACAATCTCGCTCGCTGTAGCTAGCTGGCTGGCTGCTACATAAATGTCGTGAAACCGCAATTCACAAATTGTATCTGTTTGCGGCGCAGCCGCGCCGGTCGATGATGGTGTGTCGGTGACGGTGTGAAATCATGAACAATGGGTGCGCAAGCGCCAAAGAGGAGGCCTACCTATAGCAGCCGCCACAGTACCGAGCCAAGTGGGTTAATTTCCTATGGCCAATGTTAGGGTCCTATGCACTCTGCCGCAGTGACAATAGTTCCCATAAATGGTGGGCTGGGGGAATGCCTATACCTGCCAGTCACATTCTTTTCAGTTTGCTTTGTCATTTGGAACTTGGCAAGGTGTCTATTGTGGGGGCAGGCGGGGGGATTAAGGAAAGAGTTGTTCGGTTTTTTGTGCGTTTTGGGAAGCAGCGCACATTAGACATGAAAACTTAGTATGCTACCGCACTAGTGGAATGGTGCAATGACAAATGTAGAAACAGACATGGAATTGGGTGCATCTTCTCTTGGTGAATGCGAAATGGGCACATACTCGTAGGTCTGTACAATTGTCTGCCTTGAGAATGTCTCTCTCGGTGCGGTATTTGGGTTAGAGCTGGAGGAGCTGCTAATTGCAGGAAATTTATTGCTGATTGCAATCCTAAAAAAAATGTTGTTGCAGAGAAATGGAAAGAGAAAGAGAGCGGGGACGCATATCGTGGAAGGTGTTTGAATTGTCACCCAAGGGAAAGTCTTAGTGAGAAGAAGCTATCTTCCGAAGGTGTTATTAAGCTTCAGGTCTCTATAGGCTTGAATGAGAAACGCGATGAAAAGTAACTTTTTCTTCAGTGCCTTACCTATAAAAGCAACGCATTCTCTAAGCAGAGCATCATACTTGCTCTGGTGCTACGGGCTACGCAAAGTTGCATCGCGGAAGCAAGCCTTGCAGACTAAAATAAATCAAAAGCTCTAAACGTGAGTCTTGGTGTAGCTTTAATATAAAAATAGAACAAGTATCAGGTATTAACGGTCCATACAGTATCGCAAAACCTAGTTTTTATCACTGTGACCTCATTTCACTCTAAAAACCAAGGTCCAACAATCCCATCTGTGGAAATTGCTCACTTTACTCTTACTTTAGGTGAATGCAAAGCACTTTGAGGAGATTCTCAGGGATTGGTCTCAGCCCAGTAGGGTATGTTCAGTTTGTTGACGCATCTTTCCCTGGAACGATTTCGGGAAGCGCCTCACATGCGTTCCACAATTGCCAACTTGTACGTATGTACTGAAGGTCATCTTGAAGATTTCGCCTTACCGACCGATTTGAATGTCAAAGGCTAGACGCATGTTTGCTCTCTAAGTGCCGTGGCGATTGTAAGATCCAAGGTCTCACTGCCTCAATGTTTTCATGTGATCTTATGAGTCGAGAGACTTTAGTTCTTCGATTTGTCACAGCTGTGACTCATATCACACTTGTCACTCATGTCATACTTGTGACTCATGTCACAATTGATTTTCGGTCTATGACAGGCCTCTACGGATTTTGAAAGGCTCCTGGGTTATTGTGACAAAACTGTGGGAAATTAGCAACCTGCGCATAGTACTCCAATGGGATACCATATTTGGCAGTATGGAACTGTTTTATGCGAATAAGTCTCACCCGTTCCAAGTCCAAATCTTGCATAAATGGCTGGACCTGCACTTTTATGGTGAATCCAAGCCTTGCAACTTAGATAGGTAAGGTAAGGTTACTCACACTTAGACCAGGAAGGTCCGTTGGGGTACCACTTGGATCTGTCGAGTTTTCCTAAAATTCGTCTACCTAAAGGTAGCCCCAAACGACGAACGCAGGCCGAACCTGCTAGTGCTCGCTATGTTTTTCTCGTGTCGGGGCTGGTTCGCGAGCCGCTCGCTGTTGGCGAAAAATTTCGATTTTTTCGTGTTCATTGGCTTTAATGAAATGAATGGTCGCCAAATGCGTTCGTCGTGTAGGGGATAACGCAGATGAGCAAGTTTGGCTAGAATGTTCATCGTTTAGGGCTACCTTAAGTGAACCATTCTGAGGTTACCATGTGGAGGAGGTTTCTTCATCAATATAAGCCAGGACACCTAGATTGACAAATGAGTAGTCCCCTGGATGAAGTTTTCTTTTGTTTGAGAGTTGCAGACAAGACCAGAGAAGGTGAGGAATACACTCCTCCTTCTCGTTGTCCAAGCAGAAGTCATTGTTACAGAATCCTAGTCTTTTTGCATATAGGCGTTAGGGGCAGTAAGGCCAGTGATGTTGGTTCTATTGTTTGATCTGTTCGGCATTATCAAGCAGAAAGAGCGTCTCTGGCTACAGTTTGGGTAGGGTTACCTGGATAATGGACACGTTGTGCTGTTTATCCATCTGGTGGTTTTATTTTATCGTCCCCAGTTTTATTGATGATTTACATGTAGCGAGGGGCATGCCTCTACTTGTGGTAGAATAACAAGGGTAACAAGGGTAGTTTGGGAAGCTCACCCACCTTAGAGTTTCCTGGGATATCTCTTTGACCCAGTAGTATCCAAAAGAGGTAGATAGTAAAATTCTCTGCCATCTCGTTAAGAGTTTGTTGTGAGTCTAGGTAGGCCACGGAGGCATCCTTGATGTTGTAGAGAAGGGCACGGCACGCTTGTGGTTGCACGGCTTAACTCGTCGGACGGGGGTAGTTCTTGCCCTCTCACCAAACATCCCAGCTCAACAAACATTTTTGTTCGTGCCAGAATCAAATATAAATAAAAAGAGAAGAAGAAAGTTACTCTATGTTGACCACGGACGGACTTAAAAGGACTTTAAAAGGAAAGAGATAGATTCAAGAAAAAGCTGAAAAGAAAATGATCAAAAACCTTTGTCTATACCACTGAAAAACGATTAGGAAAACTTGTTTTCAATGTTCATCAGCAGTATAGATTCGCCTTGATCCCAAAACATGCCGGTTGTTATTGGCAAAGGCTGGCCTTCCCACCCTTCAAGTCCCGAAAGACTTCCTATGGCTATCGTTTATGAGAGATAGCCCCTTATTCACCTCCCAGTCACAACGCCCTTAAACTTAGAAATTGTAAGTCAATGTCAAGTCCTGTCGTCGTTAGTAAATTGTCATGTCAAGTCATTGTCAATTCACCAATGGACGGCCCGAAACACCGCCCACACACCACCAACGAACTGTATTAAACCATTTTTTTTTCAAACAAAAATCACGACACGAGCAATAGAAATAGATCCATTATTTACATTTAAAAATAAAAAGAAAAATGAAAACTACTACTAAAATTAAAGGATTTCTGTGCTTAAAAAGGTAAAAATTCAAAAAAAAAAATCATATAAAAACTTAAAAATATTACTCACGCTTATCCTGCTTTCGTCCCCCGAAGTCCTGCCGGCAGCACTGAAAGAAGACTCCTGAGGATGATCCACAATCCGGGATTACGCGCACAAACACTTAATAAATGCAGAAATTCACCTTTCCTAACCTTTATTACAATTTCCAAGACAAAACTAAACTAAATTTACTTAAAACTAGGAAAACAATATACTTAAACTAATTTAACTATCTAATTCACTTCATGTCAGCTTTTCTGGGTCAAAATGTTGAAATTGGGGTTTAATATGGTGACGGTGCACCCACTATCTCACTTCGCTTTTTCTGTTCGTTTCACGTTTCACGTATATTCAGGGGGTGGAAACTTTCACCGCTGAAGCTCGGTGGAGAGTTGCCTCGTACAGTATCCACCGACGGATCCTTTGTTGCTGACGACACCGTATGACGGCCGTCAGAACGGGTTGGAAAAATCCCCACAAAATAGGTAGCAGAGGCTCGATTTTTCCGGAAGATTCTGCTTTCCTCGAACCTCTGCACTAAATCTTTTTTTTTTTCGCTTTCAAGAAAGGTTCTGTTTAAAAGAAAATGTCTGACTGACACACCGTCGCCAAAATCCCAAGAATTGTGTAGCAAATATTTTTGCATACACTGTATTCAAAACTAATTTCTTTCTCCTTTATTTGCGCTTGCGATTAACAGCTGTTGGAAGAAAGCCACTCGCGATCGTAAAATGTTTGCAAAAAAAAAAGGGCACTGACCAGATATAATCAATCAGCTGTTTTGGACTCTTGGTACATTGCATTATACCGTTCCCTATTTGTCTCTAATTTCTTTTCTTTCCAATTTTCTTTGTATGGGTGTTCTCTTGTAACACGGCCTATTTCTTGACACCTATATCGTCCTCTCTCTACCTTCGAACTTATGTCTTCAATTCGCCTAAGTCTAGTTGTTGATCAATTCACAATTACTGATTTTAAGCAGCCACTAAACCTAATCATAACATCCAAATAACATTAATAAAAAAAATAAACATACGTACAATTGTAAGGTACTAAATAAATTACCAAAAAAAATATAGTATACATATATACATACTTAAGAATTGACGAAATATCCCTAATCAAAATAAGTTACCAAATAAAATTACACTCAATCACTGTATTAAACATATCTACATATAAAGTTACCTACATGTTCGCCGAAAGATCTTTTGCGAATATTAGCACAAAAGGAGAAGATAAAACAAAAAAAAAAGTAAACAAACGTAGGACATTTCATTATTAAAGGCGGAAAAGGGGGAATCGCGGTTACATCGAATTGGATGTAAGTAAATCTTTGTTTACAATTTTTTTTTCGCGTTTATTAATTTTACGTTTTTTTTGTGACGTTCTGTTGTGATGTTTAAGTGGCGGGAGGGACGTGGAATTAGGAGAAATTATGAAGAGGTTTGTTAGTAAGTTAAAATATGTATGTTAATTGTGGGGGGTAGGAGATGTCTCAATTGTATAAACTAAAGTTTTAACAATTAGAAATATCCGAGGTGTTATTATTAGTTTAGTGGGATTATGTATTAAACAATGACGTTGTTTTCGCAGGAAGATGGATAAATAGGATGCATTTTTTTAAGAAAATAGGAAATTCGAAATGCCGACGGCAAAACGATGGATTGGGATGGTGGAGTATTAGGACAGAGTAAGGATCATGCGGGGGCCGGGTAAATTAGTCGTGTAAGGTAGTTAGAAGAATGGGATGTGTGTATTTTGAAGTTTATCTCTGTGATAGGAATTATAAGACAAATAAAGATATTTGTAAATAAACTTTCGGTGATAATTTTTTTTTGTCAAAAGTAGTGAAGGCTGCCGTAACAAGTTTGTTGGCATTAGTGGGCTGATTTCGATGTGAATGAGATGGATCCCAAGGACTTGACTGCCGCTCGGCTATCACTGAAGATGCTTATATTCTTCGTGTATAAGGTCCGCCGTTTTGTTGTTTTTGGAATAAGGTCGAAGCTAAAGCCCATCAAATAGTCTCAAGGAACTCATTTGTGAACCAATCTACATATTTTAACACCGTAATCCTTCCTATCACTCCTTCTGAACCGAAGTATGGTAGAGGCCACCCAAAAAGTCAATTTCCATCTTAGAATGATTGGCCTCAATCTCTGCTCATGCGTCCGGCACCTTTCTGTAATTAGTCATCTACTTTTCGATAATTCCAACTTGCTTCAACAGTAAAAAGTTGGCCTTTCTGTAGTTTGATGAGATGGCAGATACGCTAAACTTAACCTGCTTTGAGACGTTAGATGGCTCATAATAAGACCTATTACATTTACACTTCTAAGCTTCATGTCAATAGCCTCACCTACTTTTCCAGGTGCTTCATTTAAGGCTCAGGAAATGGCAGTATTTTCTGCTTGCAGATGCAATTGAGTTTTTGGGACTCCACGTGACCTTGACCGAATATTTTATGAATTTAGTTGACCTAGGTGATGCTGATGTACTGGCTGTTCATTGTACTTAACATAGGTCATTTGAAGAGGTGCTAGAACGTTATACGGTATACAATGTACATCGCCTGCATTTTGTTTGATATTGGATAGCAGAATCTCTGCAAGTGCACTGACATACAAAGCCTGAGATAATTCCAGAGATTAACACCGACCGGCACCGACACCTACCTGTAACCTTCTATTCTTCAGTAACAGTCTCTTAAGATATGTCTAAGGACCCTTCTTCTGACGAGGATATTCTGCAAATTGTTTCTTTACTTGTTTTGATTTGCTTACGATTTTTTGGACCCACAAAAAAGACAGAAGGGAAATCCACATAGGGGGAGACGATATACCGAAGTATGGGAAAAAGACAACAGATCTTGCCTGCACATTTTAAGAAAATCGTTCTTGCTGATTTAACAGCCAGCGTGGCACTCTTGAACATGGTTTATAAAAGTCCGCAAAATACTCGCTTTTTTAACATACCATGGTGCTGGTATGCGCCGTTTGGCCACCAACCTTGAAGAGTATGGGACCACACGAGACGTTGCCTGCCCCGGAGCGCCCGTTGTGCCGAGATTATCGCCGCTGTTGCCGAGGATGTCGAGCTGTCGCTGGAAACATCGACCAGACGCCGTGCCTCGCAATTAGCCATCAGCCGGTCGTCCCTAAGGCGAATTTTGGTCAAAGACTTGCCTATGTTCCCGTGCGAAGTCCAGTCCGTGCATCAGCTGCTGTCTATCGACCGCCAAACGCGTGTAACCTAAGCTCAAGCCATCCTCAATCTCGAGGACGAAGTGGACGATTTTTCGAACAAAATCATATTGGGCGATGAGGCTCATTTCCACCACAGCGGGTACGTGAACAAGCAAAACTATCACTTATGGGGCCCCGAAAATTCACGAGTAGTGTACGAGGAGCCATTGCATCCGCTCAAAGTTACTGCATGGCACGCTGTTCACGCTGAAGGAGGCATCGGGCCATTTTTTTTCGAGAACGCCGCTGGTCAAACGACAACAGTGGACGGTGCGCGCTATAGGGCCATGTTAACCGAGTTTTTTTTGCAGCAATTGGACGAATTAGGACTGGAGGACATGGGGTTCCAATAGGAAGAGCGACGGCGCACACTGCGTGAGCCACAACCGATATTCCGAGAGCCAAACAACATCGGATAACTTCTTTTGGCCCACCTTGAATGTATGCAACTGTCAGGGTGAATCTGGTCATCTCTGTTGGAAACAGTAAACTACAAACCCATCTAGTTTGTAGCTAAATAGCTCCAGTTGCGCACTTTTAATTGCAGATCGGTTTCCACTTGAGGGACCAATTAATTCTGAAGCCTTTCTCTACTGCGTCTATCATCCAGCTGGGAATTGTAGACCATGTTGGAAGGAGAACTAGTTTTTTGATGTCAGAGATTACCTAATTGCCTGGTCCACATCAGTGCTTAGCATATATAAAGTTGGTGGTGTAATCTCAATTTCCAGAGCCCAATAATGCAAACTGGACTAAAGCTTTGTCGAAGAGTTTCCCACTGGGATGGAACAAGGATTCCTTCTTCCCATTGAAAGAGCGTTTCTCCCCTCAGAAAAGTAGTAGAACTGTGATTGTCATTAACACAGGTAGGACAAATTCTCGGGGTATTTAGTAAAAACTGCGTTCAAGTTGCCAAAAATAGGTTTCTAAATAGAAAATAAATGCCTAGAAGCACGGGTTTTCAATGTTCTTTTAAATGAAAACCATGATCTCCACTGGTACTTGTTACTCGACAGCACCATAAAATTCAATTTGCAGATGATACCTCCTATGCATCAAAACTAATATACCCCTATGGGATATGGTGTCAACTGTATTTATAATTAAGGTGTACCCTTTATAATTGACGCTTAGGTCTTGATTGCCACGTTCGTATAAAACAACTTTTTGTGCCTTATTACGATGCTATTAGTTTCAGACACATTCTCATGGAGCAGTGAAAAAAACTGTATCAGCTCTCGTTTCCAATTTGGGGAAGCTTCAGGCGACCGCTTAATCATGCGCTCTCAAAATCCTTGGTGTAGAAAGCCCAAATATGAGACTATTACTCGAGGCTATTATTCTTGCCGTGTGACCCCGAATGAGTCCTACCAGAAAATTGTCTATTCTGTTCATGTTGGCCCCGTTGTATAGGTCCTGGTTGGAAAAATGATTTGTGTACTCTGGTGTTCTGTGTATTCCAAGGCAGCTTCTCTGATACTGCCTCTCAAACTCCCAAATCTTTTTCATTTGAGATGGGGCAACGTTGAACCACACCGGGCACCCATAGGCAATATCCGTCTGATAAGAACTATGTAGCAAATCAGCTTCACCCTGCTGTCAGGACGAGTGCTATAAAATAATCCTCTTGTCAGGTCAAGCGCTCCTGAAATACAGATACTGATCCAGCCAGATGCCAATGTATTTTACTACACTTTTACTCTCCAGTGGCTGTCCGTTTGGTCACACAATCACCAGATTGGGCATGTTCTTTCTCGTATTCCTTAAGGCCCTATATAAAGTTGTCTAATTAGAAAAGTTTCAGATTTCTAAAAGTTTATTTTCAACATCCAGCCATCACAATATCTCTTCATTTTGTCAAAGTCCCGCTGCAAAAGTGTTCGAATGGCTGCCCTGTACGCGATAATATCGTCCTCATAAGCAATTATCTGAGTAAGACTTCCTATCATATCCCTGTTGTAAAAGCCCAAAAAAACGGCAAGCTTACCGCTCCCTGTTGAAGACCACTTTTAATGATAAATTCTGCGGTGGAAGTTACATTGTCATGAAGGATATATGGCAGTAGTTTACTTATTCAAGTCTTGGTCAGCATAAGATAGAGGTCATAGCCATACGGTGTCTAAAGCCTTCTCTAAATCAACCCGACATGCACCCGTGCACTGCATTTTGGCATGTGCTTTGTATGTCAGAGAACAGTTTGGAGGCGCCATGAACTGTGTCATGTCCCGCCTTGGAATGAAACTGGGTCTCTGGTATTATGCTATTGTCCTTTTTGTCCTTCGGGCGATTACTTTCATTCACCCTGTATACATCTCCCCACCGGAACCACTTAGGTTAGGTTGGTGGGTTGATGAGGCAGACGGTGTGTGTCTTCCCTCATCGCACTCAGGTCAATATAGACCCATTGTGATGCCCGTTGGGGCTCCACTTGTCTGGTTGGTTCATTCATTGTCCCGTTACTGTCCATTGTTGTTAGCCTCTTTCCTGCCATCCAGATGTTGTTGCAAACCTGAAAAGATTAGGGAGAGGGATTTCGGATAGATCCGTGAGGTCATGGAAAAAGTATTTTCCTAAGGTTCTCATTCTTAATTGGCTGAGGCCTGGGTAGTGGCACAGAAAGTGGAGGGTATCCTCGTGTATTTCTTCATCAACGCAGCCTCTACAGAGGTCATCATCTATGAGATGCATTTTCAGTTTGTGGCTTTTTAGTAAGTTGTGTCCAGTAAGAATCCCAACTATAGTAGAGACAGATTTCCTGTTTCTACGAAGTAGTTTATGGGTTCTGGCTTTGTTATACTCAGGCCACATCCTTTTGGAAGTTTCACAGGTGGGAACGGAGTTCCACCTGTTTTTGGCAGTGATCAGTGTTTTCTGTCCCACCCGAGATTTGAGGTCACATAGTGGTGGTTTGACAGATTGGTCTGCTTGGTCAATGCCGGAGGCAGATCCTTTTCTCGCCGGTTCCCTGTATGCCTCTGTGTCCGGGGACCCAGCAGAGCTTAACATTATGTTGGACGCCAAGAACCTTAAGCTCTTCACGACAACGTTTCACAAGCCGAGATTTTATTTCGACAGCAGAGATAGCTTTTATTGCAGCCCGACTGTCAATAAATATGGTGATGTCATCTGGTGGTATCGCCAGCATTGAGGTCGCTTTGGCTGCCTCTGCTACTGCCAATATTTCGGTTGGAAGACACTGCTGTGCTCAGGGAGACGAAAAGTGCTGTTTAGCTTTAGTGTTTCTGAAAACACTCGAGCTCCAACGCCTACATCCATTTTTGAACCATCAGTGTAGATGGATATGGTTTCGGTGCCCAATTCGTTCCTCTCCCACTCCTCTCTGCTTGGAAAGATGCAGGAGAATGGTCTTTGAAAGTCATGGTGAGGCAGCATGTAGTCAGAGGATACAGCTGAGCCCAGATATCTGTGTAGAATTTGTGCATGTAAAGGTCTAGCGGTAGCAGGTTAAGGATGGTTTCCAGTCCCGCTGTTGGTGTGGTTCTCATTGCGCAAGTAGCTCCTACACATGCTATCCTTTGTACCTTTGTCATATTTTTCAGATGGGTGACTTTATGTGTGGATTGCCACCAGACAAGCCCCTCACATGTTAAAATAGGTCTCACAATGTCCGTGTACATCCATAGGATGATCTTGTGGTTCGTACCCCAGTTTTTTTCCGAATATTCGGTTACATGTATAGAAAGCGACTGTGGCCTTTTTAATGCGCTCGCGCACATTTAGGTTCCAGTTGAGTTTCCTATCAAGAATGACACCCAGATATTTTGCACTATCGGTTTGAGGGTAGTCCCACCGTAAAGAGAACGAGTTCCGTTTTCTGGGGGTTGAACCACTTACTCCTCATGATTTTCAATTAGAAAAAGATTGTCATCGAAGACGGCTTCCCCATCCAACACACTAACGACTACGGCAATGCAGCCATATTGCAAGGTTTGCTGGTTCTAATCCCGAAGTTAAGGACACCTTAAGGTTTTTTTTTTCAATGTCCCACTTCTAACGTCTGGTATCTCATGAATTTATTCCTAAAAGCACATGATTCACAAATTCGCATATAACTTTGGTCCCTTAATTTCAAGCAAATGACTATGGAAGCCATGTCTTAAACCCTTCATTGACGCTTCGTAGGAACATATCTCGATTTGTTATCTTCTCATGGACTTGTTTCCATTATAAAAGAAATAACTAGACCGAGGTCTGGAACAAGATCATATATATGGCCGATTCGCTTCTTTTATCAGTTCTTCTGAAAAATGCGTTTTTGACCTCAATATCTCTGATCATTCCTTGACTGGGATTCTTATTGATATAGGACAAGAAACTATTTGCTTAGATTCTAGTTCCAGTAACTAAACTCGATTTTAATAGGCTTAAAACTAATCTGTCTTTTGAGTTTTGGGAAGAAGTTTTTGCCGAAAATGATCCTTCCAAATCGTATGATATATTTATCGATATCCTCTGTAAATATATTTCTGATGCCTCTTTTACAGTCGTTCCGAAAAAGTCTACCAAGCGTCAAAAGCAATGGATTACGTATAGTCTGCTTAAAAAGGTGAAGTAGAAAAACAAACTATGAAAGAAGTGTTTAAAACATACTAGCTGTCAGTATATAAAAAATAAATATAAGAAAATATGTATTGATTTAAGAAAGCAAATTTCTATTTGCCGTGATAGTTATTATAAAAAGAAATTCAGTATGTAATTGTGAACAGTATACTCAACATATCTCAGTGCAAAAAACAACCATCTGCTGTAAATGTTAATGACTGCATGGTTACAGATAAATTTGGAATTGCTAATGCATTCAATGACTATTTTTCAACGATATCACTTATTCCACAATCGACTTCTAGTCATTCAAACTGTGCACTTTATAGTCCCTCTAGTAGTGAACCTTCTCAAAGCCAAAGTTTTGTATTTGAGCCTATAACAAGCTTAGAGATTCTTAAAATAATTGGCACTTAAAAAAGCTCAAATTTTTCTGGTTATGATGGTATTTGCAATGTTCATTTAAAAAATATAGCTTGTTTTATAATTGACGTCTTGTTACATATCTTTAACCAAAGTATTTTTTCTGGAGTATTCCCTGATGCACTTAAATGTGCCAACATTCTACCACTTTTTAAGAAAGGCGTAACTAGTGAACTAAGTAACTATAGGCCTATATTACTCTTACCCTTGTTGCGAGTCTAGGTAGGCCACGGAGGCATCCTTGATGTTGGAGAGAAGGGTACGGCACGCTTGTGGTTGCACGGCTTAACTCGTCGGACGGGGTAGTTCTTGCCCTTTCACCAAACATCCCAGCTCAACAAACATTTTTGTTCGTGCCAGAATCAAATATAAGAAAAAAAGAAGAAGAAAGTTACTCTATGTTAACCACGGACGGACTTAAAAGGACTTTAATAGGTAAAAGATAGATTCAAGAAAAAGCTGAAAAGAAAATGATCAAAAACCTATGTCTATACCACTGAAAAACGATTAGAAAAACTTGTTTTCAATGTTCATCAGCAGTATAGATTCGCCTCAATCCCAAAACATGCCGGTTGTTATTGGCAAAGGCTGGCCTTCCCACCCTTCAAGTCCCGAAAGACTTCCTATGGCTATCCCTCTGGCCACGTTTATGAGAGATAGCCCCTTAATCACCTCCCAGTCACAACGTCCTGAAAATAAGAAATCGTAAGTCAATGTCAGGTCCAGTCGTCGTTTGTAAATTGTCATGTCAAGTCAATGTCAGGTCCAGTCGTCGTTTGTAAATTGTCATGTCAAGTCATTGTCAATGGGCGGCCCGAAACACCGTCCACACACCACCAACGAATGGAAAATTATCAGTCCATTTTGTTAAGACAAAATTCACGAAACGAGCATTTGTAATGCAAACATTATGTATTTAATAAAAAAACTAAAGCTATACTAAATAAATTTCTGTCCTTAAAAAGACACAAGCTTAAATTCAAAAATCATAAAAAAAAATTAAAACTATTACTCACGCTTATCCTGCTTCCGTCCCCCGAAGTTCTGCCGGCAGCACTGAAGGAAGACTCCTGAGGATGATCCACAATTTGGGTTTACGCGCACAATACAAAACTTATTAAACACAGAAATTCAATTTTTCCTAACCTTATTTACAAAATGATTTCAAAAGGGAAACTAAACTATCTTTACTAATAACTAAACAAAATGTTAACTTAAACTAATCAAATTGATTCAATCAATTGAATTCCACTTTTCTGCGTCTGTTTGTTTGCGTTGGAGTTAGTACTGGTGACGGTGCACCCACTTTATAATTGCACTTGTTTTTTTTTTTTTAAATAAGCGTCCTTTCACTGCATTATATATGTATTGTGGAACATTCACCAACAGATCCTTTGTCATTAACGGCAGCGTTTGACGGCCGTAACAACGGGTTGGAAAAATCCCCACCAAAATTGGTAGCAGAGGTCCGATTGCTTTCCGGAACCTACACTAATGGGGTGTTAATTATTGATACAAAAAAAAAATACCCAAAAGCGATGCACCCACCTCTGCACTATATCTCCAAAACCTCACTTTAACTCGAGATGTTCCCCTGAAAAAAAAATGTCAGACTGACAACCGTCGCCAAAATCCTGATTTCTATAGAAACACAATTAGTTTTCTCCTTTTCAATTTACAAAAAAAAACTCACCAAACAATTTAGGATAAACAAATATTTTTGCGCTACACTGTAGCCAGCAAAAAAATATTTTCTTTATAAAAAAAAAATCTCCACAATGATCAGCTGTGAAAACGTCAGCCACTCGATCGTAATTTGGTTTTTTTTTGTAAAGGGCACTGACCAGATAATCATCAGCTGCTTTCAATTCTTCTACATTGCACTAAACCGTTTCTTATTTGTCTAATTTATTTTCTTTTCTAAGTATTGGTGTTCTCTTGAAACCTATATCGCCCTCTCTCTACTGTCGTCAATTCGCCCTAATGAAGTTTCTGGTCAGTTTACAGTGGATGTTTTTAAATAACCGCAAAACATCATCGATACATAAACATAACATCAATAAAATAATTAAACATACATACATTCCTAATAACAATAGATAAATTAACATTAAAATACAATATAACATACTTACATACGAATAATTGACGACACATATTTCTTATTGAAAGGTAAACACACTACATAATTATTATATTCCATAACTACATACATACATATTCGCTAAAAGATCTTTCGCGAATATGAACACAAAAGGGAGATAATACGACAAAAAAAAATGTAAACAAACATCAGAAATTTCGGTATCACATGAGGAGAGAGAGAAATCACGGTTACATCGAATTGGATGTAAGTAAATCTTTGTTTACAATTTTTTTTGTATTCGCGTTTATAATTAGGTTTTTTGTATGTGACGTATACATGGAGGGAGGGACGTGGAGTAAGGAAACACTATGAAAAGGATTGTTGGTAAGTAGAAAAAGGGTTAATATTGGAGTTAGGAGATGTTCTAATTGTGTAAACTAAAGATTTAACATTTAGGAATCTCCGGTGTGTTATGCTTAGTGGGATTATTTATTAAACATTAATTCATTTTTTTGCAGGTAGACGGATAAATAGGATGCATTTCGAGTGGAAATGGGATTGCGAAATGCCGACGGCAAAACGATGGATTGGGAAAGTGGTGTATTAGGATAAAGGAATGAAGGAACATACGGGACAGGGTGAAATTAGTCGTATAAGGTAGTTAGAAGGGTGGGATGTGGGTATTTTAAGTATTTTAATATGATAAGAATTTATGACCAATAAAAATACATCTTGCTGAATAAATTTTCCGTGATCAATTATTTTGAAATTATGTATATATCTATATATATTTTTGTTGGTTAAAAGTGGTAAAGGGCTGCCGTAACACCCTCAATAAGTAAGATTTTTGAAAAAGCCGTAAAAAGTAGAATGGTGAGTTTTTTTTTTTAACTAGAACGAGTTTTCTTAGTGAGGTTCAGTTTGGATTTCAATGTAATAAATCAACCGAAGATGCCTTGTTACATTTCTGTTCTCAACTATTTGTTAGCCTGGATAGAAAAAATAATACAGCTGCATTATTTGTTGACATATCAAAAGCCTTTGACATGGTTAACCACGAAATATTGATTGGCAAACTTGAAAGCGCTGGGTTTCAAGGTTTCACATGTGATTGGTTTAGATCATACTGAAAAGATAGAACCCAAAGAGTGAAATTTGGTGAACAGAAGTGATATAAAGTCAATAGATTTAGGATTTCCACAAGGTTCGGTTTTGGGACCAATCCTTTTCTTGGTTTACATCAATTCATTGTTCAGCTTGTCTTTTAAAGGTTTATTGACAGCTTTTGCAGATGATGTGGGCTTTACTTATGGTACAGATAGCTGTCTTAATCTTATATCTGATATAAATTGGGATCTCAGCTTGTTAAGAGTCTGGTTTTCAGAGCACAAATTGATGTTAAGTTCTAAGACTAAGGCGATGTTTTTTAATTTGTCTGGGCAAAAGATTATTGATGGTGATCTCTTTTTCCATGCTACTGAGTGTCAAAAATTTAAACTTTTGAAGTGCACCTGTAATTCTGTGGATACCTATTCAACTTTCACTGATTCAACGAACTGCAATGATAAATGTTTTAAGATAGAAATTGTTAAAGAATTCCAATATTTGGGATTAATCATTGATTATACCGGGTGATCCAAGTAGAGATACTTTTTTCAATAGCCTTTTTTGACAGATCACGTGTGAGTCGTCTCATGCTGTCATGTTATTTTTGTTTAGTATTGTTTGGCATTTCATAATGGAAAGACTTACGCGTGAACAACGTTTACAAATTGTTCAACTTTATTATGAAAAGTTCTAAGAAGATCCGACGTTTTCGAGGCAAATTTTGTTTAGCGATGAGGCCCATTTCTGGCTCAATGGGTATGTAAACAAACAAAATTGCCGCATTTGGGACGAAGAGCAACCTGAAGAGATTGAAGAACTGCCACTTCATCCAGAAAAAACAACGGTTTGGTGTGGTTTGTGGGCCGGTGGAATCATCGGTCCAAATTTCTTTAAAAATTATGCCGGTGCGAACATAACCGTCAATGGCGACCGTTATCGTGCCATGATAACCGACTATTTGATGCCTGAAATTGAAGCTCGTGATCTCGGCGACATTTGGTTTCAGCAAGACGGCGCCACTTCCTACACATCGCATCAATCAATGGACTTATTGAGAGAACATTTCGGTGGGCACATAATTTCACGTTTTGGGCCGGTCGATTGGCCACCAAGATCGTGTGATATCACACCGTTTGACTTTTTCCTGTGGGGATATGTAAAGTCATAAGCTTATGCCGACAAACCCGCTTCGATTCAGGCCTTGGAGGAAAACATCACGCGTGTCATTCGCCAGTTACCAGTCGAAATGCTAGAACGAGTGATCGAAAATTGGAATCAACGGATGGACCATCTGCGACGTAGCAACGGCCAACATTTGATAAACATAATCTTCAAAAAATAAATGCCAAAGAATGTTCTTTCAAATGATAATAAACTTTCTCCATTAAATTTGAATTTTCTGTGTTTTTTTCTTTAAAAAAGTAGGGAACCTCGAAATAGATCACCCTTTAGTATGAGTTTTTATAACCATACAGAAAGTCTTAGACAGTATTTCCGGTGTATTCTTAGAAATGTATACTATTTGCGTAAAGTTTGCTCTTCTCAACTACTACTTAAGATATATTATGGCATTTTTCACTCGAAATTACAATATGGAGGTTGGGGAGGTACATATAATAACAAAATAGAGCCTTATTATTAGTTTATTATTAGTTTTGCAAAAAAGTGTTATGAAAAAAATATGTGGCAAACCACGCCTATATCCTAGTATCTAGTATCTCTCAGTACGACATATGTATTGCTATAAAGTTCTAAACATTTTCTTTCGAAGATTTGGTAATCCTAACTTTAGAATAATTGATAATTATAGTCTACGTGGTAACTTTTTGAACCGAGTGTCTATACCGGTTTTTCGAACAACTGCATTACGTAATTTTTATAGTGTTTCTTCGTGTCGTATATTTAATAAACTTCCTCAATCTATCAGAATGCATATATCTCATTCGTTATTTATTAAACATGTAAAATACTGGCTCCTTAGTCTTGATAATGAGAGTATCGAATTCTTTGTTAATGGCTGATGTTTTCATGAAATGTTAACTTTAAACTTCCAATTTAATTCATATTTATATAGATTATGTTAATTTATAATATTTTAACTTGTTTAATATTTGTTTTTAAGGGTCACCCCATCCATTTCTAATTGTTTATCTCAATGTTGTTTTGCTAAGAGTGGCAATAACTCTATTTTTTATAAAAATATTTTTGTCACTTAAATAAAATAAATAAATAAAAATAATGGCTTCCATTTTTTTTATTAATTTTTTAGTACCAAAAACAAAACTCCTTAATATTGATATTAACGCAGTGATGCGCATTTTTCGCACAATACTGTAACCCAGTAATGGCGAACAGCAACTTCATTATCATCATGGTATACGACTATAAGCGTTAAATCGTGCGAAAGATACATCTAAAGGACATGCGGTTGTAATGTCCTTATCACAATGGCATAGGCACGTTTCAGCAAAACCTGTATACACACAACTCCTTAAGGGAATCTTTTTTCTTGTTGTTTGCAAAAACTTAAGCTTTCTGCAAACGGGCTTGAGTCAGTGAAAATTCCAGTTCCAATTGAGCATTCATTTCTTTGGCTACGTAAAAATAAGGCCAGTTTAAGAACTTCAAATACTTCACACTAAAAAAGTCAGAATCTGTTTTAACTTCTAGCAAAAAAATACCACCGGCGGCGCTTTCCTAACACTAATTAGCTCATAGCATCGAATGGTCCCCATTTAGACGACAGAAAAACGAACACTAAGTAGCATACCACAATTACCCACAAACAAAAATGGTAACAGCACCACGGTATCCGCAGTTCCATTCCACATCTCTCTCGAAAAAAAAATAGAACAAAGTCTCATTCCTCTAGTAGCTTAATTTCTCAAGACTTCCTCCTGCAGCCATGGTCTCGAAATCACTTAAATTCCACCAGACTACATACAATTCCTATATCCAGAGCCATTTCACATTACCACGACATTCCAGCGACTTTCTCTAACTGCACAGTGGCTGAAAATGTAATTAGATAGCAATGTCCCTCTGCCCTTGCGTCGCACTCTAATGTGGCATTCCTTGTCGGCTTCATTCTAACTCCAACATCCAGCAGCCACCACAAACCCAGTTCGCTGCTCAACTCTTTTGTCTAACGACGAATCACATTCCAGTGCATCCCAAATGTAATGGCCTCGCATGCAGCCCTCTCACTGAAATTTCTTCATCTCACAGAGCGCGCTAATTTCCTGGCCAACAATTCACCATTATGGCCTCGTAAATTACGCAAGTTTTTCCTAATACGCCGCGGCCGCTCCTACCATCACACGCTCGTAACTTGACGTGCATGCGTTAAGTAATTGAGTGCGTGAGGTATTCATAATGTAGATATCCTTAGAGCCGCTGGCGGTGGCGTTTCATGCTGCTTATTGCTCACTGCTCCCCGGCCATATCCACCAAGGGCAACTGAAACGAAATCATATCAGTCTGAGCGCATGGGAACGGCTCAACTCTTTGACGCACAAAGGCCTCGAAATGATGTCGTTACGTTAATTCTTTTCCCCACTGAGCGAGACAAGCAAACGTGCGCCCGAACTCGCGCGAGCCTTATAATCCTCTAATGGTCATTGCCACAATATTATGCCCCGTGCCGCGCTTAACATCACTATCTCGGTTATATCACTTCGCGACGCAAACAAAAAGTAAAAACGAGACGCGCATATCCGAACTGATATGTGTGGCTGTGTGTGTGTGTGAGTGTATCTTTGCCGCGCGCTCGGTTATTTATGCGTTTCAACGGAAATGGGGGACAATCTGAAAACCTCTCAAGTCCTGCGCGCTCATGTGCCGATAATTTGCTGTTTCTTTCTCACAAATCTCACATCAAGTCCAGATAGAGGACACACAAGGCTACGCGCAGCGGCGGCACTGTCAAGCTCTCGAGCATATGTGCGGTCCAATTGGACCGCGTCGTCGCACGTTCCTCTTGCGACTCTTTAGTGTTACAAATGATCATGCAAGCTCATATTTATATTTAAGTACAAACGATTAAAGTAATTTGCAGCTTTTTATCCTGGCCCTCATATCAAGACGACACGGCCGGCGCGCGATGGCAAGCCCTATATGCCGCGAAAGCGGACAAACAAAGAAGACATTTAGATGTAGATGTGAGTGCTGATGTTGTGTGAGTGGTGCGCCCTTCTCCTCGTGGGAATTTATATTTGCGCGCTCGCGCGGATGGGGTCATATTTGGCGGTAACACAGAAGCACAAGTTAATTTTCTTCCTTCTCCGTAACAATGTTTTTATGTTGGCTGAAGACCTCGGGCAACAGCAAATCTATTAAGTTTGTGCGGAGGGGCCAGGGGCTGTTGCTGTTGCGGTATGTCTTCTGCATATGCGGCGATTGGTTTGCGTTGTTTGGCGTAATTTATGAATGAATTGGAGGCAATTTAGCAGATTTGCTGAGTGTTCTTGCATAACCCAGTGGTTTATGGGATTTCCGGGATTTTCTTAGAAGAAGAAGCGCGTAATTTATCTTTTGGCAAGGATAATTGGAGAGAAGAGAAGTTACCGGTTGAACTGTGTATTTCAAGTGGCTATTAGAATGCTCAGCTGCGTATTAGTGAAAATTGTTTTGGAGGACAAATTTGCTTCTTTGACAACGAAAGGCGACTAAGGAACAGCATGAAATTAATTTTGGGAAGAAGTTGGACGCCGAAAACAGGAAGGGACTGAAATAAGTTTTTGTAAAAATTATTTATTTATCTCAGTATTTCATGATTTCGTCATGACGATCGTTGTAGTTGGTATAAACAGCTTCCAAGATCTTGCTTAAGTTAGCCTTGTCGTTGGCTTCAACACCGTTCAAAGCGATAGCGATGCAGGTCTTGCGACGGACTCGAGTCCCAAACTGGTCTTGCCCAATGCAGTATGGGACACCCATCCTGCGGCACAAAACCGCAGGAATCAACTCCAAGTTTTCGACATCATGAGCGATGATGTCAAATTGGACCATCTTTTGTTCAAACAATTTAGTTTGGACTTAATTACTCGTGGTCTTGGCTTCGGGAGTTTTTTTTAGAGCTGCTTCTTTTCCAAAGATGACTAGGAACTGCATTTCTTAAACATCTTCAACATCTTGACGGAAGTCGTCTTGTCCATGGTATGGGTGAACTGGTGTTTTAGTGGTTATACCTTCCGACGTTTCTGGAAAACAGCCTTATGAACCTGGACGCGGATGGACATGTTGACCTATAAAGTTGTTCTTTGACCTGAACAACCTTCTCGGTGACTGACTTCTTCTTCGGTCTTGGCTTCCTATGATTTAGGTTCTTTTAGACGATGTTAAAATTAAAAGCAGATTTTTGGCGGCCCTAAAGAAAGAGCTGCCGGTGTTTAAAGATAGTGATGCGATTACATGAGGACACAAGCATTCTCACTCTAGCATCTCACTATCAACTCTTACTCTCACCCCCACGCTGGTGACTGGTGGGTGCCTAGTACCTCGACTGGAGATGGGGTAATAAACCCCTGTGGAAGGTCGTTGGTGGCAGCAAACGAGAGAGGGGGAGGAGTGTCCTCTCACTAAGGCACTCACTCTCAGGCGGCAGCGGAGGAATTCCCTAGATATAGTCAACGGTGGCGCCTACAGCTCCAGTTTGATCGAACTGACAGTGTAATCCCTATATGAGCTGCTTCGACATATTTGAACACCAGGTCTATAGGGATTTCCAATACTGAGCCAGTGTGTTGGAAAAGAGTTGGTGGCGGAGGAGCCCTCAATGGGTCAACGGCAGCGATCATATCTCAAAATGGGCTACTGACATCGGTATTTTTCCGGCCCGCTGTCTTAGGGTCAAACAAGGGCCTGGCCCTCCAGGTTGGGGGTTTTGCTTTACCCATCCACGAAAAAAGATTATGTTACGAAGCAACCAATAGCCTCGGAAAGGAATGATATTATTGTTGACGACCATGCTAAGCGAAAAAAGGACAACAACGTTCGTATCTGCACCTGGAATGTGAGAACATTAAACAGGAGAGGTGCAGGCGAACAACTAGCGGAAGCCCTAAACTGGTACAAAGCAGACATGACTGCCATTCAAGAAATACGATGGGATGGGCCGGGCAAAAAGAGGATGAAAAACTGTGACATCTACTATGGACCGTGTTATAGTGAGCAGAAACAGCGACTTTTCGGATGTGGATATGTTATAAGTTCCAGACTTAGGCAAGAATCTTATGTTTCCAAGACATTAGCGAACATTCGCTAACAAAAGCCTTAAATGCGCTCATGCTCCGACGGAGGAAAAAGATGATACAACTAAGGACTGCTTCTACGAGCTCCTCGACAAAACCTATGAGCGACTACCAAAGTACGATGTTAAAATCGTGCTGGGAGATTTTAACGCAGAGGTAGGAAGATAAGGCATCTTTAGCAGTACTGTCGGAAAATATAGCGTACACAAATAGAAGTCTGGTAACGGACTAAGGCTAATTGACTTCGCTACGGAACGAAATGCCACTATAGCCAGCACACGGTTTCCTCACCTCGATATCCACAAGGGGACATGGCGGTCTCCAGATCAACGAACAGTCAACCAAATTGATCACATTGCGATAGACAAGAGGCACGCATCCAGTATTTTGGATGTCCGAATATTCCGAGGGGCTACCATCGACTCGGACCACTACCTTGTTGTAGCCAAGGTAAGGATGCGGATATCCCCCACGCCACAAAAAAAAACAGAAATACTGTGAAAAAATTAAATGTCGAAAGACTGTAATCGCCAGAGACCGCCAAGACCTTCGCGCAACGCGTATCCCTTAACCTCTCGACTCACAACACACAACCTCTGCTCAACATCGTCTACAAGATCCTATCTGCCGAAATATGTGAACGCCTGAAACCGTTTACCAACAACCTGATTGGCCCTTATCAGTGTGGTTTAAGGCCAGGAAATTCCACAATCGATAAAATTTTCACACTTCGGCAGATAATGGAAAAAAACCAAGAAGTCCAAATCGATACCCACCACCTATTTATCGATTTCAAAGCCGCATGCGACAGCATTTATAGAGACGAACTCTACAGAGCCACGTCTAGTTTTGGTATACCGCCCAAACTCGTCCGTTTGTGTAGGATGACGATGGACCATCAGGGTCGGAAACGATCTCACCGACACATACGATACCAAAAAAGGATTTAGACAAGGCGATGCGCCAACACCAGAAGCACAATTTTCCAAAAATCGGTGCAACTACTAGCATACGCCGACGATATTGACATCATTGGTAGGACTCAAGTTGATGTCATAGCCACGTTTGCTAGTAAAGAGAAGGAAGCAGCAAAAATGGGTTTAGCAGTAAATGAGGGTAAGACTAAGTATATGCTGTCAACACGAAAGGACACACAACATCGACGAATTAGACAGAACGTCACTATTGACAGATATAACTTTGAGGTAGTACGGGACTTTGTCGAAAGGACACACAACATCGACGAATTAGACAGAACGTCACTATTGAAAGATATAACTTTGAGGTAGTACGGGACATTGTCTACCTCGGCTCCACTATTAACTCTGACAACAACATCTTTTCAGAAATCAAACGAAGAATTACTCTTGCCAATCGCTGTTTCTTCGGGCTAAGAAGGCAATTTAGTAGTAAAGCCCTCACTCGAACTACAAAGGAGATCCTATATAACACCCTGATCATCCCAGTCCTGCTCTACGGCGCTGAAGCATGGATCGTATCAAAAGTGGATGAAGAAATCCTTGGTCGATTCGAGAGAATAATTCTTCGAAAAATCTTCTGTCCCGTTTGCGTTGACGGGCTATGGAGACGAAGATTCAACCACGAACTTTACGAGCTGTACAGCGACATACCCTCCGCATTGGACGTTTAAGATGGCTAGGATATGTAGAACGAATGGACAGCAATACTCCGGCTCGCAGAGTCTTCGATTCCCAGCCAGACGTCGGACGCAGTAGAGGAGTAGGCGCGCACAAGTAGAAACCGACCTCAACCAACTTGGAGTGCGCAACTGGAGGCAGTTAGCTAAGCACCGGGTTAATTGGAGAGGCATGTTGGTTGAGGCCCAGGTTCATCCCGGACTATAGCGCCACTTAAGTAAGTGTGAATGCGCTATGGCTTTCCGATATAACTGAACAGGCGGCCTGAACAGGCAAACAGGACAGTTAAAACTATGCGTGTGTGTAGCCGCCTATAGCTGCAAATGGTCCGTGTCTACGCTAGCTGCTCGGAATGTTCGGTGAAGTGATGTGATCAAGTTGATTTACTTCTTATCCACTTTTGAAAAGCGTTTTATTTAAATAAATTGCTATTGATATTTTTAAATAAATCTAGAACTGTTTCTAAACTGTTTACAAAGCACGTTGTTGGAGTATATAGACCACCAGGTTATAGTAAAAAGTCATTTATTGATGAAATTGGAACTAATCTAGGTCGAATAGGAAAGAACGAAAAAATGATTGTGATGGGGGATATGAATATTAATATACATGATTCTAACTCAAGCTATGTGAAAGAATATTTGGAGTTGTTAGCATCATTGAGACTGATGAATGTCATTACTGAATGCTCAAGGGTAGACCCTAAGAAGGGGACGAAATCAATAATTGATCACATCCTTGTAAGCAGAGAAGACAAACAAATTAATTCCGCCGTGAGGGAGAGTGGTATCACCGACCATTACCCGACTCTTTACTCCACAGATGACTTAGCAACATCAGAGAACCACATAGTCCGTACTTTTTATATATGCAACGGCAGAGTAAATGAGTTAATTTTGGAAGTAGACTGGACAGAAGTCAGTAATGAAGAAGATGCCGAAAAATTATATAAAAAACTGGTACGGAAACTAAGTGATATTTATAAAAGATCAACTTACACAAAATCAATACAGAACAAACGAAAAAATAGCCCCTGGGCAACTCCTTACCTGATAACTGAATGCAAAAAAAGGGATCAACTCTATAGAAGGTGGAAAAATAATAGAGGCAACAAAACCTATGAAAGAGAGTACATAAGTTACAGGAACAAAACAAATAAATTGATAGCAGCACAAAAATCAAACTTCTATTAGAACCAATTCATCCAATTTAAGACCGATCCTAGAAAAACCTGGGGATTAATAAACCAAATATTAGGAAGGAAAAGGCCAAATATAGATAAAACGATGATAAAACATTTTTCAACTGAAATCAAAACATTGTCCAACAATTGTGCACAACTTTTCTTTACAGAGACGTCGCAAATTATTCATCACTGTAACTCTATCACATCGAACCATATAAATGCAAGAGTAGAGAACTCAATTTTTACTAATCCTACAAATATCCAAGAAATGAGCGACATTATAAGTTCCCTTGGTGAATACAAATCGCCAGGAATTGATAGAATTAGAGCCGTGGATATCAGAAGACACGCCGACATTTTTGCTCCTATCCTATGCAAACTGTTTAACCTGAGCCTGACACAGTCAAAAATCCCGTCAACACTGTAGTGTGGCCGATCTATAAGAGTGGAGTTAAAAATCAACTGAGTAATTATAGACCGATATCAATACTTCCAGTAATTGAAAAGTGTCTGGAAGGCGTAATTTCGCAAAGATTGCAGAGTTTTATTGACAAGGACTCTCTTATTCATAAAAGCCAATACGGTTTTCAAAAAAATAGGAATACAGGCAAACTACTAGGTGAATTCGTTAACTGTATCAATGAAAGTCTAAACAAAAGCCATCATGTCCTATTCCTGTTCATGGATTTCAGTAAAGCTTTCGATATTCTTAACCAGTCGAAGTTACTAGAAGCGCTTAAACGGATTGGCATACGAGGAGTAATGGCTGATTGGCTCAAGGATTATTTACACAACAGGCTGTTTTGTGTAAAAATTAAGGACGTGATGAGTGAGAAAAAGGACGTGCAGTATGGAGTCCCTCAGGGATCAAAACTAGGTCCAATTCTCTTCATCCTTTACACAAACGAACTACTTCGCGTTTTTAAGCAAAGCATTCCATTTGCCTTCGCTGACGATACGGCGATTGTGGTACGCCACAGGTCTCTGGACACAGCGTCGAGCATTATGCAGGAGGAGTTGAATGCTGCAGTAAAATGGTGCCACGATAACGGTCTAGTTATCAACGCATCAAAAACCAAGATGATACATATTCGGAGTCCACAACTCTTGCCTATACAGAGTAGAATATACTTGAGAAATGATGCCTGTCCGAACACTGCAAACGAAACCGTTGAATTAGTAGAAAGCTACAAATATCTTGGAGTTATCATTGACTCTCATTTTCTATGGAGCAAACACATCGACAAGCTGTGCATGGATCTGAAGAAGGCGTTATACGCATTGGCCCATTTGCGGCACTATGCCACGGTTCCTGATTTAAAACAAGTATACTATTCCCTAGTCGAGTCCAAGTTACGTTATGGTATACTTGCCTGGGGCAACGCAGCCACAACCCACATCAAAAAATTACAAAGCCTTCAAAACTCATTGCTGAAACAAATAAACTCAATCTATCCGCGAAACGATGAAAGAACGTTTAAAGTTCTTCAGGTCGAACAAATTTATAAGATGACACTAATATTGGAGTACTTTGACGATGACCGTTTTATCCGACCAATAAAACATGGTATCAACACCAGAAGACGTGCACAAGGTATGCTCCAATTGCCAAGAAATTATAATGTTTATGGTAGACGACAACTTCAATACAGTGTTCCTGCAACAATCAACGAATTACCTCGAGAACTTGTGAACGTAGAGGATTACAAGACTAGAAAAACATTAAACTTTTCTTATTAAACTCAAGTCATTAAATGATGAAGTTATTGTATGTCCTATTTTTGTTTTTGAAAATATCTACATCTTTCACTTTAAAGCCTACTTAAATAATTTAAACCTAAAGAAACACAACCTTCTGCAGACAAGACACTAGACTTCGCTTCGTTAAGTCTTTAAAATAGTTAAAAAAAAACAAAAAAAAAAAAAACATCGGGTCATATTTTAGTACATTTTTCTGAAAAAAAATATTTTATTTTATTTTATTCAGATCATAGATAGGTTGGGTCTGTGTGCATTATAATTTGCATGGCGGATTGGTGTTGACTAGTTTTTAGTTAGGCCAACATTTTCTATTAATACCTTACAATATTATGATTTTTAATTTAATAGAATTTTTTTTTAAATTTTCGTCCAATTAAATCAAATTTCTCTCGTCTTCCATTTCACCATACGTCACTGATAAGTAGTTTCATTATAAGTAGCTTATAATGCAAGATAATCATAGACTGCGTTAGATAAGGAAATCAAATACTTGTATCAGCATTTTAAAATTTGTACAAGTTGTACTTAAAAAATAACATAACCTTATCACTCTTAATTCATATTGCGATAAAGGTTAATATCAAATCTTAATGTTATCATATAGCCCATTGAAAATGGAAACATAAAAAAAGTAAATTGTCAGAAGTGGGATTCGAACCCACGCCTACAGAGTAGACTGCGACCTGAACGCAGCGCCTTAGACCACTCGGCCATCCTGACATGGGGAACATGGTTGTCAATTTTAAAGCTGCTCTGGACAGAGGTCCAGGTGTTTCTAGTACAAGGTGGCGTAATCCTCCTATCAGAAAATGCTATAAATTTTGCGATTGGCCCCTAATGTCAGTTCTGTTTTGACATTTGTGTAGTAAACACATGCGAAATACACGTTAATAAACAATGTTACGCTACACTGCTCCAGAACGCGGAATATTGGTGACTATTTATTTGAGCAATAATCGGTCGGTGACTTTGGCACAACGTGAATTTCGTCGCAGATTTCCTAGCCGTCCAACGCCTACTGGTGAAACACTGCGACGTTTAGCCGCTCGCCTCAAAGAGACTGGCACAAGACGAGCGGCTGCCAGGCGTGGCAGACCCCGGAGTAGCCGTTCTGCAGAGAATATTGCTGATGATGAGCTGTTAGCTGCTGACCGCAATCGCGTCTAACATACGCTCAAGCCATCCTTAATCACCACCAAGGGGAAGATGATTTTTCATCAAAAATAATCATGAGTGATGAGGCCCATTTCCATCTTAGCGGGTACGTATATAAGCAAAATTTACGCTTCTGGGGCACTGAAAATCCGCGTGTAACCCACGAAGAGCCATTACACCCGCTCAAAGTCACTGTATGGTGTGCTGTTTTCGCTGGAGGAGTCATCGGACCTTTTTTCTTCGAAGACGTCGCGGGCCAAACGGTTACTGTGAATGGTGAGCGCTACAGAGCAACGAGTTCTTTTTGCCACAACTTGATGAATTGGGATTGGAAAACATGTGGTTCCAACAGGACGGTGCAACGGCACACACTGCACGTGCCACAACCGATATGCTGAAGGATGCATTTCTCGGGCGCCTAATCTCCCGTTTTGGCGATTTGCACTGGCCAGCAAGATCGCCTGATTTGACCTCTCCAGACTTCTTTTTGTGGGGCTTTTTGAAGTCGCGGGTTTATGTCAACAAGCCTCAGACTCTTGCAGCTCTTAAAGACAATATCCGTCAAGAATGTGAGGACCTATCGCCGGAAGTTTTGGCCAAAGTGATGGAAAATGCCATAAAAAGGGCTCAAATGACAATCAACTGTGGCGATGATGAGCCGATGAGCCGATACTGATGGCCCCTTGTCCTAGGGATATCTAATAAATTTGGTAGTGATATCAGTTTAAGGGTTGTGCTTTGGATTAACTGCCCACCCTCGGAAAAACGATCAAGAGCCTTGGAAAGAACTCATTTGTTATTGTTAACGAGCACGCTAAAAGAAAATAAGGACAACGACGTTCGTATCTGCACCTGGATTGTGAGAACATTTAACCGGAGAGGTGTAGACGAAGAACTCGCGGACGCTCCTATACAACAGACATCACTGCCATCCGGGAAATACGATGGGATGGGCTGGTCAAAAAGAGGATGGAAAACTGTGATATCTACTACCGACCGTGTTATAGTGAGCAGAAACAGCGGCTATTCGGATGCAAATTTGTTACAGGTGCCAGACTTAGGCAATAAATCGTCTGCTTACAAGACATTAGAGAACGCATTAAACAATTCAAATTTGCCAATATAAGCCTTATATACGTTCACGCTCCGACGGAGGAAAAATATTATATTGCGAAAGACTGTTTCTACGAGCTAGGGACAGAACATACCCTTTACACGTTAGTACGATGATAAATAGCACTGGGGTATTTTAATTTTAATGAGCCGACACGCATACCGGATATTTACAGTCAAGCTGCCAACACCCTGGACTTGTTTCTTACCTCTCACCCTGATAAATACACCATCAATGTATTATCGGCTCTAGGTTCGTCAGACCACTGTATTTCTCGTACTCCAATCATACAATTAAAGAGCAAATTCCCAAAAAAACTGTATGGCAATACGAGAAAGTCAATTGGGGAGCATTAAACTGTTTTTTTAGGGGGACTATGTTTCCTCGATAGTGACGTGGATGCTGCTGCTGATATGATATCAAACATCATTCTCCTTGGTATGAGATCTTTTATTTCCAACAGAATTAAGAGTATCAGACCAAAGGTAAAAGGGTGGTATGACTTGAGCTGCAAAGGAGCTATCAGGTTGAGCGAGACAAACTTTCGGTTCTACAAGACCAACCCAACAGAGGAAAACCGAACAAATTTCAAACCAGCCAGAAATGACTGTAATGCCAATTTAAAGCGTGTCAAATTTCTCTATGACCAAAAGTTGTGCCAAACTATTTTACAATGTCCCAGAGATAGTAAACACTTTTGGTCGTTTGTAAAAAATATTAAGAATTCAACCTCATCTTCCATCCCAACGCTCAATTTCAATCACATTCCAGCTGTCACCTTTCAAGACAAAGCCAATCTGCTTGCTGCTCATTTCGCAGCCAATTCTACATTGCCAGATTGTGTCCAGTCTCCTCCTATACTTGACAACGTAGATCATCCTATGGGAAAAATTCACTTTCGTACTCGTACAGTTGCAAGAGTTTTATTAGATCTTGACATTTGCAAATCCGCTGGTCCAGATGGAATATCCCCCATCATTCTGATGAGGTGTTCTTCTACGCTAGCAAAACCACTGCGTTAGCTTTTCTATCTATCCTACCTACTCTTTCCGAGTACCAAAAAAAGGCGAATCTTCTTCTCTCTCCAACTACCGACCAATTGCACTTACGTCCCTTCTTTCCAAGGTCATGGAAACGCTGATAAATCGTCAGCTTATGAAATATCTCGAAACACGAAAACTTCTCAATGACCGGCAATATGGTTTTCGCAGCAACAGGTCTACTGGTGATTTGATGACATATCTCACCGAAAAGTGGAACCAATCAATCCATCATGGTGGCGAAAGCAGGATTGTTGCGCTTGATATTTCGAAGGCATTTGACAGGGTTTGGTATCAAGCCCTTATGTCGAAAATGCGTGCATTTGGAATCGACGAAAAACTTCTTCTATGGATTAGACATTATCTTTCGAAACATTCAAATCAAGTTGTTTCGGATGGTTTCAAGTCTGCAAATCACCAAATAAATGCTAGTGTCCCTCAAGGCTCAGTTTTGTCTACGACCCTCTTTCGTATTGTTATAAATGATCTCCTGTCTGCAACTTCTAATCCAATCCATTCCTTCGCTGATGACAGTACCCTCAGCTTCTCATACTCGTTTTCAGGTTCACGTCCCTCATCTTCGAACGTGGACTCCAAACGACAAAATATGTTAAGCTCATTGAATTCCGACCTTGACAGCATCATCAAATGGGGTAAATCCAACACAGTGGAATTCAATGCTTCCACAACACAATGCTGTCTTCTGTCATTAAAGCGAAACCAAAATCTAGAGCCATTATCCATAAATGGCACTTACGTCGAAGAAACCGAAAAGCTTTCCATGCTAGATATGTGTGTTAGTAACGACTCACGTTGGAACGTCCACATATTCGAAGGCGCTTAAAACGCAGCGAAATGTCTAGGTTTCCTAAATCGACGTATGAAATATTTCGCCACCTCTGATCTGGTCTGGTTTTTAAAGCGTTTTTACGCCCTAAACTCGAATTCAACGCCCACATCTGGTCAAGTGCACCAACATCAATATTGCACCTACTAGATAGCATTCAAACGCGTGCGAAAAAACTTATAGGAGACATAAGAATAGCGAACTCCTTAGTTTCGCGCGAACACCGTCGAAATAACTCCTCTTCCATTATAACTTACAGGCATTTAAAAACAATGTGCAGCGGTACCTCCTTATTTCCTTAACACCCGCACTGTGCTAAAACATATAAAGGGTATTCAGAACCCCTTGAGTGCGAGGAAATTATAAAAAAAAATAATTACCGATACATCCCGAAAAAACGACAGTTTGGTGTGGTTCATGGGCTGGTGGCATCATTGGTCCATTTTTCTTCCACGGCGAACGATATCGATCCATGATACGCGACTTTTTTTTGTCCCAGATGGCTGAGTTAAACTTGGTTGACATGTGGTTTCATTAAGACGGTGCCACATGCCACACAGCTCGTGAAACAATGGAAATGTTGAAGAATGAATTTGGTTAGCAGCTTATCCCTCCAAATGGCCCTGTTAGTTGGCCGCCAAGATCAAGGGATTTAACGCCTCTTGATTATTTCCTGTGGGGCTATGTAAAGTCGTAGTCTATGTGGTCAAGCCCAACATGATTGAAGCCTTACAGGATAACATAACACGCGTAATTCGTGGAATACAGGCCGAAATGCTCGAAAAAGCGCAAAATTGGACCTTCCGAATGGACCATTTGAAACGGAGCCGCGGACAACATTGGGTTGTCATAAAGTTGTCTTTAAATAATAGGCAAAGGCCTATTTATCGATTACAATAAAATTTTTGAATATTTGATGCAAATTTAAGCATTTTATTAGATATTTAAAAATTTTGTAAATCATAGTTTCAATCTAGTTCCAGGATTCAAAAGTCAATACTAGGTCAATGGATATGTATCTGCTTAGAGTCTTCCTCAAAGGGTTGTAGGTTGTGCTCTGAAATTATCCATCCATTTTTTTCTTAGCCAGCTCTAAAGCAGTGTGCCAATAAAGGTTGCCTATAATTGAAAGATCCATATATAAGTCCGTTTAATCATGCTAAGTCCTCAAATCTATTAAAATTTCAAGCTTGTCCAGATTGCATAACCGACTCTCTTCTGAATTACGAACAGGACACACCGTCGTTGATCCCCCCATAAAGGGTGCTTACAATAAATTCCATCATTATAGGCGACTTAAAGCCAACGTAACCGAAGAAAGTTGTTTCCTTCACTAGAATTCTCATTTCACTTTCTTGAGCCGTCGAAGAAACTAAAGTTCCACGGTAGCCGGTGGTCATGGTGACTCCCAACTGAGCGATCTGCATTCGCAAAAAGCCCATAACACTGCCATAAAACCAGAAGGCCGCCCATAAAACAAAATTAAACAACTTTTAGCGAACAAAAAACACCACCACCAGCAACAACAACCACCACCACCAGAAGACCAAAGCGGTTCCCAAATGAATTTATTAAAACGAAAGACAGCGTCGCTCCAAACCGAAAGTAATTAAATGCAACTTTCACGATCGATAAAGGTTGACATTGCGGTGAATTTGCGCGAAACGCAACGTTGGCTCGCACCACCGAACCGTCCTCTGCGTTACACCACCACCAGCCAGGAGCCCCAGCCTCCAATGACAGCAGCTTAACATTTGCATCAACATTGGCGCGTCATATCAATGTTCCTCATCCATCATTTGTCGTTTGGGTCGGATGCTGATGGTGGAGGCGTTCAGCAGCGCGTTCTTGGCTCTTGGCATCGATAGGCAACCACCGGCAGACAGTTGGTGTCAAGACGAGACGCATGCGCAACCGTGCAAATCTCATCGTCAACGAGTTTGTTGTCGCTGTTGTTGTTGTTGTTGTTTCTCGTTTGGTTGCATCTTGCGTGGCTTATTAATCACCAGAAGCAACGAGGCAAGTCTATTTCACCTCATCTTTGGGCTCGAATGCGGATACAGATACCACACGGGCACGACTTGGCCGAAAACAAACTTGTTGCCCGCATCTTATCACCTACCCGAGAGAAATTATTGCGCCCTTTTCAGACGCGCGCTCACCATAATTATGCGTCAGATAGTGAGAGGGCCTTTAACTTAGCCGCAGCAGCGGCAGATTCAAACGAAGCCCTGCCGTAGCTCGACGCGCCGCCGCTTGAGAACCAAAGGACACATGCGGTTTTATGATTCCCTGCACGGCTGCGCGCAGCCGCATACAGATATGAGTGTGCGCGAGGTGCGAGATACCGAGCACGTGGTGTGTTGGTTAACTGCCGTCGACTATCAAGGCGGGCAAGAGATTACGTTTAGTTTTATGTTACGAGGTTTGATTCGAAGCGTGCGCTACGGTTCCGTCCGCCACAACACAAAACATATAGATACAAGCGAGATCTGTCGGAATCACGGAAATTATGCTTCACCACGTGTCATCCTGTTGAGGGAGTAGGTGAGTGAAATGTGCGTGATTTTGGAAATGTATCCTGGTTGTGATTGTGTTGTTGGTGCGGGCGAACCGTTACTTCAAAATGTCGGAAAGAACAAAGTTGGCCGAGAGTGAAGTCTTGTAATCGCATGGTTGAGCGCAGAGAATAAACATCCATGCAGTGCACTTCCTTGTTGGGAGGATTTAGTACTGTATGGGGGTAACATTTATTTCTAGTTGGGGAACATTTTTCAGTATGAAATAGGGATTTCCAGTTGAGTTTCGGGGTGTAGGGTCATCATTCATCTAATATGACATGCAGTGGTGGATAAGGAGGTCTTGGAATATTTTCACTCAAAGCTCAGTGGCAGTTGCAGTCAAACTCGATAAAGGTAAATCTCTGTTCTGTGAGGTCAGGAGAACTTTTGAGGAGGTTGGGTCTGAAAACTTTTGGAAAGTGATTTTGACCTAGTCCCTCACAAGATTAGATTGATGTGAATGAATTTATAAGGTCATAAGGCTTTTCGAAAACGATCCTGAATTTTACGGCTTACGTACCTGGAGTGAGAACTATTAGCACATGACTCTCGACGATGTTGGCATCTTTTTTTTTCAGTGGCGCTACAGTCCGGGATGAACCTGGGCCTCAACCAACATGCCTCTCCAATTACCCCGGTCCTTAGCTAACTGCCTCCAGTTGCGCACTCCAAGTTGGTTGAGGTCGGTTTCTACTTGTGCGCGCCGGACCGAAGATTTTTCGAAGATTTTTTCTCTCGAATCGACCAAGGATTTCTTCGGTCTTATTAAGCTTGAGTTTAGATATTGCTATCCTCACTGCACTTAAGTCGGGTGGTTGGTAGTTTTCGCTGTCGTTGCCAATATTAAATGGTTCGTTCTGCCTGACAGTGGAATGTTGTTCGTCATCGCTGTTTAACAGTCTGCAGAAGTGGTTCTTCCTTGGCTTTGACGATTTACACTTTGCTAAAACTTGCGAACATCGTTCCTGGAATGGCACCCCTCTATATCCTCGATCGCGCGCTTTTCTTGCTCTTTTTTCTTCTTTCTGAAAAACCGATGTTCTTCCCTTCTTCTTTGCCTATATGGAAGCTATTTGCTCAATGGAAGCTCTCGTCTTCACCTGCAGCTTAGCCTTGCAGGCCGCGTTCTTGGCTGCGAGCATCTGTCGGTATTCCTCATCAAACCAGGGGTTTCTTGCTGGTGGCCGCGAGAAACCTATCACATCAGTTGCGGCTGATCTAATGGCTTGTTGGCATCGTTGCCATTGTTCTTCGACATTAGATTCTGGTGGTGTGTTGTGAGTCGAGAGGTTAAGGGATACGCGTTGCGCGAAGGTCCTGGCGGTCTCTGGCGATTGCAGTCTTTCGACATTCAATTTTGTCACAGTATTTCTGTTTTTTTTGTGGCGTGGTGGATATCCGCATCCCTACCTTGGCTACCACAAGGTAGTGGTCCGAGTCGATGTAAGCCCCGTGGAATGTTCGGAAAACCAAAATAATGGATGCATGCCTCTTGTCTATCGCAATGTGATCAATTTGGTTGACTGTTCGTTGATCTGGAGACCGCCATGCCCCCTTGTGGATATCGAGGTGAGGAAACCGTGTACTGGCTATAGTGGCATTTTGTTCCGAAGCGAAGTCAATTAGCCTTAGACCGTTACCAGACGTGTTGTCGTGTAGGCTATGTTTTCCGACAATACTTCTTAAGATGTCTTCTCCTCCTACCTTTGCGTTAAAATCTCCCCGATTTTAACATCGTACTTTGGTAGTCGCTCATAGGTTTTGTCGAGGAGCTCGTAGAAGCAGTCCTTAGTTATATTGTCCTTTTCCTCCGTCGGAGCATGAGCGCATATAAGGCTTATGTTGGCGAGTTTGGCCTTAATGCGGACTGTTACAATGCGTTCGCTAATGTCTTGGAAACATAAGACTTCTTGCCGAAGTCTGGCACTTATAACAAATCCGCATCCAAATAGTCGCTCACTATAACACGGTCCATAGTAGATGTCACAGTTTTTCATCCTCTTTTTGCCCGGCCCATCCCATCGTATTTCCTGGATGGCAGTAATGTCTGCTTAGCAGTTTAGGGCTTCCACTAGTTGCTCGCCTGCACCTCTCCTGTTTAATATTCTCACATTCCAGGTGCAGATACGAACGTCGTTGTCCTTTTTTCGTTTAGCATGGTCGTCAACAATAATATCAGTCCTTTCCGAGGCTATTGGTTGCTTCGTAGCATAATTTCTTTTCCGTGGATGGGTAGTTAACCCAAAGTACAACCCCCAACCTGGAGGGCCAGCCCCTTGTTTTGACCCTAGGACAGCGGGCCGGAAAAAATACCGATGTCAGTAACCCATTTTGGGATATGAGCGCTGCCGTTGACCCATTGAGGGCTCCTCCGCCACCAACTCTTTTCCAATACCCTGGCTCAGTATTTTAAATCCCTATAGACCTGGTGTTCAAATATGTCGAAGCAGCTCATATAGGGATTCCACTACCAGTTCAATCAAACTGGAGCTGTAGGCGCCACGATTGACTCCATCTAGGGAATTCCTCCGCTGCCGCCTGAGAGTGAGTGCCTTAGTGAGAGGACACCCCTCCCCCCTCTCTCGTTTGAATTCTTAACATCTTCTGAAAAATTGAAAACCTTGTAAACCTCAGATGGAATTCAGGTGTTCTTACACTCAATAATGATGTTTTGCCATTCCTTTTGCCTGGTGCTTCCAAAATTTCAGTCAACTTCGATTTGGGCCAATGCTCAGGTGTCTTGTAAAGATAGTGTGGTCCATTGAACTAAGATGAGGATAGGAGTTCTGAGACCGCTCTCCCCGTGACACAATATCGGCTGGATTCGACTTGGATCCCATGTGTCTCCAAGTAGCTTGGTGAGATCCTTGTTTAGGCCGTGAAACGCGATTTGCCATAAATTTTTCCCACGTCGATGGATGTTTTGCCAGCCAATAACACACGATCTCGGAATCTGTCTAGAGATGCATAGACTCCCACCTCTTGGGAACGTTTTTCACCACTTTATCCAACAATTGTATCAACAATTCCGCAGCGCACAGCTGCAACCTCGGTATTGGTTGCACCTTGCGAGAAGCAACCCGAGACTTAGCACTGAAAAGTCTTACGACAAAATTATCGTTAATCTTATATCGGATGTAGATACAGCATCAATAAGCTCTACCCGAAGCATCCGCAAACCCATGAATCTCAAACGTGTGGTTTGGAAATATGCACCTTGGTACACGTATTCTTCTGAATTCCTCTAACTCCTATTTGAAAGTGTTATATATTTTTAGCACAGTGCGGCCTTTTTTAGAGAAGAGGAAGTAGTTGACGGGACCAGTGATGGATAGTGCGAAGAACTGCAGTCTGTATTCAATACCCAGCCGTAGCAACTCTAATTGATTTTTCAGTAGCCCTCCTATAGTGATTATCTGACAAATCGTCCGAATGGTATCAATTCTTCTTCTCAGTCATCGGCTGATCTCTCAAGCGTACAGACTAGTTAGCGGAGGTTTAGAATATAGCTTTTGCTTTTCTCTTAATTAATTTCCCTTTTCTAACCCATATATCAATAATTTATTTAGTGGTGTAAATAGTACCATAAATAAAATCAATAAATCAGTTTTTCTACTTAATAAGTGGTTTATTACCCTACGGGATGGCTCCGAAGCCTTCCCGCCAATCGGGCAACCGATTTGGTATTCTTGATGAACACGCGCTCTCAGATCCCCCTGACCCCTTCCCAACTCCCCCTCAAAAGAGACAAAAGTCCAATAATAGTGTTTTCAATGAATTTCCTTTGCTACCAACAAAATCAATTTATAAAAATCCACGTTTTGTGCACATAACATCTAAAGACGAATCTAAACCTCTAACATCAATCATTTTTTGCATTCTAAAAAAAACAATCGATTCGATCAGCACACAGTATGAAAAAATTTCTCAACTAAGAGATGGCTCAATAATAATTCTAGCTAAAGATCAAATCATAGCCGACAAATTCATAAAATCTAAAGTGCTTGACAGTGTATGCCCAGTTAATATTAAACTTCACTCCCATCTTAATCTCTCCAAAGGTATTGCGTACGCGCCTTGTTTGATTAATGTTCCTGAAACTGAAATCATATCGGAACTAAGGAGTCAAAATGTCACTGATGTATACAAGTTTACTAAAATATATGAAAATGAAAGAAAAGCAACTGGTCTTATGATTTTCACGTTCGATCTGTTCCAAATCCCTGACTCAATCGAAATTGGCTGGTACAAGACCAAGATATCGGAATATGTCCCCAACCCCATGCGGTGTCGACATTGTCAACTACTTGGACACACTAAGAAATGGTGTAAACGTGGCCCTTCTTGTGAAATATGTAACCTCCCACCTCACGATAACACTAACTGCACTCGCACTCTGTGCGCAAATTGCCTCGGACCCCATCCCTCCTCCTCAAAAACATATCCAAAATATGTGCAAAGCAAAGAAACGCTAGAAATTAAAACTAAAAACAAGTGTACCTTAGCCGACGCTAGGCGCATCCAAAGAGAGCGTAACCCAATCGGTCACTCCATAACTTCTAATCTTTACTCTGAAAAAGTCAAACACACTTCTCCTGAAACAAATACCTCTTTACCGTCTACATCGTCCTCTTCCATTGAACAAACAACTCTAAACAAAGAGAAGAGCGCCATCCAAAACGAATCTACCTCATTAAATAAAAATAACTCAAAAATTACTCAAAATTCTTCTAAATTAGATTCCACATTCATTTCAAATACAGCCAAAGAAATCAATGCAGTCAACCTAACTTCGACTCAAAGAGCCGATCTAACAATAGATAACGAAACAACTCAAACTTCATTTTCTCACTTAAGAGCAAATTATAATAACAACATACATTTTTCTCAAACACTAAATACGTCCAATTTAAATAACACATACAAAACCGATATACTTCAAAATCTTCTCCACCCAACAACAAAAACAACAAACTATGAACATCGACGATGATGAAAACCCATAATAAAACCAATAACACCCCCACAACCCGCGCTTCTACCGGTGATGGGAGCCTCCGTCTATGTGGCGGGTACACTCATCACCGGTGGGGGCGCGGAACTTCTATTACATCAGGTGGTGTTCGGTCTCCTGCCTGTACATTAAATTGTACTGGTAAGCAGACTGACTCCACCGTCTACAACTATCTCAAAAATCTGCAATGGAACATGAATGGTTATATTAATAATTATCATGAACTCCAATTGCTAATAAATGATTCATCTCCAAGTGTAATTGCTCTTCAAGAGACACATATAAAACACAACAATCAACCTTTTCCCCCAAAAAATTATTCATCTTACTTCTACAATTTACCCTGTCACACAACTTCTAAAAATGGTGTTAGCCTTTTAGTACACAAAACGATTCCTCACAGATTTATCAACATAAGCTCCAACATACCTGCAATAGCAGTTGAAGTCGAATTGAACTTAAAGATAACTATTATTTCAATTTATATCTTACCAGATCAAACATTCGAAGCTTCTGATCTTGAAAATATTTTAAGTAATATTTCAACCCCTCTCGTTTTAACTGGTGATTTTAATTCTTGGAGCCCTTCTTGGGGATCCCGAACAATTAACAGCCGTGGTAAATTAGTTGAACATTTCATTGCAAACGCTGGACTCTCAGTTTTAAATGATGGACGTCCAACTCACTTTACACTCTACACTCACTCTACACATGGATCATTTTCTCACGTCGATCTCACTCTCATATCGCCACAACTGACACCAAAAGCTCTCTGGAATCTGGAAAATGACCTATACGGTAGCGACCACTTCCCAATTTTAATAGGCAAAAGCCCTAAACTTCAGAAAATACAGGCGAAGTTTCTGACTGACTATGCCAATTGGAACTTGTTCCAAGCCGAAGTTTCAAAACAAATTTCACTTAGACCAGTTACTACCAACAATAATAAGGAGGCTACTTGTATTCTGAAATGCATCCATACTGCCGCATATATATCTATACCCCAAACCACAAACAAAATACGTAACAAAACAGTTCCCTGGTGGAACCCTAATCGTAAAATCCTTCGCCAAAAAAAGCAAAACGCATGGAAATCATTTAAGAAATCACCAAACACTGCAAATTTGATTTGCTATCGCAAGGCGAATGCAGAGTTCCGTAAGGCTGCGAAGTTAGAAAAAAACTGCGTGCTTTAGTAAGTTTACCTCAGAAATAAATCAAAACTCCTCACCTAAAAAAATGTGGGATAATATTAGAAGCCTTACAGGCAGTTTTGTCCCTCACACAATTAAACTCATCAAAACAGATTCTTCTAACTTAACATGCCCTAGAGAAATTAACAAATTCTTTGCAGAAAGTTGGGAAAAGGCGCAAGATAATTCAAATTTCCATCCAAACTACAATGAAGAAAAAAACCTATCGTAAAACATACAGGAACAGCATTATACCGTCTCGCCTTCAGCGAAATTAATTGAATCCTCCATTAGCATTTTAGAAATCGAAAGCATTCTAAGCTCAGTCCAGGGATAGACTCCGGGCTTTGATAGGGTTTCCTACTATATGATTAGAAATTGCCCGACAAGTATGAAAACGAGGTTACTTTCATTATATAATAACATTTTTGACAGTGGTATAATTCCCTAAACATGGAAGGTTGCGACAATTGTACCAATACCAAAACCAAAAAAAGATCATTCTACAATATTAGGTTATCGACCGATCTCCCTCCTTCCATGCATATCAAAGGTATTAGAAAAAATTATATCTAAACGTCTATTCTGGCTAGTAGAAAGAGATAAACTCATAGATCAGAACCAACTCGCTTTTAAAAAAGGCAGAAGCACTTTGGATTCACTTCTTTACTTGGACTCTTTCATAGCATCGTCTCTTTCCGAAAAAAATCACGTTTCTATTCTTGCAATTGACTTCGAACAAGCTTTCGACAGAGTTGGTCCACATGTCATTTTTAACCAAATCAAGCAATGGAAAATCGGGCCCAAAACTTTGAGTTACGTAAAAGCCTTCCTTACTAACCGCAAATTTCGTATAAGAACTAACAACATCTATTCATCAATCCATAATTTAAAAAACGGCATCCCCCAAGGATCGCCACTTTCAGTAGTTTTATTTGTTATCGCTTTTGATAAAGTAAGTAAAATTGTCCGTAGCTTTTCACAAATCAGTCACATTCTCTATGCAGATGACCTTATCTTATTTTCTAAACACAAAGACCTTGTTGTCTTAGCTACAATATTCTCAAATATAATAAAAAGCTTGTCAGAATGGGGCAACACCTCTGGCGCCAAAATTTTAATTTCAAAATGTGAACTCCTTCACATATGCAAAAAGTACAAATGTGTAAAATGTATTGAAGGAGTAAATCTAAACAATATTTCAATAAAAAATGTTAATCATTCAAAAATACTATGCATTGTATTCGATTCCAAATATAGTTTTAAGGAACACTGTACATATTTAAGAAAGAGCCTTACTACCAGGGTTAATTTAGTGAAATATTTGTCTTCCTATAAAAGCAACTGTAATGTTAATTCCATTGTTAATGTCGTCCGAGCTATAATTCTCTCCAAAATCGATTATGGTCTACCAATTTATGGAAGATGTTCAAAAACAACATTGCAGCTCATTTCAACATCATACCATTCAGCAGTTAGAAGCAGTCTTGGAGCTTTCCGCACTACACCCATTAAAAATATTTTAACCGAAGCTGGACTTCCTCATCTACATGACAGAATCGAATTTCTTACTTGGCAGATAATACGAAATATAAACTCATCATTTACAACACCTATACACGACGAAGCTAAAAAAATACTTAAACGGAAAAAAACACCAAAATCCCCATCAGCTCTCTATAAATCCCTGCGCTCAGCTATTTATCTTAATGTCCCAATCGTGATAGCAAACAAGCGTACGACTAATTTTCCTCCATGGAACTTGCCGAATAGCTCTATCATTTCTCACTTGTCAGAGTATCCAAAATTATCCACCAGCAATGATATATACAAAAAAAATGTTTTTAGAAATAAAAGTCAATTACGAAAAGCAAGGTGGGCAACTATGGTTTACTGATGCCTCAAAAACTACCGAAGGAAGTTCCTTTGCAGTTGTCAATGAAAATGGAGGTATTATCAGTAAAGGCCTGCTTTATCTTACCTCTTCTATCTTCACGGCTGAAGCTCTTGCTATCCTAAAAGCAATCCAAGCTACAAAAAACAAAAAAACTATTATATTCACTGACAGCCTGTCTTCAATCAACGCAATTAAAAACAGAAATGACTACTCCAATATCATTTTAGACATCCGTGACAAACTGATTGCAAAACAAAATAACCTAAAATTGGCCTGGATACCGGGACATGCAGAAATTGTTGGCAATGAAAATGCAGACGCAGAAGCTAAATTGGAATTTAAGCAGCCCCTTATCTCTTTTTACCATTTTAGTTAAAAAGATTTTAGTAAGCACTTAAAAACGACTATGGACACGAACATGAAGAGCAACTGGACTTTATATCAACACACATATACAACGTTCAATCCGACTGCCGAAAAACCTATTTATTCATCCATATTACCAAAGTCGATGATAAAAGCTTACATAAGACTTAGAATGGGACATACTTATTTTACACACAATCACTTGTTCAACAAGGAACCAGCCCCAGTCTGTCAATTCTGTGATACAAATGAAAAGTTTGACGTGAAACACATGCTACAATGCGCAAAAATAAAATCCATAAGCAACACAGTATCTGGAAAAAAACCTAAAAGAATTACTAACTTTCAACACCGATATCAATATTAGACATACTTATGCAATAATTTTACAACTTAAATTAGCTTTACTTATTTAAACTATATTTTCTATAAAAATTAAGCCGAAAGCCCTGGTAGCTAGTGCTTCATATAATGATTGTTTTATAATTTATTTATAGAACAATAAAGTTAAAATAATAATATCAATTCTCAAGAAAAGCTTATCTCATTCGGCGTAAAACGGGAGGTCCCGCCATCGTGCAAGAAGTACATACGCAAACATGCATGGTTGTGGGAAAAAGCAAGGAACGAATCAGTTGCGCCAAAAATTTGAATTTTTTTTAGGAAGTAGTAGAGATATAGGAAAAATGTTGGACGTAGTAAAGACATTCTGCGTTGAAAAGGTTTGCTGTCCTAATATGTCAGACTGGTGATGTAGGTTGTTCACTACGCAATACTGTTCTCTTTCTCTTTCTTAAAGTTAAAATCACCCAGCATCTTGGAATTTTTTCTGGGACACGGCTATTCCAAGACTTTTTAAAGGTTATACCCAATATATGCTGAATGCCACTTGAAGGCTGAAAGTTTGGCGTTGGTAGTAGCCATTTACATTTTCTAATCCTTAACCGGTGTCCCATTTGAGTGAGATTACACTGCTTACTCCTGCTTATTAAAAAAACCATCCTTCGATCGAAGATCAATGACTACAAGTCCAGCACCAGTAGTTTTCTCCCTCCAAGCTTGTAAAAAGAATAAATATTTGCCAACTCCAAGTATCTACAGCCATTCCGTTTTTGTTAACCCTTCCCATCAACTTTTTTTTCCAGACTCCAATTCCACCTGTTTAAAAAGAAAAGCCGAACCACCTCAAAAGACCCATAATCTCTTGAAAAATTAACGACCTCCTACCAACTGCAAATCATCACCGGAAACTGCAACCAATTGACGATTGCGGTAAGCATTTGCGCGCATGCCCCTTTTTGTTGTATGCCACCGCCAATCGTTAAATCCTCAACCTTCCACTTTTATTGTCCCTTTAACAGAAAACAATTCGAAACCGAAACCACTGCAACATATGCAATGCCTGCTAATTATGTTGCTTCGCCATTGAGGATGCGCAAACGATGTTGTGCAACAATATCTCTGCGCGCGCGCACACACTCTCATGAACGCGACGCTCCACCATCTAATTACAAGTCGGCCGGCAATACGGTAATTGAAGTTTTCATTACCCGAAGACGCATCAGCATCGCTGCACCAGCCGCTTACAGAACAAACGAAGGAAATTGTAGGTTCAGGAACGTGTAACCAGGCCTTGCACTTGGCACGTTTTATTGCACTCCAATTGATTAGATACAAGGGCGCACACAGAGCGGTAGCCATGCTTACCAATAAAACCCGAGCTTCGGTTACATCATTCCTTGAGTGCTCGAGACATCGACAGCTGTTTCGCCAGTGTAAACAGCACCGCCACTGGTGCAGACCTAATAATGCATCTTTTATGTTCTAATTAAATTTAATTATCGCTAGCGCGGATTAAGCGGGTGTGCGAGCATTCATCGGTTGCATGTTACACCAGCACCGGTGTTTAACAATGCGGAAGATCTGGAAGAGTCTGGACTGCGTATGCTAAACATGCCGCCTTCAGAGATAAAGATAAAGATGGGGTGCAAGTGCGATGATGGCTATCGTCAATGGGAAGACGAGAGATGTTGATGATTCTGTGGATAGCACCTTCGCACCCAATTATGTATGCACGCAGCATGCTGCTACTGCTCCTCCTGCAGTGGGGTGATGTTGAAGATGCCGCAAGCTGTTGGAGGGGAAATGTTTTACCACCTAACTCTGGGCTTTGTCTTATCGATGATGATTTGCGGGGAAATTGAATTCCCATTTTCAAAGCATCCGTAACTGTTCCAATGGCATGGAGATCAAGTAAGTGATTCCAATTTGGTTTGGCTGGGTATACATGGTCGGCACCACTACGAAGATGAACTCATCTCACGAGATTCTTGTTTGGAGGCGCGAAAATTGCCTTTAATTAACAGATGTCTGTTAAGTGGTCCGAACTTCGTGGGGAAGTTACAACAACAATTGGCTAATGGAAAACACCGAATTAGCAATTCAGCAAACAACGTTCATGTTTTCTTGAGTTGCAGTTGTTTGTGGCGTGAAATCGTGCCTTTGGAGGGGTCTTGTCATGGTTATTCTCTGACTGTCCAATGCCATCTAATGAGATGGGCGTCAGTTAGGAAAACAGTTTGTCAAACTTAAATTAATACGATGTGTTGTTGAAAAGTCACTTTGGACAAAATTTGGCCTATACAGAGATTATGTTGGTCCTTCCTTTGAAAACTTTTTATACCCTTTCCCACAGGGGTATATTAGTTTTGATACTTAGTTTGTAACATAGAGAAATAATTTAGCTACATATACCTCAAAGTATATGGATCGACTCAGAATCGCTAGCTGAGTCGATTGAGCCATGTCTGTCTGTCTGTCCGTCCGTCCGTCCGTCTGTCTGTTCGTCACCGATTTTTGGGCCTTAAATTTTGAGCTAGGATAATGAAATTTGGTATATAGGATCCTTGTCCGTGCCATCAGAACAAGTGTAAAAATTGTTGAAATCCACCCACTGCCACGCCCCCTTTTTAGGAAAACTTATTTTTTGGCCAAACCGTAAAAAAATTTAAAAAAGAACTCAGTCGCGAAACTGACTGGATCTTAAAGAAAAGACCAGTTAAAAAGAGGAAAGCTGTATCCTCTCCTGAAATAATAAACCGCGACAAAGAGATTATTAACAAAGCGAAACAGCTAAAACAACGTCCCCCACCGCCAATTAATGTGATCGGTATTGACGACTTTAACAAGTTGCATACCTTGCTAAAATCGTTGCCATTATCGGGCTACCAAGTAACTTCGCTAAGAAAAAATGCATGGAAAGTCTGCGTTAAAGACCCTGAAAGTTACCGTCTATTATCTCGCAAGCTTAATATCGATAAAATAGAATGGTATTCTTTTGAAAATAAATCTGAAAGGCCTTTACGCGTTGTAGCTAGAGGGTTACATGCGTCGTGCTTAAAGGATGACATTGTAAATGATCTGAAAAACAGGCAATATAAAGTCATAGATGCCGTTAACATTGTCAAACGAGACCAAAAGCAAAAAGATGGCGAAGGAAATGTAATAAAACGCGGCCTTCCTTTATTTATACTCACTTTCGATAAAACAGAAAGTTTGAACAAAATTTATGAAATAAAAACAATACTTAATATTGTTGTAAAAATAGAGCCTATGCGTAAGGATTCCAAACTAGTTCCCCAGTGCAAGCGCTGCCAAGGATACAATCATATGCAAAGCTATTGTCAAAAAGAACCGCGGTGTGTAAAATGTGCCGGCAATCACCTGACGGTAGATTGTATGTCAGATAAGAAAGCTGTTGCTATCTGCATTAACTGTAAAGGCAATCATCCGGCAAATTATCGCGGCTGCGAAGTAGCTAAAGAGTTGCAAAAAAGACGGACGAAATTTAATAGTATTAATTCACAGAAATTAAATTTAAACAAGCAACAGCCTAAAATTCCGAACAAAAATATGTCGAAGAAAAAGCAGGCCATAATCGAAGAACCTAAATGTCCACAAACTACGCGGCCATCAGATATCCGTTCGGATCTTGTACATCCAAATCCAAATGTACAAACGTATGCTCAAGCTACAGTATCCAATAACGCCCAAAAAAATATCTCACCTGACCCAGTTTCAAATGTATTTTCGATTATTCTTTCAAAACTTGAGGAACAAAGCAAAACGAATAAACTTATTTTTGACAGGCTCGTTAAGCTCGAAAATAGTATTCGCAATAGAAGTACCCCACCTTTAACATGAATAGATTGCTTAAAATTCTTACGTGGAATGCCAATGGCCTTTGGCAAAAACTTGGAGAACTTGAATTATTTATGCAGGAAAAAGATATAGACATCTGTTTAATATCCGAAACTCACGCAAAGAGTAATTCGAACTTAAAAATAAAAGGTTACCTCGACTATCATGCTCTACATCCATCGAATAAGGCTAGAGGTGGAGCCTCACTATATATAAAAGAGTGTATCGAACATTCGATTGATCTGAAACTAGAAATCGAAACAATGCAAGTTAGCTCTATACAAGTCAAAAGCAGACAATCCTTTCTGAAGATATCGTCTATTTACTGCCCACCACGATGCAAGGTTGAGAAAATTGACTTTGAAAACTTGCTTAATTCCCTTGGACAACGTTTTGTCATCGGAGGGGACTTTAATGCAAAACATACATTCTGGGGATCTAGATGCATATCACAGAAAGGTAGGATGCTTTATGATATAGGTAGAAAGTACAATACCGAATTTCATTCTACGGGAAAACCAACTTACTGGCCAAGTGATGCTAGAAAAATACCGGATTTGATCGATTTTTTCATTGTAAAAGGTCTGCCGTCCAATCGAATCAAAGTTGAAGAATGCTTTGATCTTTCCTCTGATCATTCTCCAGTCATTTTAACAATGAGCGAGTCACTGATTATAAATGAAAAACCACCCAGATTAACAAACGCGATAACCAACTGGGAAGGTTTCAAAAACGATATTGAAAATAATATCCGACTGGGTGTATCGCTTAGAACCCCATTGGAACTCGAAGTCGCTGTTGACTCATTTATCAATACCATCCAAAAAGCAGCATGGAATAATACTCCTCAACAGAACAAAATTGTGAGCTATAGTAAAATTAAGTACCCCCGTGAAATACAAGATTTAGTAAGACAAAAAAGAAAAGCTCGTAAAAGATGGCACCAAACTCGTGCCCCGCAAGATAAAACACATCTCAATCGGTTGAATAATTTGCTATCAAATTCGATTAAATACTTTAAAAACCATTCAGTAGAAACTTATCTGCAAAGCCTAACCGCTGGAAAGGAATCGAATTATTCGCTCTGGAAAGCAATTAGAGTCATAAAACGGCCAAAAATCGCTGTGCCGCCCATTAGGGTAACTCAAGACGTTTGGGCAAAGAGCGATAAGGAAAAAGCTGACGTTTTTGCCTCACATCTTGAGGAAACATTTAAGCCATTTGATGGTCCGGCGCAAAATGAAAACATTAATATATTCGAGAGTACAACCGATAATAACATAGTAAGATATGCAAGTATTGCCGAGCTTAAACGGGAAATACAGAAACTAAAGCCTAAAAAAGCTCCGGGTTATGACCTGATTACAGGAGAACTTCTTAAAATGTTGCCTCGGAAAGCATTAACTAAGCTTCTTTTTATTATAAATGCAGCAATCAGATTAGAATACATACCAAGACAGTGGAAAGTCGCGGAAGTGATTATGGTTCTAAAACCAGGAAAATCACCGAATGAAATAAAATCTTACAGGCCTATTTCACTTCTTCCAATCATTTCAAAAGTTTTTGAACGGATATTACTCGGTCGCTTACACCCCATAATTGAACAGAAACGTCTTTTACCTGACCACCAATTTGGGTTTACAAGTAAACATTCAACGGTGGACCAAGTACATCGAATTACAGATGTAAGCTTTCGAAGAAAAGAAAATTTGTTCAGCCGTATTTCTTGACGTGTCGCAAGCTTTTGACAAGGTGTGGCACAAAGGCCTTACTTATAAACTAAGTCAAGTTTTGCCAGAACAATTATATAAAATCCTCGTGTCGTATCTTGAGCATAGACTCTTCCGTGTGAAACTTGGAAGCGAATATTCCGAGTTCAAAGAAATAATGGCAGGTGTACCGCAAGGAAGCGTCCTTGGACCAATCCTGTACCTCATATTCACTCGTGATATCCCACAAACAAACGATACAATAGTTGCAACGTTTGCTGACGATACTGCTATACTAGCAGTTGCCACAACAATAGAGGAAACAAATATTAAATTACAAAACGCTCTTAACGAGGTTAATGAATGGACTAAATCCTGGCGGATTGCACTTAATGAGAGCAAATCGATCCATGTAGATTTTTCGTATAAACGGACAAACAATTTGCCTGTATTTCTAAATACGGTTCGAGTCCCGTTTGCAAATGAAGCGAAATATCTCGGTATGACACTCGATGCAAAATTAAAATGGAAGTCGCATGTAAAAAAGAAATGCGAAGAACTTAAGAATAAATACAGAGAACTGTACTGGTTGCTCGGAAAATATTCGAAGCTTAACCTTGATAACAAGCTGCTATTATACAAGCAAGTGCTAAAACCGGTTTGGACATATGGTATACAACTATGGGGTTGTACCAGTGAAACGAATCTAAACATTTTACAAACTTTTGAAAACAAAATGTTAAGACCATTCGTCAAATCGCCGTGGTACGTAAGGAACGAAGATCTACGCAGAGATCTGGGTATTCCCGAGATCTGGGTATGCCCGAGAAAAGGCAGCCTTTCATCTTCTTCAATTCTTAGCACGTTGCTTGCATTTGGACATAATGACTCTGCCCAAACGCTCTGCTATCCGCGATCACTGGATTTTTTACCCGGTGTACATATTGGTCAAACTTGCGTTCTCGAACTTGAAGGCATGGATTCGTCCGATGTGGAATAGCCAATGTATTCGGCGTACGTTTACCTTTTGGACTACATGCACATATTTGTGCAGCTCATGAAGTAAAGGGTTGCACCTTGTCCTTCATATGTTAACATACCATGAGCATCTTTTCGGGAGGCCACGTCTTTGATGATATTGCGATACTGAATCCACTGAGTGTTATTATTGGTGAAAGATAAGGGTACGGCCACCATCAAGAAACATCTGGTTTGATGAGGAATGCCGACAGATGATCGCAGCCAAGAACGAGGCCTA